>CM062209.1:20787500-21387500 GCA_031216445.1 Lateolabrax maculatus | reverse complement strand
CATGCCTCAGGCTGCAGGCTGCAGTTTCCCTGACTGATGCAGATAACACAAATCAGTAGATCAAATTTGAATGCAGTTCAGTAATAAAAAAAGAAAAAAAAAAAGATTGTCAGAATCAGTAGCGATAGGACAGATATTGACTGAAACCATTATCTCTGTGGGAAGAATATATACTTGTATTGGAGAGTTGGACACCTGAGTCGAGTCACACTTTAGTCCAGACTTTAGACTTGACTTGCACTCATTAATAATGACTTACAATAATTTTTTTAAAAGACTGCTTGATGATTTTATGCAAACAATGATCATAAGTGAAAGCGTACCTGAGATCTGACACAGCCAATTTGTTTGGCTGAAAAACTACCAGGATTCAATCCTTCCCTCTCAGCTGTAATACTTGAGAAGGCTTTACGGGAACAATGCTCTACAAATGCTGTAAATCAACTCACATGGGAACCACACAGCACTCCGTACTAAAACCAATGTTCCCATGCAAAGCAAAACACCACTTAACAATGCACACCACCAGCAAATACAGCCACTCCCTCACCCACCAGTCACCAGTAAAGGTTTGTTTATTCAGGCTTTCATTATCAAATAATACTGACCATTATAAAATTCATAGGTTAACATAAGAATGTTGTACTGTGTGTGTACTACTGAACCAACTTCAATTCAAATTCAACTCATTTATGCTCCATTTACATGTCAATTCAAACCATTTATTACTTGACGCTTTTATAAAACACAAATAAAAAGAGGAGTACTATGAGTTGAAGATTATAAAGCCGACAACCACCAATGTGAACAAAAATGAGCTATTTTCAGGTTAAACATTGTCTTAAAGTAGTATGATAATTATGATATTAGGTGTAACAGCTCCTGACTTTTTTTTATATCAAGGAGATGGACAGATCTGTAAAAAGACTTAGAATAAATATGATGTATTTGTGCGGTAAAATTACTTTTGGTCTGAAAGGGCTGCTGTACTCAATTCTGCAAAAAATGTGCCTTTTCCTTTCACTGTGTGCCTGCTGGCAGCTACAACACCAGGCCAGGATCCTGACATTTATTACACTTATTGTTGCAACTATTTAGATTAAATTGCACGGATAGGGAACCGAAATGTCTCTTAAATTGAAGAGAGGTGCAGCTTCAGCGGCAGGCAGGGGCGGATCACGATGTGAAGGGATGGAGAGCCTGAGGCAGGTCTGGTACTACAGATTACAGCTGTCAGACGGCAGCATCGGCATGGCGATGACGCAAAAGGCATTTAATCCCAGCCATAGGTAGCCCCGACACGAGCTGTTCACACTCCACACTAAAGTCTCGGAAATACAGGCTTCCATCCTGATCGGCAAACATAGCCTACATTTTAGGTTAAGACGAGTCAGTAACGAGCTTGTCATCAGTAACGACAGTTTTGCTAGATGAATTGTTTAAAACATCATTAAATGAATGTATCATCTTAAAGTTTTAAGTTAAGGCATGTAAATTGTAAAAGTTCACACTTTATGGGAATGCATTGCTATTCGATGTACTGGATGTACGCCGAATTGAGGACTGGTTCCTAAAGATTTATGAATTGTCTTACATCAATCTGTACCTTCGAGCCCGTTCAAGACAGTGTTAAACTTTCAGATTTTTGAACGGAGTTTCGGGAGTGGTTTTGCAGCGGGGCTCGGCGGCAGGTGCAGGTGCAGGCTGCAGCTGCAGCTCACCTGCAGGATGTGATGCCGGCGTGTTACTGTGCGCGGGACAAGCGAGCACACGACACCTGTAATTTAATGTTGCCTACACAGGACACGCGCGTTTTCCGCTCATAAATAAACCAGTCAAGGACATGACATCGAGACTGTCGGGCAAATCCTGCGTCAAGCCGCGCGCAGCCACGCAACACTACACCGGAATTAAAGGCCACCACATTTCAAAATAAAAGCGCCAAGCGTGAACTTCGAAAGCCAACTTCTTTAAAAAAAAAAAAATTAAAAAAAACTATATTAAAACATCAGAAATAAACCCTCAGTCTCAATGATCAACACAAATCCCAACATTGCTCAGAACATTATTTGTCAAGGGTTCACAGTGAAATAACAGCTATAAAAACATCTGACGCAAACAGAAACAGTAAACAAGCCAAAATGTTCACTAAACTACGAACCTGCCATTATGGCTCATTTCTTGCATTAGAATTGCCTCACATTTCTATCCCTTCATTGTCTTTTATTATTAGTAGTATTATGATTATTATTATTACTGTTAAGTGTTGTTAATGTTGCAAGAGCTACTTAAGTGCTACTTAATAAGTACTAATGAGGAAGCACTGGATGAACAGAAAAGGCCTGAACCTCAGGCTTTGCTTTTAATACTTGTTCCTTTTGACTTTCAAAGAAGAGTTGGAGACAGTGGTCTCTGCAGGGGTTAACTGGTTGGTATAAACGTCTTCATCGTGTTTTACTTGCACTTGAAACCGACCTGGTGATTGTCACTCACGGTGTGAAAACACGGTAAGAACGAAAACCCACTCGGACCTTGATTAGGATTTTACTTTGACAGCGCCGAACGGAAGTTGCGTACTCCTTGCGGTCACTTGGACAAATGTCGCCCAATATTACTCATTTAGGCTTAAATCCGACTGGATAAGCAGCAACTGCCCGCACTGTACAACACAAACACACTGAAATTAAAAATAAAACCCAGTCTAAGGGGGAAAGACAGCAGCGTGCGGCACCAAAGGACTGAGCCGGGCTGCGGGGGATGCGGGCAGAGCCACGCAGGACTAACGTGACGGTGCCTCCAGCTGTGGTTTGGCCGCCAGCCGCGCGCACTTGGCGGCCGGCAGCGGGCTCACTCACCTTTAGCCTCGCAGTCGGCGCAGTACTTGTTGTCGTCCTCCCTCAGCAGCGTCGACAGGATGGCCTGGTGCTGCTCGTTCAGCTTCTGGGCTTTCTCCCGCTCCGAGCGCGTCGCCATGGCGGCTGTGGAGGTGCGGAGGTCGGCGGTGGCTGCGCGGGGCCGGCGGGGAGGCGCGGGGCCGGCGGGGAGGCGCGGAGGGCTCGGCTGCAGTCAGACAGGGCGGGACATCCCCTCACGGCCGCTCCGCTAGCCTGCAGCCTGCTAACGCCGGGACACGGAGCCGCGGCAGCATCGGCGCTGCTGCGTTCACGGCGGTCGGATTTTTCTGCAGCCGCCCTGCGCGCTGGGACCACACGGGGGGGGGGGGGGGTGGACGGACTATGTGTGCACACACAAGTGTTCGTCAAGACACGCGTTCAGCTAAAACGAGGGCAGCAGGCTCGCGGAGATAAGCAGACACAAACTATATGTAGTGACTGCGTACGTGCAGGCAGGTGGAAAACATATAAAACACCTTGAGCTGCTTCTTTTGCATGAAATGTGCTGGGAGTTTATTGGGATCAGTATTTGCTGCCGCTGGTCTGGGCCACTTCTGCAAGTGCACAGAACTGAAATAAGGGGTATTCCCGTGGGCTGAGAAGAGATGGGCACATGCATACTGGTTCTAATGGGTATCAGCACAGTGAATGAACTGGTTATGGATGGAGAGGTGTTAGGTAACAGGCAACTACATGATCCTGTCGGATTCACGCAGGAATATTTAATGAATGTGTGAATGTCACAGTGTGCATAATGACATATAGAAGCTGCCACACACTGAGTGATTCTCTTCTTTCTTTTCACTTCACCTTGTGAGCAAGAGCGTCAAATCCTAAGAAAACTGTGCATATCTCAAGAGGAATGCAAAGATAGTTAGATAACTGAACTATCACTGAACACAGGAAGTCCATTCATTAACTGATGCCCCTGGACTAAATGCTGGCTCCCATGATGTACCAAGGACCACGGTATCCTCACAGCAGCATGCAGTCAGGTCACCTACAGTTAGGCCGACAGAGGGACATAAAAATACTTCTTTTACTCCAGGCCCGCTCTGTTATCCTGTGTGTTGCTGAATGTAATGAGCTGTGCAACGTACTATAAGGCTCTGCTGATCAATAAGCTTAGTAACTGCCAATTAGAGATCCAATCCAGACGGGGATTCTGCAAGGTCTGGTTGGGTGTAAAGATGTGTCATTCTCTGTGTCATAGAGTCTCCAGATGTGGTTTTACTCTGCAGATGTCACTGCAGCCCTTTCAAGCCGTCACTGTAGCTATAAGAGAGGAAAACTCTGACACCCGGTGGACAGATGACATCATTGCAGCTCATCTAATCGACACTTCAGTGTGTGTTTGTGACACCAAGTCTGAGTTTATCATGATTTATTACCTCTGACAATCATCTCATATTTAGTTTCTAACAGCGGCTGTTTGAGTGCAGGTTTCTGCTATTTGTCTTCCAAGATACCAGTGCGGATATTATTATAATCAATCTCCTTTAATTGGTTTTAGTGTACAACACGGCACAGACAAAGACACTTTTTACTCTTGTCTTGTATTGTTCTGCCTGCTTCACTGTTTCTTTCTAAAATACCACAGTTTTACACCATGGTGATGTAATCCTGGGACCGAGGGTGAGTGTGTTTATCTGTATGTTTGACACACTCGGTGTTACACAACCTTTATCACACGTTAGTTAAACAGTGTTATCTGCCTGTTGTAATGCTTTTTCTTTATTGAGCAGTTTTTAAGAAAACACTCAAAACCTTCACACCTTGACCACGACTGATTTATTGTCACATGAGCAGAAATTTAAAACCAAACTGAGGATTTCCAGTATTTTGTGACACAAATGCGCTGCAGGAGTTGTGGATCTGTTTATGGATCTGTTCACGCGTTTTTTTAATGATAGATGTGATTTGATTCAGTGTTAATATGAACAACACGACTCAGTGCAGATTTAAGAAGCAGCATCTTGTGTTGCAGCGTCTTCATCGAAAACTGGAGAGGCCACTCAGCAAGCCAAGAAGCTGTGTGTGACCCCAGGTCAGACAGGTGTGATGGAGGATCTGTCATGATGTATGACGTGTACCTGGACTCTCCAAGACCAGCGTCCACAGCACCGGCCTCCCCCACCCCCCACCTGTAGATGTTGATCAAATTATATATATATAATACCATTATTTTATTATTTTATGAGTGTTTTATCTTCACCGATCATAAAGATTCAGAATAACTCGGCCCACTCAAAAATTGGGAGTTTAAAATTGGAAAAATGGAGGATTAGGAACAATATTCTAAAACATCAGAAATCAAAAGCAGGCATTTAAAATCCATTTCATGATTGCACGCATCACCACAGTGCCCTTACACAAAATCCTGCCACAAGACACACCATTTGGTAATTCCCTATGCAATGTTTGGGATTTATTGTAGTCCGCATAGGAAGGTTCCAAATGTTCCCATCAGCACCCAGATGGCTTTCAGCTGTGGGGTTAGGACCTCTCAGGGACATTTGATGTGCAGATTGGGTCATAAGAAGTGTACCTCAACTCAACTCACAAGTCCACTCAGTTGAGCTTTCCTTCATAGTTGCACCTTTGCAAGCTTGTTGCTGCTAATAGGCAGGGGTATTTTTCCATTCTCCCTTTGTAGCATTTTTACAGCCAAGACCTTACAGTACCTGATTTCTCCAGCAACCTGGGTTTCTCCTCACATTTTCTTTTGGTTTTACCCTCTCTTTGAAGGGCAGCATCCCTTCAGTTTGCGACATAATCTATTTTTGAAACTCCTTCGAGGTTGACAAAGCTGCCTCTTTTTCATTCAGCTACATGCAATCAGACAAAGGGCTGCTGTGTTATACACTGAATAACAATATGACCAAATAATAAAGGGTAAAAAAACAGAAAACAGTTGCCTTTTCACTTGGGTTGCATGAAAATTGTATTATATCATCTTTAATGTTGACAGACAGCAGGACCAACAGCAAAGAGACAGCTGTACAGTGTTAGACATTGACATGGCACAGGCAAGGTAGCATCTATTCCTAAACAAACAAAAAACACAGAAATTAAATGACTTTTCTTACAACATGTTATCAGAAATACTGGCAGAGGAATTCATTAAAAATTGTATCAGAATAATACAAAATTTGACACTGAGAGAAAGTGTGAAATGGAGAAAGTACAAATAATACGAAACGTTAAAACAATTACGAATAAATTAATACAAATATATATATACAGTGTATAGTACATGCACCACATTATATGTAATTACATGTGATTGTACTGGATATACTGTAGAAAATCTAGTCATAAAACTCAGCTTTAGGTTAACAGAGCACTGGTTAGCTTAGAAAAGTCACCTGTTAAATCTTTAAGGATGAGTAAGAAATTTCCAACCATACTAGTTTACTTCTTCTTTAAAGCAGACAGCTTCAACATACACACCATGTTCCAAAACTGAAGCACCACCATTACGTCATAATGAGCGACATGCATGAAGTTTATGTTCACACGTGACATTCCTTCGTCTCCTAGTTGTTCCCTATGAATGTTAAATAATAGACCAAATAAATATCACCACACTTAATCATTCAACAAAGCCAGCTGAGTGTGTCAGACATGCACGAAAATGGCTCAGCCGAGCTCCGAGATGCCATCGCCTTCATTTTGGCACTTTCACATGACGTTCCTGTCACCACTAGAGGACAGCACCGGCTCATCCTGTCAATCAAGCCCTGCATCCTCCAGGGAGATTCCTGCTCAACCCTCCGAACATTTGTCAGTTTCCTCCATGTCAAACCCCTGCTGCATGGACACATGACCAATGCTCCCTTAAAAATGACCACAGCTAATGATTCACCACACAGACTGAATAAAAATATACTGTAAGTGGTCAGTTCTTAGGCCAATATGTGCTGCAAGCCAATAAGAGAGGAAGAGGGACTGTGGCGCCGCTTGGGATGCACTGAGCCATCACCTCAGGTCTTAAAAACAATTAAAACACAAATATGAATGGACATCATATAACCTCCACTGAACGTTAATATCATGATGCAAGCCTCTGACACGCCACTGAGGAAAAACACTCTGGAACCAAAGGATGCACAAAATAATGACATACAGTGCGACGGGGACTCAGCTCAGCGTGCATTTTGGTCGTGTACTTGTGTATGAACATTAGACGAGGCTTTGATTTTTGAGCGAAATCCTTGTGGGGATTTCTTAATCCTAAACTACTGACAACCACAAATCGAGTATCTGTTCTCTAATAAATGGGAGACTGGAGTGTTTTCGTGATGTCAAGTGTGTTTACAGTGCTTGCAGACTAATCTTCAATTAACTATGTCTTTAAAAAGGATCCAAGGAGCTCATCCAGATGCCATGTTGGCGGTCTTCAGCTTTATATAGTGGGTTGCGTTCGTGCGGCTCCTTGTTTTCCTCTCTCGGCGGGACCGAACATGACGCTTTATTCTGTGTTTTTTTTGACTGGAAGCGGACCGTTTCATCATTAATAAATCATGTCAACGTCGCTTTAGCTGGTTAATTAGCAAGAAAAACAAAGCCCAAAACGCACTAGCTACTGTCCAGACTGCTCGGCCACGTGTTCCTCAAAAGCAGGAAGCAACAGAGCTACCAGCTACTTTTAGAAATAAATCGACTCCAGGAGCAAATCTGTGAAGCAACTAGAGGCCGTCGCCATTACAGAGTTAGAGGAACATGTTTTGAAAATGCTAATATCTGCTGGGAAATGAAGGCAAGTCAGGTTATGTGCCTTATCATGTTTGCAGTTGGCTTTTTTTATGAAGCCATGGTATTAGAGATTTAGAGAACCATGGTTATGTAAATAACCACAGTGTTCTGTTTACTCTGGGATGAACATATAACACCTATAGGTGGGTTTTCCCACATGAAGCCATCCTTTCAAACGCTCAAACGTTCAAAGTGCTCTGCCACACTGTGTGTCACTATTTGAACAGGCTGCGCAAGGCTTAAAAAAATTCTCAGCCTGTCATTTGAAGGGTTAATGTTTGACACTGTCTGCCTTTTCAATCGATTTGACCTTGAAAGACAGAACGCGCTGTTTCCCTCCAGCTGAGGAGGTGAAGCAAACAAATACAAACCAAATGCACGCGTTTCCACCAGATGAGTTGAGGTGACTGAACAGGCATCCCAAATGTGTAATTGAGTTATGACAGAGACCGTCAAGCTTTTGTTAGCCATTTTGACTTTGTCAGCATTTGGCAAGTTGTTAGTGTTCTACAGTTAATGTTGGTCAATGTATTTGCTGTCTGATGATAAAAACAAAGACACGCACTTCTAATGTACAAAATTATGGCCGTGAGCATCTCAGGCAGCACATGAGACAGACAGAACTACGACATTTATGGGAATGTTTGAAGGACAATTTACACATAGTGTGTTTCCATCACTGTTTATCGCAAAATGCTGTAATCTAAATTTTAAAAATACAAAATAATTTGCCTCAAGGGAAAGTAAAAAACCTTTTAGCGAGATTGAGGAAAAGTTTTCAAAATTAACGATTCTCAGATTCATTTAATGCTAATCTGCACTCAAATGCTCGGATGGAAACCCAGTTCTTGCGACGTCAGCCCAAGTGACTGAATTTCAAAAACACAACAGCAGCACTAGGTGCACTGTAACGATGGCACTTTGTTAAAAATCGTCAGTGACCTAGTTTTCGAATGTCAGAAAGATGTCCCATTAGCAGCAACAGTAGACGTGTCGGGAGGTCGTAAAGGTCGGCGAGCAAGAGAAGTAAAATAGTCTTGCTGAGTTCACAGGACAGACTCAATGGCTTCCGGCATGGCCCCTAAGGCTTTGGCCTGGTGCATGACGAGCGGCGAGGTCTCCTCCTCCGCCTGGACGTTGGCAACCGCCTCCACCCGGACCTCAGCCAGCTCCCCCGCCCGCTGCTCCTGCTGCTTCTTCATCTCCTGCTGGTTGATGTGGTGGAGGATTCCCGCACCCAGAGCGTCGCCCTCAACGTTCACCACCGTGGTGGTGCGGTCCCTGTACGCAAAGCAGACGTAAGAAACAGGCAGCTGAGGTCAACCTACTTTTAGCGAACGTGGAGAATTAGATTACATGGTTAAAGTTAGTCCTGACCTCAGTTACCCCCTGCCAGAGTCCCCTGAGTAAACAACCACTTACATCATCTTTCTTTCTTCTTTGCTACTTCTGTTCATGCCCCTTGTTATTTTACCTCTATCTTATTAACATGAATAGTCTCTTATTTGAGAGAGTATTTCCTCATTAACAAAACTAAAAGAAAGTGAAAACTTGAGAGAGCCAGCGTACTCCTTATCAGCCTCTACCAGCAAATACATGGAACGGCAACAACATTGAGTGCTGCTGCACGAGGCCGAGCGTCTTATCTTCTTAGCTCACATGTTGACCACAACATGAACACAAAATCTAGAGTGCCTTTGGAAAGCCACACTTCTGCACTGGGACTTGTCATCTGAAGCAGGAATTCTCTTTCGGGTGTAAATTCCAACTTGTTCATGTTTACCTGCTGCTGTGTTTGTTTGCTCACATACATTAATGTTGCTTGGGGAAGACATGACAGACTTCTATTTTTCCCCTTCATTTCTCCCTGTTGGCCCGCCGGTGAGGGCACCCTGGTCTGGTTTTGTCACAGTAATCATGGAAACTTGTGTGTAGACGTGGTCAGACGTGTGTGTGCTTTGTAAGTGTCAGCGGGTTCACAGGCTTTACTCACACAATCCAGTCCACAGCCAGCATGAGGGACAGGTCGTTGGTCGGCAGGCCGATGGCCTCCAGGATGATGGCGATGGTGATGATGCCGCCGGCGGGGATGCCTGCCGCACCGACACTTGAGGCTGTGGCTGTCACCCTAGAAATAATGATGAAATACTCACTTGAATGATAACTTTGCTGGTTTATGTGAGAACAAACGTATAGGTGGATGCTTTTCATGTGTGTTTTCATCTCTTCAAGGTTATCCCCACTGAACTCACAGAATGGTGAAGATCTGTCCAGCGTTCAGCTCGGCGTTGTTGAGCTGAGCGATGAAGACGGCGGCGATGCACTGGAATATGGCCGCCCCATCCATGTTAACGGTAGCCCCGATGGGAAGGATGAAGCGGCTGATGCGTTTGTCCACGCCGTTGTTCTCCTCCACACATTTTATCATGGAGGGGAGAGTTGCTGAACTGGTGAGAAAAAGAGGGAGATAAAGTGTAATCTATTCATCTTCATCAGCCACTCTGTATCTGAAAAGTATTTGAGAACATGTGTACAGTAAATATGCATGTTTTTACAGTTTTGACGGGCCACTTACTAAATATCTTTCTTAATATCATAATGAAAATATGGCATAACAAAATCCAGTTAATGTACAGAAATCTTGCGTATGGCAACCTGCCAGATTTTTGATCTTTCATGTGTAAAAATCAAACTTTTTACAGTGAAACTGTGATTTCTATCACCGAAAATGCAAACTCCTTTTCCTGTTTCAGTATAGTCAACAGCTCATCTCGGACCCTGTGGTGTGACAGCATACCTTGAGCAGGTGGCGAAGGCAGTGGTGAAGGGCGTGATGAGGCCCGACAAGAAACTGAAGGGGTTCTTGCGCGTGAAGCCAAAGTAGATGAGGGGCAGGACGATGCCTCCGTGGATAACGTGGCCCAGGATTGAAGCAAATATGTATTTTCCCAGACTAGTGACCAGAAGAACCACATCTTCCATCTCCACAATCTTACTGCCGACCAGGAACATGATGCCAAAAGGGATATACCTGAGAGACACGAGATGTAAGAATTTACCAGGAGAGAAAAAGCAGAAAGGAAGCAGTGGGAATGTGGGATGATAACAGCAACAAATGGTTAGTGCAAACACTTCACCCTGGCCTTTAACATATTGACTACTGTCACAAAATATCACCTGATGCAGTCCAGTATCGGTACCACTACATCCTACTATACTCACCACATGATCCAGGACACCAGCACCATGGTGGCCTCGTTGAAAGCATTGAAGAAGCGAATGAGTTCCTCCCCCTCATCTCCCAGCTTCCTCAGTGCCACACCAAACACCATGGCAAATAACACCAGACCCAGGATGTTCATGCCATCGGTTTCTGTACCGATAGGCACCTAAAACACACAGCAGAGTCGGACTGTAGGAGACGAAAGTAGTGACGAGATTGTGGGAAGGAGAATCCTTGCATTAGTCATAGAAATACTTCAGTCTGGACCAAAGTGCTGGGCCAGTAGGACTGATGTTCTGACCCATGAGCCACACCAATAGCATGGCTAAAAATGTACGTTGATTAAACTTAAAACAAGACTGTTTTTTTTTTAGGGCACAAAACACTTTCACACAACAGCAGTTGTTCAGTTGTTGTCACATACTGTATGCATGGACTAGGGCCTCGCTTATAGCCTTTCATTATAGAGATGCAATACTGCGATACTTCTGACTACAGGGTGTGCGTGCGTGGGTGGGTGCATATGTCTGGAGGCAGTTGAAGGGTTCAGTGAACTGAATGATGGGTAACGAATAGGGACAGGGACAAATCCTGAGCTCAATCCCTTTCTATTGTCCTGAGCTCCCCCATAGCTCCACCAGCTTCATCCTCTGGCACTCAGGGGACTGTCCACCATGACCCATGACAGACAAATACCATGGACCAAGGCCAGGATCAGATCACCCAACTGTTCCCTTATACTGGGTCATTTGGGACAAGCCATGGCCACTGGGGCGAAGTAGTTGGATTATTACTGTATGTTCAAAATTTGTTTTTATGTTAAGCAAATGTTAAGCCAATTAGATCATATAGAAACCTCTGACCTATTTAAAAACCTGTGTGCAAATCTGTGTTTGTCTGTTCCCTGTTTAGACCGACATATTGCCTTCCTCACAGGCCCAGTGGATAATCTGGAGGGTCAAGCTTACTGTCCATTGGTCAACACTCTCAACTGACTAAAAGCTTATTCCACTACAAAACACAAACTGTTTTGTCAGGCTGCATGCACATGTTTTAAATTTGTACCAGGCTGGATTTAAATGTAAAAAAAAAAACCCGACTTCCATGGGTGAGCTACAGACCAGTGTCCATCCTTGTTAAACCAGATGTCAAACCATAACTCTAACTTTATTTACAGCAAATAAATGAATGTGGTGGTACAGTTACTGGTGGGAGACAGATCCAAAATTTTAGAGCAAAGTCCGAAACTGTTTCTGTAAAATCACTGCCCAGAGAAGGCCGGACTCACCCACGATTTCTGAAGCACCGTCAAAACACACCAGGGATTCTAAAGTTTTCAGTATGCTCCAAACGGACTCTGTTGACTGGACACATTTGAATGCAAGAGTGTGTATCTGTTCCAAATAGCCAAATGGGTGAAAAGCCCACCGTCATAAAAAGGGGTAAGAAACGTACAAACGAAGATGATGACGCACAGATAATCTAAACCTCTATGTAGACGATACCACAAAAAATAACAAATTGAAGCCATTGTGAAGCTGATTCATGGCAAGTGTGGGGAGGAGGAATGATTACTCTTCCAACATATACATGACATGTGAGTGTTGTATTAATACAGACTTGAAAAAAAGGAACCTGTTCTTTAAGCTTGAATTACTTTTTGTTGATAAACGTTTAAATAAACCAAACTGTGTTTGATTAAGATTAACTCTGCAGGCTACATAAGAGCTCATCTGCTGGTATTTGCCCTTTGCATGTTTGCACTTGTCCACACTTTAAGGAGCAGAGCATGATAAGACTTCTTTAAATGAACAAATACTGTAGGTTAACAGAATAGAATCACTGATGTTATTCTACTTAAGTGTTCATGAGCTCTGAAACCGAGACATCTACTCCTTATTATTATTTTTATATTTTTAAATTAAAAACAATTACCCTTTGACCTGACGTACAGATCACACATGTAGCCTTATTTATGACTGTAATAAGACAAAATGACTTGGCTTCAACAGCTCACATGACCACGTTCACTTTTACAAAAATGTCAGCATTTTCTAATCAACCATGAACCCATTTTCCCTAAACCAAGTCATCCATTAGTGTCTCACATAGTGCTTATTCAGTGAGCTTACCGCTCAGAGCAAACATGTTCTCCAAGGATCAACAGTGACCTCCTGTTTTCAATTCGGCAGAGATAATTGTTTGACTCATGTAGACACAGAGGAGAGCGTTTTTCCATTCAAAGGTGTAACGTTTAGCATTTTACACAGGTATCATACGTGTGTGTGGTTATGTATGTGATTGTGTGTCTGTGTGTGTGTGTGTGTGTTACGTGTGTGTGCATGGGATGCTTCTTGTCCCTACCTTTTGATAGAGGGTGGTCCCATTGGTGTCGTTCCCCACCGCAACCATCTTGTAGTCGGTGGCATACTGTAACGTAAAGGAAACTCGTAGTTCATTTTTGTTTGATGCCGTTCAGTCATATTTTTTATATTGTAAAAATTTGTCATTTAAGTACATTGTAGTGCTTATGCGTAGTTACAGTGTCAACATGCAAATGGTTTTTGAAAGATTGATAAGTCCTTATTGCCATTCTGAGAATGTTACTTTTGAAGGTCATATCCTAAATACGATTAAAACACGATAATTAGGATGCTTCTGTGCATGTGAAGGCACTTCAGAATAGTTTGATATTTTGCAAAGTACATTTGCTTGCTTTTTTTGCAGAAAGACGAGAGGATCGATATCAATGTCACATCTGTGCATAAAGTAAAGAGTTAGAACAATTAGCTTAGCATAAAGCCTAGGAGGCTTGAATACAAGAATTTGTGCTTTTAGAGAGAGTTTCATGGTGTCACTACATCTTGATGCCCAGCTGTTCAATGTAGACTCCCGGCTGTTGGTCTCTGAGAAATAGTTACAGCACATAACTCCCCATAAAACCACAAATCGGCATTTTTACATTTCTGTTTTTGCACAGATTAAATGAATAAGATGTAGTTTGTGTATTGGTGAGCATTTGACCTGTTGGCAGATGCATTTTGGACTGAGCCAGGCTAGCTGTTTCCCCCCGCTTCCACTCTTTACGCTATGCTAAGCTAATTGCTTTCCAGCTCCAGCTCCGTACGTAACCCATAGACATTAGAGTGGTGTCCATCATCTAACTCCCTGAAAGAAAGTGAACAAACATGTTTTCCAAAATGCGAAACTGTTCTTTTAATTTTAAATCATTTAATCAGAGTAGCACTTTTGTCAGTGAATGAAAACCTCAAGTGAAGGATGAAGGGTTTTTTTAATGGCTAAGAAAATGTAGTGTTTATAAAATCTGTTCAAATACAGTTCTAATCTTACAGATTTGTGGTTTTTGTGAGTGGCTTTTGTAATGTTTCCAAGTAGGGTGTAAAAGGGCCGAAAATAATGGGAAAAAACTCTTCTAAGGAATGCAGCATGTGCATGGAGTTGAGGGCCAATGTGTCGCTGTCCATTGAAGTTTAGACATTCTTTCAGCAGTTAAGGAGACAACCAGCACTGCCACAATGCTCTCCCTCTCTGTGTCTGCATTTCTTACAGCCCTGTAGGATAAAGGTTCCCGACATCTTGGCAGAGCTGTGGACTTTAAATGAGTCTTTAGGTTCTGCAACATGCTTGGACATCCAGAGACACAGAGTAATAGACTGTAGTCACAAACAAAAAAAGATAGCCTTCAACATAATCTAAACCTTACAGTTAATTTGTTTAAATGTCAGTTTAAGCATCTAGCTGCTTGTCATTTCACATAAATCTCCCCTCCCCTCCGCTTTCTTGGTTTAATCCACAGTTGGACCCATTCCACTGGAGCTCTACCACAGTATAGGCTGGGTGGGGGGTGAATATTGAACTCTATGAACTGGCTGCACTTTGAAACTCATTCAAACTCATTTACTCTTGTGAGTTTACAATTCACTGGCCTGGTTTTAAGGCAGTTGGTTCGATTAAGTGAGTGCCTGTGTCTGTGTGCGTACTTGGATTTCTGTGTGTGCATAGCCATTTTGTATCCCTGCATCCCCAAATATTGAACTTTCCTGATTCCTATGTTAGCCTTAACCGACACGATCATGATTCTAAGAAGTGGAGCGGGCGGCGTTCGAGAGCAGCGAGGCGAGGTGGGTTGCTAGGCTGGCTGGAATGGAATGGTTTCGCCATGGTAACGCCTGGTGAGGGACAAGGAAAAGAGGCGTTTGGGCGAGCAGGGGCGAGCAGCGGTCTCTATTCTCAGCGTCTCCTCATTAAGAGGCATTATGAGGCTCTCAGGGCTACTGGGCAGGATTTACAGCCGCTGTAAATGAACATGGAGTGGCAACCGCGTGGTCGGCGGAATAAATTCTGACGAACAATCCACAGCAGACACAGGTGGTAGAGGAAAAACAGACAGGAAGTGGTGATAAAAAAGAGGGGGGTTGCTGGCACTCACAGAACGGAAAGCAGCAGCCACCAAGTTCGCAGGAAATAAATTCCTGAGAAAGGAAGAGAAAAACAAGTTAGATCCACAGAAAATGACAGCTATCTTATTGCTGTTTGAGTTCATGTAATTGACCAATTGACCTGATCATTTTTGGAGGCTTTGGCTTGTCATATTAAAAAAAAAAAAAGCAATCAAACACCAACTCAACACTAGCCTCAGAAAGTCTTTCAAAACCGTTGGAATGATAATTGTTCACAGGATTGGTTTGTCATCACACACTCCCTGCACTGTGGCTCTTTTCCCAGGATCGTCCATTAAGTCCACTGTTCCCTAAATTCCCTGACAGAGCAGTTGCTCTGGCACTGATCTACTGTCTGGTTCATCTTTTATTAAAACAAATCACAGAGGTCTTTACTGGGATTACATATTCCTGGAGGTTTCACTGTATTCATTTACACTTCACTTTTCCTTTGTTTGGTAGTCAAACTGAGATATTTCTGTTTCAAGAGACATTCACAAAAATGAAGGATGACATTTACTTTGTCTGTAGTCGATCAGCAGCTAACAGGGTTTGGTTGTAGCCTGTATATTCTTAAATTAAAAAAGTGAAATGGCACTAACTTTTAATTTTTACATTATTGTTTTACATCATATACAGTACATATAATTTCCATTCCTATTTACTGACTGTGTTGTAACAGCTGCACATTTGTTCTCTAGCTTTAACCAGGTAGTTTTACTTCCCTAAATGTAACCACAACTCTTTTGGTCAGCAGCTCAGAAAACCCTCATATGTCATTTTGGAAAGAATTGACAAACAACTTTGTTATTTTGGTATCGAGCATCTGTTGGATTATTTGACATTTGCCTCAGTATGAATATTTCATTTTTCTCTCTTTTGAGGTTATACAAGTCACCTACTATTACTCCACATGGTATATTTAAGAGTCACTCTGAAGCCTACTATCACATACTGTATCTAGATTATTAAACTCAAGTATTGGTATAGGGGAGCCAGCGGCCTACACAAGGTTGGAGGTTCTTGAATCAATAAAAGGAGAATGTGAACTGTAAATAAAACTATAAATGAAACATGAAACATAAGAGGTCCTAGTGTTTTATTTCAGCACTGAGCAGTGTTTGCAGGTCAGGACTCCTGTCAGCCTGACAAGAGTCAGGTTCCATACACCCCCAAACACCTTCATCACTCAGACACTGTGTCTATACACCATGTACCAGTTGTTAGGGTATTTTCACAATTACAATTACAATTTTACAATCACATTTAGTTTTCGAGCTCCAGCTCATTGCATTGTGGGCGATTTGTGTACATCCACGGCACACTCAAAACATTTTTCTGAGTATACGTTATTTTGTCATTTTTCCAGTATGAACACACTACGGACTCAAAACCTGCTCAGAATCAGTGCCAGCTAGAAGGTTAGGGCCTGCATGTCGAAACCTGGGGCAAACAAAAAGCCCAAATGAAAATGACACTCTTGGATGCTTCAGCCAAGTGAAAACGCACTTTGAACATAACAGAATTGGATTAACTGACTGTGACTGTTTGTAACAGGAAAAAACACAAATGTGCTGTGTGTGCATTTGTGGCAAGATAATTGATTTCTTATGCAAACAAAATTGTTCTTATGGGATTTTTATTCGGAGTGCGTTGTTACATTGTAACTTTGACTGATGGGAGTTTTAGCTCATTTGGTGTCACTGTCTACAGTGACACACAGAAGTTTAATACTTCACATAAAATGGATGATCGATCATGTTACTGCCAAGACATGAAAACACTGACCAGATGTCAAGATTAACATGGGTGCAACGTTCATCTGGACACCTCTCACTGTGTTTACAACTGTTTTCTGTTGTTTGCAGAACCCACACGGCCAGCCTGCTTCAGCTTCACTGGCCTGTCTTCAGTTAATAAATTCTTCGTGCATGTGTGTTCACATTCTTCTCACTTTATGAAAACTTGTTTGATATTGGACGTTTTAGATAATGTTGTTTAGATAAAGGTTAAAGTCACCATCTTAGTGTTTAGGGTTATGGAGTGCGATGCACAGGCACAAGCTGCGATTTCCATGCATATGATGTGTAAACATTTGGTTTAGCCCCTTTCATGGGCATGTTGACAGCACAGACGAGTGAACACTCCAGATCTGCAAATAAAAGCCATTAAAGACATATTATCAAATGTTGTTAGACCTGCATAGTCCCTGGTTAGAGCAGTAAAGGCATCACCAATGAACTGGCTAACCTTACCCTAACCCTAACCCTAGCTGAAGAATGTCTGAAATCTTTCCAATCAGGCCAGTTTGCAGCATTTAAACTGGAAAGCGTCGACTCAACTGGTTTACCTCATTTGAGTGACACCTCATGGTGGCGCTAGAGGAAAAATCTTTGTCTCGTGTCATCGCTTCTGTTGCTTGTATCATTTGCATTTGTGTGTAGCATCTGAAATAACAGCAGATGTCAGTTCACATTAAATGGCCGGTATGGACTTCAGACGGAATGCAAATGAAGGCGATCGATATATGCAATATAATCTAAAAAACAGTATACAACGACAGTATTTTGACACAAACTTAAGTTAAAAAAGTACACATCTGCACATTTGTGAAACAAATTGAACCCTATATACATAAAGGGCTGAACATACACTACTATTTATACAAACTGAAACAGAGAAGAGAATGTCTTAAAAGTCTTAATGGTTGTAGCCACAGTAATGGAGAGGATGCTAATATCTGATTTGAAGGAAGTTCATTATTCATCTCATAACTGGACAGTGCGGTTTTGTAGGTCATCAGTTTTTGTCTCTACTATAAATCCATCCTAAAAAGGTTTTCCTTGACAGTGTGTGTGTAGAGGCACCATGTTGAGTTTACTTTCACTACTGTAAAATAAGCATGCTGGGATTACTGGAAGCTTGCAGGACTTCTCCATGTATTAGTCTGTGTTTGAGGTAACTTTATCCTCTGGGGTCACGCTGTATTGTGCAAAGAAATACAGACTTTGCTCACATCTATTCCCATGGCCAGGCCTCAACCAAGCAATTCAATCCATAACCTAATGAACCCCCACTCTGCCCTTCAGTCCGGGGCCAAACGCTGCTTCAGCTCCACTGGCCACACTGGAAGGTAGCCATCATGTCTTCACTTCGTCAATTCTCTATTTTCTAATGCTGCTAAGAAATGTATTGGTTTGGTTACATTCTTGCGCCCACACAGGGCTACACGCTCTCCTTCTGTCTGTGAAGGCGGTCAGGGTTCCTCCTGTCACATGACCGAGGCGAGGGTGTGGATTAACTCTGGGAAACCAGAGCTGAGAGCTGGCATGCCTTCCCCATGGAGCCTCCCCCTTGCGCCCCACGGCCTGCACTGTGTAGACTGATTTCTAAAGCTCTGTTACATAACAACTTGATTTCCTAATTAATCGAAGCCAAACATCATGAATGATCCTTTTAATTCAAGGCATCAGAAACTGGTTATTATGCAAATGTGGTCAGAAGGGTTTCTGACTTTCTGGTGTGTCCTGGCCTCTCCCCATGCTGAGTCAAGCACTTGTGGTAGCAGTTTACAGATTCTCTCGATTGGCTGGACCCATGTTCCCAAATAAAGATTCATTCTCAACGCAGAAACACAAAGAGTAAAAACTGGATTTTCCCCCATAACTTAATTTGTATTGAATTTGATCCTTACTTTGTTGTTGAAATGTGTTTTTTATATTTAGCAAAATGCCGAACTTTGCTATGATGAGACAAGATGGTGACATGAAGTGCGACAAATTTGGAAATATTACATTTCAGAACTTCTCAGGAAAAACTGCCTCGTTAAAAATGATTTTATGATGTTGATGTTTATGAAAATCAAAAGTTACAGTTTCCTTAAAAATGTTCTCCATTACTGGCAGGAACTCTGAATGCCTGGTATTAATTTAGTCAGGCTTGTGGATCTTTCATTGGAGAGTTTGTGTGCAGTGTTCTTGTTGTTTTGTATTTTGTGTGAATAAGTTACAATGTCCGGTCAGTTTTGTGGGATCTTGAAGTGATTGAATGGCTATGGGAGCAGTTTTAAGAGAAAGGAGTTTAGCTTGGAAAAATGTGTAAATCTGTACTTATCTGGTAAAACGAGCGACCCGACAGCAACTCTCTTCACAACATTTAAAGTCAGTTCTTCTGATCTGGTGAAAATCAGTTGGAAGTCAGTAGTCAGAAAACACTTGTATGTTTTGTTCTAGAGGGCAGTTATAAATGGTGTATTTTGTTTTTTAAATTGATGACCAAAGTATTTGACAAATTCAAATCTGGACCTGATGGAGGCGCTACACGAAAAGACATGGGACCACTAAATCTGTTACAGTTTGTCCTGTGGGGGGCATGAATGTCTTTTCCAAATTTCATCACAAATTTATCCTGCAGTTGTTGAGACATTTCAGTCAAAACCACTAATGTCAAGTGCATGATGGCGTCCAGGGAAAAATCAGGGGGGTCCACCACGAGACCACGAGTGTCTGTGCAAAATATGCTGCCAATCCATCCAATAGTTGTTGAGATATTTCAGAGTGGACCAAAGTTTTGGACTGACTAAGCGGCCTCGCCATTCCTCGAGCCTCGAGCGTATTATATACTTTCAGAAGAGTGAAACTCCTCTTCTCGTGTTATATGCACCTTTAAATTTGACCCCCCCCCCCTCCTGCTGCAGACTTGTGTGTTTAGATTCTGGAAGAATTTTTCCAGTTCACATATAAGCTTGAAGTGAGATTTCTGAGACCTGTGTGTCCATGCAATGAGAGTGTGTGTGGACAGAGAAAACTTACAAATCCCAGCTGTCCACCCTCTGACAGAAGAGGAGCAACTGATTAAGACAATATTTGGACTTCATGTCCAGGAAGATATCAAATCCAAAGGTTCTGCCAAAGTTTAACACTTCCATGCCCTGACTGGGTACTTGTAACCTCTGTGAACGAAAATGTCTAATTAAATGTCTAATTAAATCTAATTAAAAGACACCCCCCAACCTGTCAGCTTTGGTCAAAATTGATCAGCATTAAGAAAAACAAATGTATGGTGTACTGGTCTAATCCTTCCCCAAATCTTTTGAGCAACAGGTCACCTGTACAAACATAAAGTCTGACTCTACAGTGCAGGACTGAGAAATAAAAGCACGCTGCCCACCTGCCATCCTGATATGGGAGAAGTGCTGACAGCAGCAGACAGTGTTCAGTTTGTACTACACAGTGTGGCTGGGGTCCCCCCCCCCCCCGCACTTTCCCTTCCTCAAAATACACTTCTCTCTTTCAACAGCTGTCCGCGTTCCCCTCACCCTGTGGGAACTTATTATTAGGACTCCTCCTGTGTGGCTCACCGAAGGCCACAGAGCTTGCTGATATTTGTAGGCCGAGGCCGCCGGTAGCTGGTGTTTTTTTTTTGCCTTCACGTGAACTATTTTCATGTTCATCTTCATTGTTTTTTGGCGTTCACGAGACACTAAAACACACTCTCAACTCTCACCAACTGAATCCACGTACATCATGTCTCTTACAGAGGTGCGTAGTGCTTCAGTGCAAATGGAAACAAGCCGGAGTATCGGACCGGCTACAAGTCAGCACCTGCTACAAGCACCTCCGGTCTGAAGGTAGCTTATGTCTCTGTGCAGCCGGTTTTACAGCTTTTCTTACAGACTGTTGAGCAAAAGTGTGCCAAACTAGAACTAAACCTCTACCTCTGCCTCGCTACAAGGACACCGACTGATATCTTTTGTCTGTGGTCCTTCTGGAAGCATCTCACCAGCCACTGCTGTCCCCTCCCAGACCCCTAGAGGCCCCGAGCGTGCAGTCTGGGACCCGCTGGTGTTTAAAATGACACATATAGCAGGCTTGGACTGGAGTGTACCTTGTCTGGACATAAAACCTGGTCGTGTGTGTGACAATGGCACCAACAAGATGGCACTGATGAGGCTTGGCAACACAACTTACCCTGCTGCTAAAAGTACAGTGCTGACAAACAAGCAGGAAGAATGTATGTTGCATGTGGCTGTCGAACACACGCAGTGGATTGTAAAGTGGCACAAAATCGTAGCGCTCAAGTAAAGTCACAAGTATCCTGCCTCCGACTTTGTCACTTTGTTCATGTGCACCACTGGCTGGGCTGCATGAGGAGGACAGGGTGAGCTGCTTTTCACACATAAAGTTAGAGAAAAACCAATTCAGCAGGCAATGGAGGCAGAAAAAAAGAGGTCTGTGATGATGCAGCACAGCCTAACTGCCCAGCCGCAGGGAGCTGTGTGAAGCAGGGTTAACCTCTTCAACATGCAGGCCAGTCAAATCAATGCACTTTCAGTCACACTGTTAACTTTTCTTTTTAAGCAGTTACTGTAGAAGGCAATCCGCCTCCACGCACATAAGGCACTACAGGAGAAATACACCGCACTGTCAGCCACTGACCATTCAGTGGTGCTCTCACATCGCACATAAGGCTTGTTGCACCGGTCAGTGTCTTTATGTGCGGGTGCGCTCCGTGCTGTGGAGCCGCTGGTGTGTGGGACCGCAACCAGCGGCTCCCAGTGCGCCCCTCCGACACGGCACCAGTCCGCCTCACGGTCAACACTGGCCCTACATACCGTGCGTGGTGGCGTTTGATTGCTCGCAGTGTTAAAAGGTGATCAAAGTGCTGCCACGGTACCTGGCCAGGTCCAGGAACGAGTCGGCGGTCTCCTTGTCGCTGCTGACGCTCTCCAGCCCCAGGCTGTTGGTGTTCAGGGCTCCCGCGCCCACGCCGGGTTTGATGATGAAGGCCAGGGCCACCCCGATCCCCGAGGCGATCAGCGTGGTCACCAGAAAGTAGGCGACCGCGATGCCCCCCAGCTTGCCCAGGGAGCGGGTGTCCAGACTGGCGGCGCCGGACACGAGGCTGCAGACCACCAGCGGCAGGATGATCATCTTCAGCATCCGGAGGAGCATCTCTCCCGGGAAGGCGAAGTAGGTCATCTGCGCCTTGGTCAGGTTCATGTTGCGGACCGTCATGCCGAGCCCGACGCCCACCAGCACCCCGGACACCGTCATGATCACCAGCAGGTTCCTGCTCAGGAACTCCGTCAGCTTCGCCCTGAAGCTCCGCGGCGCGCTCCTCTCCAGGATCCGGTCGGTGGAGGCCGAGCCGGGCATGGCGTGCCCGTTGATCTCGCTCTTTTTCTCCATCTCTTTCTTTGCCGTCTTCGGAGCAGCGCGGGGAGCCGGGGTCCGGTTGCGGGCGGCGTGGGGTTGGATGGGCACACACACACACACACACACACACACACACACACTGTGCTGGAGGGGGTGAGGCCGGCCCGGCGCAGGGCGGAGGGACAGCCAATGGAGAGCGAGCGACGACACAGAAAAGCCAGCGGAACATGCGCACACAAGCCGGCACTTTATACCCAGAGCAAATGATGCAAGAGCGGGGGAGATTGCCAGGGTCTCTGGCAATGTGGCACAATTTCATGTACTGAATATAAACATGCGATGAATAAAACAACAGAGGAAGACTTCTGGTTCTTTTCCTCCTTCCTGAGACTCTTGTTTAAATTAGGAGTATTAAGTATAACATGCTGCACTATCCCAGCTGCTGCTGTGTTTTTAACACAAAATATCCACTTTTGTGGTATAAAACTTATTTTTTAGTGAAAGATCCATCCGGTTTCTTTCTTTTTTTCTTTGTTCAGAAGTGCACCGAGGTTTTTTCCTCTGAACCGACTAACAACATTCATCAGCCGGCTAAAACATCCAATGCAGGGTGTGTGTGTGTGTGTGTGTGTGTGTGTGTGTGTGTGTGTGTCTCAGCAGTATGGTATGATAATGAGATTAAGCTTAAGGCTTTCACAAAAGACCTCAGTTAATGCAGCCACAGTCCCTTCAGTCTGTACAGCACCCATGGGTGATCACAGACCACGGTCATGGTGAACTACAGAACATGTCGGGCTCAGGTCACATCCCTCAACACCTCACACGCGTCCGACAGTCCATGTGAGCACTGAGAGTGATGGATGGAAAGCAGAGGGCTGTCAGGACCATGGCCAGCGCTCTGTGCAGCCCAGGGGGCGCTGTTGCTCAAACCCCCCCCCCCCCCACATTTTAAGGCAGCTCATTTGAATGGAGGAGCAGCACTGTAAGTGAGATGGATCAGTTCATGAAATAACGGTTATTTAACAGTGCAGGAAGTTCAAACGGACACTCTTCTTTTCTGAGGTGAGGACTAATATATTGGACATGTTGGCCATCAGATTTTGTCTCCATTTACTCATGTGAATTCTCGTTGCACCTCTGCCGTTTAACCACGAGATGGCGCTAGAGTAACGTTATTGTGCATGTACAGTATTGGCCCACAGCAGACAAAGGAAAGCTATAGTGGTACATGATAGTATAGAATAGTATAAAAAATATGAGCAATAAATAAACTTGTGGCTCTTCTAGAGAGGTATTATGTTACATGTGCATGTATTAACACAGAGCAAATGAGCAACAATGTGAATAACTTGAGTGTTTTTGTTTTATTATAAAATATGAAGTGATTTTCAATGGATTGTTCCCTGCATGAACTGACTTCAAAGAGTATTTTATTAAATAAAGTAAAATAATATCTTCATAATAACAACAATAATTATAATTATAATAATAATAATTTCAATAAAATTAAATTCAGACTGATTTCCCTGCCGTTTTATCTGGCTAACCAATCACAAGCATTTATGTAGTATGAGGCGGGTTTAATACGATGACTGACAGAGACGAGCATTGTTCAGGTATCTTTGTAAATATCCAAGCTGACGCTGCCGTTCCCCGGCTGGCAACAGGTGCAATACAATGGACTGGATGGTAAATTTTCTTTAAAAGAAGAACAAACAGCTGCACTTAAACTTTATGTTGATAAGAAATATGTGTTTGCTTCTGACAGGACTTACCGCACGACAGGACGGCATTTCGTTGCTCTGATTGGTTGTCTCCGCCCGTTGATGACGCCCCTTGGAAATTAAAAATAAACTGAGAAGTTCCAGACTAATACGCATTTGCGAATTAGTCTGGCAATGCCAGGCTACCATTTTACGTCATTGAGCACTCAAAATGCTATTGAGTGATTTCCCACGTTTTGATTAATTGGTGTGCACGAGGTAAGTGTATATACAGAGAGCTGCTTAAAGCGCTTAACCAGAGGATGCGCAAAGACAGATCTCCGTCCATTGTCTTGACAGGATGAAAGGGCTGCAGCAACATAAACATAAATCGAGCCAAATGTTTTATCTACAAACAGCTGGAGGAAAGTCAACACATGAGATAGAGGGTACAATGTAACGACTTGTGCTCATCCCCGCACAAGTGCTGAAAAGTGGACCATTTTGCTGTGTAAGAGGCAGTCGTAGATGGAGCTCTCACATCCTGAGATGCGTACCACTTCAAAAGGCAAACCCACAAACACTAGCCTGGGAAGCTAGCTCTGCAAGCTCATGTTTTATTTGCTCTGGCAGATGAGTCTGCCCGTTTTTTTATGAGTTGGGTTCAATACGATGACTTACAGAGATCTTCGTAAATAACCAAGATGGCTGCCGCCAGTGGGCAACGTGGCAGTATTAAATTGACTGGACGGTAAATTTTCTCTAAAAGAAGAACAAACAACTGCACGTAAACTTTATGTTGAAAAGTAAAAGGTGTTTGCCAAACTTCTGACAGGACGACAAACCATCAGTTTCGTTGGTTTGTCTGCGCCTGTTGGTACCTTGGAGACTACAAGTTTGAGAATAAATAAATCTGGGGTTGTGGAGTTAGAGAGAAGTGAGCTCACCAGACCTCTGTAGCCCGCTGCTCATCTCTGCATTAGGATCCAGGCTACATTAGCCGCTACAAGCATAACGCACCCGAATCTCCAACCAAACTCTGCGGTCAAGTTGCATTTTGGGTAATGTAGGCTCCAGGCTTTGACATCAATTTTGTTCTCTGCTGTCCATTGTGAATAGACTATATCATACGAGTGCCATGCTAAATTGGTGGAGTACTCCATTTAGGGAAAATTATGCTTTTTTATTTTTATTTTTGCACTCTCATATTTATTATTTGACCATCACTTCAACAGTATTATTTATTGATTGTAATAAGTTATATTTTTGAGTTGTCTGATTGCTTTTTACTGCCTTTTGTTGTTTTTTTGGGAATCCCTATCTTTTACCCACTTTCTATGATTTCATATGTATATATATATATATATTCACACACTTATAGAATAATACAAAAATTTGATTGAGTTCAGTAAAATCAGCTGAGCATTTTATAAAAGAATACTCAAAGGAGTGCCATGTTTCCGCCTTCTGTAAAAGCCACGTTAATACAATCAGATGAGAAGCAGATTCTAGACGGCACACAGAGAGAGAAGCAGCCCTCTGTCTCACTGCCTCTATTACTGACAGTCGTCTGTGTTGTCCTCAGTGACCTTAGCTCGGCTGTTGCTAAGTTGAGCTAAATTTTCCCTCCCTCCACCAATAGAGACAGATTGTCCCCCTTCCCCTCACAGCTGTGTGGCCTGAATGCTGGAAATAACCACCGGCCTGCCGATCAGGAGTCATGGCTGTTTAACAGTGGCAAATGTTGGCACTGTGCTGCAGCAAACTAGAAGGAAAAAAAACAACAAAAACAGAGAAAGACACAGGCTGAGCTTTATAATGAGACTATTGAGCTGTTAAAATATCCAGTGCAAAGAAGAAACAGCCAGTGCACCAAGCTGGGACCAACACTTTATTAAAATCCAGTCTGATATGATGGATAGGCTGCAGCACGGCAAACTGGTTTTCTACTGGAAACTCTGAACTTGATCTGAGTCAGAAACAGTTTTTAAAGTTGAATGTTGTATGTGTTTACTAGTCTAGTTTCCATGATGTACTCCTACACCTACAGCATGTGAGAATTACATGACTCAAAACTGAGACTATGGAGTCCAGAAACCAATAATAGGTTTGGATGAGTCAAAATATAACTGGATACATCAGATAATAATATTGTTGGTTAGGAAACTTTTACACTTTTCCTTGAATTAGCTAGCTATCACTAATAAGACGTTTGTTTGACATTATGAAAAAGGAGACAGTAAATCAGAACAAAATGTCAAGTGTGACACAATAAAGTCCATAACTTATTTTCATTGCATGTATTTGACAATGAACATATTAAGTTAGGAATTTGAACTTTCAATTAGGGTTATCTAGCTAACTTTTTTATTGTTGGCTTGCTGGCTAAAATATTTTATCTATGGGACAGTGTGTGGATAATCGACATTATCTACACGAGGTAATGCCGTTTTATAAAGACAGCCTCTATTCCACGAGCTTCTGCATTTATTTCATCTGTCTTTCTAAAATTGGGGTTTATTTTCCATATTCTAAGACAAATCGGCTCCACTGCAGCAGTTGCTATAAGAAATTGAAACCTTATAAATGATTATTTTGTGAACGCTGTAAAAACTACAGCGCCTATTAAAAAACAACAAGTGCATCAGCCCAAGCAATTATGCCATTGTAACTTGGTTTCTTCCATAAAGCCATCAACTTCTTCTAAAGTCATTTTTCAACTATAATGTGTGCCGTCCAAAAGCTTCTACAGCGTTTGCTCCTCTCTGTCCTGCTGTTATTACAGACATGACTCACCCGCACAAATACTACTTAGCCTGCAAAGGTCTAGGGCTTGTGGGAAATAGTGTTCATTAAAGGTCGCTAAAAAATATAAATATTGAATGAACAATATTATATCGTTATTCAAAAAACTACATCCTGATCCAAAAATATGAAGCAAGCCACACGACACAGGGCCGAGAAAGGCTCTTTTTTGAGTGTTTGGTGTTTTTAGTTATTATAATTGTTTATTTTATTAACTGATAAAAATAAAAAGATTTTTGCCTTTTTATCAACAGATTGAAAGTCATTTAAGAAAAAGTATAAAGTTTTATTTCTACACTCCGTTGTTTAACTTATACTATTTTTGGATGTATTCATTTATATTATTGACTAGTCTCATTTACTTCATTTTGTCAGTTTTGGGTCTCCCTAGTAGATTACATTACAGTCATTAATTTGGACAAAAATAAATACTGTTACATCCTCCAGCCGGGAGACATTTCCTTCTAAAAGAACCTACTGTCCTGCAAAAATACCCTTTTTGAAGGAGTCATTTATCTTTCTTAAAACAAACCATAAAGAATGATTATAATCAGATTAATTCATCTGTTTCCCACGTAAATTAGTTTGTTCTGAGAATGTTCACTTAATTTTATAGCTGCAGGGGATCACACAGCACAACAATCAGACATTCATGGAGGGATTCATCTTATGTATGTTTGGTGGTGAGTGTGCATGAGTGCAGCTGAGGCTGATTCAAGTTTTTTTACCCAAAATATATTTACATTTGTTTTGAAATGGCATTTAGACCTTCATGATATTCAGGATGTACTTAGATATACATAATAAGAGCTGAAAATGTAACAGGTACAGCAGGTGGCCAATGTTGCATTATCTGTTTAGGTATACATGTGTTGAGTACTGCAGAGCTGTGTTTGTATAATTTGTTTCCAGAGGTAGAGTTGGTGAGATTCGAGAAAGTCAGTGTTGAGCCATGGCAACCTCCTGGCCAATAACAAAATACATCCTCCAAACACAAAAAGACTGCACATTCAGTAAGTCCAGGGAACCTTGAAGATGAAAAACCTGGGCACACCATACCATGTACTACGAAAGAAGAACAAAGTTAGTGACCATAAATTTGCCAAAGGAACTGAAAATCGAGATTATCCTATGGCACAACACTTTTTTATAAAATTCTAATCTTTTGAGGTTGGAAGGAATATAATTTATTATCAGAGGTGGTGAACATTTGAAAACTGTTGCTGTGGGAAACTTAGTGAATTTTCAAATTTGATGCCTTACTTCACCCATGTCTGAATGACCAAATAGATTATTAAACATTTTTTAAATGATGATGTTTTAATTGTAGTGACTGATAGGATAGCATCATACTACATGGTAAAATATCGTGAGAAGCAATTAGAAGCTCTGGAAAAAGATAGCAAGTACCTTGATTTAAGATTATTTTGTCAAATTAATTAATTAAATAAATATTTTAGAATTGTTCATCAACTGGTCTAACGTCATCTAATTATATACATATGAAGGTCAATGTGTTTATGAGCATGAATGTCAAAAAACAAACAGTACACAATATCAGAAAGGAGACAAAACAGACCTCTGCTCTTTTTACAGTTTATTGTATATATACATATATATGTTTATATATATATATATATAAAACTACAAAAGTAAGACTGTTTCAAATTCATAGACAGCTGTCCATTATCTCCAGTATATATATATATATACACTGTGTATATATATATTATCTACAGTCCACATTTGGATCCCAATACAGTGGTCAGGTGACAGTTTCTCTCTCTGTGTGTTTGTGTTCTATTGCATAGAAAAAGGCACAGCTCTGAGGTCTGTGTAAAATACAGCCTTCTTAGAGGAAATCAGCCTCGACTGCGGTCGGTCTTTCTCGGCGATTCGAGCCGCCGCACGCTCAGACAGCGCTAAAACAGATTCGGTAACAAACACTGATCGAAAAAGTCTCAGGAGCTTGAATGTTGTTCATACTATGTACATTACTTTTGGCATTGAAGCGTCTATGACAGGCTTTGGAGTCTTGACATCTGAAGGTTGGGTTTTTGAGTATTGCTGCATGAACTGTTCGCCTTCAACGGGAAAATTATGAACAAAAAGAGTACAAAATATGTAAAAAGTTGTGGCCGCCACCCCACAAAAATCAATAACAAACAAACAAACAAACAGATAAACAAGATAATATAACTACCTATGTATATAAAAAATGGCTTCCACCCATAATTCCACACTCAGATACATTCCTATCTGAAGTACATTCCTACCACACATTCTGTACACACATTTACAATCCAAATGTTCACTTCACATCAAAAATAAATATATTTACACAGAAAAGAAAAAAAAAACAATATGAATAAATAACTTCATTGACCAAAAAACAAGCACTCCAAAATTCAAACATAGTGAAAAAAACAAGACACAGTCGTCTACAAACAGTATTAGTTGGTGCTGCTATCTGCTCACACTCTGCTTTGAATTCAGTTCAAATGCAGTTCATTTACATGCTAACTGAGGTCAAATACACACGGGGAAAATAATGAGCTTCCATTGGAACACGTTTTAACATTACCCCGACCTTACTGTTGTTGGCATACACAGAAAGATAAGACAGACTGGATTCCATATAACACAATCTGTCCCACTAACAACTACTGAGTCCCACCAGCTGGGCCCTCTGCTAGAAATACCATTAACATACTGTTTTACACCATAGCAAGGCTGTGCTGGCAGACACAGAAGTGTTTAGGGTTTCTTGTGTTATTTGTTACTTAACAACTTTTGAAGGACCACTGCTATGTCTGTCTGTGGTGTCTGTGTCTTATATTGCTGTGAATAGCTAGACAAATATAGATATGTATAATGATGAGATACAGTGCACAGCAGTTACAGCGGTGTTTGGTAGCAGAAAACGAGTGATCTAAGATTTCAGCATTAAAGGTGCACTCATCTATATATTTTATATTATTACTGGATCAAATGATTATACAAAATTTGTAAGGTGTCATTTGTAATGATGAGCTCACAGATAATTTCACCAAACTCAGCACTCTCCCCCCCCCCCCCCCCCCCCTTTTAGCTCATTGTTTTGGTTTTCTGGGCCACAACTCTGCTGTCATCTGCAACACACCTGACACGTTCACTACAACAACTTTTAAGGGTGATAATATATCATATGTTATGTTTTTAGCTGTTCTGATGCCATCAAGTGGCCAACAACCCCAACAATGAAACAACAGCTGACATGAAACTGAAGGACTTTGAAAAGCGACTAATATTCAATAGTTATACAGAGTGAGGAGGAGGCTGAATCCAACGTCACCAATAATGGCCTTAAGACAACACTCCACCATACAGCAAGTCCTGAAATGCATTGAACATTGATGACTGGTGATAAGTGTTAAAGTACCCTAAGGTGATTTTTTACTTTAATGTTTGAGCCTATTAGTTAAAATCTCACTGCATTGTCTGACTATAAGAGACAAGGTGATGAGTGACTTCTGCTGACTCATTGCTTCTGTCTTTCTGTATTTTTGCAGCAATAAAAGGCAATTTAAAACTTTTTGTTTAGTTGTATCAACTCTTAAAAACAAGCCATATATCTGCACCTTCAAGACTCCTAAAATGGTACTATCCTGTGCTCCTGTAACTAGCTTGAAATGGCGGCTCTGTCATTTGCTAATGACTGCATCTATGGCTGTGGATCTGTTCATCCTAAGTGAAAGTGAGCAGCCTTTTGCCTCTACTTCAAAGCTCTTCCATACATTTGTATCTCTTTTCACGTGGAATACCAGTTAATAGCCAAATCTTACAAGTTGGATTTCAACTATAAAATTATCAAACAAGTGACCAAGTGTTTTGAAATAGTCTTTTGCATGGTTGCAGTATCAGGTTAACGCCGCGGTTTGGGTTTCCTGCTTCAGTGGAAATCCACATTCAAATTATTTACGAGACAGATTTAGCCCTCCTGCTATCGCATGTGTTAAACATCTATGGGCTTTGGGGTCAACCTCAAAACTGTATTGCACAATGCACAGGGGGGAGCAGAACCCTGAGATTTGGCATTTAGGGCTCCTATTCTTAACACAAATAAACATTCTCTGCAAATACGGGGTTTGTGTAATACTCTATGCTGTGCTGTAATGTGTCTGTCACTCATGTTGCTAATTCTGTAGGAAACAAACCAAAAATGAGGCATTTCTACTAAAATATAGAATTTTCTATGTATGTTTCTGAGAAATTCTATGGCTTCACATAGGTACCACAATGATTATCCCTGCAACCAGTGATAGCAGTTTTGTTTTGAATCCTATACAGCCAAATTTTATACGTGTTTGGAGCCTAAAATCTCTGCTTAGGTTGGACATTTCAGATCATCGACATCCAACTGGGAGGCAAGAGTTAGTGGTGGCGCTGCTGCCAATTCCAATGTAAACACGTCAAGCTTTCCTGTGGGTGTAGCTCATTTGAATTCTGCTGTAACCGAAGCATGATAACTAACCCAAATGATCGAGCTCATGTAAAACAGCATTCAGCACAGTTACATGTGCCTGCCAACAAGGAAGGGAAAGAAAGAGAGAAGTCCTGAACTGAATTCAGAGACAAGATGTGTGCAAGAACAGACATCTCCTTCTACTAAAAGAGTTGAACAAATAGGCGCTGTGTTTTATAGCTATTCCCAAAGCGTAATTTTTAGTCAAGCTAATATGTAATGTAGCACACTGCTAAAACAATGTAGTCCTCGTAAAACCTTTTTATGCTTGCTTTACAAATAAAACATAGCATCTGTAATAAGATTAAATAATTATTATTTGATCATAAGAAATTACCTTACTTAATAATAGTTTTAATACAATACAATAAATTAAAAAAACATTGAGGATTGACCTCTCTAGGCTGTTAAAGTGAGAAGAACTAGAAAAAAAAAAACAAATACTGTAAAAACAGGAATTGAATAAGTGGTCATTTTTGAAAGGCACTCATCTGCTAAAAGCCATGAATTCAGTGTGTTTGTGTGTGCGTGTGTGTGTCATGTCTGTGTGTGTTCACTTGTATTTCTATACCAGTGAGGAGTAAATGTCCTCACAAGGATAGAATGATTGCAAAATCCTCATTTTTTTTCTATTTACAGTTACTTTTTAGGGTTAAGGCTTAGGTTCATGGGAAAGATTAAAACGAGTTTCTATTAGGATTAGGGAATGAATGGAGTCAATGACGGTCCTCACAAGTATAGAAATATGAACTTATGTGTGTATTTGTTTCCCGGTTACTTCATTTCCATATTTGGAAAGGCGAGCACAGTGCATGCACAGTGTTGTGTAGTAGTAGTTGTCATAGTAGTACTAATTGACATCACCATCGATGTTTACAATTACCGACCTTTGAAGAGTAAAAAAACATAAAAACAACAACCAGGAAAACTCCCAGATCGATCCCAAATTTTCATTCCAGTCTGTTCTCCAGATGAAACTGTCTGTGTATGTCTGAGGTGGTGGTGTCCGTGAGTCACGAACCCACCAACACTTCCATGATGTGGTCCAGTTCTGTCAGATCAATTTTGAAAGGCTGATTGGCTGAAACCTGGGGGGTGGGGCCGCTGTACGGCGACGCCAGCGATTTGAGGAGGTCGTCCGCCGTCACCACCGAAGACAGTTTGGCCAGGCCACCACCTGCCGCCACGCCCACAGCCCCCGCTGTCGTACAGGGGTCAAAGTCATACATGGACGTGTCAATGTCGGCGAACAGGACATCGTCCAGTGCCAAGTCTGAGAGAAACCCGGAGGGTGAGGAAGATGAAGAAGGGGAGGAAGGAGAGGAGGAAATGTCTACTAGGCCACCAGAGGGCAGTGTGGGCAGAGTGTCCATCGGCCGGAGCTCCGCACAGCGGCCTTCCGCTAGCAAGACGCCAGCTGCCTCTGGTTTAGCACTCATGGTCCTGCAGTCTCTGGGTAGGCCCATGGGTGTTGGGGAGAGGGGTGCTAAGTGGGAGGACTGGATGAGTGGCGTGGGAGCTGGGGAGGTAGTCACGGTCGTAGTATTAGCTGCTGCTGTCCTTGTTATGGCTGTGGGAGGACCCAACTCCATGTCACTCAGAGCGGAGGGGAAACCGGCGTTGGACGAGGCAGGCACAGGGACCCTGGGGGACACCTGGCTCAGAAGTGCCGAGGGTAACGGGGGAGGCTGTGCCAGGGGAGGCGACAGAGGAGGAGTGGGTGGGGACGCAGCGCAGAAGGCTGAATCTCCACCATCCTCCTCCAGTAAAGAGGCAGGAGTGAGGCAGGCTTCCAGGGGGGCGGGGAAGGCCTCCACACGGTTGGGGCAGGCCTGGGACGCCTGGCAGATGGGAGGCACCATTGGGTGGGGCGAAGGCGGTGGAGCGATCGCCGGCATCAGCAGGGCAGAAGGCTGCGATACCTGTGCCGTCGCTGCGGCTGACAAAACACCAAAGGAGGGCGGCGTGTCACGGTAGCTCTCATCCATGGGGTCGTCGGGCGGCGGCGAGGGCGGGAAGAGCAGTGGGCGCAGCGAACCCTCCTGCTTGAGTTCATCCTGGATGCGTCGCAGCATGTTGTTGATGAGGACGCGGCGCTCCAGGCTGGGCTCGCCAAGCGGCCGCTGGCTGTACAGCTTCATCAGGGAGATGTTGAAGATGGTCTGCCGCTGCAGGGTGTACGACACCTTGGACAGGCCCTCCGGACCGAGGCCTAGTCCCCCTCCCGCCACCGACGCCTCCAGCGTTTTGCCTTCCAGCCCCTCTTCATCCTCGTCCAGCTTCCGCTTCGCACCTTTACCGAACATATATCTGGAAAACAAAACCAGAGAGACATAAGTTAATTTGTCACTCGACATAACAAGGCAACGAGCATGTCATCTAGGGTTGCAACTAATTGTTCTTAGACAATTATTTTCTCAATTACTCTTTATCACTTTAAGTTGATTTGTAACCGCAGCACCCCACTTGGGCTAGTCCCATTTGGGCCATGTACCCCCCTTCTTGACTTTCCATAACCAATTCAGAGAACTTCCGTGACCAAAAACTATTCTTCCTTCCTGGTTTGTAAATGGAGTATTTCTAATATGTTGAAATTTGACATACCCTTTTGTTCCCTGCCTGGAATACACCTCAAACAATATTCCAAAAATTCCACACCTGGCCACTGGGGTTTTTGTATGTTGATTCAAATCCAGCAGCACTACTGGATATCAGCATTAGGTTGTCATTGCCATACCACATGTCCCCTAACTGAAACACCAATATATTCACCAGTGAAGTTTGCAGACTGAAGCCCAGCAGCTTAACCGTGGTGATTCAAAAAGCTGCTTAAACGCAACAAGCTTACTGCAACAGGGGATTTTAAAAAAACATACATTGAAACCAAGAGCAGCTGCAATGGGAGCCTTACCGCTGCACACTGTAGCCCAGCACACTCGTACACACACACACACACACAACAAGTTATGTAATAGCAGCGTTCCCTGTTGTACCACAGGATCATAGGCCAGATTTAAAGCCCAGCCCCCCCCCACATCCTCCCTCCTCCTGCCATATTAGAACAGCACATTGAGTTACTTATACAACTTTCAGACAGCGCGCGTGTTGGAGCCGCGTTGGATCACTTCATATGAGACAGCTGTCACCCTGCTTCTCACTGTTAAGCCGCTGAATTACATCAAATCATTTACCAGATAAGTTACGTTTCACCTCTTTGTCTGTCCATCTGCACGCCCTCACTCTTAATCGCCCACACATGGGCTTTCTATTTCTCTCCCCTTCACTCGTTCTCTTTTGTCAGCGGGTCGGTCAAATGGCGTTAAAACGTCAGTATTATTGAATTAATTTCCATCCCTGGTAGCAGCGCCAGTTCACCAAAGCAGGGCAGCATCCAGCTCGGGAAGGAGGGTCGGCTGATGCGATCTGACCCATACAGATGGACCCACAATGTGGGTTTGACCCGTGAGAGAGCCACAGAAAACAAATCTAATCCAATCAAGTCTAATCAAACTATCTGATGGTGTCATTATTGGTGCTAAAGAGACAGTAAGGAAGGCAGAAAGAAAGACAGGAACATGAAAAAGAAAGAAAGAAAGAAAGAAAGCAGGCATCGCTGCAGTGTGTTTGACTCTAATCCAGGCTGACAGGCTCATGCAGCCAGTTGCTGTCTACACACACACACGCGCGCACACACTGCGCATGCGTTGCCTCACACACACATACAACCACACACACAGGAAGTGTGAGCTGCAGGCCCAGTCACCAAGACTGGTTGGTTGCCATGACAAACAGAGTCAGCTGGGAATTCACCCAAAGAGATGACAAAGAATGGGATGGGGGAGAGAAGGAGGTGTAAGGGGGGGGGGGGGGCAGGAAGGAAGAGGAGGAAGACGAGAAGGAGGAGGAAGTAGATGAGACATTGGTTTGTAGGTGGTGGAAGACGAATGAGCAACTTTCTCTCCTACCTTTACTAAAACTACTGCTTAGGTGCCTCTGAACATGGCACTCAACCCCAAGCTCTTCACTACTCAGACTTTGCAATTGGCTGATGAATGGTGCAGATCTGTTGGTTCACTGGCTGTACATATACAGTTTTAAAGTAAAACTTAACTGTTGTTAGGGAATGTAAAAAACCCTTTGACCATTTGATGTCTTTGCTTTGGACACAACAAAAGTACCTCAGTATTTTTCTATTAGTCAATTAGCTGTAACTTAGAGTAACTGAGAGTTTGGCATTTTCCCATGGCGATGGTTACAAACCAGATGTTGACTTGGGTCGGACTGTTGAGTGACGTGACTATTTACAAAATGGGTTAAAAACACTGACACCTCTACCGAAAATGTCCACCAGAGAGCACTGCCAAGTTTATATCTTAACTGTCCTGCTCCCTACGTGTTTTTTAAAACACAAATTTAAGGGATCCTTATCAAAAATACTTGTTTATGTAAGAAAACACTAAATTAACCTTTAGAAAGTTAAAATAAGGGAAAAACAAAAGTAATCTTTCTTCAGAACAATAATTCTGCATTTAAAGAACAGCTCTGATTGTAGAGCTGTTCTTTACTGCATGATACAAACATAAGTTGCAAAGAAAGCACACTTCTTTGATTTATCTCAGTCAGGATGGCTATTGTGATGGCTCGAGCTTAGTAACAAGCCCATCAAAGCAGGAGAAGCATTTGAAGTATAGGGCCGAATTGAAAATCCATACATGTTTGGATCAACTAGATTTTTTTCAGCAGAAATTCAGGATACTTTGTGTATTTGCCAGTTTCATTTTGAAGTTTGGAGCTAAGAGTTCAGGCCGGGCAGGCATGAGAAAAAGGTGTGTAGGACATGGCTGCATGTCTGAATGAGCGTATCCTGACGCTAGTTCAATCAATGACCAAAGAAGAGATGTCGGCATCGCCCGTGCTGTCTGATTGACAGGTGATCGCTGGGAAGTCCGGAGCAGAAACAGCGCAGCAATAACTCTTCGCAACAAGATGAAGACAAAATCAAAACCCAGAGCACTGCAATTTTGGAGAGGCTCGTTCGGGTGTAATTCTAACATTAAGATGTGTTTAGTTGTGACTTTAAACTGTCTACTGCTTGAGTTTCTGCGTTCATTGCAGCTGCTTGTGGAGCTTCGAGGAAAATGGCGAATCAGAGTGTCAGAGAGAGAGAGACAGAAAAAGAGACAGTCAAAGAGAGAGCAACAGAGTTAGTTTCAAAGCAGTTTGCGGGTGTGTGATTGAAAGCTGAAGCAGCTGCGCATGTCTGACTCACTGACTCATGGCAGGGTGTTTAGACTCACACACACACACACAGTGCAGGGCTGACATACCAGAGGTGCCCCACCCCTTACATTCCACTTCATTATCCTCCTCTTCCCTTTCCTTCTCCTCCACCTCTTCTCTTTTTCAGTCACTATTTTACTTCTCTTCCATCTATCTTTTTCATCCTCCCTTCACTCTTTACCTCAGACCCCCCGCCATCACCTCCCCCCTCTACTGACTGTCGAAGTTTACTGGCCCCGAACCGTCCTAGACCCTATGAGCCATGTCTTGATATGAACGCACCAGAAGGAGAAAAACAGATCAGAAATGAGTCGAGCTGATAAAGCACAGCAGTGGAGGAGTACACTGCACTCCAAAATGGAGCCATGGTCTCCATTCAAGGTCATCGGGACTTAACGCGCCGCTGTTAACTGTCTCGCAAAGAGCTGTCTTAAAACTACCTTTTCCAAAAGGTTTTCCATGAGGTAAATATAGCTAAAGGTCTCTTGAGACCTTCACAGCAAATAAGCAACCAGCTGTGACTAGAAATTAACCAACCTCCACTTTTGAAGGTCGGTACTATTATGGGTATTTTTAGACTGAAGCTCACAAAAGATATTTTTTTCCAATAGTGTTTACTTTTAAATTGGACAGAAAGTTGCATAATATGATGAGTATTCAGTTTTTGCAACACACAATAATGCTTATAGTGGTAGAAACTGTATTTGTATTTGTTATTGTGTATATGTACTTCTGTGAAATCTAATCAAAATGTTCAGTGCCTCTGACAGTCAAACAGTGTGATCAATTTCAAAATAAATGTGTAATCAATCAGACTGCATCACATCCATCATATCAGAGGCTGGTAACGTTAACTGGACATGGTTTCACTTTAATAAAAGAGTTTCCCTCTTTTTTTTCTTACCCTAGAAACCTTTGAAAATGTGCAACAGATCAAACAAATCAAAATCAATAGATAAATGTTTTTTGCCTAGCAGAGCAATCTGATCTAAAAGGACATCAGGTAAGAACATTTCTCAAAATGAACACGTCCCTGATGTTTCCTACAACCTGAAATATCACCAAATATCCTGATACAAAACTAAGAACTAACCACCACAGACAACCACACTACCTCTGAACGATTTCCAATAAGCAACTTTTCACCCTCAAGTGTCTCATGTGAAACAATTCAACAAACAATTCATTAGATAAGATTACATGAAAAGTTGATGGAGCCTTCAGGGAAGTGGGCCTTGGTAGTATAATAATAATAGAAAGCAAAGAAAAATAGAATATAACATAAGAACATAAAGAATGCGACTGAGTGAGTTTTAATATATACTGTTTGAATGAATAAAAAGTATAAATCTAAACACAAAATGATGGTGTAAAAGATAAAAACATGAGTCTTCTATACATTGGGTGAGGTCAGGTGTGTGTGCAAGCATGAAAGTGTGTGTTGGCCTGCCAACTGTGCCTGCAAACACACATTAGACATGTGGGCCGCGTATATTATTCCAGGAGCTGGCTGTGGTGAGTGTGAGTGTGAGTGTGTGTGTGTGAGTGCGTTGTGCAGTAGTGCAGTGCTAGTGGATGGACTCTGCAGTGATATTATGATCCTGTAACCGGATACGCTGGTTTCCATGGCCGAGCTGCACATCCACCCCTCCCCCTCACCTCCACATCGGGCTATTTCAGGTTCTCTGGATGCCATAAGTATGGACGCGCATTACACAGCACGCTGCTGCAGGTAGATGAATGTAGCACTGGAGGTGCTGTATGCTTAGTATACGACTTTCTCATGTGCACGAGGGTGTACAGTAGCACACTTAACAGTCATGACTGTGCTTCCACTGCTCCACCTCACTGTAATGCATCCAGCGCTGCACATGAGGACGACACTGTCCAACTGTGTGCGTGTGTGTGTGTCTCTCTCTCTCTCTCTCTCTCTCTCTCTCACACACACACACACACATTGTAGAACTAGTAAACACATTCCAGACAAAACCCAGAAGAAGAGATAGTACGCTGTAGTCCTCGCCTGACCAGACCCACTACGCTCAATAGCAGCTACGCTTCCACACACAACTTAAGATACAGTTACACCATGACGATAGCTACTACTACTGTACTACCGTTTCTACTACTGCTGTTACTACCACAGCTCCATCTACTAATATATTCAGTCTGGTTTTATGACATTTTCCAGAACTCGCACGCATGCATGAAAGGGCCACAATTAGACTTGGTCAACAAGAACGATCATCTACCCCCCTTGCCAGCAATTCTTCCACTAAAACTTTTAACTCTTTTGCATGGGCCTGCAATAAAACAGGCAAACACCCTCAACCAGGAAAAAACAGTGTATGTGTGTTTCCCCAGCAGCTGCTCTCAACCAGACTGGGCCTATCTGTGGTACTCAAAAACCTCGGGGTTCAGTTATCACGTGGTTTAAATAATGAAATGCTGATAGGGAGCTTTGGTGACAGTAAATAAAAGTCAATTAAATATTAAAGGTCCTTTAATTTGTTTTTTGATCTCAAGTGACTTCACTTTTGCAGCCAACTTTCAATCTAATACTATGAATATGAACTACATTATGGCTTAGACTGGTACTAGTGTTAACTACAGTAAGGTGTCAAATACTGTACAACAACACCTTTATTTTCTGTGGAACAACAGGAAAGTAAGAACTAAAATAAATAAGCCAATCATGGGGTTGGAAGCAATGTCCATGCGCATGCCACAGATATGTGTGTGTGTGTGTGTGTGTGTGTGTGTGTGTGTGTTTCCCCTCATAGTGATCATAAACACTCACATGACAGAGGTCAGCTGGGTATCAGACAGGGAATTCACTACGATCTCTTACGTAATGACAGACCTGGTTACAAAACACTCCAGCTCCCACTGCGCAACATGCAGCATCCCATTAATAAAGAGACGCTGCCGTGAGTGCTGCCTCAGGTTGGAGTTAACCAATAAGACAAAGATGTTGCTCTCAGTTAACAGAGAGCTGAAAGCCCTCTTAAAGCCTGAAAGATTTTTTAATAAATGCATTGGAATTTATTTTTGAGGCTAGTCCTATTTTATTTATTTATGTATCTGAATAATTGTCTTATGCAGTTGATTTACAGAATTTAAAGTGCAAGTTAAGGTTAAATCAGTTAAGAGATTCATCACACACTCTAGTTCAGATCAGCAACACTACTAGCAGTGTAAAGGAGTAAGGACTGAGAACGGAGCGCGAAGGTCGGGGGCAAAGCAACAGAGTCACTGACTTGCAAACCCTTTTTTCCTGACTCATGTTGAAACCAAACTCAGTTGCCAGTTTGGTTTTGTGTGGGGGGGGGGGGGGGGTTGGAGCTTCTACCATTAGGTCTACCCTTATTGACAGAATTGGGCCGGATAAAAAATTTGAAACACCTCTCTGTACAGAGCAATACAATGCATAAGAGTCACAATGTACAGCGACCATAAACTATATAATCAGGTCCCTAATTGAACTAAGTGTAACTGGCAACTGAGTATATACGTTCAACCAAGAAACAAACTTCTGCATATCCTCTTCATCGAACACTATGAGTCAGTTGTAACAGAGAGACCTGACACGTGCATGTCCTTAAATGCCTCATTCTTTGGGACTAAAGGTCCTATGTTAATTAAAGGGACAATACATTGTTTTACAGAAAGTTCTCCCCATGTTTCACTTTTAAAGATTTTTGCAGGAAGTCACAAGGACACACGCATGCACAATAAGTGTGTGTGTATCTCAAATTTCTGGTCATTAGTGTATCCACACACAAACTCACTCCCTCTCACACACACACGCATGCACACTTAAGTCTATAAATAAAAGGCAGAAGAAGAGAGCAGATTTAGGTCAGCAGACGTGTCTACATGCTGTGGAGCGCTCCACTCTTTCCACCGAGCCTCTTCGGGGAGAAACCGTGGCTTGACGCTTCCAGTGACAAAGCCTCAAAAGCTACAGAAATCCACAGCGTCCACGTGTCCGGTCTCTAGGTGTATAGTAGTACCAACCTTATTACTGCAGTATCTGCCTTATTACTGCAGCAAGCACCGTATCACAGCAGTATCTGCCTTATTACCACAGTGCCCACCTTGTTACGGCAGCACCAGCCTCAGTGCTGCGAGTGTCATCACTTTTACTGCAGGCAGCACCCTTATTACTTAAGTATAATCCTTGTGAATGCAGTACAGGCCTTATTACTGCACTTGAAGCCTTACTGCTGCACTGCAAGCCTCATTACTAATACTCCTTATAGGTACTCTGCCTCTGAAGGTATGCAATATGGAGGAGCCTGCTACATCCATCCCTCACTAGGCAGCCGATGCAACAGAATTTGCTTATTACTGTACATTCAGTCCTTAGAGATTGACAATCAAAGCCTGAAGCTGTCCTCTTGTGATGTCCAATACATTTTCATATCAATGCCTTCTAAAAATGCCTGTGAAGATTTGTGTTAAAGATGATTTTGTTATAATGCCTCCAAATTTCCTCCCAGCTCAATATTGATAACAGCAGCATGCTGGGAGGAAATCTGGAGCATCTGGGGGGACTACTGGGTGCTAAACAACAATCAGGGAGTGCATCTTAAGACTAAAGGCCCACTATTTTTATCCACTTTTGTTTAAGAAGTTTTAGCAGTAAATTGTAGGGTGAACGCTGATCAGAGTTGAGCCACTGTCACACCTCTTATTGTAAAATGTCCCAGTGTCATTTAAAATCAATTCTTTTTATTTTAAATGTAGTCTGGACAATACTAAGAGTCCGGGGACCTCCTGGGGGCTACCCCACTCAGCAGACACTAGGCTTTCCTCCCCCCCACCGTGGTTATCTGCTCATCTACAGTACAGGCAGTTGTGTAACTCTGCATCACATCTGGCTACTCCTCAGACGGGGGTGCTCATCCCCGATCACACGGGGCTCCGCGGCCTCACGTGAGTCTATGTTGTGGGTGCTCGACCACGCGGAGCAGGAACCTATCCAGCTGCAGCTTGTGGGTCACAACACAGAGAAGAAGAGGTACTGTCACTGTTGTGGTGCACCTTATGAAACAGAGCCCCCCCCCCCCATTCACCACAACAGCTACACTGAGTGAGACAGTCCCAAAACACTGGAGACCACATCACTTCACAGTTAAGCTGCAAAAACACACTTCACTACTCCTCAGCAGGTGTACAACAACAGGCAGTGTGTGTGCTCCGGTGCAAACAGGAGCTCCATCTCTTCTTCTCTGCTCTGTGTTGAACACACGTCTTCAAATGTAGGTCATTTAAAGTTATTTGGAAATTACTTTTTATTTTGTTATAACAGCTTGAAAGGTGAAAGTATTCATTTATCTAACGGTGTTCATTATAGAGGTACGCGCCAGTGGGGTGAGTATATTTTAGGGGAAACACTCGATGTATTTAGGGCAAGAAAAAAAAAAAAAGTTAGCCGACAGACTTTGCTCCGTAGTGATACAGAGGAAAGTGGCGGCCGCCGAGTGTTGAGCTCCCGGAGACAGAGGCTCGGTGAAGTACAGCCGGGCAAGTATCGGCAGATTTTACAGCCATTAAACACCAAAACTTTTCCTCCCAGACCCCTCTCCCCGCTGGACGCCAGCCCTCACCGCGTCTATTATTCATCACAAACAGGTTACGCTGCCTCGCCGTAACGTATTTCCTCGGCGTGCTCTGCTTTATTTATTTTGTTGTTGTTGTTCTCTGAGAGATAGAAACGGGGTCTTACCACGTCCAGGTCCGCCGGAGTTTGGAGGAGAAACATTGGAGGTGGGGTGGTGGTGGTGGTGGTATTTAAACAGTCCTGTCGGCCACAGAAGAACAAGCCGTCCTCGCTCCCGGAGACTCTGGCACACAATGGCGCTGATAGGAGGAGGAAGCTGCCTCCGCTCGCAGGACCGCTGCTGCCTTCACGAGCCGTCGGACATGCTCGCGAGGTAAGCCGCACGTGCGCTCGTGTCCCCGCACCCGCCGTGGCTTTTGGTGCAAAAAAAAAAAAAAAAAAAAAAAGACAGAAGCCACGCGGGGTGCCAGGGAACCTGCAAGACAACCCGACGAGTCGCAGATCGGACGCGTGTTTTTAAAAATGTCTCAACTTTCGCTTGAGACATTTACTGAAGGCTGCACTTAAAGGGAGAGCGCGCGCCGGTCGGAGTGTGGGGGGGGGGTCAAGGTGCGATACTTGGAGGGCAGATGGCAAACTGCTGTCACAGTTAGAGGTCAGGACGCATTTCACTGCGGTGTGGCTCATAAGGAATCTTTTATTTATTATTCAATGTTCGGGTCGTGATAAACTTTAATACCGTGCAGCGGCCTCCTTCAAAGCTGTCCCGCTTAATCCGCAGCGACACTAGAAGCTTACTGCAGATTAATACACACAAAAGGTGCAGACAGCAGTCAGCCTGACTTCAACGATTCTTAGATACGCTTTAGTTCACGCTGCTTAAATCGCCTGTTACGCTCCCGAGGCCGTTGTTAATGTAACGGCGGCGTAACCACTGTCCGGACAGGGTCCATTTTGTTCCTGCAGGGGAAGTTTACGAGGAGCACGTGAAGGCGGCAGGAGAAGCTGAAGCCGAGCAGCTGCCCCGAGAAGAGGCGTCGTCAACTCCGCCCCGCCCACCACACACACACACACACACACACACGGTCTGTTTTGTAACATTGTCTCTCTCTCTCTCTCTCTCTCTCTCAGCATAAGACTAGTTGATTAAACATTAACAACATTTTGTAAAGCTACTGTAAAGTAGGAGCCATGTTGCTGCTGTGTCAAGTCCTCGCTCAGATACATGCCCTAACAACACTTTTCTAATAGTCTTATGAATTTTCAGTAAATGCATTTTCCACTTTGACTTGAACTGAGCACCTGAACTCCTGCATTTGTTCCTTTATTGACAGGAGGGGACACGGCGAGCGGCGGCGGAAAGCAGCGCCGGGCGGTTGGTGCTGTTTGGCCCGGCAGCAGATGGCAGGGAGATGTCCGGTACACTCAAACAAAACCCAGCGGAGTCTGCTCCACGCAGACAAAAAACACCAGCGGAGCATCCAGGGCCAGAATATGGGCATCTTAGACCGTTTGTGCCCCCGATGCCCCCCACCCACACCGCTGCAAGCTCGCCCCGTTTCGCACTGATACACTCACAATCACAATGCAAGTCTCCCTGTTTTTTCAGGCTGCCTGTTTTCAGGAGAGGCTTTGATCAGCCTGCTGTCACAAGTTTTTCCATCTATTGGAAGCGAGTGTTTACAGGACTCATTCAGCTTCTCCTCTTGGCAGGGTGGAAAACAGCATTTAGGCCCTCACAGTGCATTAAACCCCTCCTTTCTAAAGGACTGGCCACACCAGGAAGTGGCACAATGAACTTCATCCACGCATCTTCGCAAGACTATTTGTTTTTAGAACCTAAGCTACGCTCATCGGTCAGAATTACCTCCCCAAGCTTCTTTCTTTTTTTTCTCTGTCCTGTGTTGCTCACTCCACTCTGGCATCTCCGACTCCTGCCTCATAACTGTCCCCAAACCAGTCCAGTGAAAAACAGGTAATAAGCTGCAAAAGATTCCTCCGTTTCGGACTCTCGGCTCTCTGTTCTCTGAGGTCAGTGCTGTCGACGCGGCTTGCTATTGATCAATACCGCAAATTTGCCGGTCAAAGGTCACCAAAGTTCAACACATTATCAAATATTCGTGTGCACTCATTTAGCCCCTGCATCTGGATCCACTACTCGCTGCAATTCCATCGGAGTGGACTGATTTCACCGTGAAATTTTGCCTTGTGAATTACTGGCGTGACCAGCCATTGGCTGAAGACGCAAAAACTTCCAGCAGTGGATAGTATGACAGGTGTGAGACTTTTCTCATAAAAGGCCTGACTCAGCTTAATCAGTTCAGACGGCAGAGCTTATGGAAACCGCTGGTCAAACAGTGAAATACAGGACTTCTCTGTTATTCTCTGCAACAGGGATTCTATATTTTTATCGCTATCATGCAAGCAGTTAAGCCTGAATGGAACCTCAGCTGGAGCAGGGCTCGGAGGCGGGTTAGCCGGGGTAGCTCTGTGCGTGCACGCATACGCAGCTTGTGTGGTGAATGGAGATCTGATTTTAGTCCTGCGTTCATCTCTCCGGACTGCGAGTTGACTCATGAATGCAGAGCAGCGAGGAGGGATGGCTCTAAATAAAGATTTCAGGTCAAAAACAGGAAATGGCTCAGCGAGCAGGGAGGGCAGGGCCATAGCAACACCAACTGGAGAGCTGCACCCACAACATCCCTCCCTCCCTTCATCTATCTTTATTTATTTCTCCCTGGCTCTTCTTTTATTTCCCTCTCTGTGTACAATCTGCCCATTCCTCGCCTTCCTTGCCTTTTTTTTTTTTTTTTTTTGCTGTAGCTTCATCCTTATTTTTCATTCTCTGCCTCTGTCTTTGTCTCCCCTTTCCTGCATTTTCCCTCCATTCATTTATTTAACTTTTTTCATGACCATCAGGAGGAGAATTGCAAAAAGCACTACTGCTTGTTCAAAAACCACTACACATTCAACATAATCATCTGAATCTACATTAATATAAAAGAGAACATGTTATGCTACAAGACATTCAAAAGTCAGTTAATGCTCCATTCCACTGTCATTACGTTTCTCTTTGTCTACCTTCCTCTGTGCACGTATCAAGTTGTGCGCGTGTGTCACTATCAGTGTGAACCTGACTCATGGTGAGTTCACTGGTGCACCCACTCATCGCTCCGGCCCAATGCATGAGGCCACATGTTGCTCCCATCCGCCGCCGCGTTGCGCCTTTGGCCGACCGTCATGTTCCATTTATACTCAGGGTGACAACACACGGGGCATTTTTGCATCATGGAAGTCCATGAATTCACACAGACGCGAGAGAAGAAAAATGCCAGGATGACACACACACACACACACACACACACACACACAGCCAGAATAATTGATTAACACGCATGTGTCTGTGTGTTACTCATCAGTTTTGTTACTTGAACAGTGTATTGATTATGTCCTCTATTACTTATTTGTCTTAGAAATAAAGGAATTGCCACACACTACTGGCAGTGTGTTATTGATTTTTTAAGGACTTAATAGAGTCAATAACCCACGGTTAGTTGTTTCTTGCTTCTGCCACTGCAATTTTGACCACCACCATAACTAGTATTACTATTACTACTATAGTAAAAACGTCTACTATGAGAACTTCTACTACTACAAACATTACTGCTTACTATTACAACAGCTACTGCTATTATCATCACTGTTGCACCTACAACTATTACTAATACTTCTGCTGCTAGTTTTTCTAACAACTTGGGTTTGAAGTGGTGTCTACACAAACAGATGCACATTATACAATATATTACATTATCATACAATGAGGACAGTAATTGAAGTAACTCATTTCCTATCTCATAACCCTAACCATTAGAACTACACGCATAAGCTTAACCTTAGTGTAACCTTCTTTCTAAAAACAAGTAGGGACCAACCAATATGTTCTCACCCTGAATGAATCCAGCACTTATAATTAGTCCTCAAAAGAGACCCAACTCCATATGCAGGATATTAAATAGCTATGAGCAGACAAGCTAAATCAACAGCAATATTAGCTTTTATGGTAAGTCTACAAACGTACTAATTAGCTTATACTGTAAATGCTCATTCTGTGAAAACAGTCGTGTGATGCAATGCTTCCCAGTCTGGGGGTCGGGATCAAGGTGATTAAGTCTCAAGATGATAAAAAGAATAGGAAAGAGAACTAATAAATATTAATCTTAAATAAAATTAAGTTTATTTCTGACTTTTCTTTTTTTTTTTTTGCTTTTATTGCGAAATACTGGATAGTTTCAACTCTAAACACTATTCAAATGAATCAGTTTAAGAAGGGAACATTACTTACATTACTCAAACCAAAAAGGTTGGGAACCGCTTGTATAATGTGTTCTGTGGCTCTGAGGGGGTCTTTGTCAAGTCTCACAAAATAACTCTGATGATGTCAAAATGTAAACATTTGAGTGAGTATTGTAGAGCAGTCTGGTCATGAAAACAAAACCATTATACATTTGGCTTAAAAACAGTAGAAACATCTATGTGTGCTGACAGATTTGGGGAGGGTGTGTGAAGAGGACCAGAGAATATTATTAATACTATTAGACATGGGTGTGGCACACCAGCCCAACATGGAGAGAAAGAGGGAGAGGGGGAGATAGGGAGGGAGGGATGGAGGGAGGGGAAGGGCTCCACACCAAAAGCACCCATCTGCTTTCTTTCCCATTCTCTCTCCCTCTGTCTTTGTCTCTACCTCCTCCTGTTCTCTCTCTTTGTCTCTTTACCACTCTCTTTATTAGTGTCCATCATTCCCCCTCTATGCCCCACACAGCCCCTGCCTCAATCACACACACACACACACACACACACACACACACACACACACACACACACACACACACAGGATGGCTTATCCTCCACAGTGTCATATATTCATGATTAGTGCCATGTTTTTACACTATTTTCTTGATATAAACAACCACACAGACACACACACAGACAGCCGGACAGAGCAAAGTGGAATCTCTCCGCTCACCTGCCCCCCCACACGTCTCACCGTCTTCCTTTCTTTTCAACAAACAGCAGACTTCAAACACTTGTTAAGTGCCTTGACTCATGCGCTTCAAAAGGGGAAGTAGAAGTAAGCAAAGCAAGTCGGCCTCCTGCAGCGCTGCCATTTTAGTCAAATATGCTCCCAAAATGCAGTCATGCCGTCCAGACTCTGCCTCCACGCTAGCGGCTTCTTGCAAGGTCGGCGATCTAAGCATTTACTTACACTCATCCTACTGTGACACTCAACAGCAGCTTTCCTCCATGTTCGTTATATGGAAATGATCAAGCAGCAAACAACCACCAATGAGAGCATTCCCTTTTGCTGCACTTTTCCTTACAAGAACCGTTGGTTTGGTATAATACAAATTTACAGTATAAGGACTTCTCGATAAATTCTCCAGAGCATCTTAGGTCAAATGTCAACAGACGCAAATCCATAATGTGAGCCAGCCAGGAGCACATGATGTAGATCTCAAGTAAGGACAGACATTTTAAAGAACTGTGCTGCAGTTGTTTATCACATTGTATTGTACACTTCTTGATCAGACAGATCAGACTGTCTGATTGATCAGGGAAACATCTCTGCACTCATGTGCCAACGTGCATATATGTTACCATGGTTACCAAGTGATTTACATAAACATATGCATTGCTTATACTGATCATTATTAAGCTTATTTAAGCTTATAAGAACAGTTCACAATCAACTGTCAGGTTGTTTTGTCCTCACCAGGTGGCGGCTGTCACACCAGCTCAAATGAACTGTACTAACTGGGCAAACGCACCAGGGTGCATTTCAACCGAACCAAACAGGTTATGTGTGAAAAGCACCCTCAATGATCTGGCCATCCTAAGATATCAAACCGTTATCTCATTGTCATAACTTAATTATATTATCACATGTATGTCAAGATGACAAATGGTGCTTTTTAGGTTTTTCTAAGCCTGTGAAAAGATTACGGTTTCATTACAGTGTCGCCTCCACTTAATAAAAATAGTTGGTTGGATTTTAAGGATGATCAGGACGGGATTCTCTATCCAAGCTGGTTTCATTATTGAGTTGTTCCTATTACCTTTGGGATGACCAATTGTCATTTGACCATTTTGACCAATTGACCATTTTGACCAATTGACCATTCTGACCAATTGACCATTTTGACCAATTGACCATTGTTATCTAAACAAAATTTGATAATTAAGATGTGAACAGTTTATCTCACAAATCTTGAGATAACTCAAAAAATTATTGGGAATTATCACCAGGAGTCCAAAATGGATAGTTTGTGATCAAAACAGTGTCACACTGGCTTTAATTATAGCAGCACTGCTGGGCTCAACTACTAAAATCAGTTTCACTTCACAGTGTCATTCACTGCCCCAAATATACCATTACATGCAACCGTATGTACTTGGGAAAGTTGTGCAATGGTGTGAGTTTGATAGCTGACAGTATCTCGTAGTTAACCCCATGATTTCACAGCTTCTCCCATTTGACACGGAGCGCCATTAAATCAATACACCTCAGGTTGCTGTGAATGCAGAATCATAACAGCACATCAACAGCAGTTTGATTTTGCACAATCTGTTTGTTTTTTGCATCATTAAAAGCCAGTACTGTGGCAAAAAATCTTTTTTAGGCTTATACAGGTACCACAGCAGCACCCAGACCCACTTTAGAAAGTTTCTTGCACCATGCTCAAATGGTTCAATATACTACAGGGTGTCTGTGGGGGCTGGAAATGGAATTTTAACAGAAGAAACCCCCCCCACCCCACCCCAAAAAAAGCTCCAGTTTTACTGAAGGCATATTTAAAGGGTAAGTCCATGGGTAAGTGGCAATATTCTATGTTTTTCTTATTAGCCACAAATTCCAGGAAAAGACCAACAAGTAATTGATCCTACTAACAAGTATTGTGTGTGTATCCACAGCCTGATACATCTTCTTCCTCTGTGCCACAGAGCTCCATTGTTGTCCAGAAACATTAAAAACACATCAGTGAGCTGCACTGTTGCATTGGGTGACATGTTCCTTTATTATGATTTACTCACACCGTAGCTTATTTTGATTTTCTCCCTGTTTTGAGACCAGCTGTTTTAGGAAATCATTTCACATTTTCTTTAAAAGAAACTAGAAAACTATGTATGTTTGAACTATTTTTAAAAATTTTCAGTCTTCATTGGGACCAGTCGACCTGGGCTGAGAACACACACAAGGTAACGAAGTCAGAATTGATTGAGGGACATGCTAACATATTGTTGGTTTTGGCCTTTTCATGGGACATAATATAGAACAACACCTGTCGTACCCCTTAAACAAATCTTTTAGATTTAGCATAATATAAGAAATCGGAGGGTTTATTTTCCTTACCCTTCTTCTGTGCACAGAATAATTTAGGGAGATTGCTCTATTAATAGAAAGTAGTTACGGCACTCAAAACAAAACTTTTCATCTTGCAAGAAGAGTGCTAGTGCCTCGACTAAAGAACATGGGCGAGAGACCCAGACAGAGACAGAGAGAGCAGGAGGGAGGTGTGTTTACTCATGGCTGTGTGACGCCTCCAGTGTCAGGTGACTTACAGGAAAGAAGTTGTTGTTCTCTTTCTCTCTCAGCTCTTGCTCTGTGTCTCTTTTGTTTGAGAACTTTTCTCTCTTTTCCATGTTCCATAACTTCCGAGATGAATTGTTTTTCACCCTGTTCACTGACTTCGCTGGCATGTCGTTCATCAGACTGCTGATCGGAGTACAAAATGTCAAAAAACAAGCGAGAGGTTGTATGCCCAAATCATATTAGATGATGATTTGATTTGAGAGCGGTCACTGTAAAATATACAGGTTTTTAAGTTGAGAACATGATTTTGTGTTAATCAGTTAAGCCAGTCAAGACATTATGAGACACTGTAAAAACCATCTTAGACTTACAGTGCCGTCCTCTGTTGCATGTTTTAATGGCTTTTGGCTCAGGGCTATGTGTAAAGGTTTACCCTAACCCTTTAATGCGTGTGTGTGTGTGTGTGTGTGTGTGTGTGTGTGTGTGTGTACCCATCCATAGCAAACTGGTGAGTGCAACACATTCCAGCGGGACCGCTCACCAATAGTCTAGCAGTAGATGGGACACAGATACCTCTGTCCACTGGGGAAAACTCAACAAAAACACACTGATGGCGGACAATTCAGTTCCCACAATTTTCCTTTTTTGTTACTTTGCAATTTGGGTCGCAGGTTAGCTCCGCTGTGAGTAACCTGAATGGTAGTGGAAGCAGTGACGGTTGTTGTAGTAGAGGGAGTAGCAGTGGTGGTGGTACTATAACTGGAAGTGATGGCGGTGGTTAGCTGTAAAGGTGTACAGTCATAGCACTAGAGACAGTAATAATAGCTTGTTACAGACTTGAGTGACTCGCTCTCTCTTGTATCATGACATGCGTGTGCCCATTCTTCCCCCCTGCATACCTTCGCTGTCTTGCCTCTAACAATAAATTCTGCAGCGTTTTTTAAAGTGCACTTCAAGTCAAACAGAACCGCAGTGAAAAAACTCTGTGGAGGGAGATCCTGTTGCTGAAAACAGGAAGGTCATTAATCTTCGAGAGAAAGCGAGCCGACTCAAAAGTCATTGCACAAGGAGGCCGCCACAGCGCTTCAGCTTTAGAGACCAGCAGCCAGCAACTAGAGTTTAGCTGGTTATCCATCTTTCTTTTCTCGCTTTTCCACCCTGTAGCAGCTTCATTTTACTAGGCCCTCTCTCCCTTCCAGCCACGCCTCTGGTGTTGCTTTTTGTTCTGTTTTTGTCAGAGATACAGTCAGAATAGTGTTCAACAAGTAAGAAATGGTAGACAAAAGGAAAGAAAACAGTCTGATAGATTGAAAAAAAATCATTAGAGGTCGGCTTGGAGTGGAAGGCAGAGGTTCACAACCTTTTCACATCCTCCAAACAAAACCACAATGGAACGTAACACACCAGACCCCAGTTTAAATAAGATTTATTATCTAACATCATCTCTTATCTCAGATCCAAGCCATATTTTCCATTTTCTATATATATACTTCCATCACTTTTCTTGTGTGCAACTGACTGCAACACCAAGAATGCTGTTTTTGTTTATTTATTTATATAATCTATTTTTTTAATCCCTGCCATTTGTACCTTCAAAAGTACAACTAGCAACCCCCAAGTGATTTTTCCCCAACTCTGCACCTCTGTTCATCTTCATCTATTTTAATTTTTTTTCCAATTCGGAATGGCTGATTCTCCCTCCACTGCAGTCCTTGTTGCTGCTTACTCCCACTCTTGGTCTAGGAAGTGTGTAGACAGAAGGAGGCAGTTTTAACAGAACAGCCAGCAGGAGTCACAAGGGTAGCAAGAAACACATGATCCCTAACTGGCTTCCTTTTTGTGAACACTGACGACGGCATCCGACAGAATGCCCCACCGCAAATATAGTTTACAAAATGTCAGAAAATAAGGAAAAATTGCCATTACATTTCCAAAATTGTCCAAAATCCAAAGATATTCAATATACAATGATGTGAAAAAAGGAAAAGCAGCAAATCCTCACATTTAAAAGTCTGAAGCCAGAGAATGTTTGGTATGTTTTGTTGATAATTACTCTATCGACGAAAGGCTAATGGCTTGCTTGACTAGTCATTTCATCTCAGTTCTTATCTTAATTGACTTTTCTAAAAGTCCAGTGCACTTAGTTCAGGTTTCAGATGGTGCAGTCGGGGTTCATCTATTACGGTTCATCCATGAAAATTTTACTTTTCTATTCACAAATGTGCTGCTTTTGTACCTCTGCTTTTTGAGGGTGCAATCATACCTCGGTGTTGATTCCTCTAACATGTTACATTCGGATCACGTTGCCTTCACACATCAAGCTTGATGAGCACGGTTTTCTTCAGTCTCTCTTATGAAAACACCCCTTTTCCCCTTTCAAGAAAATCCCTAAAAACCTTCTCAAAAGGTCGTGTGATCTGGCTATTTTGGTTTGCTCAGTAACTTCTGGATTGCAGGTGCTGAGACGATGTAACCTCTGAAAGAAAATATAACACATTTGTTGATACATCCTTACTTACTCTCCTTAATCTCACTTTAATTGCACATTTGTCAATGTGAACTCAGACTGCTCCACAAGTGTAGCTCCTGCAGCTACACTTGTGGAGCAGTCTGAGTTCAGAGAGCGATTCAGAGCCATGAGAGAGATCTTTGTCTTTTTCTTATTTTGTAGTCTGTGAATAGCTAAGGCTCCAGCCTACACCCATCGGTCGGTATATACTTGCTCTGATTTGATTGTCACCAGCCGTGTTTTATGCACATTTTGAAGTATCACATTAGAAAAGGTTGATGGAAACGGCAAAATTCCGATTTCACAAATACGTTTTTACGCTCGCTTTAGGTGGTTTTTGCCTTTTTCGAAAAAATAATAGAGTTAATGTGCGATGGGAGATGGAGACACCTTTGTCGAATAAGTTCTGACGTAGCGAACATTTGACTCACATGACTGATCCGCCGTTTCCGCTGTCGGCGTCTTCCTGGATATTCCCATAACGCGCCAAAACATGCCTACAGTCTCCTCATACATCACCTTGTTGCCCCGCTTGCAATGGAGTAATGGTTTTCCGACCAGAGAATTAGCATAACAAGCATTCATTTGCATTTTCTTTTGACAATTTCTTGAAAGTCGGTTACATTTTTCGATAAATTTGGATGGAAAAGTTTCCCGTCACCCCCCTCCCCACAGACACACACATTCCTTATCATTATCTTGGTGAGTGAGTGAGTGTACCCACTTCTTGTAAGCACGGTTCTTATTGCCTCAGCATCAAACATCACATGTCAAAACACAACTTCAGTGCTTTTCAGGTGGTTTGTGATGGGATGCTGGCCCTGAAATAGGTGGTGTCAGGTCGGTACCATGCATGGCCTGTGAAGCAACTTCTACAAACCAATAAACAACCTTAGGTTGTCACCTATAAGCACTCAACATTGTTCATCCTCTCTGAGTCCTACAGAGATCATAAATTGGGAAACTGTCATTTTAACTTTCCCATTAACGTCCTCCTTGAGTTCCTGCAGAGCCTGTGTGGTGACCCCGTGGTCCATGTGAGAGAGAGGTTTTGGGAGACGTTCATCAGTTCATAACTCTTCAATATCATATCATTACTGTATTTTCTATCATGCTACACAGATCAGTTATCAGTTTTTATCAATATATTGTTATAAACCTTTCCTATGCACATTTATTTATGTTGATATACAAGAAAACAGTATCTGATTATAGTAATCTAGTTACATGCACAGAAATCTATTACTTCCTCCCCTGCTGCTGCCCTCCTACGCCAGACCAGACTGGCTGAGTCAGCTCCGCTGCTCTATCACGATTCAGCCTGACACACTCCCCCCCCCCCATCCCCCCCCTCACACACACACACACTTTTCTTCATGAATCTCTTCATTCACTCTGAGCTGCGTTCAAAACTTCCTCACCTCTCTGCTTTTGCTGTCAGTCACTTTCTGTTTTATGCAATTGCAGTCGCTCCCTCTCTATCTCTATGCAATGAGATATAAACCCCCCTCCCATCCACCTCTGCTTTTCTCCTCTATTTCATTCTTTCGACCCCCTCCCTCCCTCTCTCCCTCCCTCCCTGCTGGCTGCCTTCAGGGTAGCAGAAGGGAAGTGAATGGCTTCAGCCCTCCCAGCTGGTCCCATCACCCAGCAACCCAGAGCAAAACAAAAGAACACACACACAAGCCCACGAGCAGGCAGGCAATGCACACACACAGACTGGTTCACTAGCAGATGAGTATATGCATGTTCTTAGACACACGCAGACAGATATGCAGATAAGTGCACGCGCACGCACACACACACACACACACACTAGTACCCCAACCTTTGCCCCCCCGAACTCACATCCATAAACACAGCCTGTAGACTCCCACCCATCATCCCTTCCTCCAGTCCCCCACCCATCACCCATCACCCCCATCTCCCCTCCCCAGCACCCTCTCTAGACACCCAGTCCTTTGTCCACACTCTGCTCTGCACAAGAAAAAAAAAACATATTTGGGGGAAAAACAGATGAACATGTGTTGTCCAAAAAAGAAGTCAACACAAAGCGGAGAGTAAATGCACTGTTTGTGTTTGTGGTGCCCGCACACACACATTCACATACATAAATAAAAACTGAGCACCGAAACAGAGCTCAATTGTTATTTTAAATTGTATAAGTAGCCTTTAGCAAGCCACAGCTCAGGAAACTTGCATGGTGGTGTGTGCACTTAAACTTCCCCCTGAGATCCTCTGTTACATCTCATCAGTGATCGATGGTTAGTGCATTCCAGGAGTTATTTTGTGATGAAGTCCTCTGACTACTGTAACTAGGCCTTTACTTTCCCAAAACCTGCTTCTTCTGTCATGTTTTCCAAAGTTTTGAGGACGCTTTTGAAAACTGTATTAGTATTAGTATTTTTGACCAGGGTTGGATTAACTAGGGGAAAAAACTACCCGCCATCCACTCTGTGTGCACTATGCATGTATTAAGCACAATTGTATTTTGTAACTTTCAGCATTTATATATATAAACTGAATCTATGACCTATTATTTATGAAAACATAATACATAAATCATTAATTGAAAATAATAAATAATAAATCACATAAATGCTTGCTGGCATTTGGTCTTAGACAAGTGATTTTTCCAACAAAATTCATATTGTGTGTGTAAGGGTTCAAGTAGGATTTGAGGGTGTAGTAACCCGTTAAACTCACTTTGGACAAGGATACGTTACTGAAGCTTAGTTAAACAGCAACATTTCAAGTCACCAAAAGCAGTTTCATTGGAAACCTGAGGTCTGAGGTGCAATGAGTCTGTTGAGGCGAGGCGCGGCTGTAACCCTGCACCTTGATACGGTTTAGGCATTTCAGACCTGATTCAGTGTGTGCATCAGATCAGTAGTGGCATTAAGAATTGTAGGTGGTGAATGTGACGTGTTATCACACAGCAGGTGTTTCCAAAGCACATCATCTCATTATAGTGATTTATAGTATTAACTGTTTTTTGTTGAATAAATTCATTCTTGACCTCTGGGGACAGTGTATGTAACCAAATCATTTAAGCTCCCAATTTAAGATCCACTTCAACCTCACCTCACAGCCTCCACGTAACCCATGTGTGGTCGGTTACAACAAGTGGTTGATGAGACTCCCACAAACACTGCTAACCAAAGAGGGACCAACAACACACATCTCTGCTCGGACACCCAGCCCCTGAGAGGAAGACTGGGGAAACAAATAGACAAATGTCCCACTCATGTCCCTGTGCATGACCTTCATTTCATCCCCACCATGATCATCATCTCTCTCACCCCGGTGCAATCACAAACAAGACAGCACCAGTCCGTGGGTTTGTTAAGCGTAACATATGACATGTGAATCTGCACATCCTGTACAAAGCATTAAAACAGTCAATGTATGTTGCAGAACCACATCTAGACTGTTTTATCACATGTAAATGTCAATGCACATTGATATAGTTATGGATTCTATATTTTGTTGTTTCTATATCCTATTTTCATTTGTTTCTGTAATGTTTAGGGCATGAACACACTAACACAGAGATCCAGCGGCTGGTTTTAGGGCACAGCTCGAGCAGAAGGACTGAAATGGAATAGATATTGCGCAACAAAATAAAATTCATCTTTATAAAATCCGAGGGAAAGCAGTCAAAGCAGGGCAATGACTGGAGGGGAAAAAACAAACCGGACTACTAAATATTTAGTTTAACTTTCTCCTTCAGCGCAGTGATTGAGAGCCAAACCAAACCTGTAAGAAAAGTGCTTCCAAGCTTTTTCAGCCCAAACTGCTCAAACAAACAAATAGAAGGAAAGTGAAATGGAGTGAGATTTTCTGGAAACAACACAACATGGAAAACCAGAGAATGTGAAATAGGAGAAGAAACTGGGGAGAAAATGATCTGAACTGAATCCAGTCCAGACTCATCTGGTTCCGATCCTGTCTAAACACGCTGCTCAAACATCATTCTACGTTCAGACTAGGCCAGTCCAGTCCAGTCCAGTTCACCTGAGCTCAGGCTAGTCCAGAGTCATCCGGTTTGGTTAGGTTCAAAGCTAAACCGGAGTGTCAGTTTAGCCCAGTCCAAAACAGCATGTCCCGGTCTCGTCTACAGCCGCCTTAACCAAATCCCTCAGAGGCAGCTCCCAGTCTGGCCCCGCAAACTGTCCCAGCACCAGTCACAGTAAACACAAAGAAACACAATACAGCCCACAACAGACACAAACACCTGACCGCACACAAACACACACACACACACACACACACACACACACACACACATGGCAGCAGGGTGTGTGTCCTCTACATTAATTATTGAACAGAAAAATCCGCTATGGAACAAGCCTGCCAAGAATCACACACACACACACACACACATACACACACACACACACACACACACACACACACTGTATCTTTTAGACTATATATGTTTTATTTAGATCTTTATTTGCAGTGTGCACAGCCCAATCTACAGTATTAAAATAAAATCAAAGTGCAGCCATACACTTCATGTGGTAGACAACACACTGCTGGTTCACAACCTCTTTGGCTTGTGAGCTTATAAAGCTATACAATGCCTGCTCACGACCCCTCGTCACAGGTTGCACATGTAGTGAGCAGGTCAACCAAAGAGTGATCATCCCCTTTAAGTTTAAGTTAAGGTTAGTGCATTTAGCAATGCAACATGAAGCAGAGTGAAACCGAGCAGCAATCCAGGGTCAGTATTTCAACAGTATCGTCTGTGTACTGTACGTGCACGCGAGACCATCTGTGTGTAACACAGAATGGTGTGTAAATTTGCCGCCCCGAGCACACAACTTGCTTCCACATAAAGCCCAAATTATGGTGTTACACACATCATCAATCAGTCAGAGACCCAAACAGTAATCTCCCCAAATGCTACTCTGCACCACTGACACAGATATCAGCCACTTGAATGGCTGCCAAGCTGACACAGCACTGTATAACAAAGTATATAATCATTAGGCCGTAATCATACAGTGGCTGCAAGCCAAATATCCCAATATCAGGGCTGGCCTGTTAACACTCCCTCACTCATTCAACATTTACCATTTTCAGTGAGCACTACAGTCCCTAATGCAATACAGTGTCAGTGACGGACTGTACTATATGAAATACTGTACAAGCTGGTGTTCCGACTGTCCTGAATATCGACTTTGCACAAACTTTTATGTATGTACACCATATTAATATTCAATTTCAATATCTGCTATTTATTCAAGCAACATACTTTCAATATCTCAGGAAAAATACAGATAATATTTTAATACACACCTCTGCAGGCAGGGACTGAATGAGAAACAAAATGTCCTAAAGACAGAGAAGCATTGCACACTGCGTGTACTGCAGAACAAGAGGGGCAGGCTGCTGCAAGATGGATTTATAGCCTAACTCAACAGGCAACTGTGTGCAAGAAAAGTACAAAGTTCAGTTGGTGACTCATAAAATATGAGAACATTTTCATTATTACGAGTATTAGTCAAAGAACAGATAGAAACTTTAAATAACTGAGTTGGTGTATCTTTTGCACCCTTTTCTCTATAAAAATACCTTGGATCTTGTTTTGCCCGCAGTGCTGTGGAGTGCTATTGTATTTCTATCTTGTATGTTGAATATAGTGTACAGGACATTTGACTAAAGGTATTTACTTGGTAAGATCAGAACTTGCTAAACACAGTATTCCCAGATACTGTACCATCTGACAACTGAGATAAGTTGCATTTCAAGAGGGAACCACGTGTCTACCATCTTTTCCATTTAACATGCAACAGTCCAGATGTTCATGGCGTCTGAAAACTGGGAGTGACATTAAAATAAACCAGCCTCTGAACACACACATGCTGCTGAATGTGGGAAAAGACACTAGCATCAATGCAGCATGATGATTCTACTGTACATAATGATGTTGAACTGCTCTTGTTCTGTGAGTCTACAACAATACGTTGAGCATTGATCAGCCTATTCTCACTGTCACATGCACACGTACAGAGTGCGAGGAAGAGTGTGTGGGAGGGGGTATTCCAACAGAGTACATGATGTAACAGGGACTACTACACAGGTAGTGAAGCAATGAGTCACTGTGCTGAGGGAGGTAACATGATAACATGTGTGTGTGTGTGTGTGTGTGTGTGTGTGTGTGTGTGTGTGTGTACGAGGGTTTGTGGAATTTCATAGATGTAACTGAAGTTCTTAATCTTAAAAAAAAATCTTTAAAAAAAATCAAACTAACATTTGCCATAGATTTCAACCGCATGGTCCCATAGTCTTCCTCAGAAGACGAAGTTTGCTTAGTTGTCATGGAGAAAGCTCAGTTGTTGTCGGGGGACCTTGAGTTAAGATTTCTATCCATCTATCTATCTGTTTGTCTGTCTCTATCCTCTCTCTGGATGCAGGCTTATCTATTATTAATATTCTGTTCCTTTGGCTCTTGTTAAGAGGCCTGCTCTGCAAACGCTGACATCCGATCCCCCTGTTCAAGTGTGCTTGTGTGTGTGTGTGTGTGTGTGTGTGTGTGTGTGTGTGTTTTACATGTAGCCTACAGTATATGCGCCTCAGATCTATACTTGTGTAGTCTCGTCTCCTCAGGATCTCTGAATGCAGCACAAGACTTTCACAGTCATTAGATGCATTGTGATGCACATCATAAAGATACTGTGAGTAGTGTAAGTATGATGTTGTTGTATAATAATTATGCTCATAATCTGACCCCTGTCATAGGAGCTAAGAGGTTGCCGCAGTTCACAATTAACATTATTCATTTTTAAAACGCCACTGTTGCTTGTTGGAAAATACATGTTAATAATGATTGTAATAATCAAAACAAAAATTCTCACTAAATGGTTAAAAATAAAAAAAAAGATAAAAATTAAAACTGACCAGCTTGTTTGCTGTTATCAATAGTGGTAAAGTGTTTTATAAATACAAATAGAGACGTATAAATATTTAAAAAAAAAGAATTTAACAAAACAGTTCACCAATATCCAACTCAAGGTCCACTTATTAGCTTTCAAACATGTCACGATAACTTTTAAACAAACACAGACAGGAAGTCCTTAAAATGATATGGATGAAATTAGCTCCTGAATTTGCATGTCAGCAACAGATCCATCTCACAACTCCATCTGCTGATAAAGCAAGTGGACCTTGAGAGTTGGATTTTGTTGTCAAATCTTTATTTGTTAAAGCACATTCTACTTTATTCTTTTCCACATTGTGCCACATTACAGAATATTTTGTTTCTGCAAGTGAAGATCTTTTCCAGTCAGCCTTCTTAACCATTTCCTGACTGTTACGATATCTCAGAAAATACGTCAAGAAGGACTGGCAGATTTACAGAGCACATCCAACCACACGGAAGACATATAAAGTATCAAATATCTAAACATTTCCTCATAATGCCTCATAAAGTTTAGTAAGGTTGGATGAAGTGACACACACACACACACACGCACACACAAAAACACAAAACTCTACATTTAGAAGCAAATACAAGACAGTGATACATTTGATAAACACATCGGTTCATTCTCATCCTAAAAGCCTTTTTGTCTTCTGATGTTTAAAGTGATACAATACTAGGACTAACTAGCTTTACAGAAACTGGTGATAGTCAATATTTTGTCAGTGAGTGATAGCTGATGGGAGCCACAGTGAGGGTCCAGCGTGACATTCAACAAATGGCAGCCAAAGCCCACATCATCGCAGGAACATGCTCTGCACCTCCGCCAGTATAAGCCCCCGTACACTACAAATTTAAAAGGATTATTGCGAACACGGACTGTTCAGGCCAGAGTGAAACGTGCCCCTTTGCCCTGGCAGGTCCGTATTAACAAGCTTAATACAGCATCTACACACAGAGAGGCCGAGCTGGGGGTCAGAGGCTCAGGTTCACCAGATAACCCTGCTTATGGGGGAAATTAAAGGGGATACCTGTCCGCCTGTCAGCGGCGGTGTAGCGCAGTGGAGCAACGGCAGTCCTGCTGAGGGATTATTGTGCAGTGATGCTATCATCACAACCACTCTCCCACTGTCTATTTATAGTTCACAGAGCTCTCTCTCTCCGTCTCTTTCAGTTTCTCTGTCAGATTCTCCATACTCGGTGCCAAAAGCATTAAAAGGAGAAGGTCAGAAAAAAACTAACCAGCAGTTAGTGTTTTCAAACTCAGGGAGAAATACAGCACCTGTACCTGATTTTAGTGCTATTGCAAAGTTTATATATCCTATATATCCCTGTATATGACACATACACACACACACAGAAGATGATATGGTGTATTTTTATGTTAAGAAGAAAGCGGATATTGGCAGACGCTATTCAGAGCATCTTAAAATGAGGGAGAAAGTTTGAGTTTAGTGAGCAGACGAACAGCCCCCCCCCCAACCACAGACAGCTGTCAGGTGCTTATTAAGGCGTTTCATTAAGATTTTTCAACCGACAGTCACGCCTCGTTTGCAGATACTTGAGTATTTATTCCAGTTCATTGGATCAGGTGAGAGAGAACTCACCCGTGTTTCACTTTGAGCAATAGCTGCTCTGTCTTGCGGATCAACAGTTCAGTCTGGCAAGGGAGGCGCTTGCCAATTTTGTTCCGAACTGAGTCAAGGTTTGATAAAAAAAAAAAAACGCAGGGCTTCTGTCTGGAAAAAATCCATCAGAGCTGCATTTAAGAACAACATTGCTTTAAAGACAGTAGGTGAGCTATGGTTTCTATTCATCAGTTTATAAAATGTGGACAGGCATCAGTCTCAGGCTTACTCTGTTCACACTGTGAGTTTCGAAGCTCTACTAGCGAAAAAGATTTCAGATGTACTGTAGAGTCCTGACTGTAGTTCAGGGCCCTGAGTGTATCATCCCAGTGTTGAAACAGAAACAGTGAAGGCTGGACGGCTGCTGATTCTGTCTGCCAGACGGGCCACAGCGTCTGAGCCCCAGGCTGGGAACACAGACGAACCACGGCACCTTAATCTGGATTAGCTGCTAAATTAGAAGCCCGGTTGCTCGTGTAATCCCGTTGACCAAGTTTCCGGCAGCCCCCATGGCCATTTGACAGCAGCTGATTCGAGGCCGAGTCAGGCCAACATGGGCCAGACAGAGGGACTTATTGATGTGGTACCCATACAGAAAGTACAGTTCAGTTAGCGCATATTTTACATGGATGCTATGGAGACATCTGTATAAGGGCACATACTTAAAGCTACTACAGAAACTCCTATAATGCTCTGATCAGAAAGAAAAAGTGACTATGTAGTTCTTCAGTCAAGTACTACGAAGTCATCGTGAGTTCGGTGGAAGAGGTATTCAGACGTACTTGAGTAAAGGTACCAATACCACAATGTAAAAATACTCCATTACCAGTAAAAGTATTCAAAATCCTACTTAGGTAGAAGTACAGACATATGCTCAGCTAAATGTATTTAAAGTACCAATAGCAAAAGTACTCATTATGCAGAAAAATCTCCTATGATTAATCCATTATTATACATCGCATTATTGTTAAAATGGATGTACTGATGCACATGTAGCATTTTACAGCTGATTGAAGTGGAGCTAGATTTAACTGCTTTACATAAAGTTTGGTAGTTTCAGTTTACAAAGGGGGCTTTTATCTAATCATATTGGATAACCTTATCTCTTTGGGTCTCAGACTGTTATTTAAATGAATCCATCCGAGACCTTTAGAGGGGAAATCACTCTTTGGTGGAACAACTCATAGACATCTGAAACATGACAAGAGGCCCCAGCTAGATACTGTTTTATTATAAGAGACGTCACAAGTCCAAAAGGTTGGGGACAACTGGCTTAATCAATAAGAATGTACTGTGTTTTATGGGGGTTTTTTATGTTAAAACTTAATCTGAAAGTAACTAGTAACTAAAGCTGTCAAGTAAATGTATGTGTGTGAGAAAAAGTACAACATTTGCCTCTGAAATGTAGAGGAGTATAGAAGTATAATGAAACATAAAATGGAAATACTCAAGCAAGGTACAAGCACCTCACTATTGTACCTTAGTAAAGTACTGTAAATGTACTCAGTTACGCACGTGCAAACACGAGTGTCTATGCTTCATTAAATAATAATACAAATAGAAATACTACTACTACTGCAGTTAAAAGAATAATCTCACACTCCTGCAACTATTTTTGTCCCTACAGTTTGAACTTGATGACACTACGCGTCCAAGCGCACGCACACACACACACACACACACACACACACACTACCAAGTAGGGATCGCTGTGCTGCAGCAGATCAGGATGTGTCTGTCAGTCAGTGTTGTTGTGTGAGCTTAAAGAGAACTTGGTTACATAATGCAGGCGGCGGCAGCGGAACAGCGGGAAACGCGCGCTGCGTCCCCCGGAGCGACCGGAGAGTCCGCCCGGACTCTACCTCTCCAAACCGGACTCCCTGGAAAACTGGGCAACTTATCGATCTCGCCTTACGGGAAAGCAGCTATACATCTCGGGGAACAAAGATGAACGCACGGGCCTGTGTTCGCCTTGACAATCCTTTCCGAAATTCGGCAAACAAATGATGTGGCGACCACAACACCTTTTCACATAATGTCAACTTTTAGAAGGCGTCCCAGTGCGCTTTGAGCAGAGCAAGAATGACGGTACAAGGGGCACCACGTACAAAATGTAAGATTTTCTGATAACATGTCATAAGTAGTGTGTAAGGTATACACCGATTTGAAGAACAGTTTCAATTAAATATGTGTCACGCATCTGGAGCGTTCTTCTATTGTGCGTCAGCTTTAAACAATAAGCCTAACCCGACAAACAACCCTTTTTCCAGCGCAGTTTGGCGGTGCGCTGTCCACGCGCGACACACCGGTGCGTAATGGGAATTCCACGATGCGCTTTTCCGCTTGTGAAAGCGTTGACTGGTGTAGACAGACAGGACTACAAGCCCATTCACCGGACACGTCCACGTCCTGTGTTCACCGTGCCAACAGCGGCTTTGACCAAATGTTTCGGTTGCTTCAGTAAAGAGGCAACACAGATAAGAGAGGTTCAGGTGAACACAACTTACAATCACAGCCGGGAGCAGCAGGCGCCAATACACCACACAAGAGTTCAACATTCAGTTTCAGACACACTTACCCTCTATGGCAGATCCGTCCAGCACGGTGCTAAAGTAGAAAAAGTAGGTTTGAAAGAAACCGCTTTCGAGGTGTTTGTTTGCAGAAAGCTCACTCCGCTACTGTTGAGATGTCTAGTTTCTATTTGTGCCTAAAGACTGATGGAGCGCGCACAGGCTCAGGCCGACGTCTCCAATGTCACAGATCGCGGCCAACGCGAAGTCATGTAGGAACAGCCAGCCCGGTGCTGCATTTATGTGTCGTGAGGCAGGTAGTAAATACGAACAACCTACTGCTCTGTCCGTAGGCGGGAGATACCTCGCCAAAAGTCGGCTCGCCTTAGATTATAGATGCTACACACGACGAGTAGTTTGGCAATCCTATAAAATGAACGACACATACAATAAACAGTATCACATATAAACACGCAGGTATAGGTTGCGCATGACGTGCCGGGAAGACCCGTGTTACTCTGTGACACATCCCCCCCTCCCAGCAGGGACAGCTCTCTCGCGCGAGTTTACGGCGTGCATTTGGTCCCACCGTCCGTGAAGGCCGCAGCAGGCGGCGTGTGACGGACGTGTCGTGCGGTGACTCAGAGCTGAGTCACCGCGTCGTGTCCCGCCCACACCGCGGTGGCGGCCAATGGCGCTCGTGCGGAAGCGGGCCGCGGTCACGCAGCCCTCCGCAGTCGGTTTAAAGGGACGCCAACTTCCCGGTCCGTGTGCGGGAAACACTCCCGCTGACCGTGACAGGCAGCTGGGCGGGAGCGGCTGGGCAAACACTGAGATATGAGAGGGGAGTTGGAGCTCATACAAAATGAACACGTTCTCAAAATGAGAACAACAGCAACAAATTGCCTCTTTATTTCTCAAAAAATACATGGGCCTATACACAGCACATACACACCAATAACAATAACAAAAGTGAGGTTTAATCTGCTTTAAGGTCTCACAGTTTTGAGAGTCAGGAATTTAAAGCAGCGCCTCAGCTGACAGACAATCAAATACTTGGAAATGGGAATGTGTGACTGTAGAGACCACCGCCTGCATAAACATACACAGTGTCTCACTTTCATATACCTTCCGTGCTTAGAGACATGTAAATATCAGCAAAAATATTTCCTTCCTCTATAGTTCACACCGCAGACACAAGGACACACACGTGTTCGGATTACAAAATGAAATGGACACTGTGTCAGCGCTGCGTGCGATGCTGGCTTTCTTGCTGTTCGTAAAAAAATCTTAAAGAACAACGAAAAAAGACGACTGTGACCTTCCCTGTGTTGCACCTCACAGCACCAACAACATCATTCCTCTTGTGCTCTGCCGTGTTTACAGTTGACGAGCGCTCTGCCCTCCTATTGGTCAACGTCTCGGAACACGTCGTGGAATTTGTCGTGGAAAGCAAAAAACCTTATGGCACGCTCGCCTTTTTGTCGGGATGGTGTGAGGCCATTTCCGGTCCTGACGTCCTACGTCTGTCGGGCCGGCCTATTATTGGGCTGATATCCTGCTCTATTGTTTTGTATGTTTGAACTCGAGCATGCAATGCAATGCCACGTACGTTCACGCCAAAATGTCTCGCTAGCCCACTGTTCGACAGGCGGCTGTGGTAACGAGCAAGGAAAGAATGCGCCGGTAGAGGCAGAGAGGAAGAAGACTGCCGGCTAACAAACGTGGATGTGAACAATGCAGGTTTCAATTTAAAAAGTCACACAGAGAAACATCGACAAGACAGAGGAAGCTACGGCAGTAACTCTGATGGCCTGCAGGTGGCGAAAATGTTTAATTTACAGCAGCAGTAACTTTCTTTACCTGTAGGTGGCGACACCAGCACGTCCACGTCTGCAGGTCTGACCTGCTGCTGCTGTTACAGGCGGCTCCGGTTCATTACAAACACTTTATGAATAGGTTTTTTTGCCCTCCTCCCTTCTGATAACTGAACCGGCTGACATGGGAAGCAACACTCCACCACAACTGTCTCCCTCCTGTTTCTGCACCGGCCTCTTCTCACATCTCACTCCTCCACCACCACCCAAAGGACTGGACACTATTTGCTCTGGACCAATATACTGCGATATACAAAGTATTAGGCAACCATTGATTTGCAATCGACTTCCACTGGCAATCGTAGGGAAGTGCAACACAAAATCTTACACACATTTCTGTGGAGCAGCCGCTGTTGCTCCAATTGCCCTTTTTATTATTATTACCTCTTTTAATACATGAATTGTTCTACCTCACAGTATATGTTACAGAAAATAATCAGATATGCTCCAGTAGGCTTTCTTATCCTAAACTTAAGCCATTGCAGTAATGCAACACAAAATAAATGTGTGTATATTCACCGCACACATGTGGAGGAGAGCTACAGTATAGATACACAACGGTGCCACTCAGCCCTGTCTCCTGCATTTGGCCACTTGTTCTCATTGACTTCACACCTTGTCACATCCCTGCAAAACTTCTGCAAATACGTCCAGACATCAAGAGAGACATCTGATAATGTGGCCTTTTTGTTTTGCCAACTACTTTAAGTCACTGAATTATATGGTTAAAATGAAAAGAAAGGCAAATAATAATATACATCCATATCTCTTGCCTTGCTTTTTTGTGCTCTTGGTCTGTTTATCTGACTTTGTTTGTTTTTTTGTTTGTACTTATGTCCTTTTCAGTGTAATGATACCGCTATTGCTTATTGTTTGCATTCGATAGTTTTGCTGTATCATTTCCACCATTGCTGATAGATTTCTATACTTCGTCTTTGTTTAGTAACTCCCTGTCTTGATGTGTACATTCCCTTGTATTAAATATACACATATAATCAAATAAATGAATAAATGGGAAATTCAAATCTGCTCAATTGGACAGTGTTCATAAATTTTCCCCCCTCCACTGTGTGAAAAGTGTTGAAAAAAGAAGTCATCTCAGAACAGAGAAGTACGTATACTGCTGCTCCTCTCTTATATCTGCAGAAAATGTGAGGCTTTGCTTTATGTTGTGAGTTACACAAGTTAAATGAAACCAATGCATTTATGCGTTTAATCACTATGTATTTATAAGACCACAGCAAGACATTTTGTCTGTGTGATGTGGTGAAGCTCAGATAGATGGAACAGTGACAGGAAGCCATTAAAGGGTTATTCCACTACAATCCCTCATTAAGTCCTGTATATCTCTCTCATGGAGGTTTGAACTGTTTCTGATGCTCTCCTTGATATGTTTTGTCCTGCTGCGCCCTCAGGTGGTGTAGGACTGCTTACAACATGCTGACGGAGTACAGCTTCTCCAAGCAGGGGGGCCGTGATTGTTAAAGGGAAAGTGACCTTTTCAGACTGATTCAAATCTCATTAATACAAGGAACTTGTTTTGATTGTATTAATTTGATAAACATAACTTTATTCAGGAATGTGCACTAAGGAGGCCAATGCGATCTAAAATAATAAAACTCTTAAAACTAGATTTTGCCTCAGGGCCTCTCTAAAAAACAGTGAGGGCCTGATTAGGTCTTAATGCAGTTAACTGTTTTATCCAGTATGTGGTCCACCTTCAGATTGACAGTTCTGCCTTGTTCTATGCGATACAGTAAATTACCAACTAATTACTATTATTTCTATTTTTCTAAATGAAAAATAAAATTGAATATAATATAATTTAAATAGAAAAGTTATTCTGTATAATTATGGTAGATACATTAAAATGGAACAGCATTAATGTATCAATATGAATATACACATACATCCCATAATATAAGGAGTGAAACCAAGATTGATAGCAGAGGTGAGATCTGACTGCACAAAATGCACATGAAGGATTCCACGGTTGCTATGTTTGGTCTCCAGGTGCATCATTTATATCAGATTCAAACACAAACAAAACCTCCAACGAATTTTTCACTCAAAGATTTCTTCCAAAGTGGCGTTTCTGCTGAGGACTGAAGACTCACAGAGACTGATGAGACTCAGCCGACCTCCATCATGGACACTGTGACATTTAACAAGTCTGTGGTGCTTTCTCAGGCTTTTTCCAGGCTGACTGGATGAAACGTTTCAATTGCAGAGGTGAGACGTGACCATGGATTCCTTGGTTGCTATGTTTCGTCTCCAGGTGCATCATTTATATCAGATCATCATTCAAACACAAACAAAACCTCCAACGGTCAGGAAATGTTTCTCCAGTTTTTCACTCGAAGATTTCTTCCAAAGTGGCGTTTCTACTGAGGACTGAAGACTCACAGAGACTGACGAGAGACTCAGCCGCCCTCCATCATGGACACTGTGACATTTAACAAGTCTGCAGTGTTTTCACCCCCCACCCCGGGGGTCACATGGTAGGCTACACCAGAGCTACACTAAACACAGTAGCCTATATTCAAGAGGAAATCTGGATTCATTGATTGCAGGAAAAAGGTTCTAAATAATGTAGGAGGTCATTAGTTTACTGTGATGATCAGAACTGGACTGTAACAGATCAATTCATTCAGTCATTAAAAAGACTGAAAATGTGCATAAAACAATCAAATATAATAATAACAATGTTTTCAACATCTTTTTATATATCTGATAAATGATTGATAAATAAATGGTTTAAATGAACAAACTCCCAGCTTGGAAACACGGTGATACTGAGACCTGGAAACTACTCTGAAGTACATGAACTTAGTGTAGAATCCCAGCAGGTCTGTGGGATTATATGTTCTTACAGTTTATGTCTTCTTACTGCTTTGTGCTCATTTAATAGAATTTCTGTAGGAATATTCACCCGCTGCCTCCACCTGCAGCTGCAGCCTGACCCTCCACCCACAGCCTCTGCCAGCAACATGCACCACTACCTCCACCTTCAGGTCCTACCAGCAGCCCAAAGCCACTTCCTCCACCCACAGATTCTGGCAGACAGCAAAACTCGACCCTCCACCTAAAGCCTCTGCAAGCATACTGAATCATTGCCTCCACTTTCAGGTTGTGGCACCTGCAGTCCAAACCTCCACCTGCAGCCTCTGCCACCCATCTGCAGCTGTGGCCTCCACATGCAGACTGTGACAGACAGCTGTACTCTGAAGCTCAACCTGCAGCCTCTGACACAGACCAGCACCGCTGCCTCCACCTTCAGGTCTGATACTCTTCTGAATGTAAATAATCCTACAGTTGACCAATAGTTGTTAAGTGTGGTGTTCTTCTGTTCAGTGATGTTATATTTGCTCTGTGTGAGCAGCCATAATAAACCTGCACTGGTGTGGACGGGTTCTTTGCCTGTGTGTGCCTGTACAGAAACAGCTCCGGTCACTTTGACCCTCATCATCGTCAGCTTCAACCCGCTGATGACGTCAGGTCGGCAGGACCCAGAGCCTCAGTGATGAAGACTCTCCCGCCGGGTGCGGTGGCGCGCGCCTGTAATCCAAGTCACCGGGAGGCTGAGGCCGGAGGATCGCCTGAGCTCAGGAGCCCTGAGCTGCAGCGGACTGTGCCGATCGGGCGTCCGCGCTAAGTTCGGTATCGACATGGTGGCCCCGGGGGAGCCCGGGACCTCCAGGTCGTCTAAGGAGGGGTGCACCGGCCCAGGCCGGACACGGAGCAGGCCAAAGCCCCCGTGCCGCTCAGTGGCGGGATCGCGCCCGTGAATAGACGCTGCGGTGCAGCCTGAGCGACACAGCGGGACCCGGTCTTTTTACTCTCTTTATACTGGCAGCAAACAGCAGACACGACCAGAGGCCCGTCACACGCTCCTGCAGCTTCATCACTCAGCCTTCATCTCCGTGTTTCCAGGAGGAAGCTGCTGTGTTTGTTCGTCCCACAGCGCCTCCACCTGGAGGAGAGGAGCAGTGCGCCTCAACGCAGCAGAAAACATACAGAAAACTAACAGAAAATATCACATATAAAGGACAGATGTATGCAGAGCCTCTGGACTAACACATCTGGATCCAGGTGTTTTTGGAGCAGTTGGCTGTTTTGCCCAGTTGGTAATCCCCCCCCACATGCACAATTTAACAGCACTTTAAGTCTCTCAGTGGCTTTATAACAGTGAAGTGCAAAGATTTCTAGTGCAGTTACTGTGAACAGCTTCTTCTGTTTATAATTGAGGACTAAAGATGAACATCTCTCTGCAGACAGAAATGACCACTGTCAGCCAATATTCTGCAAAATAACGTTACAGAATTAAGGCAAAGTTTATTTTCCGATGTATTGTTGCATCTTCTGTAGCGATGATGTGATGATGATGAAGGAATCTCCGCTGACACCGACTTAGTTGTATAAAAAGGTTTATTACAAAAAGTACAGCGTCCAAACAAGCACCATGGATTGCCTGTGAGAAGATCCGAAGCCAATGTGAATCTCTCTCGTTTTCCACTCAAACTACACCTCTTAAGGCCTATTTTAAAACATTCCTACATATTCATGGTATAGCTAATGTGTGGTGACAAGATAGGCTCAGAGCCAACCTCATAACCATACATGGCTATTTTACAGAAAGGGAAGGTGGAACATATAGTTCAGGTTGAAACTGATCTCATCTCTTTGGAACTTTAGGAAAACGACCCCCAAGGGGCACCCATCTATAAAAGTAGCCAGACCTTGGACATAGGCTTATCTAAACATTTCACACACAAGTATCTAAACATTGGATACACACAAGTATCTAAACATTGGACACACATGGGAGAGACATCTCTCAGCTCAGACACCTCAGTATCAAAGACAACAACAATTTATTATAAAAAACGAAAGAGAGAACATTTGTCACATCATATGACAATTAATATGATAATTAAGAAAGAGTAACAGGTGACTGAAAGGCACAGAAGGAAAGAAATACACATAATGGGCAGATATTGAAGGAGCTCATTACAAATGTTTTGCTTTTCACTCAGGCTGCAACATGAAGTGACATACAGTGCTGCTCCAGGGTCAGTTTTGTTCTCCACCTTACTACTGAATTTTGAGTTGATGTAAAACTGTGTCCAGTTTTTGGCCTGTATGTTTTGTATCTATCAAGCTGTTTAAAGAATTGATGTTAGTTTTAATTTTGCTGAACTAGTTTTGAATTTAAATTGTAAAATATCAATCACACTCACTGAAGCAGCCTAATGCTTGGGGGCCTGACGGCTGTACAGAACTCACTGTGGACAGTCTTCATGTAGGAACTGTTTCTTCAGTGTCCCAGTGAATCTGCAGACAGTGAGTTATCCTCTCTCCTCCACTGTTTCTGGAAAGAGATGTTGCTGTTGAATTTTTTTTATAAGCCTCATTAATTAAGTTACCACTTCTCTGCCACCTGCATAAAATACGCACAGCACCTCTCTCTGTGTGATGACTGCAAGTATTAAATAAACTCAAAGGAATGATAGGGCTAATACATATAAACAGTCACAGGGAACAAACACTGAACTCATTGATTTACAGATTCTGCTTAATTACATTGAAAGTTGTATTTGACGCCATTTTGAACTCCATCAGTAGCCGTTCTTCACGTAGAGACAGAAAGCAAACGTCTGTCAGACAGTATGAGCAAGGAGCCGTGAGAACATTTCTCCATAGTTACATCTGGACTTGATCTCAGGCCTTTTCCAGGCTGATTGGATGAAACGTTTCAATTGCAGAGGTGAGATGTGACCATGGATTCCTTGGTTGCTATGTTTCGTCTCCAGGTGCATCATTTATATCAGATCATCATTCAAACACAAACAAAACCTCCAACGGTCAGGAAATGTTTCTCCAGTTTTTCACTCAAAGATTTCTTCCAAAGTGGCGTTTCTACTGAGGACTGAAGACTCACAGAGACTGACGAGAGACTCAGCCGACCTCCATCATGGACACTGTGACATTTAACAAGTCTGCAGTGTTTTCACCCCCCACCCCGGGGGTCACATGGTAGGCTACACCAGAGCTACACTAAACACAGTAGCCTATATTCAAGAGGAAATCTGGATTCATTGATTGCAGGAAAAAGGTTCTAAATAATGTAGGAGGTCATTAGTTTACTGTGATGATCAGAACTGGACTGTACCGGATCAATTCATCCAGTCATTAAAAAGACTGAAAATGTGCATAAAACAATCAAATATAATAATAATAATGTCATCTTTTTATATATCTGATAAATGATTGATAAATAAATGGTTTAAATGAACAAACTCCCAGCTTGGAAACACGGTGATACTGAGACCTGGAAACTACTCTGAAGGACGTGAACTTAGTGGAGAATCCCAGCAGGTCTGTGGGATTATATGTTCTTACAGTTTATGTCTTTTTACTGCTTTGTGCTCATTTAATAGAATTTCTGTAGGAATATTCAGCCGCTGCCTCCACCTGCAGCTGCAGCCTGACCCTCCACCCACAGCCTCTGCCAGCAACATGCACCACTACCTCCACCTTCAGGTCCTACCAGCAGCCCAAAGCCACTTCCTCCACCCACAGATTCTGGCAGACAGCTGCAAATCCGTACCTCCACCTACATCTCCTGCAGGCAACCTGAATCATTGCCTCCACCTACAGGTTCAAGCAGCTGCAGTCCGAACCTCCACATACAGCCACTGCCTCCACCTTTGTCAGAGAGTTGAATCCCAAAGTCCCACCTACATGCCTGCCAGCAACCTGCACCGCTACCTCCACCTTCAGGTCCTACCAGCGTCCCAAAGCCACTTCCTCCACCCACAGATTCTGGCAGACAGCTGCCAACTCAAACCTCCACCCACAACAACCTGGACCGCTGCCTCCACCTCCAGGACTTGAACTTAGTGTAGAATCCCAGCAGTTCTGTGGGATTATATGTTCTTACAGTTTATGTCTATTTAGTACTTTGTGCTCATTTTATATAATTTCTGCCTCCACCTGCAGCTGCCACCTGACCCTCCACCCACAGCTTCTGCCACCAAACTGCATGTGTTGCATCCACTGCCGATTGTTGCAGACAGCTGTAGTCTGAAGCTCCACCTACTGCCTCTGCCACCAACCTGAACCGCTGCCTCCAGTGAGCTTGCTCTGTTACTGTGACTTGTACTTATTCCATAAGTCTTTACACTGTTCTTCAATAAAGTCCATCAGATTAATCATTTGAGTCAGCCAGAGTTAGCATAAACAGAAAGCTTAATATCTAAGAAGATTTGTGGAATTTTTAATGCTATTTTCTCATCAGACACTTTTCTCATTTCTATCTGTGTTACTGCAGTTTGCCAGTAGCTGTTAAAGTTAAACCTGTCATATCAATCATTTATCAGATATATAAAAAGATGACATTATTATTATTATATTTGATTGTTTTATGCACATTTTCTGTCTTTTTAATGACTGGATGAATTGATCCGGTACAGTCCAGTTCTGATCATCACAGTAAACTAATGACCTCCTACATTATTTAGAACCTTTTTCCTGCAATCAATGAATCCAGATTTCCTCTTGAATATAGGCTACTGTGTTTAGTGTAGCTCTGGTGTAGCCTACCATGTGACCCCCGGGGTGGGGGGTGAAAACACTGCAGACTTGTTAAATGTCACAGTGTCCATGATGGAGGTCGGCTGAGTCTCTAGTCAGTCTCTGTGAGTCTTCAGTCCTCAGTAGAAACGCCACTTTGGAAGAAATCTTCGAGTGAAAAACTGGAAAAACATTTCCTGACCGTTGGAGGTTTTGTTTGTGTTTGAATGATGATCTGATATAAATGATGCACCTGGAGACGAAACATAGCAACCATGGAATCCATGGTCACATCTCACCTCTGCAATTGAAACATTTCATCCAATCAGCCTGGAAAAGGCCTGAGATCAAGTTCAGATGTAACTATGTAGAAATGTTCTCACGGCTCCTTGCTCATACTGTCTGACAGACGTTTGCTTTCTGTCTCTACGTGAAGAACGGCTACTGATGGAGTTCAAAATGGCGTCAAATACAACTTTTAATGTTATTAAGCAGAATCTGTAAATCAATGAGTTCAGTGTTTGTTCCCTGTGACTGTTTATATGTATTAGCCCTATCATTCCTTTGAGTTTATTTAATACTTGCAGTCATCACACAGAGAGAGGTGCTGTGCGTATTTTATGCAGGTGGCAGAGAAGTGGTAACTTAATTAATGAGGCTTATAAAAAAAATTCAACAGCAACATCTCTTTCCACAAACAGTGGAGGAGAGAGGATAACTCACTGTCTGCAGATTCACTGGGACACTGAAGAAACAGTTCCTACATGAAGACTGTCCACAGTGAGTTCTGTACAGCCGTCAGGCCCCCAAGCATTAGGCTGCTTCAGTGAGTGTGATTGATATTTTACAATTTAAACTCAAAACTAGTTCAGCAAAATTAAAACTAACATCAATTCTTTAAACAGCTTGATAGATACAAAACATACAGACCAAAAACTGGACACAGTTTTACATCAACTCAAAATTCAGTAGTAAGGTGGAGAACAAAACTGACCCTGGAGCAGCACTGTATGTCACTTCATGTTGCAGCCTGAGGGAAAAGCAAAACATTTGTAATGAGCTCCTTCAATATCTGCCCATTATGTGTATTTCTTTCCTTCTGTGCCTTTCAGTCACCTTTTGCTCTTTCTTAATTATCATATTTATTTTTCATATGATGTGACAAATGTTCTCTCTTTCGTTTTTTATAATAAATTGTAGTTGTCTTTGATACATTGTGAAAATAAACTTTGCCTTAATTCTGTAACGTTATTTTGCAGAATATTGGCTGACAGTGGTCATTTCTGTCTGCAGAGAGATGTTCATCTTTAGTCCTCAATTATAAACAGAAGAAGCTGTTCTCAGTAACTGCACTAGAAATCTTTGCACTTCACTGTTATAAAGCCACTGAGAGACTTAAAGTGCTGTTAAATTGTGCATGTGGGGGGGATTACCAACTGGGCAAAACAGCCAACTGCTCCAAAAACACCTGGATCCAGATGTGTTAGTCCGGAGGCTCTGCATACATCTGTCCTTTATATGTGATATTTTCTGTTAGTTTTCTGTATGTTTTCTGCTGCGTTGAGGCGCACTGCTCCTCTCCTCCAGGTGGAGGCGCTGTGGGACGAACAAACACAGCAGCTTCCTCCTGGAAACACGGAGATGAAGGCTGAGTGATGAAGCTGCAGGAGCGTGTGACGGGCCTCTGGTCGTGTCTGCTGTTTGCTGCCAGTATAAAGAGAGTAAAAAGACCGGGTCCCGCTGTGTCGCTCAGGCTGCACCGCAGCGTCTATTCACGGGCGCGATCCCGCCACTGAGCGGCACGGGGGCTTTGGCCTGCTCCGTGTCCGGCCTGGGCCGGTGCACCCCTCCTTAGACGACCTGGAGGTCCCGGGCTCCCCCGGGGCCACCATGTCGATACCGAACTTAGCGCGGACGCCCGATCGGCACAGTCCGCTGCAGCTCAGGGCTCCTGAGCTCAGGCGATCCTCCGGCCTCAGCCTCCCGGTGACTTGGATTACAGGCGCGCGCCACCGCACCCGGCGGGAGAGTCTTCATCACTGAGGCTCTGGGTCCTGCCGACCTGACGTCATCAGCGGGTTGAAGGTGCTGATGATGAGGGTCAAAGTGACCGGAGCTGTTTCTGTACAGGCACACACAGGCAAAGAACCCGTCCACACCAGTGCAGGTTTATTATGGCTGCTCACACAGAGCAAATATAACATCATTGAATAGAAGAACACCACACTTAACAACTATTGGTCAACTGTAGGATTATTTACATTCAGAAGAGTATCAGACCTGAAGGTGGAGGCAGCGGTGCTGGTCTGTGTCAGAGGCTGCAGGTTGAGCTTCAGAGTACAGCTGTCTGTCACAGTCTGCATGTGGAGGCCACAGCTGCAGATGGGTGGCAGAGGCTGCAGGTGGAGGTTTGGACTGCAGGTGCCACAACCTGAAAGTGGAGGCAACGATTCAGTTTGCTTGCAGAGGCTTTAGGTGGAGGGTCGAGTTTTGCTGTCTGCCAGAATCTGTGGGTGGAGGAAGTGGCTTTGGGCTGCTGGTAGGACCTGAAGGTGGAGGTAGTGGTGCATGTTGCTGGCAGAGGCTGTGGGTGGAGGGTCAGGCTGCAGCTGCAGGTGGAGGCAGCGGGTGAATATTCCTACAGAAATTCTATTAAATGAGCACAAAGCAGTAAGAAGACATAAACTGTAAGAACATATAATCCCACAGACCTGCTGGGATTCTCCACTAAGTTCATGTACTTCAGAGTAGTTTCCAGGTCTCAGTATCACCGTGTTTCCAAGCCGGGAGTTTGTTCATTTAAACCATTTATTTATCAATCATTTATCAGATATATAAAAAGATGTTGAAAACATTGTTATTATTATATTTGATTGTTTTATGCACATTTTCAGTCTTTTTAATGACTGGGTGAATTGATCCGGTACAGTCCAGTTCTGATCATCACAGTAAACTAATGACCTCCTACATTATTTAGAACCTTTTTCCTGCAATCAGTGAAGCCAGATTTCCTCTTGAATATAGGCTACTGTGTTTAGTGTAGCTCTGGTGTAGCCTACCATGTGACCCCCGGGGTGGGGGGTGAAAACACTGCAGACTTGTTAAATGTCACAGTGTCCATGATGGAGGTCGGCTGAGTCTCTTGTCAGTCTCTGTGAGTCTTCAGTCCTCAGTAGAAACGCCACTTTGGAAGAAATCTTTGAGTGAAAAACTGGAGAAACATTTCCTGACCGTTGGAGGTTTTGTTTGTGTTTGAATGATGATCTGATATAAATGATGCACCTGGAGACGAAACATAGCAACCAAGGAATCCATGGTCACATCTCACCTCTGCAATTGAAACATTTCATCCAATCAGCCTGGAAAAGGCCTGAGATCAAGTTCAGATGTAACTATGGAGAAATGTTCTCACTGCTCCTTGCTCATACTGTCTGACAGACGTTTGCTTTCTGTCTCTACGTGAAGAACGGCTACTGATGGAGTTCAAAATGGCATCAAATACAACTTTTAATGTTATTAAGCAGAATCTGTAAATCAATGAGTTCAGTGTTTGTTCCCTGTGACTGTTTATATGTATTAGCCTTATCATTCCTTTGAGTTTATTTAATACTTGCAGTCATCACACAGAGAGAGGTGCTGTGCGTATTTTATGCAGGTGGCAGAGAAGTGGTAACTTAATTAATGAGGCTTATAAAAAAGAATTCAACAGCAACATCTCTTTCCACAAACAGTGGAGGAGAGAGGATAACTCACTGTCTGCAGATTCACTGGGACACTGAAGAAACAGTTCCTACATGAAGACTGTCCACAGTGAGTTCTGTACAGCCGTCAGGCCCCCAAGCATTAGGCTGCTTCAGTGAGTGTGATTGATATTTTACAATTTAAATTCAAAACTAGTTCAGCAAAATTAAAACTAACATCAATTCTTTAAACAGCTTGATAGATACAAAACATACAGACCAAAAACTGGACACAGTTTTACATCAACTCAAAATTCAGTAGTAAGGTGGAGAACAAAACTGACCCTGGAGCAGCACTGTATGTCACTTCATGTTGCAGCCTGAGTGAAAAGCAAAACATTTGTAATGAGCTCCTTCAATATCTGCCCATTATGTGTATTTCTTTCCTTCTGTGCCTTTCAGTCACCTGTTACTTTTTCTTAATTATCATATTTATTTTTCATATGATGTGACAAATGTTCTCTCTTTCGTTTTTTATAATAAATTGTAGTTGTCTTTGATACATTGTGAAAATAAACTTTGCCTTAATTCTGTAACGTTATTTTGCAGAATATTGGCTGACAGTGGTCATTTCTGTCTGCAGAGAGATGTTCATCTTTAGTCCTCAATTATAAACAGAAGAAGCTGTTCTCAGTAACTGCACTAGAAATCTTTGCACTTCACTGTTATAAAGCCACTGAGAGACTTAAAGTGCTGTTAAATTGTGCATGTGGGGGGGGGGGATTACCAACTGGGCAAAACAGCCAACTGCTCCAAAAACACCTGGATCCAGATGTGTTAGTCCGGAGGCTCTGCATACATCTGTCCTTTATATGTGATATTTTCTGTTAGTTTTCTGTATGTTTTCTGCTGCGTTGAGGCGCACTGCTCCTCTCCTCCAGGTGGAGGCGCTGTGGGACGAACAAACACAGCAGCTTCCTCCTGGAAACACGGAGATGAAGGCTGAGTGATGAAGCTGCAGGAGCGTGTGACGGGCCTCTGGTCGTGTCTGCTGTTTGCTGACAGTATAAAGAGAGTAAAAAGACCGGGTCCCGCTGTGTCGCTCAGGCTGCACCGCAGCGTCTATTCACGGGCGCGATCCCGCCACTGAGCGGCACGGGGGCTTTGGCCTGCTCCGTGTCCGGCCTGGGCCGGTGCACCCCTCCTTAGACGACCTGGAGGTCCCGGGCTCCCCCGGGGCCACCATGTCGATACCGAACTTAGCGCGGACGCCCGATCGGCACAGTCCGCTGCAGCTCAGGGCTCCTGAGCTCAGGCGATCCTCCGGCCTCAGCCTCCCGGTGACTTGGATTACAGGCGCGCGCCACCGCACCCGGCGGGAGAGTCTTCATCACTGAGGCTCTGGGTCCTGCCGACCTGACGTCATCAGCGGGTTGAAGCTGACGATGATGAGGGTCAAAGTGACCGGAGCTGTTTCTGTACAGGCACACACAGGCAAAGAACCCGTCCACACCAGTGCAGGTTTATTATGGCTGCTCACACAGAGCAAATATAACATCACTGAATAGAAGAACACCATAATCTCCTCCACCTCCTGACCTCTCTGCATTTTTATATACCTGCTGCCTCCAAGTTCCCATCAGGTGCAGAGCACCCAGCAGACTCTACATGGTCGCTTCATGTTTGCCCTCACACCCAGAAACCAAGCAGAACCCCTGGACTAACACATCTGGATCCAGGTTTTCAGTCAGACACTGTGTTCGTATTAATTGGATTAAACACAGCCTTATTTAGGAATATGCACTAAAGAGGCCAAGACAAACTAAAATAATGAGCTCATAAAACTAGATTTTGACACAGGGCCTCTCTAAAAACACGTTTTTGCCCAGTTGGTGTAATCATCATAACTTTTTTAATCTCTCATTAGTTTTATAACAGTGAAGTGCAAAGATTTCAAGTACAGTTACCGTGAACAACTTTGTGTGATGAGACTCATACAAGCTTGGAACAGACAGAAGTTACTTTCCTTTGTAGTAAAATGCTTCGCAGGCCCACTGTGTCTGCAGCAGGTTACTGAACTAGAGTGATGCTTGAACTGGAATAATAAAGATCTCAGTTCTGTAAAGCAGCTGCATGCCGCTTTTATGGAGGAGAGTTAATGAGATAAATTATTATGACACATTATTATTGTAGATCATCATTTTTAGACGGACGCCCAATCAAAAATACAACGTACCGTTTCTACTGAGGACCGGTTCATCCTCACGAGAGACAGCAAACTTCCATCATAGAAAATGTGAGATTTGAACACTCATTATTTAAAAATTTAATATAATATATTTGTGCTGCCATGTTGCATATTCCTAAACGGATGTGTTTGGTCGTACCTCAAATATGAATATAAAGCACCATACATTTATTATACAGCATCACACTGCTTTCCATAACAGATTTGAATGTCTGTTTTAGGAGACACTGAGAAGCCTGTCAGCACATGCAGTGTGCACAATCATATATTTTTTTTAAATTAATTGATAAAGCTGTTGCATTCAGTTTGTTGTATAATAGGAGCTGGGAGGTGAAAGCTAAAGTTGGATGGAAGCTTCCTCTACATCAATGTCTCAACAAGTATTTCTCTCTGCTGAAACTGACTGAAGGCATAATAACTATATTTTATACTTCTGGTAAAATAACCCACTCAGTGGGTTAAATATGTTTTAACAAGCTGGTGATATTACAGCATCAATAGAGCCTGCTTAGAAAGTGCGTTGTGCAGAGAAGCAGCGTTGTGAGTGGCAGAGAGGTGGAGCTGTTGGACCCCGGGGCCTCAGGATGGGCTGACAGCTGAAGAGCTACTGGACGCAGGAAGGGCCAGATCATCAAATCCACACAACCAATGTCTCATTTACTCCCGTTGGAGCTCAAAATACTAAAATTTAGTGCTACCAGCTGTTTTAGGAAATAATTGACACACAAAAAAAAACATGAAACCATCTATTTGTGACCAGATATTTACATGTTCATGAGAAACAGATGGGTTTGGGACAGAGGGCCACAGACAGAGTAAAGCATTTGGAAAGTAATGAGATGAACATATTGTTGGTTTGGGTATTTTCATGGGATTTGCTGTTGACAAAAATATCCAATATTGCCAGCTGTATCCCTTGAAACAAGATTTCAAGTCGGGGCCCCTCTCCAAGATGGGGCCTCAGGATTACAGGTGATAAGGCCGGTGTTATGGCCCCTATTATTTAGCCATATAGCCGTATTTAGCCATATAATTGGGCCCCTTTAGGGTCTGGGCCCCTGGTTGGCTGCAGCTTATTGCAGATCGTGGCTTCTCCTGCTGTGTTCGGTAAAAACTGATAACTTGAGAATTCATAGAGGTTCAAATGTTTTTATAAGTAGAGAGAAACGTCCATCATCACATCCCATCGTTTTACAGCACGCCAAACGAACACGAGGCAAAATGTTTGTCTCGATCGCTCGACAGAACAAACGCTCATTCACCCTCTTGCCCCCGCGGCACAAATGCGTCGTGCGTAAAAGTGCTTGGCTCCACCTGCAGCCTATAAGCTCCCGCAAAGCTCGTTAAGTCCCTCAGTTTCACCTCCGCCTCGCCGCGAAGATGAGCTACGGAGACCGTTACAGCTCGTCGTCCTACCGGAGGATCTTCGGGGATTCTCCCAGGTTCCCCGCCTCCTCCTCCCGCATGAGCAGCGCCTCTCCTCGGGGCCCCCCGGGGCTCCGCTCCGTGGCCGCGCCCCGCCACAGCGCGCCCTCCCTCAACCTGTACCGGCGGCTCGGCCGCTCCTCCGCCTCCTTCTCTCCGGGCTCCCTCGACTCCCTCGACTTGAGCCAGACCTCCGTGGTCAACAACGAGCTCAAAGTCGCTCGAACTAACGAGAAGGAGCAGCTGCAGGTGGGTGAAACCAGTGGATCATGTTGGGTCACTACACAAAGATGTATTTTACAGTAATTCACATGTTTTCTATAGAATGGTCTGTTTTCATTCAAATAGATAATCGATATATATTGATAGCCTATATGTTTAGACATTATGAAGTAGTATTTAATGGCCGCAACTTGCAGTTCAGCCCCATTTTTAAAGCTGCACTAAAATCAATATTGTTATATGAACAATGGATCACATCACTGTGCACTGTGACAGGGGCCAGCTGTAGTGATGAACCCACAGAGAATCAGCCACTCAGCAACCTTGTTTCCAGACAAACCCACTGTTCACCACCTGCCCAGCACCAACACCAGACAAACCTGGCTGGTGAACAGAGAGGAGCATTGAGCAGCTTAAGACATGGGTATTTTTGTCAGGAGCTGGTGGAGCCCAAAACAGAGCTAATATATCTCTTTGTGGTTATATGTCAGTGTTGCATACAGAGATTGTTCTACTGCCCCAAAGTCATTAAAAAACAATTTATGAAACTTGAAGCTTATCTATAGTGCAGCTTTAACACAGCTATGAACTAACTCACAGTGTAAAACAAGTGGATTTGGAAGTTTGGGAGGTAAATAATATTGAGTTTTTATAGCAAGGTTTAAGGTGAAGTGAGTCAACAGCTCTGGTTTGCCACCTCTCTGGCATTACAACCCTACTAGAGGATTTTGTGTGACAATAAACACGCGTGTTGTCCCGTCGCGTAGGGTCTGAATGACCGCTTTGCCATGTTCATCGACAAAGTCCGGCACCTGGAGCAGCAGAACAAAGTGCTGGAGATGGAGCTGGTGACCCTGCGGCAGAAGCAGAGCGAGCCGTCCCGCGTCACTCACCTCTACCAGCAGGAGATGAGGGACCTGCGGTCGCAGGTGGAGGAGCTGAGCAGGGACAAGAACCGCATCCTGATCGAGAGGAACAACATGGAGGACGAGCTGCAGGTAAAACCACTGGGTAGTTTCGAAGAGAATAAGTATATTGGGAGATTTCTTCTTCTTTTTTTGTTTTTATTTGCTGTATCCTATACATATTTACTGCTGCAAAGCCCAGTTTCCCCCCAGAAAACACACATTTTATTCACCATCATCATCATTTTCTTTGTGTCATCCAATGATCATGATCTGATAATCTTATCCATCTTTAATCACTTTTTACCTTTCCTTACTTTATCTCATGGGTACTTGCCCATTAACTCCTCCTCTCATCGCTCATGTCTCCTTTCAGAAGCTCAGTGTGAAGTATGATGAGGAAATGAGGGTGCGGGAGGAAGCCGAGCAGACCCTGAGGTCCTTCAGGAAGGACGTGGACGACGCCGCAGCCGTTCGCCTGGACCTGGAGCGCCGCTTGGAGTCGCTGATGGACGAAATCGCCTTCCTGAGGAAAGTGCACGACGAGGAGATCCAGGAGCTGAGCAGCATGATGGAGGCGCAGCAGGTCTCCGTGGAGCTGGAGCTCCAAACCAAACCCGACCTCACCTCGGCTCTGAAGGAGATCCGCAACCAGTACGAGTCCATCGCCTCCAAGAACCTGCAGTCGGCCGAGGAGTGGTACAAGAGCAAGTTTGCCAGCCTCAGCGAGCAGGCCACCCGGAGCAACGAGGCCATGAGGGCCAGCAGGGAGGAGATCAGTGAGTTCAGGAGGCAGCTGCAGTCCAAGACCATTGAGATAGAGACCCTGAGGGGTGCCAACGAGTCTCTGGAGAGGCAGATCACAGAGATGGAGGATGCACACACCGCTGAAGTCACAGCCATGCAGGCAAGCAATCACAGTCATTAAATAGAATGTGTTAGCCTCTATGTTGCTCTGAAGGGTCTTTTTCACCCAAATTACACAAAACAGATTCTCATTTTATCTCTCGTGGTATTTAGCCGGGCCATAACTATGATGTTAGAACACCTGCCCTGCCCCCCACATACACACACACGCTCATTCATATTAGTATAGTGTATAAGTTTCATATGAACTTAACACAACTAACTATACTCTGACTACAAGGACTGTCTAAGAGACTGTTTCTCTTTTTTTCCTACAATTATTACCATATTACCCAGTTCTTTCCTGGAAACTTCATCAGTATTATTGAATTACAGACTTGTCAAATAAAGCCTTACTGTTTTTTTTCCCAATATGAAGATCTACTTGCTGTTCCAAAGCCATCTTCATACTGCCAGGAGTAAAAGTCTGGTGGAGAAATACTGAAACGTAGTGGCAAAACACTAGGTCTAAAAATACTGGAATCACCCCAATGTGATGTGCACGTTTTTAACTGTAAAATTCCTAAACACTGCAAAAAAAAAAACTCCAATTTAAGGAGGACACGATACAATACAATAGATGTAAGTACATTTCATTTCAGTGCTCACATGATTGAAAGATTACATTTGATCCAGAAACAGTGTTCCTGAAACTGTTGATAATCCAAAGAAATAGTAAGGACTATTTTGTTGATAGAAAATAGTTCTATTCACCTCCACTAAATTAATTGGAACCGTAAAAGATGAAATTGCTGTATTGTTGGGTTAGTCAAAATGGGATCAAATTAAATATGGGGGAATTAGGAATGAACAAATACTCCCTGTAATAACAACCTTTTAAAATAAACCTGTTCTTTGCTTAAAGTTTGGCCATTCATCGTCGTCTAATTCAGGTTCAAGGAAGTCAAACATGGCCTTTAGTGTGAGGTAGTCACTTTTACAGGCCTCTGTGACACGACTGAAACACTTCTTTGTGAACTGACCCTTCGTGACTATTAGATTAACCTCTGACCTGCTAAGTCGGATACAGGGAGGCCATCTGCTTTCACTGGCCTTTTAGAGGAAGTCAAGCTAAGCCCTGAAGGTTAATGTTGTCCCTTAAGGGATAAAAGGAAATCTTATGGTCCACAGTTATGCCACAGAAGAGCCTATAACATAGTGGATTAAAAACAGTCTATATACATACTAAGTAGGTGGATTTACTGTGTCTGACACTACTGATAATCTGTCTGTGTCACTCTTGTCTATCGCCTTTCTTATTTCTAATATAACAGGACACTATTGGCCACCTGGATACCGAGCTGAGGAACCTGAAGGGTGAGATGGCCCAGCACCTGAGAGAGTATCAGGACCTGCTCAATGTCAAGATGGCCCTGGACATAGAGATAGCCGCCTACAGGTGCTGACCGGATTAAACCAAACTAAAGACCTCTTGGCTAGTCGACTCATTAGGAGTCTTTGCGCGTTGTGAGGTGTGTTGAGCCTGTGTGCGCAGCCTGACCTTTGTTTCCTTTGGTCCTGCAAGGAAACTGCTGGAGGGGGAGGAGACTCACTTTAACTCAGGGATGTCGTTCGGTGCTGCCAGCTACAGCTACCAGCCCCGAGCCTCGGTCGGCTCCTCCAGGGGCAGCCAGAGGGAGAAAGAGAAAGAAGGGGCCAAGAAGGAAAGCTTCAAGGAGGGCAGCGAGGACAAAGACGAGGCAGACATCAACTCCAACAACTGAAGGAGGACAGACAGGGAGATCTGCCAAGTGACAGAGGAGATATACTGTATATGTATAGTGAGTTCATAGTCACATTCTGTATTTGTTAAGGGTAACACGAATGCAAATGCTTTGGAAGTAGAGCTGAAAGGCAATATTTGGGGTGATAATCAATAGCAATGGTAATTAATGAACTTTCTGAAAAATTCTAAAAACTACAAAATCAGAGCAAATGTAGATGAACATGTTGCAAATATTGTACCAAAGTCAATATGTGACCATGTATTGAATGTTCCGGGATGTATTTCCATTTTGCTGCTGTGTGAAATTGCACTGAAGCCTGTGTGACAGGTGTGAAAAACCGAAAAAGATTATGCGGTTGTCAAATTAGCTTTAAAGCACCAAAACTGACATAAAGTCCAAGTTTGATGTCCTGAACTTTAACTTAAGACGTGTGAGTAAACACAGTCTCCTTATTCTAAGAACAAACTTTCTCTATTTGCTGTTTGCTGCTCATTGTTGAGTATTTTAATGAGATTGTGTGGTCGTCAGGTCGGTTTAAAGCACTTTAGGCACATAGGGTGTATGGAGGATAACACCATTGTGTTTTGTTTTATGACGTTACAAAGTGTAGATGTTTTCCCCCTTGCTAACATAATAAGACACAGTACTACTCTGTTGGAAAACCATATAGTGGCGGAAACAATAGCCATCATGGGTTATAACCCTGTGCACAGTGATAAATATACAACACATCAAACACAAGTACATGTAGTCACACTGTGAACGCAGATCACTTCACCTGGCTGCAGTGTCCATGTGTTCACCAGCTGGAGAAGCACTCACTGTTGTTTCAGTTGCACTGAATAATGCAAAGAATAAAAATACACAACTTGTGACACTTGTTTTCTATGCTTTCATTTGCAAGTCAGCGTATTCACAAATTCAGGAGGGTGTTCATTCAAGGCCAACCAGTTTATTGTTAATCTCCACTAGTGTAAGCCACACTGTGAAAGAAGCTTCACTCAGTAACTAATTCTATTTCAATGATTGCAAGCTCATAAATCTGTTTTCCTGATTTCGGTTTTAAATTCTTAGGATTTGCAACACTGGTTAGCAGATCACTGAACACATCTACTGAATGGTACAAGAAATGTACAAAGATTTGGCCTTTGAAATTAAGATTTGATTTAGTTTAGCAATATTAAACTAATAAGAGATGCTTGCAGTACTTTCATCACAGGGTTTATATTCTCTAGCAGTGGTCAGGAAACAGATTCTCCAACAGATTCCACTGACTGGTAGTTAACTGCTCACCAATAAAGCCCAGCTGTCTGATAACATGCATCACTGGTGGAAGTACACTGGTATCAAAGTACCACTTAGTACATGAGTGCTGAATGCTTAGGCATAGACCTAAATCCTAAAAAGGAAACACGTCTCAGTTGTGCAATCATTTATTAATTAAATTTGACAAAAGCAAGTAGGAAAGACTTTTTAAATAAACCCTATCAAAGACTTCTTTATACAAACTCCTTTTAAATAACCACTTTTGTGCTCTGCTTGGTGGTTTAATCAAGTCAGTCGCATTGATTTACATCAGCAGTCCATACAAAAGTTAACAGCTCTTAAATTAAATGCATAAATCCATAAGAAGAAAGTTGTAATTAACGATACATACACACGCACAGACCTTTGGTAGTGGTAGTCCTTTAGTCTCAAGCCCTTTGAAATAACACTCAACTCTGTCAATCATAAATAGAAAAACATGAAGATAGCGGTCCCTGGATTCCAAAAACATAGCTACACTAGACTGATGCAGCGTTTCAGACAAGACATTGTATTGCTTTGCAGCAGTCACATTCTTGAGTACAGTGGAAGCAGACTGAACGATACAAACAATGATATAAAAAGATACCTCGGCAGTAGGAACAGGAATCTGTCATTTTTGTTCAGGTAAAATTCAAATGCTGGCGCTTCAGTAAATCAAATGTATGTCACCGGTTTCCAGTGAATTTCCAGCAGACATGTGCGTTGTCCTGAAAAAAAAAAACAGATGATGATCTTGGGAGTTTAATATTTGATGCTACAGTGTGAACACAATCGTTCGGGTTTACAGCTTTTCATCCCAGAATCTTCTATAAAGAAATCCAAGTTTTGAGTTCTTGGACTTTCTCTTCTCCAGCCAACTGCTACACTTTGTAGTTACATTCAAGTTTGAAGTTTTATCAAACGTTCTGTAAGCAGATGACAGTGACAATCCTAACAACACATCTGAGACAGTTGTGGAGTAGTTATAATGCCAATGTAGAAACTTTACATTATGATAAGAGGGTGATGAAGAGAAACAAAGTCCAAAAGGTCAGCAGGTCAGTCCACCCCCTCAGGAATTAACTACATCCACCTCTCGTGCTCAAGACTGGGAGGGCAGGACCAGGCCGAAGTGCAGCACCAACAGACCATCCTGGAGCAAAGTGGAGACAAGACCAAAAGGATTACTCAAAACTATTCCTGGCTTTCTACAAAAATCCCTTCATCAGAATGGTGGTTTGTTCGTACTGTGTGTTTTTGTGGTGCTTACCTGCAGCGCCTCCTCGCCCACAGAGCTCTGGATGTCTTTGAGTGACTGGTAGTGATCCAGGAGGTGATCTCCGCAAACCACATCCACCTGCAGGAAACACAGAAGCACTTCAGACCACTGCAGCAGAGATTCAGTCACACAGAGATGACCAGCCCACAAGTCCTATGATGCCTGTTTAATGATTTTACAATAAAATTTTGAGGTATTCAGTTCAGTCCTACACAAAACTCTTCATGATTCTGGAGGGACAAATCACGAGTGCTTCACAACTTCAGAAATGGATTTATTTTGATCAAACTAAACAATCTACTGTACCCAGCGCCACATCAACAATTCAGGGAGGCATTTAACTGACCAAAACACTAAACATACAAGAAATGCCTTAAATATTTATATTTGGGGTAGACTGAAACTTCAAAGACAAACAGTCACTTCCAATGATTCTGAAGGTGTTTTAACAGTATAAGAATGTAATGGTACGAGTTATATAACGGTTGTGACCTCTGCTACAATGGACAGTGACCCTTGGTCAGTCTTTTTCTGTCCTCTCCAGGTTTGCCCAGACAGGCCAGGACAGTGCAGCACTGAGGCCAGGAAATAGGCGTAAGCTGCTAATCCTCATCCACGTGTTACTAAATACAAAATGCACCAACACCCCACCGCTCTGTCGAAGTGACCAAACTTAAAACATTTGCGTTTGTCTCTGCTCTGATGAAAGGAAGCAATAGGACTGATATTTGTAATCATGAGAGTTCTCTTACAGCACGTCCACTGCTCCGAGGCAGACATGGTATCATCGCACTAATTATGTGATTAGAATAAGATTACGGTTGTCCTTAAGGAGTGTCCTTTATTTGTAGGCACCCTGCTGAGATTTGACCTGCACAGCTGACCCTTTTATGTTGGGCTCTGCTTGTATTCAGCAATTGTTTTGTCTCCCTAGTGTACACTAGTGCATTCTTCATTGCACTTGTTGCTCTGGTTATGTTTCCATGCCTCATCTCTCGGACAAGACAAGGAGTCTTCCACAGAGGTGAAATGTTGGAAAGTTCCCACTAGTCAATAAAACGGAGGAAGCCTCTCAGATGAGTGAGGAAACGTTTTTAAGATGATACTGGGAGTCACTGGGGTCAAACTTTTCTATGGCATTAACATGCACCAACACTGGGATAAAACATAACATAACATAAAACATACTGCTGATGGGTGACTTTACATAGAAGACAACAGACACCGTTGTTCAATATGCATCATACACCACAGGTGTGCTGCCCTTAAGTGCGCACATTGGCCTACATTAGAGTCGTTAGGTCACACATGCTTCCTGGCAGCACTCCATTTTGAGAACACTGTTGGCTATCACTTAATTGCTGTCTTGTAATGCGTTAAAGCACCCACTCACTTACATACACCAGTGTGACGCTGGTCACGGTGCACGCCTACATTGTCTACGTCCTTTGCTGTCCTGCTTCCAAGTTTGTCTGAAGCAAAGATCAGGATCAAGACTGTGGTCGTGTCACTTTGTGAACTCATTAGCCGTAAGCCTGGCGGACTCACCTGACAGGTTGGGCTCAGCTCCATCTTCCTCCTGATGAACAGCTCCACGTGGCGGACAGTGGCCTCGCCTGACACACGAACGTACCGCCTCTCTAATGGCTAAACAGGGACAGGGTGGGATATACTGAATCAAAATTTTTCAGAAGAAGGTAATTTCTCAAAAACTATAAGGAATGCTGAATTAAATTGGACCTATGTCATTTACAATGGTGAAACTTAAAAAATGGATGATCTGATGGATCAGCAGGCCTGGGTGCAGCCTTTAGTAAAGATCTTTATCAAGTTATCCTGCAGCTTGTTCTTAGGAGTTTCGGTTCATACTCTAATAATAACTGTTAGAAATATTTTAAGTGATTACCTTATAGTTACTGATGCCTTCTTCAGCCCTGAAAACAAAACAAGAGTCACTATAAAGCAAGTACAACTTTTTGGTACTAAGCAAGCAGTCAATGCAAAACAATGGGACCATCTGGTGGCATGTCTTTGTAACTGCATGTGGTGTTATTCACTGTTACAAACTGGTTCCTCAAAGCAGAAGACATTGTCACCGGGAGCCAAATTCAGGCCATAGTCTTTCATATTTATGTCTACAGACCAAAACCAAAGCCCCAATCCTTTGAACTATTTCTAAAGCTAAAACAGCAGTGGTTCCCTAATTGCTAATTAAAGAACGGTTAAAACCTGCAGGTCTTTGTTCCTTCTTGGCTGTAATGGTACTGCCTTCACTACCTTTGAGTTTGTTTTAAAGGAACACAACAGAAACACAATATTCCTACCAGTAAGCCATTTTCACTGTATCAACCCGATACCAGTTAGTTAGGTAGTAACGCGATGAAGAATGAAAATACCATGACATGTTAAGCCAGTGAGAAACAGTTAAATTAAAATAATTAAAAGGGGAATAATAGATTCACTTACATTCAGGGTTTTTTTTTCAAACTTTTGTCTAAGCTGTGTAGGGATTAATCTTCATATGCACAATGTCTAAGTCGCTGAGTACCTTTTTATAGCCAATGCAGCTGTAACTAATGCTGGACAAAGAACTGTCCAGTGACATTCTTACCCAACAAACTCCAGCAGCAGAGACACATCCAGCTCAGGAGGAATGGTGAACACAGACTGGGGAATGTTGTCCTTCTTCTGCCTCTTTAACACAACAGGAACCAAAGAAGAGACCACCACTGCAGAGCAGGGAAGAGAAAACACGGGGCAACTGCTTGAGTGACGAACTCTTAAACTTTTGCTAGTTATGCTGAAAATCTCTATCTTTGGATTTCCTGTTTCATCAATGCTCAAATTTAAATCCCAAATGAAAACACTGAAGTTAAAATGCCAAACACATCATGCATAAATTAGTGGAAAACTGAATAGTGTTGAGGGAAGGTCAGCCATTCTTTTTTCCTCTTATTAAATAAGGAAGAAGAAAAAGTTCTCTGAAGTTGTTCCCCTTCTCTGAGGACCTGCGAACATTGCCCCAAGCCTGTTTAGTTAGTTTAGTTAAACTTTTAAAGGCTGAACCATTGTACCTGGTTTTGGCACCTCCAGCCCTCTCTCTTTGTAGAAGTTACACATTTGTCGCCCTTCAACTGTGGTACAAAAAAGGGAGTTCACATTAGGATTTAAAAATAAAATGACACATAATGTACATGAATCATGTAAAATACATCTGACTGTATTCATACTGTACTTACACTCCTCCAGGAAAGGAACCATTTTGTAAACAATATCCTGCAGTTGTCTGTCAGGCCTGCAGGAACAGAGAGAAAGCATTTGAAGTTCAACATTGACTGATTTATCACAGATCTGTAGGACAGCAGATTTCCAATCCCAAAATCCATACATTTCAACACTTTCATATTAGAATTCATCATGTCAAAATGTCACTTCTGACAATAAACTAACTGTATGTACACGGAAATGAAGGCTTTCCATTTTCAAGAATAATTCTGTAGTGTTTTTCCACACCTTTTAAGACTTTTTCCTACTGAATTACTTCAACTCAACGAAAATTTGGATGATAACCATCTATTGATTGAACAGGTACAGAAGGTGATCCCAATCACCAAATACATCAAGAACTAACAGACCTACCTGATGTTGTAAAGTGGTTGTGTCTGGTGGACTACAATGCTGCATGTGGGACACCTGTTGCTGTAGAAAAAGTGCTTCACGATGCAGCTTTTGCAAACTTGAAGAAGATAAAACACATCACAGTGTAAGACACAGTCAGGACCTTGTGCATGGCATAGCCAGACTAATGTGGACTTCTGAGGCCAATATAGAGATGAATACTTAAGAGATGAAATAATCGTGTCAGTCAATATTCATTTTTTCCACAAACACATTTTTACATTTTTTTTCCCTACAGTTTTGATCCCTTAAATGAGTTTGTTACAGTACTGTGACCGAGACACATATACATTGTTGTAGTGACATTTCTTGTTACTTATCAAACCAACACACATGCTGATACAGATATATCTGTGATAAGCTAAATTGGCCGATACACTGATCCAAATGGTTTAACAGTTTGTGGGTCTTGTTAAATCTGACACATGTGGTATGGGAACACCATGCTCAGGGCAAATATTGGCATGGTGAGAAACAAGAACTTCCCCACTTTGTACTGTTACTGCACACAATTCGCCATGTTTCCTCTCGGCCTAACTGTACCCCAAAAAGTTTGATCTCCAAAGGAGGAACCCAATCAACGCTTGTACGCTGCTACCAACCCAGTGATAAGGAAATGAATAGCCCAGTTCACTTGAATCCTCTTAAAGACCCCTGAGGACCCCAGGAGCTAAAGCAGACCTCTGTGGTCACTCACATGTGTGCAGGCACTCTGTGATGGTGGTGGCATCGATGAGGAAGCCGCAGCACAGGGCACAGCGGATATATGGGTAGAACTGGTTGAGGGGGAGCTTGGGCTGGGGGAGAGAAAACAAATTAGTCAGTGTCTACAGATATAAAATTGCCATACAGGTGGATTTAAATCACATGGACTCAGGCCTGCCTAAAAAAAAATAAAATAAAAACCCTGATGAAAAAAGCAATATGCATTTGTGGGTGTTTCAGTCCAGAGAGCAGGACAGCTCAGACATGTAGGACCAGAAAAGGATGGAGATGAAACAGACGTCTCCGTTATGAATGCAGTAAAGCAGAAGAGCCCGTGGCTGTGGGTGAAATCTCTGTCTCCGTACCTCGTCCTCCGAGTCGCTGTCTGAGATGTTGGTCGACCCTTCATGACTCCTGTGACCATGTGGAGGAGGTGACATCCCTAAAGGCTGCTCACGGCACTGCAGCAAACCTCCGCTTCTCTTTGTGCCACCAGAACAAACTGGAAAAGTAAACGGTTTGATTTTAGGAACAACTTAGCTCCAAACGTCGGAGTTGTTTTCAGTCGCCAGTAAACTTGTGGCTCCGCTTGGCCAGCCGGCTAACGTTAGCTTCCTTATTATAATCACCACAAACACACCGAGCTCAGCCGGGCTGCCAGTCGTACCGAAGTTGGCCTGGTTAAACGCCTCAGTCGGTGTTACTGCCACAAAATACCACTTTCACCTGAATTAAAATGACTTCCTAACTTTATCTACTTCGTTGCCTTCCTCTCACTCACGGCAGCGACTCAATCTCCCCTCGCTCGCGCGCTCGTGTTCCCTGCGCGGCAGCAACAGAGCCACTTCCGCCCCGGATCCTTCACAATAAGTGTGAGCTGACGCAGAAAAGTTATGTTGCACACAAACGTGAACACATTTTATGTCTAAAGTAAAGGTAAGGACCTGTACTTGACTGCAGTGTTGTAGAAAAAACGCAGGCCCACAAACCCACAGATCCTAAAAAAGCAAAATCAAAAAAAGACATAAGAGAAGTTTCGAGCAATTTGGTGGATTCAATTTAACAACTCCGCATGAATGAAAGAATGGGGGAATCGATGTGGAAGTACACCGACAGCATAAAATATGACAAAATATAGTAACTCATTTTTTTCTGATTACAAACACGATTGACAAATCACATACATTTATTTTGAAGACACAATGACGTCTTTTCCGGTGATGGAAATACACGAGGAAGCCTTTGCCGGCAGGGGGCGCTCAGAGCTCATGATTACAGTCGATGCAAGCTTTACAAAAGGTTTTCATCAAGATAAAACAGAATCCCTTGTTGTTCTTTGTATCTGTATTATTATTCTCTGGTTTTCTGGTTTGTTTCTGTTGATATCATACTGGGTATTGTTTTGACTCGTAGGTGATATGCTAATCAGCCCCAGGTGTGCCCAGGTGTGCCCACAGGTTGCCACCAGAGGTGGTCACTGGGGCTGTTGAAGCATGTCTCAGCAGCACTCACATTCCTTTAGGACACAATTTACATCATGTTGTTTATGGGAAACCCCCACCTCAAGCTTTACAGTGGGTTTTTTATACAGAGGTGTTTGGCTGTACGATCGTGGTTTGGCTTCATTTTCATGGCCAATTTCAGTGTTTTTGTTATGTCTTTACATTAATAGCAACATTTCAACATGTGGTCTAAAACTGAGACAAACAACAGATGAAAATATCTTACAGTATTAGTGAAAGAATACTGTTACAGCAGCAGTTTCACCAAAGATCCCTATTGGACAGAGTGAACAGCTGATGTAACATCAACCTTCAACTTTGCATGTTAATCTGTTAAATGGGAGGATCTACTGACAGGACACACACCATGTTTGAGTGTACATATATTGGCAAGACTGATGGTGTTTTCATTTTGAACACGCTTAAGCCCTAATATTAGTTGGGGGAAAACCAAATCCTCACTTCCACCTTCTTCAAAGCATCCCTTACAGCTCACGTGTTTGAATGCATTCTGATGATCAACTAACCTTAATGACCGTTATACAAACCAGGGTGGTCTGAGCTCATTTATCAAGTCTACTACTGATCCAACTACATTTGTAGGTAATCTGAGGAAGACGATCAAACTATTTCAATTTTTCGTTAATTTTTTTCACCCATTTAACTTAAACTCTTTCAGTGTTTCCAGATACAATCATATTTTTCACTCCCCATTTTAATCTGTCTAGCAGCGGCAGCATTACACCTTCATCTGTGCCTGCTTTGCTTACAGTGTCACTGAATCAGCCTGTGTGTGTGAAGATGATGCAGGCTGCCCTGTTTTGCAGGAGCTTCTTATATCCTTGCACCTTATTCTATGAGGCCGAAATCAAACGCACCACAGGCTTATTACTACAAGAACGGTGGTTGTAGTGGTAGAAATGTTCTGCACAGGAGAAAGTGGCATTGAGCGTCAGAGATCACACGGCGGAGGAGGGAGAAAGAGAGTGTATGGCAGAAAGAGAGGAATAGTTCAACACACAACACCTGAAGATGAATTCCTGAAATGACACTATTCAAAATGTTTAAGATCTGGATCTTCTCTCTCCCTCCGTCTGTGTGTTAGTTCTTTTTTTCTCCTACCTGTGTGAATGATTGAGTTTGAGGTGCATCTTGTGTATTTGTGTGGTCTGTCCTCTTCCACGTCTCCATGGCGGAGAGGAGGTTGTGTGGCTCAGGTCTTACCTGCTGGGTGGCACCTGACACCTTCATAATACTGTAATTTTACTGTGTTGGAATATTCTGTACATACAACATCTATTGCATGTCCGTCCGTCGTGGGAGAGGGATTCCTCCTCTGTTATTCTTCATGAGCTTTCTTCCATTTTTTCCCCCGTTAAAGGGTTTTTTGGTGAGTTTTTCCTTGGTCTGTGATATTGGGCTCTTCAACTTAAATGACCTTGATTTTACTTGTGAACCTGAGAGGTCTAGTGAGAGATGTTTGCAGTGAACAATCAGTCATCTCCACTCACGATAATCCTCTTCATCCTCTAAATATTCCCTCCACTTGGTGTATCAGGCAGTCTATGCGCGGAACACTGAATGCTCGCTGACATATTGGGATTTCTTGTGGTTAAATATTTACCTTTGAGAGAGTTCTTTGTGAGGAAGTGTGGGCTACTTTCTCTCTGGCAAAGGATGTCTGTGGGAATACAGAAAATTTGTAGTGCCATGTTTTGGCAAGTCAAATGAGATTCCTTCCCCTTTGTAATTCACCCAGTTAGTCAATGTCAACAAAGAAAGATCAGCATCCTTGGAAACCTTTCATGACACACTTGTTCTCATGCAAACACCCTGATGTCACGACTGAGCAGGGAATTTCCACACATCTGCTCACTGTGTGTGATAGCTTTGTGTTGTCTGTGTTTGTGTGTGGTGTCGTGTGCATCTTTCTATCTGAATGATTACTTTGAATTTACTTGATCTAGTGACATCTTGAAGGACTCCACAGTAGACCAGTAGCCACGTTTTAGAATAGTTTACTGCTACAGATATATTCTCAGCTCTTCATTTAGTTGAGCCATGCTTATGGAAATGGGGGAAGCCTCATTGAAAATTAGGTGGAGTTAATTGGGAATTCACTATGGGTTTAAGTTAAGTGGTAAATACAGCTCTGTCTCCAGGTGTCTTTTGGTGGATTACTGGGAATTCACAGGATGGGAGAAAAAGTCAACCTCATAACACAGCTTTGAGGAATCATTGGTCTTGGACAAGAGGATGTGACTTGGGTGTTTAGTGTCATGTTTTCTTCTGGTTTAATCCAAGAGTTTACACAGAGATTTTCACAGGTGGTTCTCTGAAAGATGGGTAAACTTCCCAAAAATGTCATGTTATGTTTGAAGCTCGTTCAAAATTAAGAATACAAACTGTCAAATTGCTTTTTGTGTTTTTTCAAAGGAATCTTTGATTAGAAATTATCTGAATATTTTGTTGGCAAACCTTGGGGAATAGTTTTAAGAGGAAAGGGATTTATATGAGTCCTGTGAGGAAGAATAAAGTTGTTCTAACTACATTGTGACTTGGGCATTATGTGGTTTTGCCAACTACATGAAAATCAAATGCAAGCACCCTGATGGACTTCGTCAATGTGGTAATGTAGAAACCTGTAAATACAGCAAGGAATGGCCTCAAGCATATAACAGATCGGGGACTATATTCTTTTTCTTCTTCTTTTTAAACGGCTTCTTCTGAACAGAATTTTAAATTATTAGAAGAGCAAATGTAAGTTACGTGCACTCTCCTGACCTTTCCCCACCAAGACAAAGAGTCTATACAGCCATGCTGGTGGCTGAATGAGGCTGTATTTAGGCACAGTGGTGCTTTGAGCTAAATGTTAATGTCAGCATGCAAACATGCATACAGTGACAATGCTAACATGCTGCAGTTTCGCGGGTATAATGCTGACCATGTTTACCGCCTTACTTCAGCCAATTAGCACTAAACACAAAGTACAACTGAGGCTGATGGATGTCATGATTTTTTGATTTTTACGGGCATCTGATCGTAAGCCAAAGTGTTGTACAAGTTATACATTTGACCTGATGATGGCGCTAGAGGAAATGTTTAGCGATCACCAAAGTTATTATAATTCATCCTGAGGAGAAAATGAATGTCTGTACCAAATTTCAAGGCGACCCATCCAGAAGTCGTTAACTTTTCACTAAAAAACAAAAATGTCAACCTCATGGTGATCACTATTAGCAGTAGTCAGCAGGATTCATCCTCTGGAGATCATGGATATCTCTACACAAAGTAAAAGCAGTCCACAGTAGCTGCTGAGATTAGAAAGAACAATTGTTGTTGTTGTTGGTCCGACTGACCAACAGACCAACATCGCCATCCCTGAAGTTACGCCATGCTACCGTGGCTACAAAATATGAAATATAAAACAGCATGTAATTGACTGTAGAGGGCAGCATTACGCCTCACAGCATACACCACGCTGGACTCTCATCAGAAGCTCAACAACAACAACAACCTATTTCTGAATTAAGGTGTGAAGACTCTTTTTTTCAGGCACATTTATATATCAGAGATGGCACCTTATTGGTGGAAACCCCTCAGTCACATACACACAGTCAATAATATCAACCAAAAACAAAGATAGGGCACCAACAGCACAATGATGAACCTTTCCATTAATGACAATATACAAATAAACAGTTTTATGTGTCAACATGTAGAAAAACTAGAAAAAAAAAGACTTGGATCCAAGCGACCTTATCAAAACACTGGTTATATATTTTTTTCTAAAGTCAGAGAATTTAAAAGCATTTACAATTTACACAGTACTTATAGTATATTACATGGTACATACAGAGAACGATGGTGCACCTCACTCAGACAAGAAACCAGTTGAAACAGGCTCTTCATATCAGTGCAGTGTGCCTATTTATAACACTTCAGTACAGAGCGGCTCTTACACATTGGGAGTGGAGATTTCGTTGAAAAATGGTCGGTTCAACTCTGTCCCGCTGGCAACAATGACATCCAACTATTTGACAAATGACAGCCAAAGAGTTGTAGCTTCACTGACACACAATACCTTTTACTGCAAGCCAGTTATAGTACAAAACAGTTCTTAAGGAATAACTTAAAAACCTTGTACATATGTGTTATTTTAGCGGTGTAGGTGAACAGGGGTGTGACAGCATGTAGACGTCTTTAGCTGTGATCTAGATCTTTTCTATCAGATCCCACATGAGCCAACTGTCCTGCCGTTTAAGGCTTCACGACCTTCACTCAGCTTGGCAACACACTGCAGGATGGAGCCGATTGACTGCGAGACAATGGAGGATTACAGCCAAAACACACACACACACGCCCCAGATTCTTGTTAGTCTACAAATTTCCTGTTCTGTTACGACTTCACAACTTCATTACAGGAGGGTCTGATATATTCAAAGCTGGTGTCAGGTGGTTGAGTCGTCTTCTTTTCCAGGCTCCAGGCTCTCACATTGTGGTGAAACGCATCATGTTCATGTAGCGCTAGTGCTTTTTGGGGACAAACTGAAAACGAGCAGACTGGAGTTTTTCATGCAGACACTTCTCGGAGACAGAGCTGCTCTGGAGGCAGCAATAATCTCTTTAGTTGGGTTACAGCGCTAACACGCCACATCAACATCCTTAACAGGCTGTGGGCCAACACACAACAACGCAACTGTTTGGTTGACTCAGAAGTCGAAGACACATAGAAGCTATAAGTGTCTTATCTGATCATCACTGTGTGCTGTTGGTATAAGTTTCTTATCTGATTGTCATTGTGTGCTATTACGGTCTCTCATGAAGACTATCTATATATGTATATATATATATACATATATATATACATTTGGTGACGATGAAGCATTGCATTGTGCTGTTTTTATCAAAAAAGTATTCTACATGACATAGGCAAATTTTTTCATTCCATTGTGAGAGTTGCTGAGGGCATTGTACAGTGCACTCATTTTACACTCCTTCAATTCAATTACTGTAAATGTTCTTTTGCTTTGTTCTCCTTTAATATTTGTAAAAGTGCAGTCAGACGGACAAATGAAACTAGCAAGCATAGCTCTCTCTAGTCTAGTCTTTATCCTCCTCATAAAACTATTTTAAAGATAGTCACCAATACACTCATATAAAGTTCATAACCCAGTCTGAATTTGTTGTGTTTTAGAGGCCTTTAGAGGATCTGCAGCTTTGAGGCACTTGTGCATTAGCTTAAGTATCTGGCTATGTACTGAAAATTGCAGTATCTAGGCTTGATAGTTTAGCCTTGATCTGGTGTACGGTTTAACTCAGACAATTGTATCAGTTTTGACTTCCAGAGTAGCTCTGCTTAAAAACATGTTTGCATTACCAAAACTACCATCTGTTGGACAGTGAAACATGACGCTCTACAGCGACGGGTGTCAATTGACGGGAGAGCATGAGGTGCAGCTGGACGTACGTTCCCCTCTCAGACCTCCAGGAGACTCTGCGGCCGCTCAGGTGCTGGTGGTGGGGGGTCGGGCTGGAGGCGACAAATGGGCTTGTTGCACATGGGGCAGACACTGCGGATCTCTAGCCATTTCAGCAGACACCTGAGAAAAGCAGACAGATGAGAGACATTTGACCTGGTTTTGTCATTTCAATAGAAGAAGATTTATGCAAAGTTGTACACGTGCAGTTACTATGTAGAAGGTTTAGAGTTCAAACGGCTCAATTAACAGCTGTTGAACAGGACAAGTATGCAGGATATTTACTCAGTTAACAGGTACAGGGACAGGTAGAGAAATGTCAACCAGAAAGTCAAGCAAACTGGTCTAAAAGCCTGTGTCAATGTCACACCTCCGCTGCAGGGCAAGAACAGGTCTCAGTTGCACAAAGCATGCTCGTGTACTAACATGCATGTTGTCAGGAATTTGCCCCTCGCTTTTGTACAGGGCACCCTCAATATCTTTTTCTGAATCTCACTGCTTCGCTGGCTGCTTCTGATGTTAACTCAAAGGACGAAATCCATCACAACGTGGAATTTATGCATCATTCCTTCAAACTGGTTAGCCAAGAAGGAAACAAGGCCAGAATAATATTTTGTGGTTTTAAAACTGAGGCCTGTGTAGACACAACGGCTGCTCCAAAAAGTGCTATTCCACATGGTTTCATCTTAAGTCTCAACATAATGTATGAGTCAATAAAATGAGCTGCATGATTACCAATTTGTGAAACAGCTAAACAAATGGAGCTTTATCATTGGAATGTAACTTTAAAACACAGGTATGCAATACAGTCAGCTGTCCAACCTCACCAAACATTTGATCATTTCTGAGCAAGGTTGAAGAACTTACTTCTTGTGAAAAGCATGGGAACATGGGCACACCCCGAGCTCATCCCTGCTGCGGAACTCTTCTAAACACACCGCACATGTTTGCTGAAAAAGGGAAAGGACAGGTTATGAAATCTGTTCATAACTGACACACCTGTCACCATAATTATTTTCAGTGAGTTCAGTGTATCCTGATATACCAATGCATCCATTCAGCAGCTACTACTGTATAATTCTTTGCTAAAATACTTTTTTTATAATCTTTTTATCATTTGGCATACAAATTTGGTAGTTAAACAAAGGAAAAGCAAAATGATTGTCATCTAACATGCTTGTTTTGTAGAAGGTTGGAGCTCCCACAGTTTTCTGTTTGTTGGTAGCTGTGAGTAGCTCTCCTATTTCTGTTGTGCGAACACTACACTTTCTGAAATTATGCTAATTCCGTCTGCAGACTGACAGCTTTGAGTATACTCGATTTTATCACTTTTCCAAAGCCTGGTCTCAATTATTATGTAGTATGGAGTTGGAACATGGATTAGGAGTCAGCCATATTACCAATAACCCATAACCAAATTGTGTTTGGTCGAGTGGTTGTCCTCTGAACTTCAGGGAACTTAGGAGCGGGACAGAACTGACTCAGAAGCTGATTACATGTGCAACATTTTTACGCTATAATTGGACATTTTTGCCAACTTTTCCAGTAAATTACAGATTTACTGTTGCTCGTTGCAGCAGTTAATGTGTTGCTGAAAATTATAGCCATCATTTGACTTTGCTACATTTTAAACACTTGAGTCACTAAATCACTACAATATGTTTTCCACATTCAGTTCTTCCTGTTAGCCAGTGAGCACTGGTCATCTGTTTTATAACATTGCTCATCCCATTCACACTGTATTCAACTTACACCAAGAAGGCTCAGTTTCTTCCCCGCTCCTTTCAAAACAACCTGTTGACAAGAATGGATTTGTGACAAAGTGCATACAGGTCGCCAGACAAAAATGCAAATGAATATAGTCTGAAAAGCAAATGAATATAGTCTGAATGAGTCAAACTGGATATAGTATTAACATATTACCTCATTGTAACCATACTGTTCTCTTGCACCTTGTCGCCTGAGTCTGTGAAGCACAAAAAACAAATGTATCATGCATGTACTTTAGAGTCATGAAAATTCAGTTCTACAATTACGGGCTCCATATCTGTCTTTCCCAGGACATGTCTTGTCATGCTGTATGAATCAGCTGAGATATTGCTTCAAGCAGCCGTGGAATTCACACAATGCCGGGTTCAAGTAACAGCCTGTGCGTCTACGCTCACCATGAGCACATCTATAACACTTTCAAAAACGTGTTGCATGTGTAAGAGTTCTGACTGAAATTCTGTTTTAGTAAGTTGATCATAATTTGTTGAAAGCATAAATAGATCAGACCATTCTTTTAGGCTCAGCAAGTAAAAAACATGTAACATACCATTTTCAAGTTTGAAACCTTTTTGGAAATGGTAAATCTACCAGCTTTGCATAGTCTTGCAGTCTGTTATATGTTTTTCAGATGTCTTTCTGACAGCCAAATAACCTCATTAGCAAAGGTACACCTTTGAACAGGTTTTTCCAGAATTCCTGGAAGCTGACAGCAGTACACTGACTTAATCCCAATCTGTCTGTAATAGCCTTAAGCAGCATTCACTTGTAGGCCACCTTTGTGACTTTTCAAACGATAGATGATGCACAAGTGTTTAATGCAATGAGAGGCCACTGCATTGGCAGACTGAATCAACTGAGTGTAGTTCACTGAAATATTAAAACCAAGTCAAGACCAAAACCAAGAGTGTAAAGCACATAGTCAGCCAATACGATTTGTACATTGAATACAAGGCATTCAGGTATGCTCTCTATCAGGGTTGTTAAATAAAGAATATCACTAGCTGATGCATAAGTAGTTGAGGCAGGATCAGAGAAAATGGAAACAACAAAAGAGTTCTTCAGAAGATAACTGCTGGTATACACTGAAGGTTACGGATGAATGATCTGTGACACTCCAAAGAGGGAATTTAACTCTGAGGCAGTTTTAGGCAGATTTTACTGCTGCCTGACAGTACTTTGACTGAATGATTTTTAAAACATGCTAACACTGGTCCAGTCTGGCAGCCTGACACTTGTGTGAGGCCCGTACAGGAGCCCTAACGCGGCCTTGTCCGTTGTACCTGAACAGGTAGCAGCAGAAGATGAGGCTGAGCATGAGGATGAAGAGGCCGATGCCCAGGATGATGATGTAGACATTGAGCGGCAGGTGGAAGAGCTCTTCGGATGTCATCTTGCAGTAGGGGTCGACGTTCTGCAATCCAAGGTCACACAGACACCCTGAGAGGATGAGACACATGAAAAAAGGTGTATTAATACGGCTAAAGCAGCACGGTTTGGCTACAAGGAATAAAATAAAACATATATATTAGGGTCCATCACAGTATCACAACTATCACAGATGATTTTCATAATAAGAAAATGTAATATTTCCTCAGGTTTGTGTTCTTGTCAAGGTGAAAAGTCTCAAACAGCATTTAGAAAAATGTCTCTGACTTCTGGACCATCAGCACTGGCCCCCTTCAAGGCAGTGTCCCCTCTGCTCTTCTCCCTGTACACCAGCAGTCACCAGTCTGTAGCTCCTGAAGTTCCCGGACGATACCACCCCCACTGGGCTCATGGGGATGAGTCTGCCTACAGCTGGGACACCGACCATCTGGTGAACCGGTGCAGCCTGAGCAACCTGGAGCTCAGCGCTCCAAAGACAGTGGAGATGGTTGTAGATTTCAGGACGGACCTGGCCCCACAAGCCCCCATCCTCCTGTGTGACTCCCCAGTGTGGAGTGTTTCCGGGCACCATCCTCTCCCAGGACCTCAAGTGGGATCTGAACACCAGCTCTCTCACCAAAAAAGCTCAGCAGAGGATACATTTATACATCGGCATCATTCAGTCCATCCTCATCTTTCCATCACCATCTGCTACGCTGTGGCCACTGCCAAGGACAAGGGCAGACTGCAGCATATCAGTCACTCTGCTGAGAAGGTGATTGGCTGCAATCTGCCATCTCTCCAGGACCTGTCCGTCACCAGGACCCTGAGGCACGCAGGTAAGATTGTGGCCACAGGCTGTTTGAGACTCTACCCTCCGGCATGAGGCTGCGGCCCATCATGGCTCGTAAAACTTGCTTAGCAATAAATCTGATTCTGATTCTGATACAAGTGGTGAAGTATTAACAATTTCAACAATAAATACAGTAATAATACAAACTGCATCATATCCATCATATCAACATATAATATTCTCATGAATGGTTAGTACTGGCCAACTGAGTCAACTTTGTCTTCACACAAAGACCAAGGCACTCATGCATATAGCCTGCTGCTGGTAATAATGCAAATACACATTCATGATGTCAAGTGCATTTTGAAAATCTTTGAAAATGTATTTTTATAAACATGAATAGCCACAGTAAACAAAGCCACAGTCAGTTAATTCACATGCAAGGAATGTAGCCTACCCTTATGTGGCATTTAGAACCTCAGCAGAAATGACAAAGAAAAATTGGACGACTTTCCACACAAAGTGCATAAAGAGTGTTTTACATATGGCCTGTAAAGACTGTGAATCCATTTGAAAGCATTACGAGATTTTGAATGATGTTAGCATAAATGGTTTGCAAAATGTTTAGTGGTGTGGGTGAGCTCCCATATTTAATTTCTTTATGAATGATCTGATTGTTGGACTATTTCTCTTTCTGTCTTGGGCTCCCATAGTACCTGATAGCGCACTCTCCCTGTGGGTCCCAATTTACATGCCAAAAAGCTGGTCAACCACAACTTTAATGTAGCCTTTCAACTAACCAACTAACTAAGATTAGAATTAGGTTTAGGTTTAGGTTAGAGTAGGGATTAAGGCAGCACTGATACATTTTTTTTTATATTAGGAACAATGAATCAAAGGACTATGTGAAATGCAACAGTTATCATTTTAAGTGACAAACCCACAGGTTCTTATCACCCAGTTCTGCAGTTACCCTCAGATCTCCGGAGCATTTTAGCCTCTTTAAATGCATTGTTTCAGTCTACAATCAAAATAAGCAAGTTCTTTGCTATCATGTTTGGCAACACGTTTGCCATATCAACTTTAAAAGGTGATAATATGTCAATAGGTATAGAGTTGCACTGAGCTCTGTACATAAAGTAGCTCTGATGGTTAAAGTGCAAGGTAATTACATAACTAATTGTCCCCAGATGGCTAGCGGGACAAGTTTGCATGTACATGTGTGTATCTTCTTCTTACAGTAAACCCTTTCACTCTTTGTGGAGCATAGGTCGTCCACAATGGCCTTTCACTCTAGGTTCACTGTGAATATTTACTGTAATCTAGCCAACTCAGCTCCATCCAAGCTTTGCCAAGTGTGTTTCCACCATTCAACCCGGGTCTTCATGACAAACATGTCCCACCATTAATCACCCTGTCTTGCAATTCCATACTTTGCCTGTGTCCACTTCTTAAGGCGAGGATGTGGGGTATAGGATTTTCAGAGGCATACGTGTGTGTACGTATCAGTGTAACTTGTAAGGCCTGGCACACGTGCTCCACACCGCATCTGTGAAGCCTCGTGTTTCAAATTGCAATGTAATACTGCTTACACTGTTGGGATTCTTGAGCTGCAAAAAGTTTTTGAACTTGGGTGAAAGTTGAAAGTTGAGATATGAGTGCATGTGCAGAGGCAGTGTGTAATAACAGCTATGGATGTGCCTAATTTTCTAATTTGGTGTTTTTTTTCTTGCTGGTATATTTAAACTGCAATTGACTTTACCATCTGTTTTTTACGTGTATAATTAATGTTTTCTAGGCATATAAAAAACACTTGGTGATGGGTTATTTGGTTTATTATAAATACATGAGTTATTTGTTTAAAAGGGATACACTCCCAACTTTGGATGATATCTAGCTCTTGCTCCTACATGGTTTGAATGCACGTATTGTAAGTCGCTTTGGACAAAAGGGGATCCTTATGATGTTCAATGGCTATACCAGGAAAGAAACCTTACACATATTTACAAAATTCATAGATCCCACAGAAAAAGCACCTCTTAAGCACTTTCATGTGAACTTGTACAACCATCCTTGCATCACTCAGGAAACTGTTCCACTTGCTTCTTGGCCTAAGAGTATTTACTCACAGGAGTTTGGACTCAGGGAGAAAAAAGTATTTTCTTGAACATTCACTTTTCATTCCCCATGTCGCACGTAAGCCTTAAACCAGAGTGGTATTTCTTAAGGTCAAGCACCACAACTTATACTGTGGTGGTGACCTCCTGGTGCAAAAGTCATTCTTTAATGGACAGGGGTCACGGCAGGAGGGTGCAGTCTTCAGTTGTACAGTGGTGGGTTTTAGGGAGGGTTTGACAAGAGGTTCGGGTGAAGGAGGCGGCAGCTGTAATCTTAGCACGATGTTAGTAAATCATTGATAGTGGAGCGCCGAAAGGTAGGGCATTGTGCAAATGCATGCAGCCTGGACAGCACTGTACCTGAATACTGTTAAAAAGGAGCAATAGCTTGTGTTTTGGCTGGAAAATGATAGAACCTGATTGCATAAAAACTTCCTTTAGAGGTCTTTGTTGTTTTTTGGAATATGTTTGAGGTTATGACAGTAGTTAAACACATGATAAACACATTATGGTTATGACTCTTATGGGTCATGACATAACTGTGCATATAACATTTCACATTAAGATTGGATTGTATGGCAGAGAAAATATAAAGACGCAAATCCAGGGAAGAACGTGCATCAGACATCGGCTTCCCTTTATTCACCTCACCTGAGACACCAGCCGAGCAGTTAACAGAAGTGTACGATATGTCATCAAAGACGCAGCAGGAACTCCCTCACAGATGCACTGGTCATATTCCTCTTGGTACTGGTACCATGGCTAGTAAGCCATTGATGCCTCCCTCCAGCAGGCAAAGCGAAGGGAGCAAACAGGCTTCTATAGTAACGAGAAACTTAAACGGGACTACTAAGAGGGACGAAGGCTTCACTGAGTGCTGTGTCTGTACTCAACGTGGCTGAGTGAAAAGGGGTGGCGAGCGACAGGTGTGCATGTAGGGCATGGATGCTACCACCTGATTGGGTGGCGAGTGCAAAGATCTGTCTCAAGGTGCAGAGGTGGCGCATCAGTGGGGTAAACCAAAGAGAAGCCTGTTGGCGCACGTACAAAATAGAACTAGTTTGTGTTGTGCAACACTTACTTAAGCTTGACCATACGGAAAAAATGGTGCCACTGGCTCCAGGACACTTACCGTTGCACCACTGGACAGGATGCATCAAATGTGCCGATGTTCGGTTGGCGAACCCAGAAAATCTTTGGGGCTGTGACCTCTCGAATATCACAAAGTCTGGTTTCAACAAACAAACAAGCTCTGACCTGTATGTCCAATACTTTTTTGGTTCAGACTAGTTTACCTTGATAGTTGATAGAGTGGATGTGCAGTGAGTTAAATCCTTGTGGTCTGGGGTAAGCAGACCTGATGAGAGACTTCCAGTTCCTCAAGAAGACATCAGGCTCATCTGAACACTGATACCTCAGTCTGCAGTGATGATTTACCCCAAAAACGTGATACAAACATCCACGTTAATTGAGCTATAGATTCCCAGACAACTGCAAATGTATCAGAGAAAGAAATTCAAAATCTCCACTGAAGACAAAAAAAAGCGGTCTTGGAGATTAACTTGTGAGCCTTGTGGATAAAAAGACACCAATGTCATTGACAGTATGAAGAAATATACTCCAAATCCCATCTAGCACTCGGGTTATATACCTCTAGCCGAGCGCAGTCCTTGCTTTTTGTTTTGTCTCCCCTTCAAAACATTGTCACGAGTCTCTCTCTCTCCCCCCCTTCCTTTCTTCTTCTCTCCTCTATCCTCTCCTTTTAGATCTCCACGTCGCTTTTCTCCTCTCTGGCTGTGAAAACCTGCCGTGGCCAATTATGGAGAGACAAAGGGAAGGACATGGATGGGTTTCCCGGCAGCACGGACAGCCAGGAAGGCAAAGAGGCAGGCAGGCAGCCTCAGTCTTCCTGTGCAAAAGAGCGTCTCATCTCTTCTCCTGCCTTCCTGCTCTGAACAAAGAACACAGGGCGGTATATAACACAGGAAGACAATGCGGCTGATGTTAATTCAGATCCAGGCTGTCCTCTCTTCTCCTGTATTTTCTTCTCACGTTCGCTCTCCTCCTCTCTCCTTCCCCGTCTCCCTTCTCCACTTCTCGTCTACAGCCCTCAGTTTGTAAACAGATCCCTGCTCATGTGATTCGCTGTCTGCATCACAGCTCTGCTTTCACTGCCCCCTCCTTCCTTCTTCCTCCCTCCCACTCCCACCACCCCCCTCTTTCTGCGCCCGCCTGCCTGGCTGCCTGCCCTCCCTTTACTTCTCGCCCCTCTGGGTTTTTCCTTCCACCCCTCCTCCCTTTGCAGCTGCAAGCTATTATTGAAGTAGCTGCAGAGCAGATGGCAGACAGGCAGATGTGGAAGCAGGCGTGGGGAGAGTGATATGATAGTTATAGTAATAATGTACTTTGATTGATTACATGCTATTTGTACAATTGATTGATACCTACTCTCATTTATACAAACTTTGTTTATAGAAAGATCATAACCTGAACAGATTCAGATGGGGAATTTGGTCCATTTACATCGAGACTGGACCATAACGTGGGCAAAGTGGGCAACTGCCCGGGACCCCAGACCCTCAGGGGGCCCAAGGGTTCTAAGTTCACCATGGGGTAATTAGTTTGAGGTACTGTAATTAATTGTAAATATGTTTGTTTACTGTGACCAGAACTGAAGCACATTATAAGGCTAAGGCTACATTTACACCAAATCAGACATTGCCATGATTAGCATGGTGTGGGAGTGTCACTACATGGCCCATTTGTGTGATGCGATTAACGTTTCCGTACTCCCTCGTGGCAGGGTCTGATCACCTGCAGCATGACGTCGGGTTGCGTTTCTCCAAAAAGGTATTATTTTCTATTCAGCATCTCCTGCAGTCCCTGCAGCACTAAACGCACTATCCATATTCAAATGAATGGGAGGACGGGCAATTTCGCCACAAGGCCTGATTTGATCTGAATGCAGCCTAAAGGCAACACCTGCATTTTACCTGAGGCCCCAGCTTCTACAGGGCCCCTGAGTTAAAATATATTTTTCAGGCCTTAGTTATTTCTTTTCATTTTTGGGTTAACAAGGTGCATTTTTCTAAATACATTTGTGCTTATTACATACACAATGCCTATAGTGGAACAAATAGTGGTGTCAATAGGGGCCGACAGCACATTGTTGCCCCAGGAACCCCATAATGGGTCAATACGGCCCTGATTTCCACAAATCTATAAAATGTAACTATTTCAATGTCATCTTTTAAATCACAAAGGCCTCTGAGGCTTTTACATGCTAAACTAATATAATTGTGAAAAAGTAGTGAACAAGCTCTGTATTACAGCACACAACTTGGATTAATAAGGGAGCTTTTCCCACATTTTCAATGCTTTACACTTTTCACTAAAAGGCAATGGCCAACCCTCCAATAAACCTTGGCACAGTTTGTTTAGGAGCGTAAGTGAACTGTATGTATTTGGCTCCTTTTTTGTTTATGATTTGATGATATGACAGGACATAAAAGCTTTTCTAGTTTTTTCATCTTGATCATATGATGTACAATATACTACATGTGGCCCCAAACATCACTGTTCCTCAGACAAAAACATGCATGTAACTATTGTATAATATGTTTCTTACAAGAGGTACATTTCTAAGGCTTAGCCTAATGTTTTGTAACACAAGTATTAATAGCTATGTATATCATAGGTAGTTAATAAACACACGCTATTAAAGTTATTATAAAGTCCTTTCAATTTTTTTGTCAGTATATTGTCATTTTAAAATAAATCATTCTATAAATAATTACATTGCAATATCAGTATTGTTACCCAACTGTTCATGACTTATTGCCCCATCACATAATTCTAAACTATGTTCCTAGTAATTTAACAAAAGCAAAACTCAAAAGTTGTTCTTCCCTTGTTTGGGGTTCCATCTGTGGCAAAATGATGTTGTTTGCACAATGTCTGTATCGACTGAATATGTTACATAACATTTGTCTGTCATTTAAACTTTGAACTGTACTTCAGATGTGACAAAACTATTTTGACAATCCGATTGTCTATGTCGATTGCTCACCAGACAAAAAATTCAGCTGTGTCAATTTAACTTTAAACTGTACTTCTGTCATCTTGTTGCACTCCCTGTCGTCTGACTGTGTCGTCTTGATGTGTCGTTTTAATATTTTTTTTTAAAAAAGGAAGCTGAGCCAACGATAGCGATGTTACCTGTCCATCAGCTGCAGGATGTCCTTCTTGGGCGTTCTAGCAACGTCTAACTATGTTGTTAAGGAAGGGGCCTATTCACTCTGCTAAGGTTTATGTACACAGTGTGCATTCAGCAACTTTATACAAAACAACACAGTCAAACAACAGGGAGGACGACACTCATAACAACACATCAGGACGACACAGTCAGACAAGCCCCATATATATATATATATAGTAGGTATAGGTACCCAGTAAGTATTTCATCGGTACCCCCCATGTGTACTAAATAATTACAGTGTAAACTGTGGGTTGTATTATAAAGCTTTATGATATGTTGTTTAGAAATTTTTGGGCAGGAACATGGTCAGATTTAAAGGGGCACGCCACCCTGGGGCGTACTATTCAGCCTGTGAAAATAGTTGTGTAATATCCCCTGTGGCTCTGGAGGGATCCCTCTGAACTCTGAAAAACATGGAATTGAGTTGCATTATGGGAAGTGTAGGATCCAGTGTTTTTGGAGCTTGACTGATACTCTGGACCAAAACTTAGGATATCTTGGCCTCTGCTGCTTGGATTTGGACCATTCTTTTATTAATTTGTCTTTCACAAGTCCCCCAAGTTTTTGAAAGAGCAATATTAAATTGATGTAGCGTCCCGTAAATCATTCAGATAGTTTGGAAGTAATCCAATCTGAAGCATAATATCAGGCTTCAAGAAGCCATATCAGTCAAACCATTCTTGGGTAGGGACCAGTAGGCATTCAGTCAGTATTATGAAGATAAATAAGTGTCAACCCCAGATGACAAGACAGTAGAAAGTAAAGAGAGAAAGAGAGAGAGAGAGAGAGAGAGAGAGAGACAGAGAGAGAGACAGAGAGATGAGCAGAAAGTTAAACAAGATGAGTAATATGAGAAGAACGTAAGACAGTCAGTCAGGTAGTTGTGCTAGATGGATTAGAAAATTAACAAATCATCAGTCTGGTGAGATGTAGGAGGAATACTTATAATATGTCTTGTTTGTTCTCACCTCTATAATGAGCTGCAACACAGTTCTATTGGAGGAGAGCTGGGACTCACATTTTCTGCTGTCTTACTGTGTTTGTTATTTGCTGATTTTTTTTTTCAAATTCTCTCACCTGACCAAATGAACTGAGCCAAAGGAATAAACACTCCAGAGTTCAACTAAAGCACTACACACACACACACACACACACACACACACACACGCTCGCGCACACTCTGTGTGAACTAGTCCAAAGGTGTGGGCCAAGTGAGGATTAATGCAACCACTGAGTTTATTTCTGCCTCCAGAGCTCCTTTGACACATTTGTAGAACCAAAACTACAACCTGATAAATTATTTCAGTTATAAGCCAGTAACACTTTCAGTTTAGATAGTTATAAAAATAATAAAAACATGTCAGGGGGAGTACTTAAGATGAGTGAGTCCAGCAAAACTGATTTCTTGTTGTTAGATGTAATTACATGATATGAAATTGAAATGGAAATAGAATGGAAAAGAGGTCACCCTCACAAAGTGGTAGCTAATTTTAATATATACAAGAAGAAGTAAAGTTACAAGCAGGAATAGATGCACAACAAATAGACACATGATTTCTAGGCAAACTAAGTATAAAATGAAAGTGTCATTCATCTTTTATGCACATGTAAATGTCCCCTTTTGTAGTTTGCAGTTGTTTTCATCTGAGGAAAATCCCCTTCCATTCACCTGGATGTTAGAATGAACAGAGAGGTGAACCCCCTGAATAAAGTAAAAAAAAAAAAAACTAGTTGCATGTATGGTTGCAAAGCAATGTAATAGTCCAAGTGTCTTAGCTATAACATATGTGAAGGTTACTTCAGAGTAACCAGACATCCATCTAGTGGATGATGTGCAGAAGTGCAACATATGGCTGACAGCAGACCCCTGGCAAGTAGCATTTGTTGACCAAAAATCCTTCATACTGAACCAAAAAAACAGAACCAGATGTATTTGAATGTGACCATAATTTTTGTGTAATCTGTTTAAGTGGGTAATATTCCTATATCATGCCTATATGGATTTTATGTGTATGTGCAAGTGTGTTTATCTTATACTGACTTACTTATGGCTTATACCAATCCTACTTTTCTAACTACTGACCTTATTGTCTGTTAAGAAAATGGCTACTATAGTGCTTTATAAAAATTTAGATGGATACGAATCTTTTTATTTTTTTCTAAGGAATATTATGAAGGAAGATGTAATGTACTCTTTTAAATGTTTATGAGTTTTATATAAGGTATATTATAATTAGTTATCAAAATGTAATATTATCTCACATTACAACCTTTATTTTCCTGACAATGTAATGTGTTGCTTTACAAATAGCATGCAAATCTTTCAGCCTTATTCTTTGCAAAGAAATAAATCAAACCAAAAGTTGATATTTTTCCAGCTTGTACTTACATGAATCTGACATTAATATGACCATGAATGTGATATAATGATCTTGAGTGACATCTTGTATACATTTTAAGTTCTTGGGTTTGATGGTTTCAAAGGAGTTTGAACCTATGAAGCCTTCTATGTCCAGGTCTTTGATGGTACTTGCTGACTGGTACACACAGTTACATGTTTTTACTCTTCATTATACAGCACCTTGTGTGTGTGTGTGTGTGTGTGTGAAAATTCTCCAAACCTTTTTACAGATTCTGAGTAAGCCTCTCAGTTTAATAGTGTAGTCAACTTTGCAATAAAGTGTCAGATACAGGTATTTATTAATACAATGCTGTGTTATTGTGTTGATTTGAACATGTGGAAACTATGGCTGGGTGCTCTAGTGCTTAGGCTGTGGCAGTCTCAGAGATCCTGTAGTATACAGAGGATTTAGAGCAGACCTCGGCGCTGTTGATGGCATTTTCTGTGTCCTGTCCTCATTGCAGGCACCCACTCCCGTGGGTACAAGGGAAACACGGAGGCATTTGGAGCCAGTGTACAGGTCTTTTAACACAGCCATGAGCCACCACGCGGAGGAGAAGTCAGAGAGCGTCACTATGGCACTTCTTCTATCCGTCTGTAGAGTCATAATAATGTTAAATTACATGTCGGAGTCTGCAGTAATAAACATCTCAAAAGTTCAAAACATCTCATCACTTTGAGGTGAATTTATCAAACTGTTTTGAATAAAAGCCTAGATGAGTATATAACGCTTTGATTCAAGTGAAAATACAATATATAAATCCCATTCATTATTATTAGAGGTATTCAGTTGTCACTTTTCTTCATTTGTTCACTGTAGATCACACTGATGCTGTGACTGCGGTAGGAGAGAACATCATTTCTCACTTGAATTTAAGGGTTAGTACCTTCACACTGGTCGTGCTCGGAGGGAGGAGGCGGAGCACCTGGTACCTTTCGTCGACACATTTGGGCAAGTTACGAATACGAAGACACACACTCTGACAAATGGAAAGCATATCCGCTTTTTACTTAAATTAGTCTATGCACCTAAAATCCACTACAAAGCAGGAAAAAAAGAAACAAAACATACACAATTGTGTGAGCTTTCAAACACGTCATTACCTCATCTGATGGATAGAGTGTGAGCAGACTGGGTAGTCTCTGTGGTGGCATGTCACTAAACCTATCTTGTAGGAGACAGGGGGGTTGGTCCCTGGGACTTCCTGATCTTTCAACCTTGTGTGGCCCTCTGGCCTCCCTGTGCTTCAGTAGACCCACAAAGAAGTCTTTGGTGCCGTTCAGTTTCTCCATGGCAAATGCAGCATCATCAGCATTAGAGTAAATCACCACACCATGTATGAATCCGTCTTTCACTATTTTCTGAGTTATAAGAGGAAAACATCATATCTTTACTATTGAGGGCAGTGAAGAGTCAAAGTCAAAGTCAAAGTGAGTGAAAGTTTTCAAGAGTAAGTCTGTAATAGAGTTACCTGAACACTAGTAACATATCCAAAAGGTAAGGACATGTTGAGCAGACCCTCCACAGTTAATTTTGTGTTTTGGCTCGGAAAGATTTTTATCTCCTGTCAGGGAAAAACATTCGTTCAAAACTGACATCTGGAAGTGGTTAAGACTGTTAAACAGTTGGTCCGTCCCTACCTTCAAATCGGTCCTTTCCCAATAAAAGTAATGCCCATCAATTTCATAGTAGTTGAAATAGCTGGCTGTGTCCATCCTGTATGTAGAATTGTGTATGAAAACCTCCAAAAGTATGTTGTATCAAGGCTTTTGATTTGAACTTGATATTGACATTCACTCTTACATGGAGACCATTAACATTCTAGTATAGAGTGCAGTTTTTAATTGAAAACAGGGAAATACAATACATGGAAATCACATTTTCCATGAATCTTCTTGTGGACTTATGGTTTCCTATCCTACCTGTCTGACAGTGGTGCTTTGTGCCAAGTGCTAACGCATGCTAACCTTCTAACAAAGTTGTCGTGTCAGGATGCTAACATTTGCTAATTAGCACTAGGCTGATGGGAACTGAATCATTTTTTTGCAGATATTTGGTTAAACTCTAATTTAAATGTTGACCTCCCGGTGGTCTAGATAGTGAGTCATCCTCTGGGGAACATGAATGTCTATCAAGCATGGCTAAAATTGGGCACTTTTTACATTTTCTTTCACTGATATCTCTCATCCACCAGAAGTCTTTCCTCCTGCTCCAGTTTGGTTTTCCTTTTGTTTTTATGCTGACCAATTTCCTACAATTTCCATTCATACAATCCAACAATGCCGTTGGTAGCTACTTTTTGTTAATTTTAATTGCTAATGGAGATATCAAAAATGGACAAAGAAAGTTAACTTTTACATGAAATACCCTTTTGCAGAATAACATCAAAATGTAGGCATAATGATATTCAAAATAAGGAACAGTCACCCTGTGACTGAGACTATTTCTGCTTTAGGCATACATGTGATTAATCATGTGATAACTGCTCTCAAAGGTTACCTACAGTTTACTGTACGTGGAAGTAAGTTGTGTTTGTTCCTTGTTTTTTTATTATGTTGTGCCCTGCCAAAATTGGCCGGTGTGTTTTAACTGTTCATAAAGCAAACATAAAGCATACATTATCACCAGATCATGTGTCACATATTTTAACCAATTACATTCTTCGTCATCATTTTTGGAATTTATGGTGTAAAGACCTGTTATCTGAAATAATACCACTAATTTTTCTGTAAAAGAGGTACAATTGACATATTATTTTGACTATAGATAAGACCAGAGAGAAAGATATTGAGTGATTATCACAACATCTGTTTCTGGTCAAAATTGACTGATGATTTTATGATTTTATTAAATGCACATGTATTTCAAAAACATAGATTCATCCTAAAAACTATGATTGTAATAACATGAACATACATTTCTGTATATCTGTGTGTTCATGAGCATGAGCGGCAATATGTGATCATTTTGGCGTGTGCCTTATCGATGCATAAGGATGAGAAAGAAATATGTTCCCGTAACTAATATTATATTATATGTCAGGACATGAAGTAACACATAAGTGCCTAGCAAATTATTAGATCAGATGTCCACAACTGACAAACTGAAATTGTTAGAAAATGCAATAAAAGATAACCAAAACACTTTGGACAGTCAAATTACAATGGACCAGCTACAAGAAAAACTGGATTATCTTAAAAATGGAAAGGCTTGTGGCATTGATGGTATCAGGACAGAAATGTTGAAACACAATAGCACGAAACTTTAAGTGGCTGTACTAAAATTATAAAATTTGGTATACAAAAGTGGCATATATCCAACTATGTGGAACAAGGGACTGATGAATCCTATTTTTAAAACAAGGAGACAGTCTAAATCCTAATAATTATAGGGGTGTCTGCCTAAATTCTAACATGGGGAAACTATTTTGTAATATATTAAATTCAAGAATATTGTCCTACCTCAGTGAAGCATTATACTAAGTAAATCCCAAATTGGCTTTCTACCCAAACATATAACAACAGATCACATATTTACTCTCCATACTTTAATCCAAAAACATGTACACCAAAAAAGAAAAAAAAGGAAAAATGTATGCCTGCTTTGTTGATTTCAGAAAAGTGTTTGACTGGATTTGGCACAAAGGTATTTTCTATCTGTTACTTCAGACGGTATTGGAGGCAAAGTTTATGACTTGATTAAATGTAAATACTCAGAAAATGAGACAAAAAAAGAACAGAATTTTGCATTCTGTGTCACGGGGTCCATCAAGGTTGTAATATATCCCCAACACTTTTCAACATATACACTGACCAACTACCAAAACTACTTGAAAACTCTCCGGCCCCAGGACTTGACTTAGAGGGAAAGGAAGTTAAGTGTTTTTTTTATGAAGACTACTTATTACTGCTATCACAAACAGTGCAAGGAATGCAAGACCATCTGAACATAATCCATAATTGCTGTGAAAATTGGGCAATCAGAGTAAATTTAAAAATGTTATTGAACCAATCCTTTTATATGGAAGTGACGTTTGGGGCCTACTACATAAAGAAGAGCACTGGGACTCAAACCCAGTTGAATAAGTAGATCTTGAATTCTGTAAAAACATAGTGAGAGTCGGTAGAAACTGTCCAAACAACGGCTGCAGAGCCAAGCTGGGCCAATCCCCCCTCTTAATTAAAATTAAGAAAAGACGATCAAATTTTGGAACCACTTGATGGATTCAGATCCAGATTCACACCAACACAGAGCATACTTAGAACTTAGAAGCTACCTGAACCCTGATAAACATACCTGGAATGGACCGAAACAGGAAATTGTATTCATATGCCAAAGTGACTTAATGGAAATAATTTAAGGTAGAAAATAAACTAAGGTATTTCAAGCAGTGGAAAAGAAAAATCCAGTCAATAAACTAGAATACTATCATTTACTGGACAGATAATTTAAATTGGTCCAATATTTAACCCAAATAAAAGATCCTATAGAAAGACAAACCCTGACTAGATATCGACTTAGTGACCATAAACTGGCTGTTGAAACTGGTTGCTATAAGAGAAAATGGCTGGAAAGAACAGAGAGAATTTGTATCCATTGTGGAACAGGAAAAGGTGAAACAAAAGTTATTTTTCTCACAAGTTGTCCTAAATACAAAAATATTAGAGAAGATTTCTTCCTCAAATTCATCCAGAAAATCCCAGACTTTCTCACCCTCCCAAAAGAAAGTAGAACTGGCAGGAGAATATGTTACTGCATGTCAATGTAAGATACTTTTTTCTTTTTTTATTATTATTTATTATTATTATAAGTAGTAGTATTTTTTTATGTGACTTTTTGCTTTGGCAGCATGTTAGATCCAAAACACAAATAAAGCCCAGAGAGAGGGAAAAGAATATATAACTAGAAAGAGAGAAAGAAAGAGCATATCAGGTGAGTAAATATTCCCAGAAGAGTTAAGTGGACTTTTGAACACAGAAATGTGAGAGACTGACTAATCAATTAACTTCACAATTAAACTGGTTAACAATCTGAATGAATGGGTCAAAACCTGATTGAGGCTCAGCAGTACAGGAGAATACAGGGGACTTCAGAGCCTTACTCAGATAAACAAAAAAACAATCTATACTGTAACAATGACATATCAAAGACAAATAACAACTAATAGTAGATGATTAAATACTTAAGTATATTTGCAATATGTCACGTCTTCCTTGAATTAGTGGAGTTATTGTACTTTTGGGGGTTTTTTAAGTGTATTTCTTATCTGTAAAAAAAAAAAAAAAATCCATTACATGTATTTTCAAATTAAGTCTGCCTAGATTCCACTTTATGTGGTTTGTATCTGAGTTTATGTGTTTTCATTTAGAATCTTGTTTTAATGTGGCTTTTAGTAAGACACAGTTTCAGTAAATACATGTCTGTCAATTCCCCTGCAGAGGGCACTCCAGGATCACACGTCACATGCAGCAATTTTAAACACTTGAGCTAAACAGTCTTTGAATAGGAGTTGCAGAAGATGGCGCTGTTATTTGTTTATATCATGTCCTGACTGAAGCATGGACCAGAGGAGCAGACTAATCAAAAGGCAGTTCAGCATTCTTTTCTTATGTTAATATTAGGAATTACTTGCTGCACCAACTATCGCCAAGTACGAGCATATGGAATGATTCCACTGCTGTCAACAGCCCAGGAGACGTAACCACACTGGTATTATTGTGTGATCTGAAATTGTGCTCCAGCTTTCATTTTTCCTTTTACTGTTGAAGGCTTGTATGCCAAGACTGAACATTCAGGCACTGGTTCAACAGCAGTACGCTGACAAATGACATGTGTTTTTTTAGTTGATTACCACATGCAGGTCAGCCCCCTAGTGTGGTGCAATGATAATAGGCCTATATGTAAATGGGCTACCATGCCCTAACCAGACAGAACGAGATTTAACCAGCCTACGCCCGACTGAGGTTGTTTACCTCCAAACTTCACACAACTCTAACAATAAATTCCAGCACTGCACTAAGAGCTCAGTTCTGTTGACAGCAAGGGCCTGGAGGCAGCTGACTCTCAGTGAATAAAATCACTATCTGAATGAAATGACGCAGATTATCGTAGTACTACATTTATTTTGAAAGACATCCGACTTAAGTCAACTTCATAAAGTATGGCCTACTTATTAGTAGGCATTAGTGAATGCTCGACTGGAATTAAAGCTTTTGTTTTTGCCTTATGAAGATCACTTTTCATCAGTTGTATGAGTTGAGACACCTTTTTAACGAGTTGCTTCACTAGTGTAATGCCTATGGCCGAGGATCCGCACACACACAAACACGCGCTTAATTGCAGGTTTTTGTTTATTTGGACTCATAACATATGGTTTGCATGGGTGGGTATTGATAAAATATTCTTTATACTGTGGAATAGAGAAAAACATAATGGAAGACATGGCAGTCCATCCTGTACTCTTATTTGTCTGCAAATCTGATATCGCGGTAAAAATCACAAGTTTGCACAACTGTGAGCTTATACTACATGAAAATGAAATAATAAACCACAACAGTTAAAGCAGCAGTCACAGGCCAGAGGGTGTTATGGAAACCTATATACACACATACTGTATGTCTCATGCAATCCTAAAAAGGGGGCAGACCTTTTTCTGTTTAGAAGTCAGTGTGTTCTTTTCTTCCTAGGGCAGAGGACTCTAGGAATGTGACAGCATGGAGGGCAAACCAAATGGCATTCATGAATCAACACATAGATAATAGGCTTTGAAATCTTGTTTGTTAATAACAAAGGCTCAGATATAGGCCAACTGTCTGGGGTGTGAGACTGATCCAAGGACACTGACACACCAACAGTGCACACATACAACTTTCACTTGCGATGGAAAATGTAATGCATATTGAACTTTTCTTCAATAAAGTAATTATGGGTTACTTTCTTAAATGATGCTCTGCACCTCAGTACGAGTCCTACATTACAAGCAGGAATCCACTTGCCATGTAATGCATTATGGCCAATAACAGCATATGCTATGAGCTGAATAATTATAATGCAGTAGTTATAATGACCAATGTGCAACTCTGAAACTACACAACTAAGGTAATTGTAGGTTTTGTTTGTTAATTACACATTTTCAACTGATTCATCTGAAAACAGGACAAAATGACATTTCCTTTCCAATCCAAAAGAACGGGAAACAGAAATAAGATGACTTGGCACAAAAACAGGCATTTCAGCACCGGACTTCTTCAAATTACAGAAATGATTTGCACACGTTTGTCTGGGGTCGCCGAGACATAAAGAAATGAGAGGTAGACAGTGTTGCTGGGTAAAGACTCAAACGCCCTTCGAAAAATCCTCCCTGAATGACTTTACTGGGTTGTGTACTGTCTCCACTACACACCAAATCCAGTATTTTTCCATCAAGTAGCGCGCTCGACCACGTGACCACAAAGGAGGAGAAAAAAAAAAAAGAAAAAACGCTGTCATGTTTGCATCCTCAGTTGACAGCGGTGCACACTCTATATGGCTCTCAATTAGCAAAATGCACACGAAGCTGCTACATTTGCCCTCCTTGCTGCTGCTGACACTTTATATTTATAAAGTCCGCCGTTCACTTTGGTGGTGTTGCCCATTCGGGGAACATATTCTCCTCCAGGTCGTTTTTCTAACCCCGTGCGTTCATGATCATGTAACCACTCCCACTCGTGGCTGGTGGAAAATTACCAGCTTACAAGCAACAGGCAAATGAAGGGTACTTGCGGTTTAGCACATCGTTCAACCCCAAAGTGTACCTGCGTGGGACCAGCCACGGTCCTTTCGGGTAATATTACGTTTAAAAGTAGTAGGACCTTCCCAGAGACTTTAAGTGGATAAAATCATTAGATGGCATTAGTTTTAGGCCCCGTACTGCCCGCGCGTGCAGAGACGCATTTACATGAATGAAGGCAACGTACAACTTGCCCTCGGGAGGAGCAATAAACAGTGGTTGCTTACTTATTCGCTATTCTGATAAGCGGAGTCATGTACAAGTCCACTCTGCATGGGAGTCTGCCCTCTTTTTCTCTCCGGGCGGAGCGGTCGCGTGGGCGCTTGAGCGACTTGAAATAGACTGACAGCTCCGTCCGCCAATAGGACGCCGACTAGGAAGTCTCCGCCAAAGCCGCGGCCAATCGGGGCGCGCGGTGGGCGTGACCTCGGTCCAAACTTTACGCGGCGCCATCGGCTGAAAACTAAACCGAGATGGAATCTCCCAGTCTGAACCGGTTTCAACCGGTTGCGAGTTAGTTGCTTGAGAGAGGAGAGGAGGCGCAGGCATACAACCTCTACACCGCCCCGCTGGACAATTACTAGAGTAACGAATTAATAAGTGAATCAAGGTTTACTTTGTTTCGTAAAATGTATCGGAGTGACATATTGCTGGGTTTGCCGTGATAGTAGTTTTGGAATCCACATCAGTGGTTCTCAGCAGCCAGACATCACTCACTGCTGGAGCTGGAGATAGTCAACGCTGCAGAAATAGGAAATCTTTTCTAATCAACAGTGATACTGAAGTACTCACTATATCTTGTAGCTTCTTTGGCACACGCCACTCTTTTCAGTCAGAGCCTTGGACATTAGGTAGGTAACTGGGGTGAAGTGCAAACCTGCCATGCTGTGATTAACGTTTCTTGGCTTTACCTGTACAAGGAATAAAATGCATATTGGTGTTGGGTATTAAGTTGTGTTATCTTACGGTTATTCGCTGCCTGTCATATCGCTCCCGAAAAGACCCGCTAATTTCAGAAAGCAGTAGCATCAGCGGAACAACCAAATAGCCTTCGACCGCCCGCGAGCTAGCGCCCAGCACTTCACAGGGATTAGCCTCCGCTGCTGTCAGAGAAAGTGCTGCAACTTAACCCAACTAACCGAGGGCTGCGTCCTGCCACCGTACGTGCGACACCGCACACGGACAAGTTCCCCAAACGCCGCGTGATTGAGTCCGCGCCTCTCCCACCGCGCCAGCATCACTCGCGAGCCGACGTCCAGTTGATGTCGCGCCGGGGTTGACTTCCCCCCTCCGCGCGACGTAAAGCGTCCGGCGGCGTTAACCGCACGGCCGGTCCGCCCGGAGCGTGGCCGCCTCACAAAGCGCCGACGTCCCCAAACGGCGACGGTAAACGGGCACAGTGAGTAAAAAAAAAAAAAAAAAAACAACAGAAAAAAAACAACCCCGCACGGGCGCCCTCCGTCCCCGGTGGGAGCGGTGGTGGTCGGCGGCGGGAGGACCACGCGTGAAGTGTAGGTGCGACACACCGCTAACTGCTAGCGGACGCACGGCGCGAGAGAGAGGGGGGGGGGTGGCTAGCTGCCGTTAGCACTCCGCGTGAAGCGCCGCGCGCACGCTGTTTACACCGGCCACGTTAGAGGCGGCGCGGGGAGCTGTCAGCGCGCCGCGCGCCGCACGGGCGGGCTCCGGTCATGGCCGCCCGCTGCTGGGGCTGCGGTCCGTGTTTGGAGGAGTGAGCTCCGTCACTTACAGATGTAAACAACGTGACGTCGCCCTGTGTATCCGGCACGTGGCTCGGTTAGCCGTCTTAATATGGTCGTAGAAAGGAGCGCGTGGTTGGTGGGAGAGAGCGGGCGGCGGGGACACGCTGAGCGGCGCCTGCCTGCTCATTTCTGGGTTTGAGTTGTGGTGGTGGTTGTTGTTGTTGTTTGTGGAGATGGCATTGGCTTTGGTTTTATGAATGGTGTACTCAGCCGTTCACAAATCAATGTTAACCCATTTTTGCGAGATGGTGTGGTGCCAGTCTGGTAGAAGTCCTGTAGTCAACAATAAAATGAAGGTTTCCTGAGGTTCTGAGACATTTTGTCTGTAACAGTCCACTGTTACCCAGCCAGTGGGAGTGAGATAATTAAGTTGATTTGTCTTGAGTCCCTTCTTGCATGTCCTGACTCCTGGGGTAGACCAGAGCACTGTGTCCAAGATTTTCAGCCAGATTGCAGTTTTCTAAACTCAGTCCAACAGGAGAACTGACAAAGCTCTCCTTTCCCTTTTTTGTATACTTTCTGAACAGTGACAGGCTTGTGACACCATGGGCTTAACTTCTTAAAATGACAGCTCACTGGTGGGCCTAGGGGATTTTTGTTTAGTAGTCAGCTGTTTGGAATTGTTTCTAAACACACAGTTCACATGACTTTGCCTGTTGAATGTGTTCGGTGCACTCATGACCCCTCCCTCTGCTGTCCTTGTTGCAGAGCTCTATGCCAGCAATTATGACAATGTTAGCAGACCATGCAGCACAGCAGCTGCTGGACTTCAACCAGAAACTGGATATCAACCTGCTGGATAATGTGGTGAACTGTCTATATCATGGGGTTGGACCACAGGTACGTTTTGAAGCATATACAAATGCTTTATAAGCCATCTGACACAAAGTATGTTGTGTGTGTGTGTGTGTGTGTCAGTCCTATGATTTTGGGCTACAGTACAGAGAAACATTTCATTTTGACAGCTGTGTTTTTTCTATGGCACAATTCCTCTTACACACCTGACCTAAAGCATACTGTATGTTAATTCTACATTTCCTGTTCTGCCCGTAAAATAAACTTGTCTAGGAATGACACATTGTTACAATAGCTGTAGCAAGAGACACGTCTACAATTACTGTTGTTAAATAAAGGCTAAATGTTAAATCTAAAGTGTCATTCATATTTGTATTACAGCAAAGAATGGCACAAGAAGTGTTGACACACTTAAAAGAGCACCCAGATGCCTGGACAAGAGTGGACACCATCCTCGAGTTCTCCCAGAACATGAACACCAAAGTAAGTTAGCTCCAGTCCAGAAAACACTGGTGGAAAGACACTTACTTGTGCTTTGAGGAAGCGTATGCTATCACAAATTCAATTTGAAAAGGGGGGGACACTACACAATGGTTTGCTGACAACATGCTTTAAATTATATAAAAGAAGCAATTTGGTGGATCTTGGTATTGGAAGCAGCTTTATGTACTATGAGTGCATATTGTAGGTGCACATGGACCCAGCAGAAGTTGAATACGTAGTCCTGGCGATATTTGGACCATGCCCTAACTCTTGAGGTATGCAGAACCTGTGTCCCTCTGATAAAATGAGTTCTGTTGGATCTGAACCTACCAGATAAACAATTGACTTTGTCTGTCAGGTTATACCATACAAATATACCAAATAAACCATTTGAAATTCTGCAAAGTTGGGTCTGTATGGGAATGAGCTGCTATTTTATCCATTTCTTAATCATACCAGTCCTGTCCGCTATAATTATTTTGGTACCAGTTTGGTTTGTTAATATGGAGTTAGCAGCAATGCTTGTCTCTATTTCACTGCATCCTCAAGGAATGCACATTTGAAGCAATTTTCACGATCAATCATCAATACGTTAGTTTTCCAAGAAACTGTGAGCAACTTTAAAAACAAAAAAAGAAAATGCATGAAAAATGTTTGGAAATAAAACAATTTATTGTTTCCTAATGCCCCCTTTGGATATTTCAATTCAATGCTTTACTCATGTGCCACAATAATGTTGTGTTTTTGAGTTGAAATCTTAATTTATCCAAGAAAATATTGGCGTGCTATTTAATTGTGATTAATATACACGCAATTTATTCTATTAAAAATCAATTGACCGCCTTAATAGTAACCTGATAGGATAAAGACCTACAGACAATAGGGTTTAGCATGAGTGAACTCCCCCTTTTACCCTACATATAAAAACACTGGTGCTGTGCCCATAGCTTGAGTTCTGATCAGTTATTGCAGTTATACAAACTGTAATAAGTATATGTCCAGCTGGTAAAAACATTCACAAAGATGTAAACAATATCCAATATTATCAGTTGATATGTTCTTGATTTTTCTGATTAATAACCATAATAAATTGATTATTGATAAATCATGAACATATTTAGCTCTTTTCATCTGTTATATGAACTTCCCAGATGTTGGCTGTCCCTTACAGTGTGTATACAGATAAATGTACATTGTGCCCCTCTTGTGCCCTCATACAGCTAATTACCTGTGAACAGTAAACCCAGTGATTCAGTCTTAAGACACATTCACAATTGTATTAACAAAACAAAACTACTTCCTCAAAGTACAGAACGTGACATTTGCCTTACACTTTTTGCTTGCTTGTAAGATTGATCTTAACGCTGATGTTCATTACTAATGTCTAAGTTGATGTATCAACAATACTTTTTCTAGTTTTAACTTTTTAATTTGCCAAAAAGTGGGGGCATTAGAGGAAATGAGGGAACAAAAGGTAAACACCTCTTGAATTCTGCATTTATCTTGTTTCATTAGTTTAAAAAGTGCATAATTTCCAAGCACTTTGAACATTTGGCTTTTTCTGAGTAACTACAGTAATTATAATATTTGACAAAATGTAATGAATTCAAGCTGTGACTATTTGATATTAATCACAATGTTCCATTATGTTTATGGCTTGTAATAGGAAGAAAAGGGGTGTGTCATCCTGTGCATCATGACACAGCTAGGCTTTGACGGCAGGCCTCCACAAGGTCTACCCTTTTTAAATTCCCTTTGACTGAATTCTGTTCATCCGTTTCTATTGCATCTGTTTCATTGGACAGAGGGAGGGTGCAGGCTGCAGTCAGTAGGATCCTTTGTAGAGAGACAATCTGTTGATGGCTTTATTTCACCTGTAGGGATCACGGCTCTGTTCCCACCCCATCCTTCTCTCCTTTTACAGTGCATCCTCTTCCTCTTCTCCTGCCTGTTCCCCTCAGTTCTTCAGCCCAAGACCCTTTTAATAATGTGCTTTTCCCAGCTAAAACATTGCAACGCATTTGGCAGTTTTACTGCTGATAATTTCTCTCTTCTTACCTCTTGTGATGGTTTGTGCAAAGTGCGGCAGTTAAAGATGAAACAAAACATGCCAGAAATGTGTATAGCTCTCAAGTGACACCTGTCAATGGTGTACAGCCAGTGCGCTTGTAAAGAGATTTCACCTTTAATCTTCCAGCATCCATTGTCTGTAGCACATCGTTAATCCTGCTTTGATAACAATCTATACTACATGCCATTCATTACTTTTTTGGAATCGTTGTACTCAGAAATTGATGATCCCTACAGTTGAAACAGTCAGTTGAAGTAACATTAGATCAAAAACTAACTTGTAAATAAAATGTTTTTTTTTTTTCTTCATGCTTCACTATTAAGCAATGAGAAATGAATACAGGGCATAACCTGTGGTTGGTCTTGCTGTTCCTTATGACACACCAGTTAAAGGGATCTGATTTAGGTTTACCTTTTAGACATGAACCGTAATCTATATTTTAGTGTTGGGAAAATTGACTCACATGCTTTTAGGGTTGGGTATCGATGATATTTTATTGGTTTGGATTGTGCATATTGATTCTGGTTCTTATTAAGTGCTCATTGAAATTCTTGGCATGCTGTTTGAGTAATAAAATAAACCATTTTCAACAGATTTTAAACTGCCAAAAATAAAACACATTGTCATAAACTATGAGGCATTTTGTGATCAGAATATTATCCCTGTTTTACACATGGTTTCATTTTATTTGGACACGGTAGTGTTGGTAGCTTCTGGGGCGTTAGGACAATAACTGTGGACGCTAAAAAAGGCTGCATCCTTGATTGAAGTTCAGACCAAAAACAGCCCTACATAAAAAAAAAATATGCAAAGGGCTGCGTTTGTCGGGGCATGTTGCTTCAGGTACTGGTGAGACCATAAAACACAACCCAGGGGTTCCGGTTTGAGTAATAGAGCCATGAGATTGATGGCTTATGAGACTGCACAGTGGTTTATAATATTATGATGGATTGTAAAGCTCTTGGAATTTTAACGTCGGTGCTCATTTTACTTATCATAGTGATCTTTAGAAAACAAGGCATTCATATTACAAACTAATCTACAAGGAATGTGCACTTGTACGTATTTGATTGACCACCGCAGCACCTTGACCGGATGACGTTGCACCAAAAGTTGAGCCGGGTTCAACTGTTTGGTGGAGCGACCCTGCATTTTGTTGCTGGAGCCCTCTGCGTCGGCAATCCTGCCGCATCAACAAAGTGGTTCCATTCAAATGAACGAGGGGGGTACTTTTTTTTTATATGCAGGGCTACAGTTGGTCTGACTGCGGCCTTATATCCATGATTAAGTAAATGCTTCATCATGATACACACACTTTCTTCCATGTATGGACTTGAGCTGTAATTACATTTCACTGCATCACTACTGTCTTTTTTAAACTTAGCTACACTTTGAGTGTGTCACACTATAAGCACTCCACCCATGTGTTGACACAATTTGACGCAACCGGTGAGGTAGATGTAAGCACATTAAGTTCAAACTTTGCTCTCTGGTGTCATTAAACGAAATAAGATTCTTGCTTAAGAAATCCACAGCTCTTATAGACTGGAGCCAGTTCCAATTCAAAAACCAGTTCTCGATGCCCAACCCTCTGTAGCCCCGGCAAAAGAACATTTAACATAGACCTTGTTATGTCTTCTATACCATTAGACTCACGTTCGCAGCAATCAAAGCCAAAACTGGTTAATGGATTTTTGTATTTTTCTGCTGTCTTTTGTTGTCTGGTGTGATGCTGGGAGAAACAGCAGGACTTCTGCAGTGTTCCAGCTCAATGCTGCTTATAGAGATTTAAAAAAACAAACTACAATCAAATGTTCTGCATTCTACAAAATCTGCATGAAAGTTGTGGTTCAGTCCAATCCAATTTAGAAATGCAGGTTAATACAGGCTGGTCCACTTCATACTGTTTTTGGTTCGTATTAAAATCACACAATGCTTGTTGTTGAGTGTTATCGTAATAGCTTTATCCTAATGCTTGTCCCTCTTTGCATGTTACAGTACTATGCTCTTCAGATTCTGGAAACGGTTATCAAAACAAGATGGAAGATTCTCCCCAGGAATCAGTGTGAAGGTAAAACTTAATGTTATGCTATAATTCAAAACATTTTTTGGTTTGTTTTGTCAGTGTTAGTGCCATTTTAAGTGTTGTGACGTGCAGTTGCCAAGTTGAGGAGCCTTCCCCTACTAAGCATGCTGGTTTGTTTTCTGCTTGACTGGCTCGCACTGGGCACTGCAAGCCAGGTTGGATTTTGTACTGCAGCAGTTGTTTTAGAGAGGAAACAACCAAAACACTCTAGCACTGTTTTTAAAGTTTTGTGAAGGGGCATCTTTAAAGGAGTAGAGGAACTTCAGTTACAGTAATTGTGCTTACTTATGTTGCTTTAAAATGTTAAAAATGTTAAAATGTGTAGAATTTTTATGTGACAGCATCAACGTTCAATTGACTCTGATGGCATATGTTTTTGTCTGTAGGTAAATAAGACTTATTGTGCCCATGGGGGAAAGAGGAACAAGTTATTGGCACGGATTAATCCCTGCCTTCTCTTTTTTGAAACTACTGCTAAGAGTTGCCTAAGTCAGACATTCTCAAATGTTACACACAGGGGCTTTAATTAGATGTCCAGATTTTCATTAATAATGATCATAAACGCGAAGTATCAAAGGCTACTATGTATTGTAGTATATTGTTTTGTTGCCTTCTACTTTCACTTATCTCAGAATTTCCCGGTTTTCTTAGTTTTTGAAACAAAATGTATTGTCCTTTGTTACCACCTACTGCTTAAAACATTTTTGATTTAGATTTTTAAAACAGAGTGGGATGAAAATTGTCTTAAAAGATTTTGGTTTGAGCAAAAAGCTGTGATTATGAAATAATCATGTGCAAATCAGTTGATTCTGCCTCCCTCCATTCTTCTATAATTTTGCTCAAAATTCATTTTTTCATTGACCTAAGACTTCCCTACTTCTGACCGTAGATGCCTGAATTTTGTTCAAGTGGCAAACCCAGTGCAGGGCGACCGGCAAGTATGTCTTTTCCCCCTTGTGTCAGAGTATTGCCTTGTTTTCGGCTCCGCTCACTGCACCCCAGCACATGATTTTCAGAATTGAGTAAAGATCACAGATCTCAGTCTAGAAACTAATGCGAGGGAGCTGAAAACACATTTTTGAAGATGCTCTGCTCACATTGACAATCTTGACTGTCTTTAAAAACACCTTGGGAAATGTAACTTCCACTGAACGGACCAAAACCTTTGCCCTATAGAAGTTCAGTGGCAGCTGCAGCCCACATCCAGGTGTTTACCAACTGGCTTTGCAAGAGTATGTGAGTGGTGGACCACACTTACTTTATAAGGTACAAATGTACTGGGATAAGATTGGCAGATTCAGTTAGTTATGAGCCAGCAGACTGTGTTAGGGTTACTGAGTAACGTGCTCCAGGCAACTCGTCATGTCAGGATGTGTTTAGATTTACATAATTTAATGGTGCATGCTAACAGTGTTCTTCTGATACCTTTGTGTGTTTGCCAGGTATAAAAAAGTATGTTGTTGGTCTCATTATCAAGACTTCATCAGATGCATCTAATGTGGAGGTGAGTAAACTTTGGATTTAAATGAAACCTGAAATGCTTTTATGGGGTAATTGTATCGGTGCATTAGTGTAAGACATGGACGTTGACAAAACAATGGAACGTCTGGTTGATATTTAAGCTCTCTTTCAAAGTTGGATCAACATAAACAAAATAACAAAAATTTACTTTCTCCATACTATCTTTTAAAATTAAAATCAATTGGACACACCTTTTAGTGTCAAGGTAACACTTATCAGATTGTTTACAAATCAGAGTGAATCTCATCTTGTTTTTGTGTTCATGTTGCATCAGAGCAGCACGCAAGTCAAGTCAGTTCTCCTAGCCAATCCCAGGACAGCCATGAGTAATGCTGGTAACCATAGTGCTGTGTCGTTCAGACCAAAGATGGTGACTTCAGCTGCTTTTGAAAGTGTTTTCAGCCAACAACAGCAACTTTTTATGCCTGTTTCTCCGCCAGCATTTGACTCTCTCCTGTTCCAAACTTACACACTAAACTGTTGGAAATTAACAATAAACTGTGACTGTGTTTATAATGTATTACTCGTATGGGATTGTAGTGTCTGATTTTTTTTTTTTTTTTTTTTTAGCAGCTGACCTGAAAACATAAATCACTCACATGAGAGAGGCAGCAAGTGTACAAACACAGCTGTCTAATGTGATTCAGCTTTGAAATGAAATAAATTGAAATTCAAATCCATTAGTGATTACAGCAGCTTTCAATAGTCGCTTTGGTTGGCTGTCACCATTTGTTGAAGTGTTCATGACAGAGTAAAAAAACAAAAGCAAAACTGAAACAAAATGAAACTTAACTTGAAAATTAATCTGGAATTGAAACTCAAATGAGCTGTGGACACTTGGTTACCTGTTAAACGTTTTGAGGCAAATGTGGATAAGATAACTGATACACCACCACCCGGTTGTTAGCATTTGATGACTAACTTCATGCTTAGAAAGCAGTTTTCAAGACACGTTTGGACTCTACAAAATATTACACATTAAACCCAATTGGACAGACTTTCAAGGTTTTTTGGACTATCGACTGATTAAAGACTGTTTTTGGATAGTAATTGGATTTGAAGTAAAGTTTCAGTTATCCAAAACAGAATTATTTTATTCAGTCCCAAAGCGTCTTTTACAAACACGCCTGGCTTTACTCCCTTATGACAAAATGTAACATTATGGATCCACTCTGACAAGATACACATTTTATTTATGTTGTTGTCCTTTTTTGGTCATACCAACCTTAATTAACTCAATGTTTGATATATATATATATATATATATATATATATATATATATATATATATATATGTTTATTATTATTATTATTATATTAATAAATAATAATAATAATATGTTTTGCCATGTTCCAAATAAAATGTTTAGTGGTGTGATGAAATGACTAGAACTGAGATGGTATGACCAACACTCATTTGTCCCTTGTTTATTTGTACTTTTTTGTAGAAAGAAAAGGTGTACATTGGGAAGCTGAACATGATCCTAGTTCAGGTAAGCCTTCAATACTAAGTCAAAGACTCTTGTTTCCAAATTAACCATTTTCAGAACCATATATCAGCTGTTTTTAAAGCTCAAATCACCTGTTGCTGCTAAACCTTAACGCCACAGAATGATGAAGACACTTTCTTTCTCGTGTTTTATCTTCTTCGAACTTGCATCTTTTTGTAACAATGTGTTTTTGCATTGTTACAGCCTATTTACTGCATTATGTGGTGTGTTTACTTTATCTCTTCTACAATTGAGGCTTAAGGAACTGCAAACCTTTATTGCAAGCAAGATACCAAATTCATACTAGTTAAGCGTCTGGTCAATATGGCTTCAGGCATAGGATTAGGTATTTTGGTAGGGATGCCTCAGGCCAGTCTGCAAGCTTTATTTTTTTTTAATTTATTTATTTTTTAATTGATCAGTGCTGTCTCTATGAAGCCCGACCATTATTGTAACCCATCATTGTGGGTACCCCAGCTGTTAAAAAACACCTCATTGTGCTCTGCTGAAACACTGGAATGTTTTCCTAACCCCACAGTGTTGCATGTGAGTGGATTGTAGAGAGGCACAAAGACCTGGCAGCAAACAGTTTCAATGAAGTTATCCACAATGACAGCAGGAGAGTACACCGGAGCAGGAAACTCGGTCCTAGCCAGCTACTAGCATCCACATCTGAACGCCACCAAAGAGTACTAGGACACGCATTGATACAGAGCACACTGTACAATAATATAAGATACAGAGCAAGCCGGGGTCCGACTGGAGACTGAAATAGTCACTACCTCCAAAGCACATCTGTATGTAAAACACAGTACTATACAATTCATATCTTACAAAAAGAGCGGAATCTGTCAACAGTCTTTTTAAAATAGAATTTCAGGATAACAATGTTGTCTCACTGCTGCCTCAAGGCTCCTCTCAGCTTTTGTAGTGATGCTTTTTAACCTGAAGATGTCACTCTTAATTAGTCAATCTGACTCTAAAACTGTCCGTGTCAGTTAAGTTCCTTATTAAAATTGCATGTTCTTTTTCCTTGATTGTCTTAGACAAGGCGCCGATCTTTATAAATTGTCGCTGTGGCCTCACAATTGGAAAGAGGATGATCTTGAAAAGGGAATGCTGCAAGAGAAGCAGTGTATTTGTTTGTAAGGAAACATTAGGATATATGATCTCTTGTCATCATTGATGTAGCAGTTTTAACCAGCGAATAGGTTATCAACAATGACACACAATATAAGTACAGACCAACATGGTCTACAAGAAATAGTGTCAGTGATAATTGTACCCTTACTCCAGGAAAGCGCTGAATCCTGTAAACACTGGGCTGCAGAAATTAGCCGTTCACTGCCCTGTGCTGTCTGATCAACACTGTGTGTGTGTGTGTGTGTGTGTGTGTGTGTGTGTGTGTCTGTGCGCGCGCACGCACGCACGTGTGAGAGAGAGAGATGTATATTCGTGTAAGAGAGACAGAGACTTGCTCACTGGCTACATGAGTGACTTTGCATTAATGACAGAATGAGTCACTGCCTGCGTCAGCTGAGCTAACATTGTTTTGGTATTCAGGGACTGTAGAGATCCAGATTCCACACTCATCCTCAGGAGGATATGTTTAAAACGTTTGTGTACATGTATGTTGTATTTGTAGTACTGTGTGTTTTTTTTACTACTGTATAATCATAGTAAAACAGTCTCAACGAAGCAGAAAAAGGAGCACATGCCTGACTTAAGATTTGAAGGAGGGGATTGTTATTTTAAGCGAGAGTCACAGATTCTTCCCCTTAATTTTTAATTATCAGATCACATGTCCATCTCAGTGGAAAATATCATTTTTGAACCAAGTAATGGCAATATGTGTCCGTCTGTGTCTGTAGATCCTGAAGCAGGAGTGGCCCAAGCACTGGCCCACCTTCATCAGTGACATCGTGGGGGCCAGTCGTACCAGCGAGAGCCTTTGTCAGAACAACATGGTCATTCTCAAGCTGCTCAGCGAGGAAGTCTTTGACTTCTCCAGCGGCCAGATGACCCAGGTCAAGGCCAAGCACCTAAAAGACAGGTCAGCATGCTGCATCTTCGTAAATAACTGGAAGCACAATCATGTTAATTGTAGCAGGTGTCAAGGAATTTTTTTTGTTGTGGTTGTTGGAAAAACCAACATTTGGGCGTAGGTATCAGAGTGTACCACCAAAATGTCATAATCCCACAATCCTCCAGAGTGAGTGTTAGATAGAAGATAGTTCTTGTGTGGAGTATCTCATTACAGTCAATATTTTTGTTTAATATTTAACTCAATTACAGCATTTATAAAACATTTGTCTGTCTACTGATTCTACAAAGTCCACATTATTCCAGCACTTTCAGAGCATCATAAGTTAAGATCTGAAAATAATGCGACATTAATCCAATGATCTAATGCTGAGATCTGTATCTAACATACTTGCAAACAAACTGCCTTTTGCTGTTGACACTTCACTAAACTACATTGAAAGTATTATGCAATTGATTTGCAATTTCAATGTTTCCTTAATGACAGAAAGTTATTCACCCAATTGTGCACAGCCTGCACATACAGCATAAATGAGCTATTCAGTGGTTCCGTTTGGCCGCACAGCAAAAGAAACTTTGATATAAACAGCTCGAGGCAGGATGCCAAAAATGAATAAGCTTCATTTTCATCATGTCCAAGGACAATTGTCATCTGTCAAGCACTCAGTGTTTCAATACACTGATACATCATACATCATCCAATTGCCCATGTTTAGCAACACTTTATTTTGCCTTATTATTATCCTTATGTAAGGCGCCTGTATAGCTGAAACATTCTCACACCTGAATATTTCAACCACTACATTTGTGGTTGGTTGGTATGGATTTACACACTGTTGTGTTGGCCTCTTGTGTGTCACATAAGCTTTATAGCTATATAAACAGGACATTCTTTTATGCTTTGACAAAGAAGATTAGGAGTTTTATTGCAGGCAGCCACCTTGATTAAAATAATGACAACCTCTAACATTAACATTCACAACAAAAACACAACATTAATACACTTGATCCTCAGGGAAAAATATCACACAGAAAATGTCGTCATTAATCAGCGATTGATCAAGGTGAAGTTGAAGAGTCAGAATGTGTTAGATGCTTACATTATTTTCCATAATGGTTCTTCTTTCCTTTCAGCATGTGCAATGAATTTTCCCAGATATTCCAGCTCTGCCAGTTTGTGATGGTACGTAAACCCTCATCATTTACTTTTTAGCATTGCTGAACAATCTTTTGTCGTCGGTTACTCACCAGTGTTTGTCCTTCAGCTGTTTGTGTTTTCATTGGCTGCACCTTAGGAAAATTCCCAGAATGCCCCCCTGGTCCACGCCACTCTGGAGACCCTCCTACGTTTTCTCAACTGGATTCCTCTGGGATACATCTTTGAAACCAAACTGATCAGCACATTGGTGTATAAGGTGTGCACACAGATGCCCGCAATGTCATGTGACAAGTGGACTTGAATTATAAGACTGAGCCAGAATTAACTGTTTGCTAAACAAATCGTCCCACATGGATTTGTTTGCTAGAGAGAAGCGAGCCATATGCCAAACAAGCTTAAAAATACAAAAAGGAATTGCTACTGTTACACACATAGATTATTAAATCAAAATAGTCTTTAACTCGACATCTGTTTCATCTGTTTCCAGTTCTTGAACGTGCCCATGTTTCGCAACGTGACTCTGAAGTGCCTCACAGAGATTGCCGGTGTGAGCGTGAGCCAGTATGAGGAGCAGTTTGTCACACTCTTCACCTTGACCATGTGTCAACTCAAACAGGTGGAGTAAATAATGGGCTCAGATAACGCAGTGCTCGGATCCCCGCTTCCTGTTGGAAAGATGCTAATTAAGATTTAAATCTGGCCCATATCCATGTAGATGCTGCCTCTGAACACCAACATTCGGCTGGCCTATGCCAACGGGAAAGATGACGAGCAGAACTTCATCCAGAACCTCAGTCTGTTCCTCTGTACTTTCCTTAAAGAGCATGGGCAGCTCATTGAAAAGCGGCTCAACCTCAGAGAAACATTAATGGAGGTAAGAGAGAACACAGTCCAGTGGTATAATTGCTTGCTTAGACAGGCTGCGCAGGAGAAAATGGTGGAAATTATTACAGAATATACATGTCCCTCCAACAAAAGATATCTCATGTAGATAACTGCATCCATGGCCTAATTGTACCCTTGGTCCTCTTTAAGGCCCTCCACTACATGCTGCTGGTGTCAGAGGTGGAGGAAACTGAGATTTTCAAAATCTGCCTGGAGTATTGGAACCACTTGGCTGCTGAGCTCTACAGAGAGAGTCCCTTCTCTACGTCCACGTCCCCCCTGCTCTCTGGCAACCAGCACTTTGACGTGCCACCACGCAGACAGCTCTATCTGCCTGTGCTCTCCAAGGTACCAGCCAATTATATTTAACTTAACTGCTTTATTGAAGAATTAACACACCTTAAGCCTTGATTGGCACTGATGTAACTCGATGCGATATGTTGAATTAATGCATAGTTGGGATGTCAACAACTTGGCCACCATCTTACACACTCATCATCAAATATTTTGAATTTGCACTGTTGTAGTTGAATTTATAAAGACAAATTTTCTTACTTACAAGTTGAGATGGCGCAGCAGTGTAGTGTTTAGGGGTGTCTCGGTCTGGAGTCATACTAGAATCAGTTGGCACTGGTCAAGCAACAGGTGGCTGCTAAACTGCTGCCAAAAGAGTTGCTAGTTACAACGTTATTGAAAATCTGCAGCTAGTAAAGCAAATTAACAACATTATTCTTTCTCTTCGGTAATATTTGATAATGTTTTACGTTCCATAAAATAGTGTGTATGTGTATATAGTCATGAGACAAACATCACATTGTATGGTATCCTTTAACATTTATATGTATAACGGCATCTGTGATAAGTGTGAGAGCAGTGAGGCTGTCTTTGACGTGTTTATGTACTGACAGGTGTTTATGTCTTGTGACAGGTGCGTCTGCTTATGGTAAGTCGGATGGCCAAGCCAGAGGAGGTGCTAGTGGTGGAGAATGACCAGGGAGAGGTGGTCAGAGAGTTCATGAAGGACACCGATTCCATCAACCTCTACAAGAACATGAGGGAAACCCTTGGTATGACTTAGTAATAGAAGCAACTAAGCCCACACCCACTGCTACTATTTTTTTCTTGGCCACTTATCTTAAAAAGCAGTTTTAATTTGTGAGCTGGGGCTGTTCCCCATGTCTGCGTGGGGTTCCTCCCCATGTCTGCCTCCTGTGACCCTGAACAGATGACCAGTTGAGAAAATGGGTGGATGAAGGGAAAGCTTTGATGTTTATACTCTTTACTATTAGCTGCTTATAACATTGGCAATCCAAAATAAAATTATTATAATGAATATACTGACTCCAGGGTGATAAACTACTTGTAAAATTGTCTTTTGATGGATATTTTGATCAATGTCACCACACTGGCAGAAAATTTCATTTTGTCCTTGTTCACAAATGCACAGAGATGTGCTGTTGGCTTTAAGTTTACCATACATAGTACAAATCTACTTTGTGCTCTACCATCTTGCAGTGTACCTGACTCACCTGGACTACGCCGACACAGAACGCATAATGACAGAAAAGCTTCACAACCAGGTGAACGGCACAGAATGGTCCTGGAAGAACCTCAACACATTGTGCTGGGCCATCGGATCCATCAGCGGGGCCATGCACGAAGAGGACGAGAAGAGATTCCTGGTCACTGTCATCAAGGTATAAAGAAGTACCGGACGTGTGGTAAAAAGAAGCCCAACATGCTGGTTGTTGTAGACCACTTTAGCGTTAAAGGATTTTTACGAGTGTGTGTGTGTGTGATTGTAAAAAACCTTGTGTTTCTCTCAGGATCTTCTGGGTCTGTGTGAGCAGAAGAGAGGAAAAGACAACAAGGCCATCATAGCCTCCAACATCATGTATATTGTTGGCCAGTATCCACGCTTTCTTAGAGCCCACTGGAAGTTCCTGAAAACTGTAGTCAACAAACTGTTTGAGTTCATGCATGGTGAGAGATGAGGGTAGTGTTTTCAACTTGCATGCATTTATTTGATTTTGGAAAAGTGTAATGCATTGGTTTGAAAAGCTATAAATGTGTTTTTTTTTTTTCAACTGATATGAATGCCGATGTAACTTAATATCAACATGTCCTTTTTTCATCAGAGACCCATGATGGTGTTCAGGACATGGCCTGCGACACCTTCATTAAGATCGCCCAGAAGTGCCGGCGTCACTTTATCCAGGTGCAGGTCGGAGAAGTGATGCCCTTCATCGACGAGATCCTGAACAACATCAACACCATCATCTGCGACCTCCAACCTCAGCAGGTCAGCAAATGGATGCTAACGGGGCATTTTCATCATCTCTAGAGATTCATCACACTTACAAAGAGACACAGTTATTACCAGTGTTTTGCCTGAAAATGATTCCTCTTATTTGCTTTTCCAAGTCAAGTTTGCACGCTGACAATTTTTCCTGTTTTGTGTCCAGGTGCATACGTTCTATGAGGCAGTAGGTTATATGATCGGGGCCCAAACAGATCAGGCTGTTCAAGAGCACCTGATAGAAAAATACATGCTGCTGCCCAATCAAGTGTGGGACAGCATCATCCAGCAGGCCACCAAGGTAAGAAACCAATACACCAACAGATACTGAAAGATTTGACCCAATATACTATCTATATGTCACTATATGTTAGAGCAGTGTGTTCATCTATACTCTCCTCCATCCCTCAGAACGTGGACATCTTGAAGGACCCAGAAACCGTGAAACAGCTGGGCAGCATCTTGAAGACCAATGTCAGAGCCTGTAAGGCTGTGGGACACCCCTTCGTCATCCAGCTGGGGCGGATTTACCTTGACATGCTCAACGTCTACAAGTGCCTCAGCGAGAACATCTCTGCTGCCATTCAGACAAATGGTAAGGGAGGTGTGTGTTTGTGATCATACAGCTGACTGATAACATGTCTGTAGTTTCACGCCATTGTTGTTGCACACACGTCACACATATGATACGATGATAGTGTAGGTAGCTGCTAAGCTGAAAGACTGATAGACTGAAGTCGAGGAAGGTGACATCAAAGCACAACAAGGAAGTAGCCGGTAAAGACCCTGTTCCCTTCCATCTTTCAGTGATGTTTCTCCTGTTTGACATATACGTCCTCTTTAACATCTCATACAAATCACCCATTGTGCCCCAAGGATATGAACATAAATGTCCTCAAAACTTGCTTTAATGCTTGTAGGTGAATATGTAGGTGAACACTGCTGAGGCCTATCCTGATGTGTTTGCTCTTCCATGTTGTGCTCTGCATTTGTGGAGGACCTGTTTGTTAAAGCTGTGTACAGACCTGCACACTGTGTAGACCGCGTCGCTTCATTGTTGTTTAGGCATGCATGCCTTTGTGTAGATCCAGTATGGTCAGGTTTGCCCAAAGGCTTTCAATACCATGTGTTAATACTTCATGATAAAAATAGTTTGGACATGAAAGCTCAAGCTACACTCACTAACACAAACCATCATTTTGTGCTTTTTTTTTTTTTTTTCGCTTGTTCTTACAGTTGCAGTAGATTTCTGTTTTATTATAGCCTTCACATATGTACTTGTTGCTGAGTAGCAATTTAGTATTTTGTCATTCAGTAGTGGCATTTCATTTGTAGGCCTTTTTATTTTCTTGCATGCGCCTGTTCTGGTGACTCATCTCTGAGTCTTCCTGTGCTTAACCGGGAGGAGAGGTGCCGTATGAGGTCTGTCAGTAAATATCAAGTATCAAGGATTTTCGTACTTGCACTGGCTGCTGATTCAGGGTAGGGGAGAAATGGTGATCCATGCAGAAGGAACCAATCCTGTTTAAAAGCTTAACCAAACCTTTCTGATAACAATGCGCTGGTCAGCTTGACTATGATCTGTCTTTTTCGAGAATAACACAGAATCAAATTTACTTGATACGGTGCAGAGCAGATGGCTTTTCAAAAGAAATAAACTAGTAATTGAATTGTGTTTGAAGCCAGACTAACAGGCGATATGGATGACATTTTAGATGAAGTTATATGTCATGTCAGTTGCGATGATTTTTTTCTGTTGTGTGTTGGCAATTAAATTGAGAAAGCAGTTATAGATAAAGTAACAGTATGGGGATGTCTATTTTGGGATAATCTACTGAGTGAAATACCTGATGACAAATCAAGAAAAATCATCACATTGATACAGAAATTCTGTAAATCTAATATTGCATAAAGCAGTCCTGCTCAATGATATGCATGGTTTGCATTTCATGGCTCAGTACACTGAGATACAGTATTAAAGGGAGAGCTACACCTATCTGTCATCTCACTGCTTGACCATAATCTTAAAGTGTTCCGAGCAATTTAATTTAGCATTTACCAAACTATAATGTACAGCAAACATGAGGAAACTCCGACACAAACATGCTTCCATCTGCAGTGCTTTTATCTGATACACCACAAATGCCCATTCTTTGATTGTCTGCTAATTTTGTGAGCTAAAACTCAAAGACCCCCGTCTCTGTATCCCTTTGTCTCACATTCTCACAAGAAAACATGTTATTAGACAAAGCGTGAGAAAATGTTCTTCCTGCAGTTCCTTCAATATGTGTCTCCTCTTTGTGCGGCAGGTGAGATGGTGACGAAGCAGCCCTTGATCCGGAGTATGAGAACAGTGAAACGAGAGACGCTGAAACTGATCTCAGGCTGGGTCAGCCGATCAAACGACCCACAGATGGTGAGAAATCGCTCAGAAATCCTCAGAATTATGGAGGCGCATCACTGCTGCATTATTTCTGTTTTCCTTGAGGAACAATAGCTCTGTTTTGGTGTGATGAACATTCCACCCTAAATTCAGAGAGAAAGAGAAAAAGCATACTTGCATAAAAAAAGCAAACAGCAGTGATATATTTTTACTCCTGTGTGTCCTCAGGAGATACTACCCATTGTGGCAATCAATGAAACGGTTGACAGTAGAAAAGAAGTAGAACTAATCCAGTTAGTATTTTTAGATCAAACTCAAAGATTTCATTTCCTCGTGGCAGACTTGGCCGTTTCTGCCCTCAGCTGTGTTTTTATCTGCATAACAAATAACATTCAAAGTGTGTCTGTGCAGGCGAGGACCAGATTTCAGAGTTTCTACATGTGCAAAAATGATAGCTGCACCTTTTGTAATGTACCTGTCAAAACTAAGCCTTTTAAGAAGCAGCACCTCCCAGTACCTGTCTTTAAAGGTGGATGCTCCTGTTTTTTGTGTTTTTTTTCCCCTCTGTTATTGGTGTATTTCCTGCTGATCCCACCCTGCTGCCTTCCAGGTAGGAGAGAACTTTGTTCCACCGCTGCTGGACGCCGTCCTCATCGACTACCAACGCAACGTCCCCGCTGCCCGCGAGCCCGAGGTCCTCAGCACCATGGCAACCATCGTCAACAAGCTGGGAGGACACATCACAAGCGAGATACCCCAGATCTTTGATGCTGTCTTTGAGTGCACCTTAAACATGATCAACAAGGTAAGGCAAACCGATCAGCTGGATGCAGTTTGTCATCTGAGAGATACCCCTTGAAAAGGGATATATACATATATACACACACACACACACACACACACAGACAAACACAGTCTGACAGGTAAAATTCAAACTTCAATTATCTGATCAAAGACAGGTGCACGCAGTTTGTAGCATCTGTATTATTGTGCTATTGGAAAGTTTTCGTACACAAGTGATACAGATAGTGATTTCTGTCATGTAATAATGGACATTGATTAGCACTAGTCGAATATAATGGACATAAGGCCGATCTTTCACTGCTTCAGTGAAAATCTAAACACTTCCAGTACAGTTGGTGACTAGACACCTGAGTCATCACGAAAACACTTCAATGAGCAGGTTTCATTTGCGCATAGATAAGCTATCTATGCCGTGTGCCCTTCACAGCAGTCTGTTAATCACAGCACTGCATTGGACTGATTGTGCTTGTGTACTTTGACCTGATGGGCCTGAAAGTAGAAAACCAAGATAAAGTATATTTTAGATATCAATCAAAACTATGATCACCTGACTGCTATCTTATCGGCATGTATATCCTGTAAATATATTTTGTATGAGCTGCCTATGAAAAATGTCTAGTTTCTCAACTGCTTGTTGCGTTCATCTCTGAAACCATGCAGCGCACGAGTCAGAGCCTGCAGACAGCCTGTAGAGAAAGTTTCCCATGCTCTATTTCTCATGTTTGAAGAAAAAAAAATTGTGTGCTCAAAATATAAAAATAACCCGTTCAGGGCTCGGTTAACCCACTAAGGGACCCGGGGGCGAACATGTGCTTTGGACCTTGGGGCAGTGCCTGTTTTATTTGTAATCTAGCCTTTAACCTATCGCATGCTTATAAAATGCATCAAATTATGCTTAGTACAGACTTGACTGAATGAAGTGGATAGCCATATCTGGCAGGTTCAGCCCTGAGTAGTGTCTCCTGAGAGACAAAACTCAGGGCAAAAAAAGGTCTGCAAACCCTGACCGCATGGCTTTGAGCATGCGGTAATGTTTTCTGTTCTGGTGGCTGCAAAGTAAGAGCAACATCCAGAGAGACTTAAGGAAGAAAATCAACTTGACACCCAGTGTAAATGTGTCTATGCAGGCTTGTAAACACTAGGTAATCCAGACCAAACTAACATATTTAAACAACTTGTCTATTGTGTTTTTTTTCTGCTAGAACTTTGAGGAGTATCCAGAGCACAGGACCCACTTCTTCTACTTACTCCAAGCTGTAAACTCCCACTGCTTCCCTGCATTCCTCGCCATCCCCCCTGCCCAGTTCAAACTGGTGCTGGACTCCATCATCTGGGCCTTCAAACACACCATGAGGAACGTGGCTGATACTGGTAAGACTGCTTACACACACACACACACACAGACACACACACACACTCCCATTTAACTACATATTTTAATGTTCACATTGAGCTACAATGCCAGGAGCATGAATACTAAATGATGTAAAACAATCTGGGTGCTGTGTTCCATCATGTCATGAGGACAGAGTGTGTCACAGGTGGGGATAATCTTCAAGCAGCAAAAACACTTCAGTTTAAAATGCAGAAATCCGACACTGCAGGTGCGCTGTGATACTTTACCTCAGCAATGTTCATGAGTTCACGCTCAGATCGTCCGGCCCCGCAGTAATGTACAGGTTCTTTTTGTGAGGAAGAAGTGGGTGGAAGTTTCAACTGAATAATATGTGGAAAGCTGAAGTTCTGTTCCTGCCCATCCAGGTCTGCAGATCCTGTACACGCTGCTGCAGAACGTGGCCCAGGAGGAAGCAGCTGCCCAGAGTTTCTACCAGACGTATTTCTGCGATATCCTACAACACATCTTCTCCGTGGTCACCGACACGTCACATACCGCCGGTGAGTTTACACACATGTGAGCTGTGGGGACACCGAGAGGTCCAGGTGACGCCATTAAACATTAATGTAGAATAAGAATAGTGTCTGTAGTAAAAGGGTGTTTGCTGCTGTGTTTCCCGCAGGCCTCACGATGCACGCCTCCATCCTGGCCTACATGTTCAACCTGGTGGAGGAGGGGAAGATCACTACAGTGCTGAACCCTGCCAGCCCCACCAACAACCAGGTGTTCATCCAGGAATACGTGGCCAACCTGCTCAAGACCGCCTTCCCTCATCTACAAGAGTGAGTATGAGCGCACGTCAAACACACGCACAATCTCTGTTGTAGTGAAATAACACATTTGTTTATCACGGCTGTGTTTGTGTGTGTTAGTGCTCAGGTGAAGGTGTTTGTGACCGGGTTGTTCAGCTTAAACCAGGACATTCCTGCCTTCAAGGAGCACCTTAGGGACTTCCTCGTCCAGATAAAGGTGAGGTTGTCAAAGTGAAAAAGCCATACAGACGCTACTAATATCATATTGAATGTGAATGGAGGAACTACAGCCTGGTAGCTCCTCTTGGAGACGAAGCAAGACACACAAAACTCAATGTTAATACACAGTGTTAATTAATGTAATATGTTTGAATGGTCTCTTCATGTGTATCTGTTTGCTGATGAGCTGAACTAAACTGAACAAGACCCTGTATAGCTCTGGCTTTGCTGTTTGTTGTCTGTGCTGCTTTGTCTCTTCACACAGAGGTTATCAGGGACTACATAGTTAGCTGCTTAGCTGGTGTTTCCAGAAATAACATTCTCCTGCATGGCCAGGTTGTCCTTCTAAGTATATGGGAGGTTGGTGGCCTCTGTGCCAGCTTATTGTTATTGCAAAACTGTGTGATAGTGACACAGTGATGTGGGAAGTCACCACAGCTGCCAGGCTCAGGGGATTTTATTCAGATTTTTTTTCTCGTTTTCAAATAATTAATAGATTTGGGTTTTGGGCAGTTTGATGTCACCCTGGGCTTTAGGCAGTTTACACTTTTTTGATTAAAAGAGACTAATGAATTAACTGTAAAGTGAATTGACGGATGAGTTGATAATGAAAACAATCATTAGTCTTAGCCCCAGTCAATATTCTGCAGCAGGGTAAGTGGATATAGAAACTGGATGGATGAAGATGTAGTCTGGCAGTGTAAACCCTGCAGCTAACCGCGGCGCCTCCTTGTTGCAGGAGTTTGCAGGCGAGGACACCTCAGATCTGTTCCTGGAGGAGAGGGAGGCGTCGCTTCGTCAGGCTCAGGAGGAGAAACACAAGATCCAGATGTCGGTCCCAGGCATCCTCAACCCTCACGAGATCCCCGAGGAGATGTGTGACTGAGCACCAGCTCAACCAGACTGTACAGTACTACAAACAAACAAACAAACAAACAAAAACGCCCTAACCACAGCAGCAAACAACAAAACCAGAGAGAGGCACTTGAGTGTGGTGGGAGGCCGCTCACCCTCTGCAGAGCGCGCCGTCCCATTGGATGTTTGTTGACCAAAACAATGCCAACAATATGTAAATGATTACCGCGTCACCCTGTGGCCCTTTTTACATAATCTGCGTTTTCTATGGAGACTTTTTGTGTAATATCTTTCCAGAACTGTTAATCTAAGCTTATGTTTTGTTGGTCTCTGGCCCATCCCAAGACCTGCATGATGAGTTGTAACGATTAGGACAACTTAACCATCTTGTTTTTGTTCTGTTCCCTCCACCTCCCAACTTCTTTTTCCCATATATTTGTTTATATATAAATATATTATATATACAGTCTGAGCAGGGTTCTTTGTCAAAAGCAGCATATCTGTCAAGTCAGCATCAAGGCTTCTAGACCTGTGGCGTGAGAGGCAGGAAGTAGTCTTTTAGAGGTGCATGCACCGCTTGTTTGGTGCCCCACGGCATTGTGGGAGAATGTGAATCTAACGGATAATGAATGAAGGTCGAGAGATGCTGCTCCATGTAGCAGCATCTCATAACTCATAACTCATGAGTTATGCTTCACCTAAAAAAAAAAGTGTTTGGCTGCTGCCGGCGGGAGTTTTTTCTAGGGAAAGCAAAACCGAATATGTGCATATCATCCCAATTGTATAGCATCTTTAATACCATGGGAACATTTTTTTTCCTTTTATTCTATTGTTTCTTTTTGTTGTGGGTGTGTGCGCGTGTGTGCTGTCGCCTAGTCGACATCAGCGTTTTGTTTTCCTCTAAGAGGATTGTTGCTCATTTGTGAGCCTTCATTAATGGGATGTTTTAAGGAAGTGGCGGAGGTATTTATGGGTTCTTAGTTGGTTGCATCTTTATAACAACTCCTGTTTAACTCAGATGGCTTTGAAGATTTTGAATTGTACTAATTTAGATTGTTTACCACGCAGTAGTGTTTCAGGACACTACCTTTTAGAGCAAAATGAAAAATAAAACTGGGTTTACATTTAATTTTGTATTTTTGCATTTTTCATTTGTACCTGTTTGAGTTCTGTCCAAATAAACAAAAGGCTTTTTGTCCAGAGAGCAAATGAATTGCCAACGAGTTTAATTAGGAAAAGAATGTATAAATCCAAATAAGTACCCAATCTCTAATGGCAAATTTCCCTTCTCAAAGTGTTACATTTGTTGTGAACTTTTTGAACTGATTAAAGTTGAGAATTTTATAACCCCGCCTTTGCTCACATTTCTTCATTCCACAACAGAGACCCATTTTACTGGAATTGATGGTTTTTTTCATACTAACTAAAAAGCCCCCCTGCCCTCTCAGAAATATGTCAGGCTCATTGTTCCTTCACTGTGCAGAGTTTGTTTTCACACTCATCTGAAGGAAGAAGTTTCTCTGAGTTCACATTTAAACCTGAGTTTAACTCGTGATTTTACACAGTCTGTTTGGAGGCCAGTCACAATTCAATATGCAACTTACACAAGTTTTCACGTATCAGTAAAATTGCTACTCATCATGTACAGCAATGCATCTCTTGAAGCACTGACTAGATCAAATCCACTTCTCTTCAATCTCTTACCCACATGGCCATAAATCCTAAAAGGAAATGTAGAAGATGATGATGATGATGATGGATGTCATCTGTCATACACACTGTGGCATCCGGCCATTTCCGCTCAGAGATCTTTGGCCAAGGTTGGTGCTGTGTGAACTGACCCTGCCACTAATCCCTGTTAACATACTGGTATTACATTAAAGGTTACAATGACGCCCTGCCTCTGAAAGTTCAAACACTCTTCTGACGCAACACCCCCCCCCCCCCCCCTTTAGAATACTATATATAACATAATAATGGTTAACTTTACTGTACTGTACTTTGGTTACTTTTGTTGGGGGTCCAGTTCGTCAGGTGTGGGTCTTGCAGTGTTTTATATCAAAACCTGGAGAGTGGCCACTTATCACTGCTGCACCCACCCACCCCTGTATGGGGGGGGGGGGGGGGGTGGGGGCTTAGCTGCTATAAGTCATACAATTTCATCTTTGGATGGCTTACAGCCCTTTTGCGGAGTCAGCATCTCTGTCCATTGCTGTATAAGTAGTTAATATGTTTACTCTGATGCTTTCATATGTGACCATCTCTCTGGGACCATAATTCAGTCCGGCTGAAACTGGACGCCCCCCCCCTGCCCTGACCCAGATCCAGAGATCCTCAGCCATTCTCGGCATCCGCTGTCGAGGAGAAGAGGGAACAGCTGGGCTAGCCCCCGCCCACCTACTACCCACCCAAAAGATAAAAATGCCTGCTCTACACCCCCCCCAGCTCTGTGTGTACACTGTGGGCAGGCAGGGTTATTAATACCCCTGTGAGTAAATTTGACGGGAAGAAGCAGGTTAGCGCACCCACCGGTCGGTGCCTCAGACAGAGAAGGTGGCTGACCCTTTACCCAGCGGCAGACTCCAGCCCTCGGTCCAGGACTTTTACTGTTTCCACTAAATTAACTTTTTTTTTTTGTCTTTGGGGCAAGAGAGAAAGGCCCACTAAGGACAAAAAAACTGTACAATTAGTATAATCGGTGTATTGATTTTTAAAAATGTGTTTTCTTCCATATCACCTGGCAGTGAGCTGGAGCAGAGGTGACAGGTTGTGGTCAAACTGGGGCAAAGTTGATTAATGAGAGCCCACCCACTCCACCAAGGTGATCTGCTGCCCCCCAGTGGACAGTTACCAGAAAAGACTTGTCAAATAAAGGTCTGGGCTGGAGTTCAGTGTCATTCATTTATTGGTCCCCGTGTTGAACAGTACAGTCACATTCCAGTACAGACAGGAATGACTACAACTATATCTCTACCAAAACTCAGGGAAACATCTGTAAGCATCTGTCTCACCCAGGGGGCTGGGCTTCCCCTCAGATGACAATGACTATTTACTGAATGTACTGATGTAACGTGATCAGCCGTTTAACCCAAACTTTTCACTCCATCTCTGGCATTTTGTTTTAGTCCCATAAGTTTACTGGATCCAAAGAATCCAGATCTTCAGTTACAAGGCTGGCTGAAAAAGAATAAACATTTCTCATTTGTCCTTTTTAGGAAATTTAATTCCTAACTAATAAATAAACCCTAATAATAATAATAAGGGTTTATTTAATAAACCTTTAAGACACACCGAGAGGTTAATGTGTTCAAGTGCGTTCCCTAGGAGCTGAGCTGGACCCTGACTTCTCCTTGTTTTTCGAGGACTGACCACAGCTGCACAAATAAATAGCTGGCTGAGTGACGGGGAGAGGATGCAGTTAATGGTGATCCATACATAGTCACCTGAGTTAAGCAAAGGGGGGCTGGGGTGAGGGTGAGGAGAGAGTCCACAGCTGGGTTATAAGTGGTGGCCGTGCAAGAGGGGCTGCCGGTAGGACGTTATTTAGTTGTACTGAGCCCTCACAGATGGATCTCGCATCTTCCTCTTCATCCCTTTTCATGCTCGTCTCTTTAACACCTCTGAGGCCTTCTCCCCATCAACTCCTTTATGTTGTCCGGATTTGAGCATAGCGTATTTTAGATCTACAGAGCCAGGGAAAGAAGGAAATGGTCAATTGAATGACTGGTGTGTGTCTGTGTCTCTGTGTGTGTCTCTTTCGCTCTCTCTAAAGAGTACCTGGGTGTCTTCTCTGAACTCTGTCTGGTTTGAGAGGCACTCTTAAATTGCGCTTCCAGTCTGGAGTAGATTCCTCCTGTAGGCTGCAACAGAAAACACACACACACACACACACACACACACACACGTCCAGAACAAAAACAATCCGACATCAGGCAGCTGCCAAAACTAGGGCAGCGGGGCCTGCAGCCCCACAGCAGTCATGACCACATGATGTGAAATGAGACTAGAAATTCCAGTTAAACTTACATTTCCTACATCCTGACACTGAACATCATGTGTATAAACAGATACTTGCCTCTTTAGTATCCTTAGATTTGCTCTGTTCCTGGTCTCCAAACCTCATCTTAGTCAGGTGGCCGACGATCTCCACCATGCGACGCTGGTCTGGTTCATAAAGACAAATGATAAAAAGACAGCTAGACAGAGCTTGATGTCAACTTAGCCAAAATAAGAGAATAAAGTAGCAGTATTTATAAGACTCAGCCTGATTTAAATTGGTAGAACATACTTGATATGCCTAAAAATATCAAAGTATTAATAACATTAATTTCCTGTACAGTCCTCCTTTACCTTCTTCCCTCTGAGCGTCCTGGTTGTATCGCATGGAGCGAGAACTGTCCCACTTACTCTTCTGGACGCTCACTCTACAAAACACATGCAAGTGTTAACCAAACTTCAGTCAATAAAACACCTATTCTAGTGAGGTGCAAGCTACCTTCTATCTTCAGGATCCTGAAATAGGCAGTTTGTTCTGTATTAGTTGAAATAAATACATCCAAGTGTGTGGCTTTCTCATTCATGAAGTACTGAGAATCATTAGTTTTATCCTTACAGTGTCAGATACTATTTAAAAAGTCCCAGATAAGATTTAAATTCAAGATTATTTTTCAATACGTCAAATCAAACACACTTCTTTCCATCTGATACAGTAGATACAGAAACATGTAAGCATGAGGATCATCTCAGTGATTTTGTGTGTGCAGATGAACTCACATGAAGGGTGTGTTGTCCCTGGACTGTGACTGAGGGAAAGAAAATCAGATTAAGAGAACGCAACAGCGCAGGTTTTAAAGTTGCAGTTTGCCATTTGACATCTGTAAATGTGCGTTGTGCCGTGTTATTCAAGTAGGAAGAAGCAGTACAGTTACTAGCATATGTGCTGTTGACACAAAATCTCCAAATTCAACTCTGATAGCTAATGAAAGTGTCCAAGATATTTTCAGGGACATGATGTTCAACTGTGTCTCTTGAAGCTGATGTTCTAAAGTAGTAAAACATAATTTAGAAATACTGTAAATGCAAATTCATGGAAGCTGAATTATTTTGCTTTAATAAACAAAATCTGAACAATTATTTCATATTTGCATCCACATAAAAAGGTCACTATATTGTGAAATGTCGGATTTATTTATCTATATTTAAGACATTTACAACAAGCTTTACTATGCTGCAACTGTTCACTGTACATTGTACCATAAGACCAAAACAAGTAGCATTCTGCAGTGTTTCACTCCATGGAGGAATTTGAATTGAATATCAATGAAGGTACTGACTCACTTTCTCTGGTTTGTCTTTGCGTTGGAAGTTTGGAGAGGACATTTGTTTTTTCAGAGGTCTGTGGGCCTTCTTGGCCTTCTTAGCAGCTGGAAACACAAAAACAAAACAACAGGGTGACTGTGCTGACGCCATCTGCTGGACAGAGAGACAACTGTTTCATTTTCCATCCTTAAAAAGGGCTGGAACAATGAAAGGTTAAAAATAGACGTGATGAAAATGTAGTGTGAGGGTGGGACGGTGGTGATGAGCTATAAATAGGAAAAAACGTTTTGTCATGTGTCCTCATTTTGGTTTTATCATTTAAACTGCAACAGTGACTCAGTGTTGGAAGGAAGCTGCTACACGAGGGTCAAAGGAACAAGCATGCACTGAAAACATTTCATGCAAATAAACATGACATTTATATTGAGGTCAGGGGTGATTAGTCACAGCCAACATGAACCTGAAGGCATCACATTACATGATGAAAATAAAAGGAAAATGGATTCAATGTATGATTATTAAAAAAGAAACACTTGCCACTACACTTTATTGCAATATTCAGAAATCTGAATGAAAATATTTAATAACTGTTACGACTTTCCACTGCAGTCCACTGCTCCAAATGTTTTTGTTGGTACACACAATGATCCATATAAACTGCAATTAAACTGCCATTACAAGACAAAACTGTCATAATAATAGAACAGATATGAGCCTGTAATTAAACCTTGCAGCCGCATTTTAATAATGAATATATCCATGACTTATTACTGTTTCTTCCAGACAAGCAGTGCTCCTGCTCTATTTCAACAGCTTGTAATAAAACACAAAGCATCGCAGGCGATCATCATGGTTAGACCCCTTTCCAACAGTTTCTCCACTTAACTGTTTAACTGTTAATGAAGAGAACTGAAGGCCAAACACGAGTCATTTATTAAGTAAAAATACAAACAGTTTCCACCTGCTGCCTCTCAGATTAGCTTGCTTGTCTGTATTTCATCTACTGTGAAAGGAGTACAGGAAGTAGAAGGAGACATACTGAGCCTTAAACTACAAACTGAGCTCTGAAGACGCTGCGTGGAGGCGCTGGGCGGATGGATACGCCTTTTTTCCCTCCTCAAACCACAAACAGTGGGTTTGACTTTTCTGTTTGTTTGCGGATTAAACAAACTAGATGCAACATGTTACGTCATTTTACTTAATTTGTCTTCCTTAGCGGGAATATTTCTGAACTTTACAAAGAGCCACGCTAGCCTTCCCTGCTTCTAGTCTTTATGCTAAGCTAACTGTACCACATTCTGGCTACTTAACACACACACACACGGGACAGGTACCAATGTTCTTCTCTCACAAGTGTTAGCTTTAAAAATGGTGAACTATACCTTTAAAATAAAAATTGTTAAAAGATATATGTAATTAATAATTGTCTAGTGTAATTATGCAGCCCTGTACGCGTGCCACAAATCAAAGCTGGGGGGGCGGTTCACACGACTCCTGTCACTCATCATTACTTGTGCCTGATGGAAAGCGCCACACATCTGGCTCGGGCACAGAAAACCTGATCCAGCTGTTAACTGTCCAAAAAAGCCACGAAGCTTCTCACCTTGTTTCTTGGACAGCTCCTCTTCATCCCCCACCTCATCTTCAGTGACCTCTGACCCCGTGGTGTACTCCTCATCCTCTGACAGGAGAGACTGCTGCCTCTGGCAAGGCAGAAGTCACACGTTTCAGACATAACCACTCTGCTGCTTGACGACACTGACTTCAGATGCAGGCGCCCCTCGATCTTTACATTTGACTAATCTAACAAAAACGCCATTTGCTGTTTCCTTTGCTTACACCTGGACGTGTCTCTGGAGACAGCTGGCTAACCAAATGATCAGAATATAAGCAGATGTAATGAAGGAAATAAGAGAAAAGTCCTACCAGTTGCAGACTCCAGTTTTTCAAAAAGGAAAACTGGTTAAAAAGAGGAAGAGGCTGAAGTCAGAGCCAGAAAAATTACACACTGGTAGAATAAAAGCAGCCGACAGAGAGAAACACACTGAGAGGGAGAGAGACTTACAGTGCTGCGGTCTCCCCTCAGAGGGCCGAGCAGGGTTGGCTCCAAGAGAACATCACAGTCCTCACCCTTTTCTGCACTGGATGGACTCTCCTCAGTACTAACACACATACGAGCACAAACAAGAAATAGAATTTCATTGGATCCTTTCATAGCACATGCCCTTGTAAAATGTTGGCAATCTTCAAACATCTCCACACACTCTCACCCCTCTGCAGGTGGCGAGTTGGACAGGCACACAGCGTCTCTGTGCAGCAGCAGGTCATTAAGGACTCTGGTCTGGGCTGAGGCCACCTCGTCACAGTCCTCTTCATCAGGTACGTTCACTATGTGGTCTCGCATCTTACAGCCCTGAACGCACACAATATGTTTATACTCAACTGTGTTGGGACCTCCTGAAGATTTCACGCGCAGCTTAGACGTGTTCCAGCCACAAAGAAACAGTATGCATGCGGACCGGACTCAAAGTTGGAGTTGGTCAGGGCACGTAAAGACATAAAGGAAACGGTGAACTGAATTAACTACATCACTGAGTTAATTAACACATTAACTGATTAAAACATTGGTTTGAATGTCCATAAGTCTCAGGATGAACTGTGAGCTGCGTTTATTCATTATCTGTAGCCAGTAGCTGTCCCAGCATGCAGTGGGTGGAGGGCACTGGAAGCACTCTGGGCAGGTTACTCATCTGCAATACTTTATAAGCCAAGTAGAGGATTTACAGAAGATGTACTGTATGTATAATGGTTAAATTAAACATTGACAGGGCAGCCATTAGTTCACCTGTTTTACTGAGCATTTTAAATAGAACGTGAACGCATGGTTTGATTTATGAGACGACTAAATATGAATCAGTTAATGTTGAATCAACTAGATTGGCTGTTTTTGGTTAAGAGCTGTTGCAAAGGCTTTAATAGAACATTTGGCAGCCTTTCAATCAATTTGTGAATCTGTTTTACACTGTTGTGTGTGAGTGTGTGTGTTTGTGTGTGTGTGTGTGTGTGTGCGCGTGTCCATACCTTGGGCATACCAGTGGGGTCAAAGCGGAGAACCCTCTGGTTGCAACAGGGGTAGATTCCTGCACCATGCCAGCCTTTCTCTGTACCCATGCCAGGGTACAGTACACTGTCTGGGTGGTACTTGCAATGGGTCAGCTCTGCACACACAAACACCTACACACACACACACACACACACACACACACACACACACACACACGCACGCACACACACACACACACACACGCACGCACAGAAAGTCTTTAAATGGGGTTGAATGTACTGTGTCATAGGTGCTCAGGTTTGTAGCATGAGCCTTACATATTTGTGCATCACACAAACACACCTGTTGGCATCGGAAGCAGGTGAGGTAGTTGATGGTACCCCAGATTCTCCAGTACACCAGGACCCAGGACTTGAGCTCCTCATACAGGCCGGTGATGTATTCATGCACATCCCAGCTCTTCTGTCTGCAAACATGCGCACACACACACACACACTGCGATATAGAGATATTTATATCACAGATATTTAGTTCTCTGTGTGTTCTCGCTGACAGCTAGACAAACACAGTAACTAGAAGCACATGAGTCTTGTCCACGTGTAGGACTTGGCTTTGTCATACCAAATGGTTGCTATAATAACCTAGTGTGTGTATAGATGATCTCGCCACGAGCATCGATGTTTATCTTTCCCGGAACACAAGAAATCTTCCTCTCTGTGTCTTTGGTCAGCAGCTTAAGGCACAGACCGCACCTGGCATAAACACACATACATCACACGGTAAAAATCAAATATGAAGGTAAGAGAAATCTCTCTCACACACACACACACACACACACACGTTAGGTGCTACTCACCTGTAGAGAGTGGAGGCGTTCCCTGGCGAATCTCTGCTCTGGTAGCTGGGATCAAAGAGGCGCTCAATTTTCTTCTGAAACAATTTGCTTTGAGGGGGAAATAAAATTAAAAAAAGACCTCTGCAAACCTCCTCTCTCTGTAATGCTGTTTATGCCAGATTCACCACGTTCGCGCCTCGTTACCTTTTGAACTTGTCCTTCTTGTCCCTGATGTCGTCGGCCTCGTTGTGGCTGAAGAGCTGGGCGATGCGGGTGGCCAGGTTGCTGTTGATGCAGTTCATGTTGCAGGGCGTAGCCACGATGGCGCTCATGTGTTTGTGGCAGTACTGGATGCACTCCTCCACCTGAACATGGACACGCATGTGCCGCTCTCATTTGACCTTTCACAGCAACAGTACACTTCATTTCCGTTATCCTACATACAGTCAATACTAATCAAACACTACTTTATCATTGCTACAGCGTTAGCTCTGCTTACAGAGCCCCAGTAAGTATAGCAGTGGTAAGAACATCTACTGCAGACTGTCAAAATAACTTTTGGGGTCAAAGGGACATCTACACTCTAAACATCCATGCAACACCAACTTAACAAAGCTCTATGTACAGGCCTCTTGTTTCTCCTGGACTAGAACTCTGAAACATAAAATAATTTGTAAGCTGCTGGTGCTTTTTCGAGATCTCTGAGGCCTCAGCGTCTTGGCTACAAGATATTCTTGGGAACACGCCGCTGTATGGCCACATATCAACATTTTCTTTTTCTTTTTTTTTACAGATGAAAAACAGAAGGCCTGAAGCACATCACCACACCGAGCATCACACGTCACAACACTTACTAACGTATCCATCTTCAAGAACTCGGAGGAGATCAGGATTGAGATCACATTGCTGGGCTCTGTAACCGACAAACACCACGTGACCAACCAAGCAAACCCCACAACCCACAAACAACACAGAACATACAGCCAGTAACCCACCAAACACACACCACAGATTAACACAAACAGGTGGTGTAAAGTGACAGCTCAGGCATTCTCATGTTGTAATAATGTGCGTTCTGTTATTATTTGACAGTTTTCCCCGGGGATTTACCGAGCCGGGGTTTGTCCCTATTCCCCTCTCCTGCAGAGTTCCTCCTGACGTAGTTCATGAGCCAGTCAAAGATCTGCACATCGCAGTGAACCGAGATGTCCACTTCCTCCCACCGCTGGGGGTCCACAGACAGGTACTCAGCAAAGTAGCGCATCTCTTTGACGAGAAGGTCTCTGGGACACGTGAAGTCCTGCTTCAGGTTCTTGGTCTCGTCACACACATGGATGACCATGTTGGGACTGTAGGGGGGAAAAAGAAACAGTTCCAATCCAAAACTCACCGCTGAGTATGAGTACACAGAACTTCAAATGTTTTATATCTGTCCACAGGGCGTGAGTGATTCATACCGAAAAGATTTTTGAGATAAGGAGGAGGATCATTTAAAGATAGAGCAAATGTGTCCGTATGTGTAAGGAATCCATGCTTTTTTTGTTTGCTGGTTTACTTACTCTCGTGGCTTCTGAGGTTTGACATCCTCCTCTGTAGAGACTCTTTTCTCTTTCTTCTCCACAGCACCAACTCTTCCTGAGGGTGTCGATTTGGAGCCTGCTGACACCAGCAGAAAACACGTAAATAGTCCACCTGTTTCATGATCATACCGGCTAAAGTATGATGGACAACCAGTAGGCACGATATGGACTAGAGTTCTTTATCATTATATTTCATTTTTTAGTACTTCCCAGCCGTTTCTATTGATATAATTGATAGGTGGCATAAAATTAACAGATGGATTAAACAATTAAAAAATATTAATTCAATTAAAAATTATTAATTAATTTAAGATTATTTAAGTCTTTGCTAACATGAGTGTTTACCATAGGTCTGATCTTCTATTATACAGTCTATGTGTCTGATGGTGCTGACTGAATCTCCACAAAAAGGACTAAACAGCTGCCTGCAGCACAAACCACTGTCAAAACAATCCCGTATAAAAACAATATACAATAAATTATTAACAAAAAACAATATTTGAATACCCGGCTTTTGTTGGGTGAAGTGAAATGTTACCTGATGGTCGCTAACTGACCTGTAACCTTGCTGCTGCTCTGGCTGCTTCCCGTCTCCACCACCTCCCCAGTGTCCAGCAGCGTGGACAGGCCATCAGAAGGGAAGGTGCTTCCTTCTGTCAGGGAGTTACATTGGTTGTCCACATGAGGAAAACCCCCCGTGCTCTTCAGCTCCTCGAATCGACTGGCACACTGGAAGATCACATCAGTGCCTCAGTATTATTTCTTATCAACAAGTCAGGCCTAATGCTACGAAACCACAGGATGATTGATGGATGGGACTGGATCGGATGGAAGGAGGGGTGGGTGGATGGAAGCATTCACGGTTACCCAGCGTTCCAGTTACCTCCTTGGGCGTGAATCCTGGGACTAGCTTGGATACGTTGTCCCAGTTGATGGGCTGGGGCACTCCCCACAGAGAGCCCAGCACCATGTCCAGAACCAGGACGTTGTTGTCATAGGGAAAGTTGTTGTTGTCCGAGCAGAAGCGGCTCATCTCTACAGAGACGGAGAGACGAGGGACAAAGGGCAGTAAGTCATCGAAGGATAATGCTCAATCAACAGACTGAATAATTTCGGGGGTTTGGACTGCTGGGAGGGCAAAGCAAAGCTTTTGAGGAAATTTTCGAGGGGCATTTTTCACAATGGTCCGACATTTTATAGCCCCAGTGATAAATGGCTTGATCAAGAAAATAATCACCACATTCATCGATAAGGAAAATAAGAGTTAGTTGCAGCCATAGTCCAAATAATGAAAGATTTTGTTTCCAAGAGACCCCCCCCCCCCCCCCATCTCAAGTGAAGGGGGGTATGACATTATCATGTGTGAGGTATTATATATATATATATATAAACTGTCCAGCTCTACGCACAACTGGGAATGTGTCTAAGGGAGTTTCTATAAAGATTAGCCATATTTCTACACACTAACACTGACCTTCAATTGGCAAATTCACATCATTTTCACATACATCAAAATTGTGTGAATTGATTTTTAAAGGATTCGGTTTGGTTGGTGGTTGTGTACCGCCTCCTTCACTAGAAATCAAATGACCTGTGATTTTCTACCATTAAATACATGAGAACTCATTACATGATGTTGTGAGGGCTGTGCAGAGCTCTACTCTGAGATCATGTCAGCAGCCGAAGATGAGGTCGACAACTTGTGCATTTTACACACATGTGCTGATACAGGTGTGTGATTTCAATCCACGGTATAAGGCAGAGAAACTTAGTGGTGTCAGTAGAGTAGTGATGCTGGCGAAGGCCGGGTCCCTCGGTCCTCCTCCTCCTGCTGCATCAACATCATCATCATCATCATCATCATGCTTTTAGGTCAAATTAACCCAGCTGGGACTCTATACACATAATTCAAACAGCAAGGACATGATATTGTGAACATACTTATCTGGTGTCAGTAGTCTCGTCCGGTGCACTGAGCCCTGGTTTATGTCATTGTGTGCAGATGCTGCTGCTGCTGGTGCTGATGCTGATGCTGCTGCAGCTGATGATGGTGCTAATGATGCTGATGGTGGTGCAGCTGATGGTGGTGCAGCTGCTGATGATGGTGCCGCTGATGATGGTGCTGATGGTGCTGCGGTCTCCTACCGGCTAACTGTCGCCATCGGTAGTGCTAGCTCACTTTGCGGGACAGGATGTGCTGCCTTCAGGCACTCCGCGTAAAACCTTCAACTCAAGCTCCGCACGACGCGTCACGACCCCCAGGAATGCAGTCACACAGTATTGCTCAGTTATTGGTGGGTGCTGCGGTTTTTTTTCAAATTAGGCGATTTACCCTTTGTAGCAATGTCAGGATAAATTATAAGGAACACACGCCTTAAACAATTATGCTCACTTTTATCGACGTGGGTTTCGGCGAAGTATTGCCAAGTCTTTTGAGTGAAGTAGCTATGCGGTTGATTCTGCAAGACATTTGTGGACCATGAGTTATGAGTCTTTTGATAAACTACTATTTCCAAGGTCCAGAATAACCTTTAAACTCAATTGCGTCCATATAACTAATATTTCCGATAGTCCTTGAAGGCAGCATTAGCTTCATTCAGCTAGCCCATCAGCTAGCTGAGAGTGGCTCCTGAACAGACATGTTTGTGCGTGTTTACGGCCAGCAGCGCGGGGAAACATCACCGACAGGCTGCACTGCCACTATACAAACTCAGCGGTCAAGTCCGAAAGTCATTTGGACAAATAAACCCTTTTCTGTCGGTTCCGTCGGTCTCTGCAGCGCTGACTCGTCGCTGTTGTCGCACTGCAGCAGGTTAGGCGTCCTGTTGCCTAGAGACAGCAGGTCGTAAATCCAGTGTTTCTGCCATAAATCCTCCTCAGACTTTTCAAACTACTAAATAAAGTTACATTAAAATAACAATACTAACCCAGGCTATAACTAATAAACTAATTATAAGATCCAACTTTATACTCATATTCACTTGATAAAGATATTACACAACGGGCAAAAAAAGGATTTTTGAAAATCTTTATTTTCAAAATAATTATATTAAATATTTACAAAATTACTTTCTGTGACTAACTGTTGAAAATGTGCAAAATTAGCCCCTTTTCATTCTGGATGAATCCAATCCCATTCACAAAGAAGACAACACAGAGGACCAAGCAGCCAAGGTCACATAATTACATTATCAAACAAAATCCCCCGGCTTTGTCCATGTGCTGTCAGTGGTGATGTATCAGTGCACCTCACTTACTTAAACAATTGAACTAATTCCTGTTACTGAACAATCTCCAGATGCTGAATCTTATATAAGAGATCATTTTAAGAACAGCAGTGTACCATATATAGAGAATACACACAACGTTCTTTGTTGTACAAGCTCTGGCTATCAAAATGTAATGATAACCTCCTCATTTGAGACACACTGGTTCTAAACAGCACAGTACAACAGGGACCCTGTGTATGGAAACCATTTTTCACCGATAACTTCATTAGAGGGTCCAGATGTGTTTGTTGATTTGAACCATTATAGATGAGCCTAGGAACTACCTTCTTAATGATGCTCACGTCATTTCCCCAAATATCTACTGTCAGCTGAATATTAGTCAGGGTTCAGAGTTAAACACTGCAAACAAGTACTGAGTGAGCCAACCGATGTTTGGAACACATTTAGACTTGCATACAGAGATATGCATACATGCACAAACATCACAAGTCAGTCTTGTCCGGGATGTTTAGGAGGTTGGAGGGCATGCTGGAGTTGGATGTCCCCAGGCTGAAGGAGGCTGGTGTTTCTGTGTACACCGACTCCAGCAGCTCTTCTGAGGAAGCTGAATCAAGGCCCGGGGTGAAGCTTGGGGCAGGGTTTGACTGTGGGTGTGCAGCAAGAGCTGCCTGGGAGGGCTGTGTGTTCTCTTGCTGCACCTGAGCAAGCCTCTCCCTCTCTGCATGCTTGCGGCCTCTCCGCTTACCGAGGACCTTGACGTAGTTGGCGGGGACAAGTCCGGCGGTCTGACCGTCCACGCTGGCCAGCAGCCAGCCTCGCACCCTGGGCTGTTGCTCTAAACACAGGGGAGAAAAAAAATATCATTATCAAAGTTCACAACTATCTCTCTTGGGAAGAAAACCCTTTTCTATTGTTCCAAAGCACGCCTTACTTTTTCCGTTAAAGACAATCTGTTTGATGATTAAAGCTCCACTCAAAACACAAACTTTAAAACTCTATTTGACTGATGTCTTCGCAATGTACACTACGCACTAACAGTCCCACATAGACAGGAGAACAGGAGCTGTGATTTCACTTGTAACATTTATGTGGACCCCACTAGTCGCTACCTTGGCAATAACTACTCTTCCTGGGGTCCATATAAAAAAAAAAAAACAGCAATCATGTTTACAACTACATACAGCACGTAATAAAGTTAAGGAACTCATCTTCACATATTAAGAGAATATTGTTATAACACAATAAATATTTTCAGAAACAAACACATGACATAAAAAACATTAAATAAAACATTTTTAATTCTCTGAAAATTCAATAAGAATAAAAAAAATGACACCCCTGTAATAATTTTTTTAAAATAAGTATAATAATAGTTATAAAAATAATATTGTATTGTTGTATATTTATAAAGTTTTTCAAAATAGGGATGTAGCCACTGGCCAGGAGTGGGTGATGTGGATAAAGATACTAAAATCCAATATTGCCATAAAACACTTGTGTTGCACCACTGACCACAATGGCCGAGCGAACCCAGAAGTGTTCAACAAATTCCGTATGAGAGAAACCTGAGGACAGAAAATGACTAATTCAAGGGGTTCATTAAAGAGATCTCACCTTTAGGGGCAAGGTTGAGCATGTCTCCAGCCCGCACGGAAATCTCCTCCTCAGACGCAGCAGAAAAGTCATACTCTGCTCTGGCCACTACATGGTCGTCCTCTCCACTGGCCCAGTTAGTGGCTAAATAATGAAACACAAAACATCTTGTTAAGAGTTTGGAGTAAAATACTACAGACACACCAATACTTTGACATTCATCAGCTTCTCTTGCATAGACTATGTTTTCTGGTGTTAGTTCTTGATATTTTCCAGCTTCTTTCAGCATGATCAGTGAAGGTTGTCTATCTGATTCTATCTACAACAGCGTTTCTCAACTGCTGCCACCGAGGCACAAGGTGGTGCAGCCAGCAGTCATTGTGATTGGCTGGAAAAACATCTGCAAAGTTTTGGGCCTTGATGGCACATGGTGAGAGCTGCTGATCTAAGGAGACCCCAAAAAAGGTAGTTACATGGTTGACCCTGAATTTAGGGAGGAGCAGATTTGGGGAAAAGCTCCTGCACTTAGAAAGTTAAGTACAAAATCTTCAATGCAAGTCTCACCGCTTTCTTCAGGGCCAGAGCTGGAGCTCAGCAGTTTCCAGATAAGGTAAGGTCCCCCCAAAACTACAGCGAAAAACAGAAAGATTGGCCAGGACTTCACGGTCTGATCCTCCATCCCTGCTCCTTGCCCTGTGGATGCGCTCATAGCCAGGGCGTCGCTTGCGCTGTCCGCCCACAAGTCCTCAGCCTCAGCGTCTGACCTCCGCCCCAGCAGCCTCTGGACCCGTCGGTAGAGGTAGCGCAAGGTGCGCACCAGAGCGAAGGCCGACAGAACTCGGGTGAGGTGTGCGCGCAGCCGCGTCAGGTGGTTGGCTACGTCCAGCACAGCACGGAAGCTGTTATACACCGCTGAAAAGGTGGCGTCCAGCATCATACTAACTGAGGCAAAGGCCTGGACGATGCTCTCGATGGACTGGAAGGCGCCGCGGCTCCCCTCCTCCGCTTGCTGCACGAACCGGCTGGGGGCGACGTCTTCCGTGTGGGGGAGGCGGCCGTACCCTCCCGGGCCGTAGCCACCGCCATAGCTACCGCCGTAGCTGTAGGGGCTGTACCCCCCATAGATGGAGCTCCCATAGGGGCTGTAAGAGGAGTTGAAGGAGCTGTAGGATGGACGGTAGGGCTGCTGGACGGGGCGAGGGGGCACTGGGGGCACCATCCTGGTCAGGACAGGAGGGCCCACAGAAGCAGAGGGGCCTGCCGATGGTCCAAAGCTTGTAGACCTGTTTGGTGAGAATATCGAGACAAGACAGGGTTCAAAACATCTTTAGTTATTTTATATGATACAGAGGAGCATGGGTGACATTTCAGTCGGCCAGGGGCCTGATGCTGAACTCATCCAGCAGGCATTAGGTTAAAGACTCTGTGTCAATACCAGGTTATTTTAAAACAACTCCAACAACCTTAAGCATCGAAAACATTATATTCTACATACCTGGTCAAAATGTTATTGATAGGTTATTGGTAACAGGGGTTCATTTAAATTATTAGTGAACCCCGAGGACGGTGAGGAGGAGACAGTTTTATCGGAATTCCTGCTGATTATCGTATTACAAACTAGCCGTAGTGGAGAGGGGCAACTGAAAGTTACTGCAAAGTTTTACTGAATGTTTTGTGTGGCGTCCACGTTCTTCAACAGGAAATGCAACAAAGAAACTGCCAAATTATAAAGGGAGTCTGGCAGAAGGAGGCACATGACAGGCAGGGCCTCGTCGGGCCTGGCTGGCTGGTTGGTTGGTTAGCTGTTTGCACTCCTGTTACTGGGTTTAAATGGCTGCCGCTGGCCACGTTTTGAGACAGCCTGACTGGTGAGCTGCTGATGTCTCAGCCCACCATGTCGGAGTCTCACTGCGGATAATGTCCCCTCGCTTGTGCAACAACCTCAGCGCAAGCTAACTAGCAACAACAGCTAACCAGCTGCAGCCAGTAAACACAAAGCGGGTCTTCAGGAGGCGAGCAGGCCGACGCGGCTGCTGCAGGTTTACCTGTAGTTTATAGGTGCACTCATGGCCCCAGGAATCCGCCTTTCCCATGGCTTTATCGGAGGCTGTGGATCCATCGTAAAATATATGTGTGCAAAGTGTAAAAATAGTGCGGAACCTGTCCCGGATCCTGCTCCTCTGGCTGCTCCTCCTGCTGCCTTCCCGTGCTCCTCGTAATTTCCTACTTTTGGTATCGCAACTATGCGCATGTAGGTGGATTCAATAGCCCTAAAGGGACTATGAATAACGTTTAACAATACAGGATTTATTCAGGGCATATCGCTTTGTCTGTTAGATGTGGGCACGGTTTCCGTGACGTTGTCCTCGAAACAAACACAATGATACTAATCAAAGGAATTTCGGTGGTTGAATTATCGCCGACACCACCTAAAGGCACCAACTGTGTGGTCAGACCAGAACAATTGATCCAAATCTATCTAAAGTACGTAAGAAGTAAGAACTTGAAATTTAATTTAAAATACTGTAATTTATTTCTACTTCTATTTTTTGTCACTGCTTAAATTACACCCATAGCCTGGATGACCTCCCAAATCCATTTACCATCCTTTTTGTGTTTCACACTCGATTGGTACAGCCTGGAGGTAAAAACAATTACCTGCATCTCTCACTTCTGTCCAGCAGAGGGTGCTGTGACTTATCACAAAGGATAGTTGATTAAAAAACGGACCCCCCCCCCCCGTAATCCACTAGGGTTAAATAATGGGATACACAAAGAACATGGATATTAGTTAGTACTTTCCTAACGACTGTCCACTCACATTGACAACAGGCATTTTAAATTCCTAGTGAGAATAGAAGAGGAACACTGACACTGTCCTGAAGTTTGGACTTTATTGTGTAGACTACACGCCCCCACCCTGCACTAGGAAGTTCAGGTATAAAACTTGAGCTGAATAAACAGACTGCTGTTATCAAGTAAACATGATTTAAAAAAGACAGTCTGCTGTCCTCAGATTAATCAGAGGAGATGGTGTTGCACATGACATGATTTCCTCTTTTAACACCCCACTGTGAGGTGCTAAGATCTGCTAACAGTTCTCTGAAAATCCATTCTAAGAAAGAAACAACAGTGTTATTCCCACCTATCTTCAATAGATCAACTGCTTCATCGCTCTTCCCCACTCCCGTCTCCTTTTATCGCTGACATAGCAGCTCGTTGATTTGACTTGTGTGACATGCATGAATCTGGTTTGAGGATGGATTCCCCTTTGGGTTTTTGACAGGGTTGTTCAGTTAACCCCGTAGTAAGCTGTGTGAGGGGGCGACTTTTGATTGCAATGCTGTGAGGAAAGCTGCTCTTGAGCGCGAACAGTGTGCGGTGTGTGTGGGTGGTGTTTTAGGAGGGAGCCCTGTGATGTCAAGTGCCGTGTGTGTGCGTGCATGTGTGTGTGTGTGTGTGTGTGGGGGGGGGGGGCATGTGCAGAGCTGTCACCTCAGCCTCACTAGGAGGAGGACGACAGAAGATGTCTGTGTGATGCCACAGTGTAGGTGTGTGTGAAGCTGAGGCTGCCGTTTGACATGACGGTGTCAGGATCCCGGGGCGAGGAGGTGGTAATCCAAAGTGTTGGCCTGTGATGTCGCTGCGCGTGGGAAGATGCTTGAGCTGATGATGGTCCTGGTATTTGGGGTTTGTGCTCAGCACCTGTGACCTTTTGTACTGTGATGATATAGGAAGGTCAGGGATCATTACATTTCGAGCAAATCTACAAACAATTGCCTCAGACATACATAACACGGTGAAAAGTAAAGGACACGACCAACCCATATGTGATTGCTGGATGTGAATACGCTGCAGCCTCCACTCTTCAGGGTTCTGGTTTGGGAGGGGAACATCACCCTTTGGTTGAACTGACCACAACTCTGTAGGTGCTTGGGTTTCTTGGTGAGAGTTAGATGAGAAGATCAGAAACGCTCTCACGGGGAACAGCTAGCCTGGCTCTGTCCAAAGGTTCAAAAATATGCTTTGCAGCACCCCTGAAGCTCACTAACTAAATCACTACATCTAGTTTATGTAATCCACACAAAAACCGAAGTGGTGTAGTTTGTTTAGTTTAGCAAGAAAGCGAATGAGCATGTGTTCCCCAAAATGTTGAACTATTCCTTTAATTAAAACTAAGAGGAAGAGAAAGCAAACACATCAGTCTATTTGCAGTTCAGTATTTTCGATAATGGCGGACTGACATATTTGGGAGAAAGTGTTGCCTATTTGCCTAACACATTTTCCCAAGATTGAAAACATTTGCTGTGTCAGCCACAAACTTACCCCGAATATTCCTCTGTTAAAACAAACACAAAAGCTGGTAGTCAAGACAGACTGTTTGACACCATTAAATAGTTCAAAGAATCCCAAACCAAATCTGGTCTTGTTCCTCAGTATATATTTAGCCCCCTGCACTAACCAAACCTGTGACTTCCCCCTAACACAGCATTCCTTCACTCACTCTAAATTTCCAGTCTTCCTAACTTGTTACAAGGCGTAGTTTTGCCGGGCAGCACGCCAGTTTTGCTTGAGAGTGATGCGTGTACTTTTCACAGACATTGGTTCCCCATGGCTGCGTGTGTTGCACAAAGTGCACATGACGGAGGGGAAGATGGAGAGCTGAGACAAAAGGGGAACTGTTGAGGAGAAAATATTGGTGGAACATACAGAACTCAGTTAAGGTTGGTGTTTATTTAACACCTGCTTACGCCACAGTGCGCTGCCATGGTTGTGCGGCTGCTAGTCAAAAGAAAAAAGGAAATACAATAACTGACTGCAGTGTCAAACCAGACAACACTACAGTGTCTGTTGTACTGGACTTAGAGGGACTATTATCAAGCTCTGGTATCTTAAGTGTAAGTGTAAAAAGGCAGACAGCTATACAAGTTGTAAAACCTTAATTTTATACCTTTTTGGGATGCTTATATCAAGATATAATCAGATACTGTACTCCATATTTGGACAGTAAATACAAAATCCATTTACCACATAAACAAAGAGTATGGTTACACCCTCACCTTTGGAATAAGACCGAATAAGCACACAGGTGTAAACTGTTCTGGTCAAACATTACAGTACAACAAAACCCAGTAAAAGCTTCATGGGATTTTCCCTGCTCTGAAACATGAGTTAGATCTTGCATGTGGAGCCCTCCTAGATACACATAAGGTACAGTACCTATAATTAAAATGTGCTGCAGGAAGTTTGCAAATTGTAGGATCAGGGGAATTGCTCTCAGAGAATGGAAGTAATAACCGTTCTCCAAATTTCATGAAGGTCTGGGCTCAGTGATCTTATAGGTGGAAAAGATGACTTTATGTGGTTATGACACTGTTTGGGCATCATTCCATGAGTTGATTCAGAAAAAGACTAGGTTTTGAAAATTATTTACAAAATGAATGGACCATTCGTGAATGAAAAATGGTGAATTGCTGTGTGCAGATTGACGTGTGGCAAAGTCAGAACATATTTTATTGCTTCATCAATTAAAGAAATTATTTAGTAACTTCCATGAGGCAGATTTTGTTTTAAAGCTGGAGGTTAAAACAAACCAAAGTGACCAGTGTCCAGAATCCCTTATTTGAAGAAATTAACTTTTATGTTCATATTAATGGTTATATGTAGTAATAGAAAACCCTAGAAAGTCTGATTTGTTTGAATTTAGTGTGAATACATCCATACATTGGACATCAACGTCAGATAAATCACCAGTAATGTTATTATCCAAAAATATACATAGGGGAAGTGGATGAATAACATTAAAATCAAACTTTCTACTCTCAATATCATGCATACACCTCTGTGAGTGCACTGTTGTTTGCATACATCAATGAAAAAGTCAGCCCCATAGTAACCCCAGCCTAATTTGGCGAGATAATGGCGTCTTCATTCAGGTAGAGTGTGACCGGATGCCGGCGTTGTCAGCAACCACTTGCAGTGAGTGAGAGAGGGTTTGCGAGCTTCAAAGGAAGGTGGGGGGGGGGGGGGGGGAGCTGAGGGAAGGGGGAGGAGACAGAGCAGCAAAGGAGGGGCATTACTGGAAATAGGTGGCTAAACAGGTCTAGCTTGCCTTTTCCAGGACATGGTTAGGAAATACCAAAAAAGACATTGTGCGCCAAGCGTCTAGGACAAACTTTCACTGTGTATGCACAGAGAGACAAACATGGCTGCACACACAGACGCAACATACAGTACAGTGCACGAGTGCGCCCACACACTCATGCACTCTTTGTATTGTGAGAGCTGCACAACTCATAATACTAATGCAGCTCCTTGCAGAAGTGAAATGTCCTGAGTGTGGAAGAATTACTTAATTAATTACTTAATTGTTCTATGTGAGGACATTTGGTCCTCTTATTATTTGATGTCACAATACCATGTTTCATTACACAGCCCAATGCCTCTTTTCACACATGTATTTACTGACTCTGGCGCAGTAGGCGTGGGTTAAATGTGGGGAATGCTAAATTTCATGTTGCAAATCTGAAAGGGAATTGCAAGCCCTGAGCCAAAACGAACAGAAATTACGCCAGCCCAGTTCAGATGTCAAAATGTTACATCAAGAGGTCAATGTAGTAACCTTAGGTTACAGGAACACATTATGCGGATTACCATCATTTCATCCACAAACTAAACTCTAAACAGGAAAACATAGACCAGCTGTGGTTACTCCTATTTCCTAAAATTCACCCATTTTTTTCACCATCCTACGAGCCAGTTAGATTACTTTAAAAAAGAAAAAAACCTGCAGAGGATAGGTGTTTCTTTCCATTCATTGAAGCTGCACTAATCAATATTTTTATATGAATAATGTGTTAAATGGATTTGTATAATGTGAAAGGTGTTGCTCGTAGTGACAAACCCGCGGAGAATGATCAGCTGACTCTGTAGTTGCCATCACCTCTAGCGAGCGTTTTAGCATCTTTCAGCTCATTGTTCTTACCTGCAACTTCACTGTGTAGGTTCAGTCTCATGGCTCTCATCAATCTCATGTTTCCAACCAGAGCGAACAAGCTCTGATAAACTCACTGTGTGCTACCTGCCCACTTTAAAACAGCAGACAGAGATGGTGACTAGCCGGCGAACATAGTGGAGCTTTTTTCTAAAAACAGAGCTTAAAAAGGAGAATGGATAGGACTTCCATTTGCCTGGTGGCCGAAAACACGACTTCAAATGAATACCAGGGTTGTTCCGTGTCTCCTGGGTGTGGTCATAGTTTGCTAACACTTAAGCCACATCAACTTTATAAGATCATAATATGTCAAACATGGGAATAGCTTGTTGTGGAGTCTGGCCAGAAGAAAAAATGGATTAATTAAAAGTTCAACAATAAAAATGCTTTCTGCAGTGAACCGTGAGTGGATTCTTGACAGTATCCTGTGCGTTGAGGTTAAATCAGGGTTCACTGTGGTTCCTCACAACGAGACAGGAAGGAAGCTTCATACAGCATTTCACCTCAGTCTCCTAATACAAGAGAAAACAAACATCTCCAATGTAGCACATCCTGGATTCCTTGGTAATGACGCTTCAGGACACGCCGCTTGTAAAGTACCATTGAATGCAGAATTTTTCAAGAAACAAGATTAGAATCAAAATGTTGATTTGTCACCTCATCACCGAATTGTGAGGAAAATGTGAAGGACACTTATGTGAAACTGTACAGCAAATTCACAATTCTGACGACCGTCATTGCAACAATTTCTTTCATGTCTCTTCAAGCATTTACAGTATTAGTCTATGTGAGTCAAATCTTAAAAGGTATGCCAAGACTGTGATCATTGGTTTTCTAATCTTTTGACGTTGAGGGCCATGGGATGAAAATGTTTTATTATTTATTGGCAATGTGTCACTCCACAAGCTTTGGTCCAGACCGAAATATCTCAATGAGTCTTAGTTGAAAAGCCTTGTTCCCCTACAGGATGAATCCGAGTGACTTTGGTGATCTCATCGGGTCAAATTTTCTAAATGCCCAATAATTTGATTTGTGACCAAATACCTGCAAAACTAATGGCATCCCATCAGCCTCAACTGTTGTTTGTAGCGCAAGCAAATGTTAACATGCTAACATGGACAACAGCTTCATTGTTTGTTTCTCTGTTGCTTAACAGAGAAATGTCAAGTCAAGTCAGTTTTATTTGTGTATCGCCAAATCATAACAAAAGTTATCTCAAGACGCTTTTCACATAGAGTAGGTCTAGACCATACGCTTTAAAATATTATTTACAGAGACCCAACAGTTCCCACCATGAGCAAGCAAATGTGTCTTGATATGCTTTGTAAAACGCAGGCCATCTAAACTTATGGTAAATAAAATCTGTTGCCAGGTTTAGAACGTCTGTCCTTCAATCTGTGGATGTGGGATTTCGGCCCTGTGTCAGCCAGCAGCCGCCGTGTTAAAGTACCGCTGAACAAGACACTGAATATCAGCAAGCTCCCACTGTTGACTGAAGATTTTACATAGATATTTAGTAGACATTTCTCACATTCTTGTCCCCATATATTGAAACTTTGAGGTAATGAACGGTTTCACATGTGTCAGAATTGCACGTCATTACGTGTCTAATTGCGTACAAAACCAAAACTTCATTTTGATGGCCAGTGTTGAACACAGACAACAGGAGATGCATTTTCCAACCTAGATAATATCTGACGTAAGTCATGACAAAGCCATGAGATAGATTATCATCTGTTTGTGGCAGCAAACTCGAGGAAATTTGATACAAATTAAAAAGTGAGATGATAGATTTCAAGTAAATTGCATTATAATGGTACATTTAATAATAAGAATAAAATAAATCAGAGGTGCATCTGTAGAGAGCTGTTAAGCCAATATCTGCCACATATGGAGAAGTACTCATCTTCAAAACTGCATGAGGAATAAGAGATTAGAAGAGGCCTTTAAAAGTACATTGAACATTGAGCTGTTAGTAAAGCTGTCTCTTAAACCCTAACATTACCAATAATTTGCATAAAAACTTCATATTAATAGCAAAAGAAATCATGTATTTTGACATTTAATTTGGTATAAGCCACAATATGTACATATGTGATGGTTTTGTGCAAGTTTTTGAACTTAAAAGTTGAGACAGGCTTGTTAATAGCAACATAGATGTTTAAAAGGGTTTGGGCCAGATACTCAACTGACATTGCTTAACAATAGTGACTGTAATTATAGCCACATTTCCTTTATTGTGCAACTGGTGACTTCTAAATTTGAGCATATTCTGCACCGAAACCTGAGTATTGAATAAAAGTTTTTGTTCTATTCGGTGTGTTTCCCAGACACACAGCATTTTCCAAGTATACAGTCTGCTGTATGTTCAAGCCATCATAAAACTCTCTGTAAGAAAGTGATTAAGTTCAGTTCCCAAAATGTTGAACTATCACCTGATGAGCACCTGATAAAACCGGCTGCTGGCTGTAGACTCACAGTATATTTACCTTACAGATATGAAAGTGGAATTAATCTTCTCATCGAACTCTTGGAAAGAAAAGATATTTCACAAAATGTTGAATTATACCCGTAACAGGTTTTAAAAAATATTTAATAGATGGTCTGATATTGTTTTACTGATGTCTAATCCAGTTGCTTTCTTCTGTTTTTTTGGTGTTAATTAGGAGGGTTGGCACAAAAAACATAAAATGTGAACCTGAAGGAAGCTGTGGCTTAATAATTGACTTAAAAGTGATTATTTATAATGTTGAAAGCACCAAAGACCAAACATTTGCACATATCTGAAAGCATATCTGAACATATCTGAAATCTACATGAAAGCAAAAAGGCCACATAAGCCAAGTTTCACTACTCACTACACAACACAGACATGTTGTTTTTGTCTGTGACCAAGAGCCTTATCAAAAGTAAGGGGAGGACAGGCTTGGCGTAGCTCATACTGAAAGTGCGTAGTCATGGGGCTCAGTCCACTCTTCCTGCCTTTGTCAGAGTCAGAAAGACAAACTCACTGTCATGTGTTATCTCCACCAGAGAAAAACTATTTATGAAGCTTCAACCTGCTTACACATGGGGATCTCTCCATACATATGCCCAGCCCTCATTATGGGCTTGGTCATCTCTTAAGAACTGACATTAGTCATGGCTTAATTCTAGCAAGGTGCATGATGGTTTCTTGTAAACCAGAGTGATTGATCATGTCATTTAAGTTAGAGACATAGCTGCTCTTCAAAACATAAGCTAGGAAGAAATATTATATATTTTGGTTCACTATTTAAGACAATGCTGGAGTGTACCATTTAAAAAGTAAGTAAAGGTAATGGTAAAAATAAAATAGCCGACTAACAGTTGACTTTATCAGATGAAATTTGGTTTATTTGAACCAGCAGCTGCTTAGTTTAGCTAAGTTTGAAGACTGGAAACAGGGGCAAACAGCAAAATAATGCACTTGGCCTCATCCTCATCCATTATGATCATATATCAGGGCACCTGGTACTACTTTATTACTTACGATCATGTATAGAATGTAAGAGATATAATAAAAAGGAGACAAAACATGTGGAATAAGACATACTCTGTTTATTAAGAACTGATCTTGTAGAAAAATCCAAAAATAGCAAATCTTACAAAGTGGTCATCAAAATATTTAATTTCATTTTACACCAAAAAGCTTCTGGAAAGTATACAAGTAAAAAACACAACATGCTAGGATGAGCTGGGCTAGAGGTGACAGAGCCCTGCAGGCTGCTGCCAGGTCAAAGATTTCTAAACTCGTACAAGAGCCTGTGTTTGTTCATTATCCATGCCAAGCCATGTGTCCTATCACAATGTCCACGAGCAAGACGCTCTGTGAAGCGATAAGAGCCTCAGCTGAATGAATGAAACAACAATAAAACACAAAACTGACATCTGTATCTATAAAACATCTGCTAGAAATGCTCTGAGAACTCTGAATAACACGTGATCACTGGTATGACATAGTCATTACGAAGGAAACAAAACACTAAGTGTGCTCCCTCCCACTTCCTCAATGGAAATTTCAGTACCTTGCCAGTTCTTGAGCGTTTCAGCATGGCTTATTGCTTTCACTCTCAACTATGGCTAACATGTATTTACAGAGTGCACTTAACAGCAAATACTCAGTAAAACAGTGTAATATGTAAGAATCATTTACAAAACAATAAAAAGTAAACCATAATAATAAGCCTTTTGTTTCTGCTGTACTTTAAAAAACACCTAGCATCCATTTCCCCCCGTTTTTTTGCAACACACCAACAAAACATTGATTACTATACAGTATGTTGACAGTGAATCCAACTTCACCTGAGAAAGACAAAGAAAGAAAGCAGTACATTCACTTTTTCGGAAATCTCTTCCAAGTTTTACTTGGAAACCACGGGCATGTTGTTCATCATCACAACCTACGGCATGGTTCATCCACATACAGGTCTTAGCCTTGCAGAAGCCAGCTGAACTCACGTGAGCTCAGTTTTATCGACTGGTCGGGAAAATATCCACTGAGTTCCACAACACCGGCGGCTGGACGCCGAAGCAATCAGTGTATTAGGGGGAGTGATTAGAATGTCGAAGCAACTTGGCACATCAGGCTGGGGTGGATCCCATGCAGAGTTGCACCGTTAACCAACTGTAAATTGGGGCTTTGAACAACGCGTCCTTGATTTAAATGCGACATGGTTCTGAAACTGCATGTCTATTTTTGTCTCGAATTTATCAAGAAATCAAATTCGAATGATATGGCTCTTATGCCCACTGATGTAATAACCCAATCAAATTCCCACTGAGCCTTATTGGGCCAGTATGGGTGAAAGAAAATTTCTGGCTGTGTAAACACCTGTGTATTCCTTGAAGCTGCTTCTGTTTATTACTTGATACCACAAAATGTCCCTCCTTTTAGTCGCTTTGCCGAGTTGCTTTGATCCAGTCAGCCAAAGTTGAAAAGTGGCCTTCAGGAGCCATGCCGTTGTTTGAGTAAGGACTCTGCATATTTTTAAGAGGTTGGGTATTGCCACTACTGCCATTGCTCATAGGACGAGGGAGCAAGTTGGTGTAAGTATTTCCTTGGCTTTCCCTTGGAGATTGCATGAGAGAAGCATGGGTCTCTTGTCCCACTGTGATCTGGGGCTCCTGTTTCGGCTGGAAGCCAGTCTGAGGCCCTCCTCCCACCAGGCCCTTCAGAAAATCTTCCCCTTCCATTCCTTGTAGGAAGGGGAAAGAGCCCAGCCCCTGTGACCCCCCTCCACCTCCAGGTACTGACCCATTAAAGGTGCTCTGGATTGTATTGACGGTATTGAAATTGGGCCACACAGTCTGGAGACCCTGGTTCTGGTTGCCTAGATGGTTCTGGGCCTGGGTCTCAGAAGTGAGCTCCTCCCTTTGGTGCTGCAGGTGGAAGAGCGGCTGGGACTCTGACTGGCTCATTCCATGGACCTGGGAAACCGTATCCAAGCACTGCAAGTCCCTCATGGAGAGCTGAGGGAGGGTGTTGTTCTCAAAGTTGTTGTGCTCCACTCTGTGGGGGTAACCAGAGCCACGATTTTGCTGTTGCCTGTTGCTATTTGGACGGGGCAGATTGCTCGTGGCACCAGACGGGTTTATGGTGACTGTTTCCATTGAGAGTGCTGGGTTGGGATTTACCCATGAATGGCTGACTGGTACATTCGGAGCCTGTGATGTCATCATTACGGTCTGGGGGGCGGGTTGGTAGGGCTGGTTGAATACAGTAGGCTGTTGCTGCATCGTTGGTGTGTGCTGTTGCCTCAGGTATATGTTGCTGTGGTCTGAAAAACATATAGTGACTTTAAGTGTGATAACAGGGCAGTATTATCCTCATCTGGAGGAAAATGTTGTATTTGGCTGAACATCTGAGCATTGCTATTTGAGGTAAACAAGTTACCTTTGCGCATGTGACTCATGGTACTCTGTGACACTGCCTTTGGCCTGTTCATAGCCAGACCAGAAAAAGGACCACCTAAAGAAAGGCCAGAAACCTTTGTTACAATACATATATGTATACTGATATACAAAAGACATGCTCATACATGCACATGTGGAATCATATCAGATGGGTTTCACCAGGGTCGGACTGGGAACAAATTCAGGCAATGGCAACTTTCGTCTGGACTGGCCCCATTTTTCCCCAACATAGCCTATGCACTGCAATATCAGACTATTTATAACATATAGGCTAAACAATAGATATCAAGTTCGCAGTAGTGGGGATCTTTAAGCATCTGGTGCATTTTGAGAGCATAATTAAGAAGCTAGAACTAAACAATTAAATCCTAAACACTTTGGTTGTAGTATAGATATGAATGGTGATAACATGGCAAAAAAGCATGGTGCGCCGACCCATCTGGAATTTGCTGGAGTTGCCAGATTGCCAGTCCGAGTCTGGGTTGTATGTATATGGGGTACCACATCTCTTACCTGACAGTCCTGATATCCTCATCAAGGTCTCTCTTCTGCGCTTCTTCTCATTGTAGCCGTAAGGATCTATAGCAAACACAAAATATTCACATACATCACCTGAATCTAACTGAGACCTGGACGCCAGTTACCGGACCCTTACCATCGGACACAGAAGAATGGCAATAGTTGAGTTTACCAGTAACAGAAAGAAGGTGATCACTGCTCACCTTTGTCGTCGGGCAGATATCTGAAATCCATCGGTTCACTGACTTCCTGATCGGAAGGCCGGCGCAACTGCATGTGCACAGTGACCGACTCAATTATGGAGGTGTTATAGTAGGGCGGAGTCTTGAAGACGATCGCTACTTGGCGATGAACATCGGCCTGGGAGAAGGAGCCTTTGGCCTCCCAGCCGTCGGTGGAGAAGAATCGCACCTCGATGTCATCTGTAGGAAAGGGGGATGAAGGGATGACAGGAATGGAAAACTGATTGACCATGCAAAGAGATGGGCACTATGGCTACGAAAAGCTAAATAGATAAATGGGTGGAGATGAATGGGGACAAAATAGATACAAGCTAGATAAAAAACATACAGTACACTGTACAATGTGTAAAATAATAAAATGCTGGTCAACTCATTGCTGAACATTGGGTAGTATGTACCTTTCTGTACTTTGTCACACAGTAAGAAGATCTCATCCCCTCCCTTAACACTGCCGCTGTTCCTGTTGACCCGGCAGATCCTCAGCTCGGCTGTGTTTGGGGCCCCTGATGATGCAAAAACAAGTTGTAAACATGCCACCCAACCGTCGCAACGAAGTGCAATATTTCAAGTAGGACAAAGTTTATTTTTTTTAAGAATAACAATCTGCGCCCACTCGATGTACAGCTTCAATGGCTCAGTGTAACTGAGCAGTGAAAAAGTCCACATTCAGTTTACAGTTGACGCCTCACCAGATTGAGTCACATGTCACATGCCTGCCGTCAGAAGAGGAAGTGCTCCATGGCAACATGGTTGTTTGAGGGTTTGTGTGTATAAAGAACTTCCCCTTTCTCAATGTGTGTGAGGAACGCTGAACTAGTTTACTAAGTGCAACACTCGAAACAGCCTCTACTGGACACACATACACAAGTCTTGCAACAAAGACTTACGTGCATAGCTGCAGGTACATACTGTATGAACTATATGTAACTTATCAACTTAACACATTAATACAATTCTAGGTAAGGCTATGAAATAACAGCTTTAATAAATTTGATATGTATATATTATTAGTATTTTCATCATTAGCTTTTGAAATCCACTATCAATTGAACTTTAAGGTGGACACATCTAAACTCAGACAGACTGTATTCCCGTAAGCACAATTATATGGCAGTTACATAATGTTCTCATCACTTGTTACTGCCTAACATGATGTCAGCATGAGCACAGTTTGAAGCCCCGCCACTCACTGTTGTCGTAGATGGGGTTGGTGACAATGGGGTTGAGCTGTCGGGTGTAGTGGCCGTTCTCGTCCTGCAGGAAAACCTGGATACACAGGCGAACCACGTTCAAGTCGTACTCCTCTGTCTGCAGCAGCTGCTCATGTGGCACTGAGGTCACACACACAAAAAAACATAGATGTCAGTGTCACAGCTAGGTGAGAGCAAATACTGATGTTCACTAAAGACATTATTACTGATGTAAGACAAACAATAGCAATATTAGCAAAGGATCACTTACATCACAAGCTTACGCTCTGAAACTACACAGAGTCGACATTTTGTCATTGAAGGGTTGGTTCAAGATGCAAAGTTACAAGAACGTTCCACCTTGGCTCTAGTAAGCTCAGATAGTTATTTCTTTTCCATCTCCAGTGGTTGAAGAAGTATTCAGGTGTTTTACTTATCAAATAAAAGTAGTAACACCACATTATAAAAATACTTGATTGAAAATTAAAAAAAGTATGTAAGTATTATCAGTAAAATATACTCAATAATAAGTAAGTACGTATAATGCAAATAAATGGCAATTTTTTATCCAGTTATATACTATATTATGTGATGTATGCATGAATGTGTAAGTAGGATTTTACAGTTGTAATTGGTTGAAAAAGTGAGAGGAATTTCCACTGGAACTACTTTCTACTAACAAAATAGTCCCTATGAAAACTGTTGATAGCATGGTCTGTGGATTGTCTTTGTCAAAATACACTTTGAATATGTTGTTTTTACAATTCTTTGGCCACAAACAAATGTCAGCAGAAGTTTCAAAGGTGGAATTGGGTGCTATTACGAGTACTGACCCTCCATTACATCCCTTTTTATGAGGCATACAACAAGAATATAAGCGTGCTGCAATTACCAAATGTGCAAAAGAATAGGTTGTTGAACAATTAATGACATAAACGTGTCAAACTATGAAAGCATAGATAAGATAGATAGACAGATAGATAGGTAGGTAGGTAGGTTGGTAGGCAGTTCATGTTTGTCAAATCTGTAGGCTGTCCCCAAAACCTCAACTTTGGATCAACATAAACACGTCACAGATAAGCTTTTTCAAGCGTCCCCAGCCTACACTCTCATCTGCACACACTCACACGCGCACACATGCAAGCGTCACACATACCGCCCTCAGAGGCAACACGCAAACACACACCTTGCAGGGAGAGCTTTTACTGAGAGACGCCCACGCATCGACACACACACCAGGCTTTCACATCTGCCTACTTCTCTTCCTCCATCTCTCAATTTCTATCTTGCGTGCTGGTGTCAAGGCCATCCCCGCCTACAATTGGTCGCCACGGTGACGCCTGCCGACGTCACCACAGGGTGGAAAGAAGTGTGTTTGTGTGTATGTGTGAGAGTGTCTGCACAACACAAGAGGCAAGAGCTGAGACTCCCTGCACGAGTGACCACAGTGGCTCCTGACGTGTGTGAAAGTGGTGGGACAAGAGCGGGTGTCAAGTCAAATCTCAAGTCTTAACACTTATTAACGTATTCCTTGGTAATAATACGTGGATATTCTTGACAGAAACACCTCAGTACATAACAAAAAGGTTACACGTGAGATGAAGGGGAACCCCTCATCCTCACTGAACATGTCCCCTGACAGGGCAAACAGCTAGCTGGGTATATTGTTCCTGTTGTGTCTCTGCATGCGCTGCTGGCACTTGTCGGGGCTCCGGTCCAAGTGAAGTCACAGGTCATCAGTGCAGTTCCAAGTCTAATTGGATTGTGCTGAGTCAGAGTTCAGCAAATGTGTGTTTCGAGTCCACAACGGATAAAAAAACAATGTCTTCCCCATAGTCTATGGTCTCTCCAAGAGTTTTACCTTCTCCTAGAGAAGAACGATACAGTACACGTGTCCACGCCAGACAAAAGTTGTCTGGCATAAAGCTTTCAGCTTTGTGAAAAAAAAGCTCTGGCTCTAACTTTTATAACAATGTTCTGTATCAGATGGCTCACAGCATTCAGACCGTTTGACCTGCTTCATATCAACTGCAGTTTTGTTTGGATACAGCTGTGCAGAAATAGTTTGACATTTTTGGAAAATACGCTCATTTGCGTTGGATGAGAAGATCGATACCAGTCTCACAAACGTCCGTTAAATTAGGAGCTACAGTAGATGGTTAGCTAAGCTTAGCATAAAGACTGGAAACGGGGGACGACGACGACAGCTAACCGTCTCCTGCTTGTTGCCTCACATTTGACTGACAGACACGAGAGTGGTGTCAGTCTTCTAGTCCGCAAGAAAGTGACTAAGCCTATTTCATGAGATGTCTTTTGAAAGCAAGTGCCTGGTAGTCATAAACATTTTAGAAGTATGTAAAAATAATTTTTGGATGAATGAATACATTGTGGCAAAGCCGTCACAGAGCATATCTGGAGCGTGCAGTATTGACTGTATGAGGAGTTCCCTCTCTGTTGCAAAGAAAAAAAAGGTCAGCAGTTGTGCTCAGATAAAAATACTCTATGGTACATGCCATATAACATGTGGTAAGTATGTATCCTCATGGAGTGGAGGAGTTTTAGTGTCTTGACCAATGACAACAACAACAATGACACTGTGAATATTAAGCTCCCGGGTCCTGAATGTAACAATAAAGCCATGCAGCTGCACGCAACTCTACCAGCTCTACTTCGGATTTCTGTTTGGTCGTCTGGTTTGTCCATTGTAGGTGGCAACGACAGACCCACAGTGGAGAAACTGAAGGAGGGAGAAATGAAGACTGTATGAAAGCGGAACTGTTGTAGCAAATATTGATGGAACATACTAACTGTCAGCGTGCGTGAGTGTTTGTGGAGTGCGTTACTGAAGGAGGCTGATGCTGGACAGGTGCAGGAAAGTGGGTCGGAGGTAAAAGTAGTGGTGAGCGATTGTGTGTGGTGGAAAGAAAACAGGGCCCAGAGGCAGCGGGGCATCCTGGCTGCACGGAGCTGCAGCTGCAGAGATACCGGGACATTGGCTGCGGTCGTGACGGGGGGCAGTGACGGCGGAGGGGGTTCGGGGGTGAGCGGGGGGCGCCGCGGGGTGAGTGGTTGGTGTAAATGTGGGAGCCGAAATGTGAGAGTGAGAATGAAGGGGAGGCCAAGCCTCACCACAAACAGTATCTCCATGACTCACAATTTCATCAGGTTTCACGCATTGTTCAGTTTGTGCGCCTTACTGAGGCTGAGACAATGACTACAGAATCATATATTACAGTTGCTTCATATATATATATATGAGATATATATAAAACTACTGCGTGTAGCATTTTAACATGCTACAGTTCCACACACACAGGTCAAACTCCCTCTAGAATCTGTATTACTGCTACACAGCACAAAGGGAAATTGCTTAAGCCACAAAAATGATAGAGGGTGGTTTGGATACAAACAGAGTGCACATGTTTTAGCTATGGCAAATAATAGAAACAGTAAAAGTCAGATGGAAAAAAACACTTCCAGCATGTCAATCCTCTTCCCTAAAGCAAAGACAAACAGAGGAAGGACAAGTGGAAACATTATCTTTGCGACAATGAGCGTTCATGCTCACTGAACTTGAGAATGACCCTTCATAACTCTCCCCCATGATCTCATTTGTCTACATACTATACTGAGGTAAAACACATAATCTGGCAATGATGATTTGAATTTCAAAAATAATTTATGTAACATTTTCAAGTAGCGTTGGGCTCCTAATTCCAAAAGATTTCTTGTTACTTTTGTTTTAAAAGTAACACGGTTATAATAACCCATTACTCAGTGGATTCAACTATTCATATTGTTCCTATCACCCATGTGAACTGAGCAAACTACCACAGAGATGTGGGGGAATAGTAATACAGAAACATATTACTACGTCACACACACACACACACACACACACACACACACACAAACACACACACACACAAAGTATTCAGTTTTGCGTCATCAGTAGTACAGGTGAATTGAGCGGTGTCCTCATTAGGTCCCAGGCAGTCTCCATTCAACTACACCGACGTAGCCCCGAACAACATCGCACATGCACGGCATGAGGCGAGGTCAGGGGGTTCGTCGTGTGTGTGTGTGTGTGTGTGTGTGTGTGTTGGGGTGAGGGGAGGGTGGGGCATATCTCCCCCTGACACAGGAAGCAGCTGAGTTTCAAAGCAGAAGTGAGCTCAAGAGAGCCATGTGAAAAAGACATCAAGCAGCCCATTGTACCGTCTGAGGCAGTAAATACATTTTATCTGTGTCTGCGGAGTTGCCATGGCTACCTGCAATCTGACATTCAACTCCTACTGTACATCTATACCTACACTTTACTCAAAAAAAAAAAACACTAGTGAGCAGGTAAGATAATAGAGATCTGGTCATAAATTATGAAGCTAGACAGAACAAAAGACTAAAAATGTCACAGCTTCATGTTTTTGCCTCCTCAGCCTTTCAGATGTATGCAGTGCTTGGGTTTTGCAGGATTTGCCTAGCTGAAAGTTAAGCATCAGGTCTGAACATCTTTGCAAATACAGAGTGCGATAAATCAAAGTCTTAAAGCAATTTACAAATATGTGAAATATGCGGTTTGCAGAGACCAGACATTCGGTTAATGAAGTTCATTCAAGCTTTTTCGGTCATCACTTACTGTCAAGATGCAAATTCGCACAAGTGCAATTTTAAAAATGCATGATAGTGTTTCATATCTGTAACAACTGTAAGTTTAGAGATCAACACAAAAACTAAGAGCATAGACATCTAAAACCAATCTGATCATAAACCTTCCATTCCCTGCATGGTTTTACAGACCTGTAAAATACCATACCCTACTTTTATCATCATCTCTGAGAGCTGGGGAACCCCCTTGGTCCACCCTCCCCCTTTTAATGAATCCTGCATTCCCAGCTCTCACGTGGCATCCTGCGCTGTGCTGAATTGAGCAACTGTAACCAAGAATGGGGAAGTAGCTCAACGCCTGTTTGTACACGAGAACCACTGTCTGTCTGCATCAGAGGACCGCAAAATGAAAGCACATTAAGGAAATGGCATGACCATAGACGGTGTGGTGGCAAGAGACCGGATTTTTGACTCGATGTTAAGAAAATCTACTCAAAGTGCCTGAGAACTGGGTCAGCCAGCATTTGAAAACAATTCGTTTTAATTGTTTTGAACTTTTGTTTAACAGTAACAGCAACAGGAAAAGCAACAGCAGTAACCAACAGTGATAATAGCAACTGAACCAACAGCAACAGAATTAAAATGTCAGAATTCCCTCTGTATTTTGTCCACTGCTAACTGGAGTCTGAAAGATATATTAGCCAACTGATATTATCAGCTGATATTGGCTTATTGTATATATCAGCATATACAGTATAATGGCAGAAATGCAAAATAATATTTTTAGTACATAATTTATATATACATTTTCCTATATATTTGACCCTTATTTTTTTATTCATGTTTAATGTATTTGTGCTTAATTTATTACTGATAATATTAGCTAACATTAGCCACCATAAGCTACTGGTCATACCAGACCAAGTAAGACTGTAACAGCAAAACTCCCGAGTGTATCAAACTAAACTACAGTGCATTTTATTTGCTCATGAATTTAACTTTTTATTTGTACAAGATTGTGTTGATTCTTCTTTTAAAAGTTACACAGTCTTGCTTTAAAGTAAATTAAAGTATAAGGCTTGCATCATAAAGTCTTATAGAGTATATTTTTAAGTTTTTCTAAAGACTCAATAATTTCCTAAAATAGGTGGGCACTGTAGTTTTTACCAAATGTTACTCAAAAAGGAGTAAATAGTGCATTTGTTGGGGTCCTAATTTCAGCAGCGGATTAAAACACATTTGGGGCTCCAGTGAGTCTTTACAGCAACAGGATGGTGTATGTGCGATCGACTTAAAGTAAACTACAGTAACCCTGTTGACAATAATGAGGGAACATGTCACCTAGCGCGACAGTGATGGTACACAAGTGGGTTGAAGCCACTGCTGCCAGGTAGTCAGTGTGATGTGTACCCCCCGCCCCCAATGTAAGAGATGAAACACAAGTGTTACAACATAGGAAATTCGGAGCAGGGGGACTCACCATTGAAGGGGTTGATCCCTCTGGTAATCCTCTGTACGATCGCATCTTTCACTTCCCTCCTTCTCACACACTGGATACCCAGATTCTGGAAACTGCGTGAATAATAACAAAACAGGTACCATCTTAGAAAAGGACGCTGCTGTGTAGTTTTAAGTTGTGTGTGACAGTCAAAGCAATCATGCAATTACTGTCCTGCAACCCATCTGGTTTTGCTTGTAAAAGAGATTGCCTTTGCTGATAATGTTTACCCAAATCTGTGAGGAGTAATTCCATGGATTTACACAGAAGGGTTTAAAGTCTATATTAATCAGAATTTTACAACAGAAGTAAATGAGGGATTTACAAATTATACACACCAAACACACTGACTCATTCACACTCTCACACACATGCACGAGTACACACACACACACACAACCTCTGTTTTCTCTGTCTAACACAGAGCAAATATGGGTGATGTCACTTGGGGAATTCCCATATTGCCATCTTCATCTTAGGCATGGTTTGTGTATGTGTGTGATTTGCTGTATGAGTTTCTTCCCCTGTATCTAAGAGGTCACCAATTTTAAACTCGATGACTTCTGAAACCGTCAAGTGAAACGAGAAATACTGTTAATAGAGAGCAAATCGATTATGTTGTGGTGTGTGTGTGTTTGTGTGTGTATGTATGTATGTGTGCGCACGCACGCACCAGAGAGTGTGTGCTTGCTTATGTCAATGATAGCGTGCTGATTAAGACCGAGACCTGGCCAATAATTACTCTGATGATGACAGCGGCGGTGAAATCATGGAATGGTTCACACACAGTGCTGTTGGACAGAGGTGACTGTGGAAAAGGCTCACTCACGCGATCACTCTGCGGTCTGGACCAAACTCGGCCTCATAGAATCCGTCTTTGCAGTCCTTCCCCACCAGGTCGTGTGGATGCGGTCGGTACGGCTCGTTCTTGGTCACCAAGTACACACGCACTTTGCCTTTGCCGCAGTAATTCAGGATCTGTAGAGGAGGGTTAACAGTCATTTATAGGTTTATATAAACATTGACACATGCAAACTTGAAAATGTATTTTTCTATAATCCCATGTGCTTTGATGTAAAGCCATGTAAATCTTAACAGCTGAAGGAAACGTTGAGCTGACCGACCTGCAGACTGGGGTAGGTCCTGTTGTTGTCGGAGCTCTTCTCACCCGGGATGCTTCCGGCCGAGCGACCCTCGCATTTGTACCTGAAGCGCATTCCCCTCTGCTTGGGCTGCTCGAAGATCTGGATCTCCGGCTCAGCCACTAGAAAGAAAGATGATAAAAACAGTCGGTCAAGGGATGTGGAGAGGAAGGGATGGACGGATGGAAACATGGAGGTGATGATGATGCAGAGCCAAGTTTGAGCAAAAATAAGAATGCTTTTTGTTTTGCCTGTTTGGATCACCACACCAGTGGCTGTTGGGAAACAAAACTACCAAACCTACTTTTATCAGACTTTTTTTTTGAGTTTTAAGAGTGGTTTAACATTAGTAGATTCAGATTAACAATTTTGGTATCTTTTTGTATTAAATGACAAAAGTTAGAGGATGAAATAGTCACAAGTCAGGATCAGTGTGTCAAGCTAAGGTTTACCCAGTTACTGGCCATGTTTCTAACATTCATTAACCCACGAAGCATTGAATTTGCAGATCAAAAGACGGCTAAATGTTTAGGTTGAAACTGGGCAAAATAGGCTTTTTCACATTTTTATTAATCGTTTGATTCTACTAATGTCAAAAAATAGCAAACAAATCCCCATCAAAATTTCCTAAAGCCTGTGTTTTACAGTTGATATTTTGTTTCTTTCTTTGTTGGCTATTTTGGAGATATGGCTAACGGTTTGAGTAAAATGATAGCTACTACTTGAAAACGGCTGCAAGACAAAAACTATTACCAGAGACCCTCCCACCATGAACATTTTCAAAGACACTGACAACTATCTAAGCTTTATGGAAAAGATGACTTAATGTTCACCCTTTGTATAAAGAAAGACACTGTCTGGTTCCAGAATCAAATAAGCATCAATTCAGTGATTTGGTTAAATTTAGGGAAGATTCGGTCGAAGAGTGAGGTTTTCAGAGTGCAGTTATGTTTCTCCAGTTGCTGACAACGTTATATTTAACCTATATCCATCAAATTTAGCCACATTAAATGTCCAGGCATCTTTTAAACTGAAAATCTTCAAATCAGAGCTTACTTAAAAAAGCCATTCTGCGTACAAAATGAGCATGAAATGATTCTGTCCGTACTGCTTTGACCCTTTCTGCATGAAACACAACCTACCCCACATGATGCCTGTGTGAGAGAGGAACTAAAACTGATCCGGGAAGTGTGTCAGTTTTTGATGCACAGCGTTTTCCAATGATTGAACAAAGAAAAAATTGCCTTTCTGTGGACATGACAGCCGGGCGACAAGCGCTCTGACCAAAGTGCAGCGCTGGCACACGGACGTTGTGTATGAAACGAGTCCCGTTACATTTCTAACTTAATTAAGAAATGCACGTTTGCCAAAGAAGTGTCTCTGCCTTATCCTGCCTTCCTCGTTTTGCAGCTACTTTGGCAAGAGGAGGCCTCGAAAACACAGAACTGAGCGGTGATGTTGCTCACAGACATTTGTAGCACAATACATAAACTCATACACCACCAAGTCTAAAGATGAAGATTACAAGAACCTCTTCTAGCTGGTTCTCTCTCTCTCTCTCTCTCTCTCTCTCTCTCTCACGAGACACACACACACACACACGCACACACACACACACACACCACAGGCCTGAAAAAAGCAATGCTTACCAATAAAACAAAATGAGGAAGTGAAAGACACTGCAATACATTCACACACAGTTTGACTTGTGGAGACAGGCGGCTAATTTTGAGAGGTATTAAAATGTACTTACTTATGTCCGCTAGTGTGGAGGGTAAAAGAACTAAGGGGGAAAATGTGACATATAGGAAAGAATTAGGCAAATACATATGCAAATTGGATACAAGACTGATACTACTGTTTGTACACTGGCTAGCATTTCACTCAAACTGGTTTGTAGTGTTTTGTAAGCTCAGTCAGTTCTGCTAAAGCTCTCCTGTAATTACTGACACTGACTGAAATAACACTGTCAATCATTGCAACAAAAATAAACAGTGCCGAACAGTACCTCACGTCAGAATAAGTGTTGCTACTGTACATTTAGTCTTAAGATATTCATACAAATAGAAAAAAAAAGTGACACTCGAGTCAGTACATGTTTTTGAACACCACGGGCATGGCCATTATATTATTACATTATGGTCGTCCCCCCTCGTTCTACACGCTACCGCTGTTGTTACACAGTAAATAAAGGTGTTGCTACTCACCATCCATGATGCACATACACACTCACACACACACACTCACACACGGGCGCGCTCACTGTCTGCCGTGTCACTGCCTACTGTCTCTCGGAGGAGCCCGGGCGGAGTGACTGACAGCGGGCAGGAAAAGTAATATGTGTTCGAGCAGAGCGGCGGGGGAATTCCCCTGCGTCACCGCCCCCCGCGCCCGGGCCGACCAATGGGAGGCCGCGTGACTCACGGCGGAGCTGCGGCCTCCGCGGGCCAGGAGCCCGGAGAGGAGCCTGCGTGTGTGTGTGTGTGTGTGTGTGGGCATGACAGGATCGTTGAGTTTGGTTAAAATATAAATAAATAAACAGTAATCCGCGAGGAAGAATGATAGAGGATGAACGAGGACAGCAGTGTAACGGATCGACAGTCGGCTGCTCGCTTTGCCGGCACCATGCACACCTGGATACCTGACGTCAGCTGAGATCGTCCTGCGCATATTCAAGCCGACCATCTGATTATATTCAGATATAAATGCTAGATGTCTTGTTTAAAGGAATAGTTTTACGATATGGGAAAATTCGCAATGGCTTTCTTTTTTATTTTATTTTATTTTTTTCGCCAAGAGTTAGACGAGAAGACTGATGGCATTCTCATATCTGTGCGCTGAATATGTCGCTGGAGCCAGCAGCCGCTTATTCTTTCGGCTCATTATAAAGAGGACCAGGGGGAACCAGCTTGCGCGGCTCCGTCCACAGGCAGCAGCACCTCTGAAGCTCGTTAATCAGCACGATCCGCTGCTGTTTCTTCATGTAAACTGAACAACAGTTGGCCATTTTACTGCCGGGTTACTCCCAAGCTAGGAGCTGTTGCCAGGCAACCTGCGGAGACTCCAGGAAGTTACTGCTCCCGGCCAAGAAGTAGTCCCGCACGTAACCTGATGTAAAAACGCCAATTTGTGGGTTTTTGTACAGCTTCAACATTCGTGGTATAACGTTTTAATTCGCAATAATTGCCAGCTGGTTCTCTGTCTCAGTTATGCTAAGCTAAGCTAACCTGCTGCAGCTTTGTACATAATGTTCTCAGGAGAGTGGTAGCAATCTTTTCATCTGTCTTCATGAAAGTAAATAAGTACATTTTCCAATACGTATAACTATTCAATTGTATACATTCTTATCATCATCATACATTAAATTAATTTCTAACATTGAGATTAAAGGTCAATTCTTCACCTTGGAAACTGTTGCTGACAACTTAACACTTTCTTGCCCATGTTGTCTTAAAAATTGAGAGTTAAACTTAATCCTTGACCTTTAAAACAGCAGCTGACAAGACCCAAAGTTGATTTATTGGATTGATTCTTAGAGTAAATTTAATTATAATTTCTCATTATTTTACTAAAAATATCCTTGGGAACCATTGAAAGTTGTGTGAAGACGACAAGTGCTTTAAAAAATATAAACTGCTAAGAAAAATAAATCCATTCAGAGGAAATGGCTTATGGTGAGATCTGTGCACTACCTGGAGTTATTAGCTTCTGAGTTATTTAAGGTCATTCTTCAATTCTGATGAGCGAGATGTGTTCTGTTATTTAGATGAACTACAGTTAAGACTTTTCCCGGAAAACAAACAAGGTGTGTAGGTCTTTTCACACCAGCCTTACATGTGGAGCAACAAACCTAACAATGTAAAAATATGTAACAAAGAACAGACACCAGCATAGTTTTTAGGGGTTTAATGGGTGTACAGATTCATTTAAAGGAAGTGATAAACACATACAAAAATACCCTTTCAATACATTTTAGAAACAAACATCTAAATGACCTGTTTTGTTAAATGTTTCCGAACAGCAAAACATGAGTTGTCTGAAACAGAGTGGTGCAGATTTCATTCAAAAGAGACCTACCTGCTATGAATGCTATTAAAAAAAAAAAAGATCACATGGTACAAATATGCAAATATAAATAAAGTGATAAGAAAACCCCCAATAATGAAGAATATGCCTTTTGAAAAAACTGTTCTCTGTACATTTAGTTGGGGAAACTGATGTTGGAAAAAGCCTGTGTCCCAACTCTCTAACTGCTCATAAGAGGGCGTCTCATCAACATCACTTTATACTTTGTTGTGTACATATATCCTCTGTGCTGAAATCAAACACTAAGTCACCCAGCTTCAGACCATAAAGATGGAGGGATGGGGCCCGAGGCAGGAAAAAAGTTGTCTCCTGACCCCCCACCTGTGGCCCCAGGAGATGCCTTTTAAGAACCTCCACAGGAGGCGCAGAGGGTTAACACCCAAAACGAAGGGAATTCTCTCTCTCTCTCTCTCTCTCTCAAACACATGACCATCTATGCATGCACGCTCACACGCAGTCAACCACATACGCATGCATACGCACACAAACCAGCGCAACTCGCCAAAAAGCTTCAAACCATTTTTTTTTTTCACAAAGCACTACAAACTCTTTCGTGGACAGGGACAGAAAAACACAACCAGGACCCAGCGTCATAAGTAGCAAGCTTCACCAGCAAACACACCACTGTGAACTGGGGGGGGGGGGGGGGGGGTCAAGCGGTGTCTGAACAATTGACACTTTTTTGTTGTTGTTGAGCCCTCCTGATGGACTTGAGATTCATAGATTCATTTTAAATGTCAGGCTATCTGTGAATCACTGGTACGTACACAAAACTTATATTTACACACTTTCTTGAGACGGTCTAAACTGTCACATGCTCACATTGTGTCAACCACTCCTATCTGACACCTAGGGCTTAAACACACCGTGAAGAGTAAGCAGAAAAACTCAGCCGTTTCTTTTAATCCAAGATGAACAATAGGCGTGACACTGAACAGAAGGGTTAACGTAGCATTTTGATATGGTTCTTCTGATGTTATCTGCCAATCCTTTCAAGAGCTGAACAACAACTGAAATGCTTCAGACCCATTTCATCACTTCGAGAAAATGCATTTCCTGTGGTGAGGATAATCTTTCTTTTGCTCTTACCGGCACCTGAGAAGCACTGATGTCACTGGGCATCTGTGATCACCTACACACTGCAAGTCCAATACTAACCTGGAGTCCTCTTCGGGGAATCGTGGTGGTCCAAGGAGTCATGGTTGTGATTTCCGTCATATCCAAGCAAACCCTCATTAAAGCCTCCCTGCAACTGTATCCAAACCTATACAGTGTTACAAAAAATATCCAGGGCTGGAGACAATTTTTTTGGGACAGGCAATAGAGAAAAACAAAAAAAATTACAATTTTTTAAACTTTTTTTTTCTTTTTAGATAAAACTACAATAGAATGGTCAAAAGACTTAACAGTGATCTTTTGCTTTTTTTTAAGACAAAAAAGTTATGTACATCCACATTTACTGTACAGGTTTCTGTTTGGGAGAAAGGAAAAGAAAAGCAAAGAAAAAAAATCTGCATACACCAGAAGAGTGTGTAGCATGTGTCGGTAAATGTTCTGGGCTGTTTTAAAACATGTTGGGGGGTGGGGGGTGAGAAACTGAAAAGAAGAACAGCACGTTTTCCATCTGTACTGTTTACATTTTTAAACACTGAGGAATAAGACCAGTAAAAAAAAAAAAAAAAAAAGTCGCTTTAGTCCTCATGTCGGATATCTCCGTGACTGTTGTGTTAAATGCCCTCTGGCTGTGAGCGTGACAGAGGGCGCTAACGACATCTGCTTTGACCAAATCACCTATCCACTGGCAAATCTGTAATCGCTGAAGATTTGAGGGGAGGTGTCGGTCCTGCTGCTTCACACTTGAGATTGGCCGACCCGAACACACTCCCTTGTCCCTGTGTGAAGTCATCTTCTCGGTGTTTGACTTGACCGTCCTCGGTGTATGCATGAATCCAGTCTACAGTTGTGTGTTCAAGCTATGTGGATTCTGGCCTTCTCTGTTTCTTTCAGCCTCTTGGCCTGCTCTTCCAGGGAGGGGGAGTGGGGTCTCTTGGAGGCTGCTCCGTTCAGTGGGTCTGCTCCTCGGCTCACCAATGTGGGGATGGAGCTGCCGACGGGGGGCACCGTGTGTTTGGATGCCACGTGTTCTACGGAGAGAAAGAGGAGGAAAAAATGTTTATTTTGGGACATGATTCTGATTTTGTTTTAGTCTTAATAAAAATGCATCGGAACTTTACCGTGGTCACGTTTTAGTCATTTCATTTTTGTAAAAACATTCATGTGTAGTTTTCATCAACTAACTTTGTCTAATTTTTGTTGTGCATTTCTTATTCTGTTGCTGTCTTTGTTATGTACAGTTACCATGGTTACATGTGTCCTTCTTGTCTAGCACAAGGTAAGTGAAAAAGGCATTGTGTACTTGATCATAGCAGACTGATTAATAGCTCATGCACAATTCCGGTGTCACTCTGCTCTGCAGTAAAACAACAGACTGAAGCTGGAATTATGCTTAATTGTCTGGGTTCAACTTAAGCAGTTAAAATGTGAAATAACATTAAGACAAAACAGTTCCTTTAGTAGCACATCTAGAGGAAGCTTTATATTAGATAGTTGACAGCTGACATTAATCTTGCACTCATTCCTTCCGGTTGCCTATAAGTGCAAAAAACATTAACACTCTTCATCCCCACAGACTGTGGATGGATGTTGATAATGGTACAATGATTAAATTTTATAAAAATAAATGTCAGCCTACTGTCCTGCATGATTTTGTGGTTTGTTCCAGCTGTTTTGTTGCAATTTCTAATGCTGAGATACGACACTACTGAAATGCGAGATGTTGCTTATATGTGCAACAGGTCAAGCAGGTAAATCAACTTTTGAAGTTTTGGCCAGCGTAAGTTTCTGTTTTGACAATTGGTCAAAATCTGTCACATGGTGTGATTTTGCATTGTAGTTCATTTTTTTTCAGAAAATCGTTTAGTTATTATTTGTTTATGGAAACTGTGCTATATTTCAACAACTTACTTACTTTTTAGTAATTACCAGTTTAGTTACTTTTAGAATCTTGTTTTAGTCTCAGAAAAAAAAGGTTATACAAATACTTTTTGTTACGGTTATCATTAACAAAACTCAGTGATGAGCACCTTGATGGATTACCAGAACTGATAATTGACTGAAAAAAACAATGATACTCACTTGAGCCAATGACAGGAATGGACATGCCCTTTTCTTCGTCGGCAGGAGTGTCAGTGGTGAGGGTGCCCTCAAACACTGGAGGCTTGGGAGGTGTGATGCTACATTCAATTGGAACAGACGGGCCAAAGTTAAAAGATTAGAAAATCAAATGTCAATTGCTGTGATGGTGCTGGGAAAATAGTTAGGAGCTCACTTGTGGCGGTTGAGGGCCAGTTTAATGGAATTTTTCACGACTCGACAACTGTTGCTGGCTGGGAGAGGCGAGGAGGCGTCTGGCAGCTCCATGCTGGGAAGTCTCTGAGGAAGGAAATTATGACATTATAAATCACCAAACATTCACTTGAAGTCAATTAAAAACTTAAAAAACTCCAAATCCACCACAGAGTAATTGCCCAATGTTTATTCAAATCAAACCATTCAGGTATAAAATAGAGCTAATGGTTTATAAAGAAGACATTACCTGTGTTCTTGAGGTATCAATGGTTGGGATGGGCTTAGCCTTTGATCCAGAAACGGGGGTCTAATGGTGAAGAGACACATAATGTGAAAAAGTTAGTTTTAGTTTCCTCTGGCTTTACACACGGTTCATAGAAGCAGACAGACTAAATGATACCTACAATATTGGGTCCTTCCCCATGTGTGCAGGAGTCAGAAGGTGGATATGGCTCTTTAAATGTGGCGTCATCATTGGACACCGCCTGCAGCAAAAACACAACTTGTGTCACAACTTCTACTCTGCATGACAGCTAAATTCCATTAAAGCGCTTTGCCCTGAGAAGACCCTCCTCACCTCTGTGTCTTTGTGCCTCTTGGCCAGGTCCTCTTGTGTGGGCGAGTGTGGTCTCTTGGCAGGAGCTCCATTGACGGAGTCCTCCAGGCCGTTGGGCTCCTCTCTGGGACTGCTGGTGGCGTTGGGCTGCGCGTCCCCGCTCAGCACTGTGCTGACGGAGCTGCTGGCTGGTGGGGAAGGAGGCCTTGCTTTAACTGAAGTCTCTTCAGAATGAGACGGATGGGAAGAAATTAGATTGGAATGATTTATCTATCTAAGGACATGCTTTCAAAATGTCCAATATTGTAAGATTTTGGTTAGTCCTCATTATGTATACATATGGTGGCTAGCTAACGGGACTGTTAATTATGCCATATGACTCTATATGCAATTACTAAAATATTATATATTATGAAAAAGTTTGTTCAAACTTAACAGATAGTATCTATGCAATAGTCACTGAAAAATGACTCACTTGAGCCGATGACAGGGATGGACATGCCCTGATCTTGAGCAGCTGGTGCCATGCTTGGCGCCGCACTGGGAGCAGCGCTGGGTGCTGCGCTGGGTGCTGCGCTGGGCGCAGGGGAGCCCTCCACAAAAAGCTGCTTGGGAGGGCTGACGCTGTAAAATACAGAGAAGACAGAAAATGTTCCCTCAGCATTTAATTATTGTAAAAAGTAATAATATATGGCAAAGAAAATTAGGATATGCGTTAGAATAGAACATCTGAGGATACGAAACCCAAAGGCACTTGACAATGACAACACTAAAATGTAAAGTAGAAACATACAAGTGAAGAGGCACATTGTACCTGTCATCTGTGTCGGACGCAGGTTTGGAGGGTTTACTGGTCGGGGAACTTAAAGGAGTCCCTGAGTCTGTGTCCCTGGAGCTGTCCAGATGACTGTTGTCCAGAGAGATCCGCTTAGAGCTCCCTCCGTTAGAGCTACGGTTCAATTCAGCTATGCTCTGTAGAAAGGAAGGAAAGGGGGAAAATAAACAGAGACACAATAAACAAAGAGGAAAAATGTTAGGGCAACAACAACAGTGTTTAAAAATGATAAAAGCTTTGTCCCAACATGCATAGAAAGGTATCTCACCCTCTTCTTCTTCTGCACCAGTTCAGGAGGAAGGTACTGATGGAGCTGTTTTTTCTTTACATGTGTTGCTTCAATTTTCATCCCTTCCTTCAGCATGTTGATGTTGTTGGCTTGTCTGTACACTGCAGAAAGCCACATGTCATGTTAAGGCTCATGGGCTACTGGTGAATACTACTATGAATGTATAAAGATGTTCTTAGCATAGTCTAAGTGACTGCTGCCCAAAAAAAAACAAAAAAACAAAAACAGCATCGCCATTTTATTTGTATTTTTAAGTGTCTCTTACAGATTGGAAAAGGTTCATTTATTTAAATAGGTGTTTATCCCACTAGTTAGCCAACCTTTTAGTCAATACATTTGCAGTATCAAGTTTAATAGAAAATGGTCTGTGGCCTATTTTATCTTAAATGTATGACTTAAGTTGTTCCACCACCAACAGAAAGGCATATGATGGGACCTACCAGTGTCTGTGAAGGACTGGATGTCGTACGTCAGGTCAATGTTAACACTCTCTGCATTCTCCACTTTCTTGAAGATGATCCCAATGAACCACATGGACACAAAGTCATTCCTGTTACAAAAGAAAAGCACAGTTAACTGGAGTTTATCTTAAGTTGATTGAAGATCATAGTACTGAACATGCTTGTGATGCTACAGCATGGGGTAGAAATGCATACACTTACAGTACTCTAAAAGCTGCATTTAACTCATTCCATGTGTCTGTCTAATAATCAACAAGACCCTAACCAATACAGATTTTATGACTCATTAACTTGCTGAGTGATCAATGATTAGCAGGATTTGTTTTTACTAATCCTGTTGGTATGCATAAAACTGGACTCACTCGTTGCGGTTCTCTTTGGACCCAGGGAACGACTGGGGGTTGACATGAGCCAGGGTGATGTACTCATTCCTCTCCAGGTTTCCCACCAGAACGCGGATCTTCGACTCCACCAGACCGATCCTAAGGGAAAACATCAGGATGTAATTACAGAGGTGTGAGTAAAACAGCATTGCAGTACAGTTTCCTGCCTCCATGAGTTCTTCTTTTATTTTGATAATATTTATTTGTTGGGTTGTGTGAATGATCTGCTACACACTCATTTCCTACACAAAAAAACAGCACAGCTGCACCAGTTGGCTGAGTCAAAATTTACCGATGAAACTTAAACGTAGAGAAGGGTGAGGATGGTTTTAAAATGATCCCACCTTACAGACCTACTGGAAATCCAGTCCTTCGACACTCACCATTCTAAGTGGTTTTCTTCCGTGGACGCACTGGCAGTCAGAACGATGTAATGCCTGCAGCACAAAACAGAAAAATCTTAAGTGTGGGATGAACTTTCATAAACAAAATGAGTCGACTAAACTCTACTGACCACAGTTAGGATGAGTCAAACCTGCCCAAACCCAAAAAGTGAAAACAGTGAGTTGGTCGGAAAAAAAAAAAAACTGGCATCATCCGGTCTTAGTTTCAACTGCAAAAATACAATCTGTGGCCTGTTAAAACTGTGAATGTCACAGAAACGGCTCATTTCCACACACCCTTGTGACATACTTGACTATATGATTTCTGAAATACGTAAATAGATAAATACATACAAATTGCATGTTAAAGAACTTGCAACCTTAGTTCTAAGCGAGGAAATCATGAATGCCATACACATGAGAAACATGTTTGCTTTGGTTAATAAAATTTTCCATCAATCAATCTTTATCTGACACCTACTTGTACTTTTGGAAAAAGTTGGGAGGCTCAAAGAGTTTGGACCATTCTGCTTTTCCCTGAAGAATCTCATCGGTGACGCTGAGGCCTGTTAACACCAGACACAGTGCGACAAAGACTCATCAGGCTTAACAATACAGTGACACTCTGAAAAATGTAAACTAAGGTGGGGGAGACTCATTCTTACCTACTATATATTACTCAGAGAAAAAAAGTCTACTGTTAGCATTGCCTTTCACAAAACTATGCGAGGCAAAACATTTTAAGAAACTGGAAAACCAGGTGAACGGATGCCATCATGTAGTCTGTAATACCGTATTTGAACTCCTCGCTCATGATGGTGCGTGTTGACGTGGAGACGTTGTACGTGGAGTTCTGCTGGGGATAGGCAGGTGTGATGATGGGCATCAGGTGGTATCTGTCAGATGGGTTCACCTAAAATAAAATAATAATAAAAAAAAAAAACACGGCACAGGGACCTACATTGGTTTCACTGCAGGACTGAGAGCCTTCACAAACACGTCAGCACACTCCACCCACCAAACTGAATCAGCGGGGCAACTTCACACCCACAGACTGAAAGGCATCATAAGACTAAGGGCACACATCCCACACACCCACAACCACCCACAGGGTACATCCCAATTCACTTTGCTGTCTCTGCATTTCACTAATTTGCATTTTTTCCCTCGAAGCGATCCGAGGAAGGAGGAATCAAGGAAACATAGTCAAATGAGACGTGCTTCCCTCTCAAACTTCATGTGAAGTCATTTGATGGTTACTGATGAAGCTGCACAGCTGGACCACCGATCTGTGGGCTACAACAGAGCTGAAGTATCAATAATTAATGAAACAATGTACTAACTAAACAGAGGGTCGCCGCTCTTAGTGCTATTCATTTTAATGTTTTCTAACGTGACAAAACACCATTTGTGCACAGTGAGCCTTAATATCAACTGCTTGACAAGCATCAACACAAGCATAACAAAAAAGTATTTAGATCAGTCAAACCACAATTACGTTTCTAAAAATATTTGGTATATTTCTTAATAATCTGTTTTAAATCAGATTTCAGCCATTCAATGACTTTGTCCATTTTCTGTATTAAAAAAGGGGGGCTTTGTGATGATGCCCTCTTACCACCAAAAGTTATTTTGGGGTGAAAGTACAGATTAACCTGGTGAGTTGTTGGACACCAGCTGCACATTATTTTTAAGCCATTTCTGCCAGCAGCAAAGCCTTTACCATGCAATTATTTGTTTCTATCTGACATTTTGTTTGTACATTTGTTAATAATCTAGATTGTGATGAGCAAGTCTCATAGCAAACTGAAAAGTAACATATGGGAAATTAGAAAAATTGTACCTAAAATGCACGGTGATTGTTGGCTGTACTGTGACTGAACGGAAACGACACCAATAGATAAGGAAAATGCGTTTATTGCTGAAGGGACACTACAAACATGACACAGCAATTACAACAGCTAGAATGTTTTCAATTAAGGCTCCAGACCAATTAGTTTGGGATAAGTTATTTTAAGATATTATGTTAGTAAACAGTAAAAACAAAACTAAAGTCAAAGCAAATATATCAAAACCCTGGCAGAGAGAGAGAGAGAGAGAAAAAAAAAAAAGTCAAACTGGATAGCCTACAAGAAGAGAGCGTAAAGGTCGCCTTAACACTTGTTGTTCATCTGTCCACACAGGTTTTTGACTGCAGTGGTGTACTGATGTGATTTCAACACAAAAGATCTGTTGTGCTATTCAACTGCTTTTGCATTTTTACTGAAGGGGTGTGTGTGTCTGATAAAAGACGTCCACGTAGGAAGTCTTCCTTGCTCCAAGCTGCTCTGGGAAGCCTCCTCCGAGCAGTGTAAAGGGCATTGGAACTCATATAGGGGACCCGATCAATTTCCAGGTCACATGAGGACAGAGGAATGAGGAGACATGAAATAGGAGAAAATAAATGTACCTATACTCTAGCTGTTGAGCTAACTTTAAAAAACACCAGTAAACTTTTCACAATTCAGCAGATTAACTCCGTCCAGGTAGTGTTTCTTGTGTTTACACAGCAATACACATACAAAACGGGAGGCATAACAACATTATAAACATGTGGAAATGAAACACTGGTGTCATACTCACTCTAGGATCCCACACAGGTAAATTCAGATTACTGTCCTCAGGCTGTTTCAATAGCACAGGATTCGGCCACTCCCTGTAGAATGGTAATGACAAATTACCATTATAGTCATATGTGTAAATAGTGAAATACAATTGGCGTTGCGCAATGCTGTGAAATACTGCCATCAAGTGGAAGAGGACAAATGTGAAGTTATGATTGCAACAGCTCAATTCTCACCATTTGGAAAACACCAAGAAGAACTTGTGGACCAGCGTGGCAGCCACAGCGTTTGGGTAGAGCTGACAGGTCCTTGCAACCAGCATGGCCCATGACACTCCACCCAGAAACCCCAGCATGTTGGAGTAGATCCCACGGCCTGCAGGCAGGGACAGCTTTGAAATATTGGTGTTATGCAAAAGATGAGTGCAATGTCAGTTTGACAAGTATACACTAAACTGGGAGGACACCTGTAGGAGGCAAGCTTCTTTGATTTTTTTTTTAGAGCATTGACAGATTTGATATATTAGCTCTTAAATTGTGACAACTACTGAATCTGACCAGTGGATGCAATAAAAGGAAATATACTAAATTCAAATGTAAAAGTACATCAGACTTTACAAGAACATTTGAATCTTCTTACGTTTTGCCCACAGTTTGATGGCTCTCAATGTCAGCCTGAAGTTCTCTTTGTTTGGCACCAGGTACAAAATTTCATCAGTCACTCGACAGCCTGTAAGACAAAACATCAGGTTTAAATTTCAGATGAAAACAAACTTCTGTTGTTTAGATTCATATACCTGCTTATCATGTAGAACATAAACTTAAATACGACATCTTTGACTTCCAGCTGCTATATTTTACACATGCAGCTGTGCGCTGGATAAACGCAGCCAGGCTGAACACTCCACTGTGAAGCTGATGCTAATGGGAGAGAGGGCTTCCTGTGATTTCTGGTGAAAATCTTATAAACGTCCGAATTCCAACCCCAGCGTCCTTTTTCGCATCATGTCCTGCCTCCTGCACCCCTCACCTAAAGTATTTCCAGTATGTGAGACGCGTCTGACATGCACCATCTCCAGTAGTGTGCCACGTGTGAAAAGGAGCTTTGACAGCCTTCGAATCAGATCACCTGTCTAATGGCCATTTGGCATAATGGGACAAATCCCAGTGGACCGTCAAAAAATCCATAACGTTTGTACCAGACCGTGTGTGTTCCAGGACTCGGCTCACTGGCCAATCACATCACACACCATTTTTTGGAGTTGGTTCTTTAAAAAGTTGTTAAATACATGGATTTACAAATATACTATTTGAATACATTTTAGTATTTTTTTGTTTGCCGCTTGATCATGAAGAGAGCAGGCACAATTGCAGCCTACTTTCAAAAGAGAGAGGAAGATGAGGGAGAAAAGTGAATGTTTATTAGGATAGCCAACCATTGGCCCTATGTTTTTTCTCTCTCATAACATTGAAGTAGGCCAGGAAGAATGTGAGCACCAGATCTAAGACTCAGAGGTTTAAACTGGAATGGATTTACATTAATTAACATTGATTGTAGTCAGAAATAACAGGAAAATGCATGGATTTCTGTCAAATAAGGTAACACAGACTCATTGCCTTGCACGACAGTAAGCATGATCGGTTCGTGCATGCGCACAGTTGCGCGTCGTATTTTCGGCGTATTTAACCCTGGTAGTATACCGTTAAGGCTTCGGATACACCGAATGTCCAAGTTTCTCAGGATGGAGTCTCCCCTCAGGTCAAGGTTGTCTGGAATGGACTGTAAGGCCAGTCTGGCAAAAAGCAGGTCAATCTGGTCGGATAGAGACAGAAAAGTAACAAAGCAGAGATGAAATAGGGTGTATATTACCCATCTTCTATAACAGCCAATCCAATCAATTTTTAGGGGTAGCTTAACTTGGTGGTCAAATACATAAAAGGGACTGAGGTTAGAAAACTAAAATACTAGGCACAACAACATGCATTTTGTGGATGAAATGCACAGACAAGGGCTGCTTTACCCCATTTTCTTGTAGGAATGGCAAGCAAGTTCAAAGCAGCAGGATGAGCTATTAACTGATTCTGTTTAGATGTTTTTAATTTCGAAAAGGTCCTCAACGCAAAATACAAAACTTCAAATGCCAACTACAACGGACGTTTTAAATTTAGGCAGATACTGGAGGTGTGGTTATGTTGATCCTCATCCCTGTCACCTTATTTCATATCTCCCTTCCTGCTCTGGAGTAAAAGTTTCAGTGGACCTTAACTTCAGACTGGACCATCAACCTGTGTCATGAAGTTGCTACCTCAGCCTAAAAAAACCCCAGTTTTTTGTTAAGGTTTGGTCAAAACTGGAAAGTAAAATCATCAATATCTGCACAGGTGTTGAAGTTATCTTTAGAATGACAGTCTTACCCATGCCTAACAACAAATTATCTATAAAAAGCTTTATCAAAACAGTGTGTAAATAAGGGTGTATTCAGTTATGTAAAAGCTCTATATGTACACAACACACATCACTTGGATCTCAGAGTGACTTACCTCGATTCCGTCAAATTTGAATTTAATCACGGGTACGAAAGCATCCTCGACAGCCTTGGAAAAACACCAAAAGAGACAGTATCACCAACAAATCAGCGACAGGGTAACGCCACATGGCTGACTGACATTATCATGGAATAAACTTAGCAATTAGCAAGAGGTGAAAATCAAAGTCAAGAACACAGAGACTGTAATATTCCAAAGGCACACACAGTAATGCTTTCAGCAGGCTACTTCAGATTATCACCTACACTGGTTTGAAAGCTTTGAAGACGGCTGATAACAGATTTCAATGAGGGTGGGTTCAAATTCTGAAACTTGAGCATTGGGAATGTAAGGGTCACATGGACGAGACCAAGGCTTCAAGATTCAACCAAATTACTATCCTCCTGTCAAAATATTACAGGTAACACAGGGTGACTTTCAGTACCATTTATCCACCACAAAAAGTGAACTCAGCCAATATGTATCAAGATGCATTTTTGAATAAGATTGCAAGATTGTATCTTTTTTAATACTGCAAGTAAACACTTAAGCAAATAGCAGTTAATTTGAAAATGGTATGTAAATATAATTTAGTGTCACAACAAACATAACCTAAAGAGATGTACACACTTTCATCATGTGTATTGGTGTTAATACACACACCTTGGGAAATTAACTCTGTTTACCAGTAGAGCTAACACCACCACAGGCAACACTCCTGGGTATTGCTCATCTGCTGGGAGTTACTACATTGCTCACTCTGGTGAGGTGCTTTCTTATTCCTCTACCTATTCAGCAAAAGTGAACTCAGCCATACAGAAGTAACCTATACCAATATATACCCAGTCCAGCGAACCCAGGTCTCCTAGAGAGTGTTCTCCCTCAGGAACAGTGATGTAAGCAGTCTGTTGCTTTCGTCAACTTTTGATTGAGCAGACTGATTATTTTAAGCTCAGGGCTAAAACAGGGGCTTCCTTCACTAGGAAATGGCCAAACATGGTGGTTCCCTTTTAAATTACTTGGTAAGCGTGGGATCTTTGTTACAGATGCCTATATATAAGTTAGTTTGTTAACCTGTGCTTTAATGAGAAAATGCAACAGAGACTTACCCTCAGGTCTTTGATCTCTTCATGCTGCTTCAATTTCTCAAAGAAAGACTGGAAAAAGTCACTTCTCTCTACATGGCGCGGAGCCACACATAAGGCATCAATATCAGCTCCTGGAAGAAACAGTAACTTTTATCTGTGTTGCCCAGTAGATTAAATGGTTGATGACTTCACTAACAATCTGACACACTGAAAAAAGTTGCTGCATTCAAGGCTAAAGAGAGTTCATGTTATAAAACATCATGGATAAACAACTAGTAGAGCAGCAACTTTTGAAGAATGTTTTCTGTCTGGCTGATAAATCCTGGTCTTGCTCTGGACAGTCTCAGCCTTAGACATTAATATTGTAAAAACAAATAAACAACAAATCAGAGCTGGTTTTGCAAGGCACTGATGACCTCTAGTGAACCCTGTAAAAGCCCAGCAAAAATGAAAACAAGTACTTTTACACTTGCTGTCTCTGTAGATATTGTGAACTGAAACGTCTCTTTTTTTTGCTCTCCTCTGCAGTTCACTTGTACACAACGGATATGAAAAAGTTCAACTGATTTAAGGGAAAATAACGTGGCAGTTTTAACATTTGATTTATCCAGAAGTGTTGAGCGTTGTTCATCAACACTGGCACCATACCAATTTTGAAAGTTAGCTTGGAACATCCTTACGTATTCAGATTAATGGCGAACATTGTATAGTTTGATGAAAATGTTTTTGAAATTTCTTAATTTTTAAATAATTATATTGAAAAAAACAAAACAAAAAACAAAGCAACATATTTTGCTGTTACACAAGCATATAAAATAATTTCTATATTTTGATCTTACTTGTGTTCTTGTGTTTGGTGATTAAAGCTAGGAGGTACCCAGACCCCATTCACACAAATGCCTCCACTCTAGTAAGCCAGTGTTTACCAAGCTTTCAGACCCCAAAACTAGTCTTTTCAAAAAAACATTCTCAATAGCAGAGGACTATTACAATGCCAGCCTCGTGCTTTAGTGTGGTCAGATTGAACTGAGCTTTTTAAAAACAATGAAGGGTTGAATGCTGCGTGCTCTCTCATTGCTCCTTTTGAATGCCAATACAGTCAATCACACAGTGCAGGTGTTGTCATGGTTAAAGCTTAAAGCTTAACAGTGATTTGATTAATGATGTGACTGCAATGAATGAATGAATACAATGCTAAATTATGAAGTAACCATACCTTTTGTGTGCACCCCAAGTCGGTATGAACCAAATGTAAATATCTTGCCCCCAACGCAGCTTATAGCGGATGGTGGAAGGTTCTGTAGAGGAAAGAAGCATATACAATGAAGTCAGTAGGATGTTTTTCCCCTTTATGGCTCAGCAATAGAAAGCTTTAGCATTTCTTTTACTTAGAAAGCATTGAACACCACAACAAAACCTACCTTTAATTCACTGATTTCTGCGATCCATTCTTTAACAAAGTCATTCAACTTCCCAAGAACTGCAAGTCTGAAAGGAGATCTAACTTTTAGCAGGTACTTCATTCACAATCCACCCCTTCAGATTGTGAGAATGAAAATGATAGAAATACACCACACATATTTAGAGATTCAGTCATCGTAAATATGTGCATATACATTTAGTTACCACAAAGACATGAACACACATAATATGCAGTACAACAACAGCCTTACAATAAATGCTACCTTTGAGAGCTTAGAAGTTTCTATATTTGTTGTGAATACCGGTGAAGTGCTTGTGCATTATATTAAAAAGGTGCTCATGTTTTTGTGTGCACCCCTTGTACGTGTAGTTGTGATTGCTGCAACGAAAGGTATGCAGTCAGGGTGCCTAATAGTTGTGTTATGATTAATATAAAAATGTTACTTGCTGTGCCTCACCTATGGTTCAATTCCTCTTCATCTTCAAACACCCCAAAAGGTTTCATAGCATCACAGAGCTTCTTGGTGTACTGGTGGTCTATTTCTCGTGGGGGTGCAAGGCTAATGGCAGAGGTGATGCCATAGTGTTTCTGAGGCTGCTGCCCACCAGGCATGGTGCTGCGAGGGGAACACGACATGGGAACAACAAGGTGTAATACATGAATTGACAGCAACTACACAACGACACTTTACACGTTACTACGTTCATTTTTTTTTAAAATCACGTCATGGTTTCTCAAACCCTGTCTTAAATAATGGACAAGATGTGAACGGTCGATTGTTTACCAAGTTAAGGCCAAAACATTTATCAGCCACAGGCAAAATGTGTAGGGTGTTATTCTTTGCTGGCTTCTGTTCCTCTCCCTTCTATTACCGTGAACCCATGTGTAAACACTTGGCCACATGCTCCGACAACAATGTGCTTCATTTACATGACCCAAACAATACGCGTACTGACGACTCCATATTTGTGTGCGATTCACAGTCGGAATAGTGAGTTCACCAAAAATGCAGCGACGTGTTTGAAAGGTGCGACTATCCGACCTCAGCCGGCGGGGAGCGAGCGCGAGCCGCGAGGCTACATACAGGCTACGTTAGCAGGTTAGCAAACGTTAGCTGGCTGCTACGGAAGAATTTGTTTCAACTAATGTCTCGCTTTCCTGCTGAGCCTACTTGTGAGGCGACGCCTGCCCACACGAAAACAGGCGAACCCTGCTCATTTTGTCTGGTAGATTTACTCTAAAGTTGGCCAACAACAGGCGAGCTAGCCCCCCGGCGGTGGCAGCGGGCCTTGTTTGGATGTTGTGACAGTTGGCTAACGTTAGCTTTTAGCCTATTCTTTAGGACTCTCTCAAACGCGAACAAAAACGTTCATAAGTGGGAAAAGTGCCACATGCAGGACTTACCTTGACATTTCTTTCATGACACTCTGAAAAGCTTGCACTGCTTTTCCTGCTGTAAACCCGTAAAAAACTAAGAAAGTCAGCAAGTGGAAATGATAACAGCCTCGACCTGATTACAACAATGGTCACTTTCCAGAGAGCAGTTCAAACCTTCCCACTGAACCGGAATCACTTCTTATAAGATACCGTATCAGCTCGTAATCCTGAAAGCATATTCATATCTAATTACATTTACAAAACGCACAGGATTTTTTCGGGGGGGGGGTGGGGGTGCTAGAAGCTAAACACGCATTTAATTGCTGTTAGGCCTTTTTTTAATATTCAAAACTACAAATGTTACGGCGTTAGTCGGGCCAACGTCTGCGTGCAGCACGCAGGGCAACCGTCGTCAGGAGGCGGGCCCCGCCTCTCCGACGTCACGCGTCACGTGAGCGGCGAGGCCTGACGCTGCTCTGCCCGAGCAGGGCGCAGCTAAGCTAACGGCAACGTGTTACACACACCTGGCGCACAAGGTGGGCTTCAAGTCGAAGCATACGAGATATGTCAGGGCTTTTGTTATTTAATATTTTGAAAATGAGGTAGGACAAAAGCTGAAGTACAATACTGTGGTGAGAGGGTACGTCGGCTAAATGATAACACACGCTATGTGTGTTAGCCTGTTACGACTCAAAACCATGCTCAAAACAGAGAGAGCATCTTTGCAGAGCATTTAAAACCGCGACTTCCGGTAAAGAAACACTGGCAAATATTTAGGTACTGATGTAACTAAAGAACGGGTTAACGAGACAACAACTTAACTATCTCCCTAGACTTAAAAAAAACCAAACAATTTTATGAATATGTGTCTAGATTTTGAATTGTATGTTGTAGATAGAGTTATCTTAACCAAGGCTGAAGGTATTTCAACACAAGTTTATCCTGTTATATCAGTGTTTGTCCAAGACTCAACATGTAAGTAAATCTACAACACACCCCAGGTTACTTAGTAATTCTGCTTGGAAAAATTGACACCACCATCTAAAACTAATTTTCAAAATGTTTAGATATATAAGACAAATGCCTTTTTTCTTCAATGATGAACGAGAATCGTATAGCCTACATTCAGTTCAGGACTCAAATGAAAGATCATATAATGTATAAAATTAATCATAATATTAAAATTGAGTGTAAAAATGTGAGTACACATTTTAAACATGATAAATATAATATTGACTTCATTGTAAATGTGTTGTTTGTGTTAAATTTCAATAAAATTATAAGTGCAAATAACCAAAGTTAACCCCAATTTCACTGAATTTGTATGTGAATTTAAAGACAGTAAGACACATAGAAACACACAAAAAAAATATTAAAACTCAGTCCGTACGGTGAACTCTTTAAATAAAAATAAAGTGTATATATATGAATAATTTATGTTAATGAATTATATTTATCCCAATTCTGTTTTGTAATTATTATTATTATTTCTTATTTAAATTCATATTCTTGTTTCTTTGCACACCATTATGTTGACTACATGTTGACTCTGTTTGTACATTTGAATATTTTCTCAATGACAGAATACAATACAAAAGACAATAATATATATAAAACTGGAGAACTTCAGGTTTATAAATATAATATATTTATATATGTGTATTTTGGGATTGTTGAGACAAAAAATGAATGTAAAATTATACATTTCATGAGTGTATCTCTATGGAAAATAAAAGTTGCATGTCTGTAAAGTAAGCTGCTGTGTTGTGTTTACTCTTACTGTGTACTGTACTGCTGTGTGCACCTCCTCACAGAAACACAAGATAAATGGAAGGAGACTAGATAAACACTGATATGGTACAGATACTCTTGCACCTGTGAAAATTGGACAGTAGGAAATTAAAGAGCACATTTTTCAAGCAGTTTATTCTTCCTCTGTCAATAAAATATTTGTAAAGATATTGTACTAATATGCATTTGTGGGTCCTCTGGGGACATGATGAGGTGGCTGACATCTCCCTCCACCAGCCCCTTCATGTCTTTCTGTGTTCACCTTTAGGTCATTCTTGTCGCAACTTCCAACAAAACCTTCCTCATTGAGCTCCCAAAAAAGTTGACCTAACTACAACAGAAAATGTGTCACTTCATTAATTCAATCTGAATCATATCTAGTCCACTTCATTTGGTGCAGAAGCTCAGCTCGGCCTTCAGGTTCTCTGAAGACACTGATCTGATCTCACCAGGTTAAATAGCTCCACGTAGTGTACAGTTTCAAGTATTACACCTAGTGTAAATTCTCAAACTGTTCTGATTATCAACCTTGATGACTTCAGTGTGAACAGTGAGTGACCATCAGGCATGTGAAATTACACTGTGCATCATTTGCAATCCTAGTTAACTATTTTGTGGAGCAAAACTTTTGTAAGGCAAGCTATTGTAGCAGTATTGTAATTAATCACAAAATTGTTTTGACTAACGTGTAGTTGCTTGATGTAAGGGCAGTGTGTCAGCTTAAAATTTGACATTTGGTTTGAGTTGGTCAGTGTATTCTTTGCTCAACAGTGTTTTATAATCAAATATCTCACCCAAATTCATTTTGAACTTTGATGTGCTCTATTTACATCAAAAGATTTATGGTAGGTAAAATATTCTGTGCTTATAAAAAGGGGGTTACTGGAGTTTTGATATCAGTATGCCGTTGTCTCACAGAGATTGCTTTGGGCATGACCGAAGACTTATGTCCCTCTGTCAGACAATTCATGTATTGGCTTTCCAGGAGAAACCTAATGCGTATGCACAGTGGATGGTTCTTGGGTGTTGCAATGGATTCCAAGAGGTCTGCAGTGCCACTGCACAATAACACTATGTTACTTGTTTTGACAGTGCAAGCAACCTTTCATCCTATTTACTCCTCCCCGCTTGGCCTACACCCACTTCTGCATTTTGGACTTTCAGTATCAGTCAGACTGCTTGAACCAGTCAGGCCGTTCAGAGAGCCCTAATACTGCTGCAAAAAGCTCAACCAGTTGCAAAAATGAGCAACAGACCTGTTCTTGTCAATGTGGAAAACTGGATTGCAGAGAACGAGAATGCTTTTCTGCCACCAGTGTGCAACAAGCTCATGTGAGTAAATTTACTTTGACAGTAGTCACATGGTGATTGTGTTTGTGTGTGTGTGTGTGTGTGTGTGTGTGTGTGTCACCACAGTGGGCTCTTTGCAACAGCTTGCTGGACTACATAATGTATACATAATGGGCAACAGCTCAGACTGAAAATGACAATGAGTGTACGGTTTTGGTGCATAAACAATGAACAACTAACAGTGTTCCACTGACTGTCTGAGAACATGTGGTGTGTACATGATTGTTTTTTATTCCTCTTTCTCTCAGGCACTTTTCCCAGTTGATTATCATGTTTGTTGGAGGTCCTAATACCAGGAAGGATTATCATATTGAGGAAGGGGAGGAGGTAAGAGAGAAGTGCTATTTATTATTTCCAGATTGTTTAATGCAAACTTGGAGGACACTAAACTCCTGCTGTTATTAGCCTTCAGTTCTTGATTTAACTGCTTTACATTCACAGTTAACTCCACAACACAGTTAACTCCCCACTTTGAATTCCCCACATAACGACTGCCAGTTAAAGCTAGATTCTTCCCCCACTAACAAGGGTGAACTCCACCACAATGTTGCAATGTTTGGTCGAATTATTCTGGGTCCTGGTGTTCTTGGCATCCTTTAGCTATTTGGCTTTTTGAAGTTTACTGTGTCAAAGTTTAAAGGGCGGTGAGGTGGTCACATGTGTCATGCAACAAGCTGTTACTCAGTAGTGATACTTGAGTAACATTTTTGGAATTGTGGTGATTTCCTGCACTATCCTCAATATTTCTTTAATCACGCTGATACTACAACAGTTTTGTTGGAGATTCGGGTGTGTTGTGCTGTAGTAGCGGCTACTAGCCTTTAGCCTCAAGCAGAGATGAGGAGCGGGCTATAGAGGTCTGGTAAGCTCACATGATTCAAGTGACACCACTTGAGGCAATATATCACAGTTCCCCCTGGAGCCATAAAAGGTTTTATGCAACTTTTTTTTTTCATATTCTGTAGTTCTCTCATAGACCTGTAAACAAACTTTCATGTATAAAATCAGCGCAATTTTCCTTTAATTTAACACATTTCTTCCTTTGTCTTACTCTCTGTTTTAACTAGCTGTTCTACCAGCTGAAGGGGGACATGTGTCTGAAAGTGATTGAAAATGGCAAACACAAGGATGTGCACATCAAGGAAGGAGAGGTGAGCTCTGTAATGCTTCTATATACTGCTTTTTATTCTTTTGGGATAGTTGCATATTCTGCATGATAAGTCAGTTAGATCACATCATTACTATATGTGGAGTATGTGGTTACTGCTCCTTTCAGTGGGTTAGGATTATCTTCTAACGAGAACAAACAGTCTTACGTTTACGATGTTCCAGTGCAACTTGTGTGATGAACTTCGTCTCATTCACAAAGGTTTTCTTTGACGGTCTGCATGCCATTCATGTCTCCCCTGTTTGTAGATGTTCCTGCTGCCAGCTCGGATCCCCCACTCCCCCCAGAGACAGGCCAACACGGTGGGGCTGGTGGTGGAGAGGAGGCGGCTGCTGACTGAGACTGACTGCCTGCGGTGAGCTGCTACATCTCCTTCTCTTCTTCCCTTCATAATACCACGGGATACAGGGCAGATACAAAAAAGAAGAAAAAAAAAAACCCTGGCAAATTACAATTACAGGAAAATCCAAACTTTAGAGCGCTGGAGAACAAAACAACAAAAGAAAATAAATACAAATAAATTAAAAGACTGCAAAAAGAACAGCATTGGCGAAAGACCATTGGCTGCACTACAAATATGACATATCCCTCCCTTTACATGTGACTTCACATTTTAGAGTTCAAGTTCAAGGTTTGCACCTTTGCATGTTTTCACACTGCGAGTGAGCCGACACAACAGACTTCTCTTCACTGGGAGCAAGATGGAAAATATTATGAGAAAAGACAAAAGACTGATGTGAAATCTGCACTCGTGTTTAATGTTTTAAGTTTTCTGTGCAAAGGTTGTGGTGAAAAACTGTGCAAAAAGAACCAGAAATCAGTAAGAATTCACTGTATGCATTTAAAGTTGTGATCACTGCTTAACTGCGTCTGTAGTCTTAGAATACATTTGGCAGAAATGCACATGGTACACACGAGCAATACAAAGAATTCCTATTTTTTATCTCAGAAGTACACTGTGTCTAAATAAATCATAGGATTCACTGTTGCTTTCATAGGACTCTATACTCTTAACATTAGCGTGTGTTGGTGCTTTCAGGTACTATGTGGACAACACCACTAATACCCTGTTTGAGAAATGGTTTTACTGCCAGGATCTTGGAACCCAACTGGTGCCAATAATCAAAGAGTAAGTGATCTACACAGTTACAAACAGCCTCCATCACATCAGGGTATGAGCTTTAATACATTTGTTCTTGTTGGTCGACGTTTTACTGGCAGGTTCATGGCATCAAAGCAGTGCAAAACAGGAAAACCCGATCCAAGTGAGTTGTTCTGAGATCTATTTTCTCTCTCAAACCAAAGTCTCGTCCCTGTCAATACTGAACTGGTGTCACGGTTATCTTTGGATGAACAGACGAGGTTTTCAGAGAGCCCCCGTTCCAGATGAACACCATGAACGTGATGTCGCCATTCTCCTTCAGTGACTGGTTGGACAGACAGAGACCGTCCCTGGCCACCGGTGGGCCCATCGAGATGTTCGGAGCTCAGTTTGAGACAGAGGTACAAGCAGTCCTGTTATCAGATGTGTTTTTATTAAAGTTTGAAAGCTTCAACTTCTTCAAATAAAATGTGTCTGTTGCTCAGAGTATTATGAACAGTACTGAGTTTGCATCGAATACATCAGATTTGTAATTTTCCTTGCTTATTATTTGATCAGATGTCTGCTGATTTAAATCCCAATTTTGCCTATTTTAGACCATTTCATGCAGGCAGAGCTCTTGTACGGCTACTTTTGGTTAAGTCAAGTCAAGTCAATTTTTATTGATGTAGCTCAAAATCACAAATTTGCCTCAAAAGGCATCACAATCTGTACAACATACGACACCCTCTATCCTTATTCCCTTGAAGAACCCCTTTAACAAGAAAAATCAAAGGGAGGAACCTCAGGAAGAACAACAGAGGAGGGATCCCTCTTTCAAAATGGACAACAATAATCACAATATGGAAAATTTGTTTAGAACCTTTTCAAACAAACAAACAAACAAAAAACAAAAAAGGATTTTGTAGAAAAACTTGTTTATATTTCTTAAAGTAAGGTATTGTATACAAAAATATCATTGCTGTGTCAGTAGCTACAATCAAGTATTATAGTGGCAGTAGTAGTAAAAAGGTCATACCCAGCTCTAATGGAATGTCTAGTATAATTTTATAAATCATGACCTAAAGTTTATATATACACTGCTGATGATGGTGATATGGAAGAGACGCAAAGACACAATAATGCTCAATCTTATGACCATGACAGGTAATGGTGTTTGGACCTGGGCAGACACAGACGTCAGCACGGCAAAGTGATGTGTGGATTTGGCAGATGGTATGTTCTCTAGCACGGTGCTTCATATGTCCAACCGGTCTCTCAGTGCCTTTTAGATGCTGCTGTATCAAGGTCTGACCCGTTGTGTGGTAACCAAAATCTCTGTTTGTCTCTTTCTAATTATCTTCTCTCCTTATCTCTCTCTCTGCCTCTCAGGAGGGATCCTCCAGAGTAACTATGAATCAGCAGGAGTTCCCTCTTTCTGCAGGGGAAAGTTTACTCATTACCGAACAGACCCAGTGAGTCCATGTTAACAATTAAGTCTTCCAGTCAGTGTACAAGTTAATGAGTAAAAAGTGACTAAACAAAAAAATAACGATCTAACATGGCTTCTTCCTCTGTAGGTACCAGTGGCAGAGAGATAAAGGGACTGTTGCTCTGTTTGTGGTCCAAAACCCTGAGCGGAAGAGACCCTGAGCATCACTTGCCAATCCACACACACACACACACACTCACACACACACATATTTAATATATGTATATCTCTATATATAGGACTCAATGTAGGTGTAGAAATGAAAAGTACACTGTGTATCATTGCGTAAGTATTGTAAATCATGCACTCATTTAAGTTGAATGCGTCTGTTGTGTGCTAATGGAAGTGAACATTAACCCTTTTCAGTATTGATAAACACCAGAAGCTATTGAATCTGAAACTGTAATTTGCACTTTGTTGTAGTTACATACATTGATTTTATCATTGCATGTAATTTATACCTTTACTCATGAGATAAATCAAATAACTACATATCTGTAGAGGTAAAATTGTGAGTTGTGATCATTCATCTTAACACACATTCCTGCCAGTCCAACTGCCAAATAAACTGTGATACGGGATATAGATTTTCTCTGGAAGTAGGAAAGAAAATCGCTATCTTATCTGTCAGCCTCCTAAAACATTTCTACACTACAGTACCTGTCCTTGTGTAACAATCTTATTGGCTTAAAGCCAGGAAAGACCAGTTTCAACAAGTGTTAGGAGCTGTGAAATGTTATTGATGTGTTGCGTCCCAGTTCAGCTGGCCAAGTTCTTATTTAATCAACTCTGTGTAATTCTGCCGGGATTTTCCAAAGAAACCCAGACCTGACTGCCCTTCCTTTTAGAGAGGATGTGACTGTGAGAAATGCTTAGACGTAATTTTTCCACTGAAATATAAAACTGTTTTCCAGATATGGGTGCATCTATTGAGAACATAGGGGTATGCTTGTTGTAGGTACGCTGCAAAAAACACATAGGTCATATCAATGTCTGCTTTTCTTATCATCATAGAAAGTATTTTTGTAAATATAAATTGCATTTATTAGTACGTTAAACTGACTACAAACTTTTTATTTGTGCTTTGTTATGTTATCACGAAGATCTCCTGTTTATAGGGGGATCCCATAGCAGAACAGAATCAGAGATTTGCTTATGGATATTTCAGAAAACTTGCTATTGTAGCCTGTAAAAAAAAAGGTCACATTTTTTGCATTTTGTGCATTTCACAGCGCAGATTCCCATTTATTTTTGTTTAATTTTGTTTAATTTTAAGCAACTGTAATGTCGACTTGATAAGTTCTGAATAGAGAGTTGCTTGTTCACTCACAGCTATGACTTTGGTTTTGGAGTTCAAACATGTCTGATATTGACTAACTCTGACCTACAGTTTGTATTTCACTTTCTTACCACTTCTAGGAACCTGATTCTGATCCTTTAGCTTTGAATTAAGTGACTAGAAAGTCCAAATCTGAGCGGATTTTAAACAATCTCATTTTTTAAAGGAATAGTTTGAAATTTGGGGAAATACACTTGCTCACTTTCTTGCTGAGATTTAGATGAGAAAGTCAATACCACTCGTACCTGTGAGGTGATTAGCTTAGCTTAGCATAAAGACTGGAAGCATGGGGAACAGATAGGACGGCTCACCTTAATTAACCCATGTAAACCCATGTTAATGGGTGTTATAATCTCACCGACTTTCAATTTGGTTTATTGTCCATGCTAACTAAGCGGACTGGCTCCTGGCTGTAGCTTCAGAATTACTGGACAGATATGAGAGTAGCTTCGACCTTTATATCTAACTCCTAGAGAGAAAGCATATGGGCTTATTTCCTAAAATGTCAAACTGTTTCTTTAAAGCTGTCATACAGTCAGTTACATTAGGCTACCAAACCAGTTTCCAGACAGCCTGTCTCATCATATTTCTGCGAGGGAAAAAAAAAAAAAAAACGCTCACAGATTTTATTGACAAGGCTCAGGGAGGCACAGCATGTGCAACTTTTTAATATCAAAATGTCAAACGCTCACAGTAGTGTGGTGTTGTACCTAAAACAATGTCCATAAATGCTTTGTAGTTGCTTTTCGGAAGCCCAGTATTCCAGTTTGATATCGGCTCAGTTGTGCAGTCTGATCCTCAGGGTGTTCCTGATCACATGCTGCTCTGCCAGAAATGCCGCCACAGCCCAGGGCAGCGCGTACTCCAGAGTCACCAGTCCCCCCAGGTTGTACCTATTACCCGAGTAGTCCCAGGGACAGGCCCCGAGGAGCCTCAGCCCGGCCCCCCAGCTGAACTCCCACAGGTAGATGAAGGCGGTGTAGGCCGCCAGACGCACAGGCAGTGGGCGATGCTGAGCCAGCAGCCGGGCCCTGAGGCGCTCCATCAGGTAGATTGCGGTGGCGTACATGGGCAGCGCCCACAGGCTGCTGTGTCCGGCCAGCCTCCGGTCCCGGGTGCCGCACCAGTCCCACACAGCAGTGAAGGCCACCTCACAGAGGCAGCCGTGCAGCGCGTACACATAGAGACGAAGTACAGCAGACAGAGGGCGACCTGAGTCGCTCCCGTGGGGCTCTGCTGATGTTGCCTGATCTTCAACACCGGCCCCTGTCACAGGGAAACCCTAATTACTGTACGTTTTTGGGCCATATGGAGAGTTTTCTAAGATATTCAAAATGTGGCAAAAGTGACATGTTCACAAATACAAACATTGTTATTTAAAAGCTGGTTAGTGTTGGCAGGTTTCCCCCTGTTTCCACTCTTTATGCTAAGCTAAGCTAACTGGCCGTTGGCTCCAGCTACATATTTTATGTACAGACATGAGACGGTTGGTATCAATCCTTTCATTTAACTCTCAGCAAGAAAGCGAATGTGTATCTCCCAAAATATTCAACTATTCCTTTAAGTTAAAACACATAAAAGTAAAATTACTGCCTACTAAAGGAGATGCAAAACTGTTGCCTAATCTGTACCATTTCTGACCATGATAATCAGAGGTATAGTTACACATGTAATTGAAAAGTCATACATGACCAAAAGGATGCATGTTTCTCAGCTGAGCATGATTCGAATCAAAGTTCTATTTTGCTGTTAGTGTCAATTATTTATTGGAGTGATAGCAGCTTGCAATCCTGTGAATTTTAGTGGGAGGACTGTTGCGACTGTTGGATAAACTGGGTGTTGTTTCTGACAGTCTTTTACTGAGAGTTGTATTGCTGACACGGTTAATTCTCCAGTCTAAGCAATGCATTTTCAATTTTCCTTTCAATTGCATTTGAATTGGTGGAGACATACCTCTAACACCAATCTCTTTATAGAGAAAGCAAATGTGTTTCAGCATTTGCTTTTACCACAGTCTTCAATAAAAACAAATATGGGATTTATTAAATATTCAATTCTGACAAGTCATTTTCTTTCTTTTTGGGAGGATCCATCTTTTTTTTCTTGACTTTCTTCCTAACATTACAAACCTCCAGTGTGTACTGTATACAGTGCTGTTTCGTCCCTCTTCCACAGGACACACAGCACAGTGTACACGCTCTAATGTGGATTAACAGGCTAATAGCCCAGCTTAGCAAGTTAAAGTCTTGGAAAATCTGCAACAGGTTGTCACCCTGCACAGGTAAAAAGTGCCATTTACCAATGCCAAATCAACTTGGTGACCGTCCCTGTCGTTAATTATTTCTACTCAGAATAGTCGGGAGAGAGATAAGAATAAGAATCAACAGTGGTCTCACAGCAACATTGAATCCAACTCCATCACTTGACTGATTTTAACTGAGATTAGGATGCAATGGCAACAAATGCCATATATTGCCGCAAAGTGTGGCCTCCCACAGTCATTAAACATAATAAACAGTAATAAATCTCACCTTGGTCATTACTACCTTGCGTTCTCCTCACATTTAGTTTTCTCGCCTCCATCACTGGGCAGCATATGGGTCTCTGCACCTTTGTAATCCCTCTGCTTCCCTGTGTGTCACTCTGTGTGTGTGTGTGTTTGGATCTTGGGCTAAACATTAAGCGGCTCCACGTTATCAGAGTGAGACAGCGATGTCTCTGTCACAGGCTGAGGTCATGAACCAAGGGACAGACCCGGGAAGCAAACCCGGGGCACCTGAGGAAATTACATGCGTGTGTGTCATTGTACCAGTAGAAGTATTGATCTGACAGTGTGGCTAGGACAGTTGAAGCATACAGTGAGCGCACAAATGTATTGATGTGTGTATTTTGGAGGGCAAACGTGTCATGGAAGTTGCCTAAAATATGCAGATATTGATAGATAGAAGAACTTACTGTTAAACTTCCACTGGACTAACGTACACTGCATCCAAAAAAAATGTAAAACTATTTTATAACAAGAATTTTTTAAATATTTGAATATTTAAATTTTACCTGTGCTATATTTAGTTTAAATTTCCTTTTTACTATATAATAATATTGTATATTTATTTCATATTGATTGTTAGCCATTCTGTAAATATCTGTTCATTTAGGATATTTAAGCAGTTGAACATTTTGGCTGCAGCAGGGAGATTTATGATAGCTTACACAGATTGTTATTAGTCATTCTGCTGCAATTATAAGACTAGTAACTCGGTTAGCACTAATAGCAAGACTGTATAAATATGAATGCAGGGCTCTACCAGTAGTTTCACTCCAAAGCATACAATGTGACCATAAAGTGTCCCTGAGAGCAGGTGTCAGTCCTGACATGGTGCCTCTGCCGGTCCTGTGTGTTTGTTTTCTGTGTACTCTAATAAAACAGTTGGATGAATGGCGGACCTCTTGATCAGAGTCCAGTGATTCTAGCAAACACACCTTTCGGGCTGGGAAGGGGGGACTGCGCCGTTGTATGAAAGTCAATGACCATAAAGTTATCGAGCTGACAAAGGTCGGGCTGTTCACACAGGGCTGACTCTGTGTGTGTGTGTGTGTGTGTGTGTGTGTGTGTATGTTGCATTGTTGTTTACTGAACTGTCAACAAAGAAAATTTGGTTAGGGAAATTAGCGTTCACTCTCTGCGAAAGTACTCATTGTCCTTTTCAATTCACTAATCATCAATGTTGAGTCGGTCTGGTACGGTAAATTGAATGGACCCAACCTAGTTTGAAATGAATTGATATGAACAAAGATGAGAGAAGATGAGATGTAATGAGATGAGACAGCTCAAGGTGAGGAGATGGGATGATGTGGATTGGATGGTAATTTGAAGTGAGATGGAATGAATACGAGATGAGTGTGAGACAGGCATATACAATATCAGCCAAATCGAGGCAAAATGGGTCAAGATGAGTCAAGGCGCTGTTTCAAAATAAGATAAAATGAGATAAAATGGATGAGATTACTTTTTGAGATCAGGTGAGAGGAGCTTGGCTGCAGGTGTGATGACACGACCTGAGGGAATGAAGTGAGATGAGACTGCATGAGATGAGTCAAGGTGAGATGAGACAAAACTCAGGATGAGGCAAGATAGTGCTGTAAATAATTGACTAAGGCTACATCCACGCTAAAATGCGTTTTTAAAAGTGTGGACGCTGGGCGTAAACGTAGCAGAAGTTACGCGCTTTAAAACGAAAACGTATTACGGTGGATGTAGCCTAAGATGACTTCAGGCGAGGTGAAAAATGCACTGAGATGCAGTTGGGGTGAGGTGAGAGTAAATTAAATGAGATGGGGTGAAGTTGGGATGAAGCAAAATCCAAAGTGTGATGTGGTCAGTCAAAGCTGAGTAAAATGGGTTGAGATGAGAGACCACGTGTATTTACATGAAATTAGATCATCTGAGAAAGGCTGGGATGAAGTGAAATGTGCTAAAACCCTCCTAGAAGGGGCAAGGTGACACTAAATGAGACACTTTCAGTTGAAATTAAGTTCAGTGGAGCTGATGAAAGATCTGAGACGAAGGAACCAGACTGTACAGGGCAGAGGGACACTTTATAATTTCATGAAGAAGTGGAAATTCTGATTCCGAAGTATGAATGTAAGTGTGTGTGTGTAAGCGTGTGCATTTGTGTCATCCCCACCAACAACAACCTACATCTGTCAACAAATAATTCTCCCAATCATTTGTTCTTTTAAGCCATGAATTCTCACCTATCAATTACAACTACTTTGGCATAAAAAGTGGGAAAAGAAAGTGTGGCATAGGCGCTATTATGTGTGGCACCATACAACCACGATATCAAATGCCAGTGATGATTTCCTTGTAACCTCTTTTCCGTGGAACCATCATGACCCTCATGTTACGACAAGCCCTCAGAGGACGCCACCTTCATAAGGAGAATGTTGCCTGGATCTCGTCTCAGTAGATTACTTCCACTAGTTACAAGGGAAGATTTTTTGTCTTCGTCTGCCGAATGCACCGATGAAGGCAACTTCTGAAAAGGAAGGCGTTCAGGTCTTTTAGAGTGAGACGAGGATTTCAGTGTTGGTGAGTGCTGAAATTCAAACTTTTTCCTTACTCTGTGTTTCATTTTGAGTTTTGACCTCTAAAAGACTTACAGCATTTACTCTCACTGGTGAATCTTATTACTAACACTGCAATACGAAGGCAGTTGATTATATATAATTGACAGGAAAAAGGGAAATTCAGCTGGCATATAATTTCACATATTTAGTCATATGCTGTTAAAGTCCTGAAATAAAGTGTTCACTTTGGCCTAAAGGTCACTTTATGCTTTTTCAGTTAACAATTGACACTTTATCATGTGGAAAGTTTGGATAACATTATTTATAAAATTGCTTTTCAAGTACAAGTACTGTAGTTAGAAACACAACTCTATTCCCATGTCAAAGGAATAGTTTAGTTTCCTAGTTTTTTGCTGTTTGCTTCCTGGCTGAGAGTTAGATGAGAAGATTGATACCACCCTCATGCCTATCCCCTGAATATGAAGTTGCAGCCAGTAGCCGATTAGTGTAGCTTCGCATAAATACTGGAACCAGGGGGAAACAACTTGCCGGGCTCTGTCCAAGGGTAACAAAATCTGCCCACCAGCACCTATAAAGCTGGTAGCTGGAATTCTGCTTGCGATGACAAGAGTTCAGTTTTTATACTTTTTTTTTTTAACAGATTAAACAAACAAAATACAACGTGAGCTTCCTATTAAGCTTATTTTGTTACCCTTGGAGAGCCAAGCTAGCTATTTACCTCAGCAATGTCAAATTATGTCCAATCCAAGCCACACTACATCAAGGAGAAGCCTACGAAAAACAAGTGCTGCAAAACAGTTGCATGTATTTCCCAAAATGTTGAACTTTTGCTTTAACTATGTCGTCCATGAAGTTTTCTCTCTCCTTTTCTCCTCTTAGGGAGTCTCAAGAACATCAAACCCTGCTGAAAGTAGGGAGCAGTGAAGGAAACAGAGAGATCAGACTGCATTCATGGCTGAAATGAGTTTGACGACTGCTGCCAACCTATCAGGCCAGGCCATAAATGTAAATCAATCTATGCACTGCCAAGCCACCCAAGAACTTGGAAGTTGGGTACTGCGTATTATCCTGATCATTGTGATGATTATGGGCCTGCCAGGAAACATAGTCGCCTTGTGGATTTTCTCTTTCCGCAAAAACTTTTGGAAACCCCACACTCTCTTCCTCTTTAACCTGGTTTTATCGGACTTCCTGCTCGTCGTCAGTGTGCCCTTCCGCATGCACACCGACCTCCAGGGGAACAACTGGGTGTTTGGACAGATGTGGTGCCGCATCAACCTCTTCATGCTGGCTGTCAATCGCTCTGCCAGTATTGCGTTCATGACAATGGTGGCACTGGATCGCTACTTCAAAGTGGTCCATCTGCATCACCGCATCAGCCGCATGACTTTAACACAGGCGGGTTGGCTCGCAGGCCTGATGTGGACTGTTGTGGTTGCCCTTCGGATTCCGCTTTTGACTACCGACCTCCTTTACTCGAGGGACAACATCTCTGTGTGTCGCAGCTTCAACGGCTACAAGGACCCGCCCTTGGCGGTGAAGGTGCACTACGTAGCCTTCACTGCAGAGTTCTTCCTGCCCTGGTTCTTGTTGCTGTTCTGCTCAGGCCGGATTGTCTGCCACCTGCACCAACTGCGGATGGACAAGCAGAAAAGGGTACGGAGGGCCATCCGAACAGTAGTGGTGATCAGTTTGGTGTTCACCATCTGCTTCTTGCCAAGCATCGTCACAGGCTTGGGTGCGGTGTACATCAAGAGATTCCACCCCAAGGACTGCACATCATACAGTCTGATCACCCAGTCCTTTAAGATGTGCATCGAATTCACCTACTTAAACAGCGCTTTGGACCCGGTCATCTACTGTTTCTCTAGCTCCATGTTTCGCGGTGCCCTCAGGAGCTTTGTGAAGAGGGACACCAGAGAATCCGCCGCCACAATGTCCACTGAAATGCAAAGATAATAAAATATTGTACATATATTTTAATGGATAGACTTCCGGAGGACGAGGTCATAGGTTCAATCCTCAGATTGTTGAAGAGTCTTAAGGGAGATGAGGGAGATGCTGAATGACTCAGATGCAAAATGGAGACACTGCTTAAATATTTACAGTATGTGTTTTATACTTCTGTCTGGGAAATGCCCCTAGGTTGATGAATGCTGCAGGGGAGTGTCCTGACAGGCACAGCTCAGTGTCTGCAAGTATCGGCAGTCACTGCATTTTTAGAGGGAGCTTTGTAGTAACATCCGTAACATCAGAATAAATGCAGTGACCAGTGGAGTTCCTGCAAATGTGTAATATTTATGCTTAAACTGTATAAAATGGATATGCACATAAATAAAAGCAGTACAATGTAGAGTGTGTGTTCATTTGTTGGCATTCATTAAATCAATTTCTTTCTATATATGATGTCCACTGTGCTATTTTCAGAAATGTTTATGATAATTAAGGGATAACAAAAAAAAAAATATTATTATAATATAATATCATTTTAATATAATCAAATGTGTCCTCTCCTGTGTATTCAGTTTCATTATGATAAGGAAAGGTGCATGGATTTGGAATTAACCATTCACAGGTGGGCAGACGTATTGCAGAAGGGTTGCAGAAATTAACTCAGTAGCAAATTCTACCTTATTACTGATGGTGTAGGAAAGGAGCGGTAACACTAATTCTTTGTGTTTGCAAAGAAAAATAAATCTAAACGCAAACATAATAATTAGATGTAGGCCTGCTGACTTTAATACTACAGGTACAGTTGCAACCAGTTATTTGCAAGCTGGGCTGTGTTTAGTAGCCTCATAATCAGACTGAATTGCCATGTCATTTCGTTTCATCCATCTTAATTTAATTAATTTCTGTTTCTATGAGCAAATCAAGAGATGGGGTTGGTGATTCAGATGTCTGGCACCAGGCTAGGATTTGAGTGGCCTATATCTTGAAAAGAATGTTTGTTAGGGATGCTTTAATTCTTCTCCACAGTCAGTTGCAGCTGTATACCAAGCACATTGATACACCACCATGTGCACATTAACAGTAAGACAACAGACAGGCAATACGTCAGCACAGGTGGTACAGTCACCTACAGTGAATATGCAAATGTTTGAAATGGACCAACGGTAATATGTGGCAGTATACCTATGAAAATGAGCAGGTAAACAGAAAGACAGAGAGCCATAAGGCAGATTGCTAGATAGACAGATATATAGATGGATAGATGGATAGGTGGATAGGTAGATTAACTGTTCATCTTGTGCCTAACAACACTGCTCACCCTCTGTTTAGAAGAGGAACACCGTCACACCAGGAATAGTGAAACAGGTCATGTTTTACTTTAAAATATCGAGGCCCGTCCGTGTTTCCTCGGTGGCTACGTCATGACATCAGCGAGCCGTCCTTCTCTGAGCCGCAGCTCCGCAGCCAGCGGAGCCATGGGGGGAGACGCCGGGAGGACATGAAAACACACAAACTGGCCAATTATTTCGCCTGTTGTGGCGCAGCTTGTATTATTATGAGCACTTCCTTCCGCTCGGTAACCCTGCTGACGCGTATTAACGGCGCTTCGAGTAACAGACTAGCTGTCATGTCCTCATTATTCAGTCCACCATTGTCGCCTCGTACCTTGATATCAAACATAAACGTTTGCATCACAGCGTCAAAGACTAAACGGATACAAACAATATAGTTTAGTTAGTTCAACGCTAAATGTTTATAAACCCAACTGCGGAGGCAGTGTAGTGAGCTCCAGTGGCGCAATCGGTTAGCGCGCGGTACTTATATGTCAGTACACTGTAGAGCAATGCCGAGGTTGTGAGTTCGAGCCTCACCTGGAGCAGTGTTTTGATACGGAGTCCTTTAGGCGAATCTACTTCGTTTTGTATTACAAATACTGGAAATCTTGTTCAAAGTTGTTGAGGACTTAATGAGAATGAGAAGAACTGCACACCTTTAAATATGAAGTACAAGGTCACTCTTACAAATAAACTACGAGTCAATAGGATTATTATAGCATATCAGATTAATTTATAAAGACACACAAAAACAGTACATAGAAATTTTAAACATATTGGGAGGCAATGGAATATATTATTTATTTTCACACACATTTTTACCAACAAAGACATATCATCCATTATTTATATTAATATTGTTATATATACCTGTAAACAAAAACATCATACTGTAGTAACATGACATGTAAGATATGACTCTTGTATTCTTTACAGTACAAACTCTTAAATAGCATTTCAGCTTCACTGTAAACAGGGGGCAGTATCTCTCCATCTCTGCACCGATCCAGTCTGCGAAAGAGTGGTGAAAAAACACGTCACTCATACACTTGCAGTGGGTTATATGCTGACTTTATATTTGCATCAAATAATAATTTACAAATTGTTTGAAATGGATATCTAATGTGTAACGGATTTCATATCCCAAATTATGCCCAAAAATAATATTTGAAGTCAAAGTCAAAGATAGACATTTGTATCTTTGTATTATAAATTTGATATTAAGTTCAGTCTTGCCACACCTGCTCTTTTTCGGGCTTCTAACAGTTTCCAGGATACTCAATTTCAACCTGGTACCAATTTATTCAGTTAAGAAACTACAGCATATGGTTAAATTCATCTTATAAACACCATGACTTGGATAAAACCTCATGGGGGACTGCAAAACTTAATTTTCATGCAAGTAATCAGATCATGAGTCAGTTCCAGTGAAAAGTGTTAATTATGACACGACACCTTGCTGTTCGGCCACTAGGGGACGTGGTTGTCCACTGTTTGGACGGGCTGGTCTTTCTTTTTCTTTTTTTTTTCTTCCTGATCCAGGTGTGACTGCTTGAGTATGACTGGCTGTGTCTGCTGTTTGAATGAAAATGGTTGGCTTCGCTCTTTCCACTTCTGCACTCCATGTACACGCAGCTACATTTTACACAAGCTGACTTTATTATTAAGTGGGAACTGCTGACAGACCTGCACATATGGATAGGCTTTTTTCCCTTAATATATGCTGATGAAAATGTATCATCTGGTTTCTCCTGCACATATAAAAGTTGCCATGCTGCCCATTAAAATACTTAAAAGCAGTGTAGGAAGAACGTTGTGGAGATATGATTGATAAAATGTATGCATGAGAGGAAAGATGGATAGATATGGGTGATATGATATGATGCAAACCTCAATTCAACACACACACACACACACAAACACTGGTTTCAACAGTCTGAACCCCAAGGTGGACAAGTAAGGTGCATATCATTGACTGTCCCAAGCTCAAGAACGGGGCTAATGTAGAAAACATGGTCTGCTTAGAGACTTCAACTTGAGGCCAGATGCAATTTGCATGAGATCACCATTTTGCACAAAAGTCAGGAGGTGTGCGTGCATTTATAAAAGTGTTGGTTTGGGCTGGAAAGTGTACTCGATTACCCACTAAAGTAAGGAGTATTTACAAGTATGTAAGTATGTGGGTCGTCGTGTCTTAAGCTGTAGGCCATAGGTTTAGTTTGTTATGAATTGAATATAAATATTAATTGAATGGGTCCGCTGACCCATTTCATTATATTGGAGCGGAGAAATGTGTATGTGTGTGTGTGTGAGAGAGAGGGAATGAATGCAATTATAAGAGAGAAATTCTGATGGGACAAAATGTCTAATGGGAAAGGAAGAGCGAGTGACGAAGGAGAGTCCTGAGAATAAACAGAACCTGCAAGTCTGTAGGTGTTGTGGCAGGGCCTGTTCTCATATCTCTGCCCTGATCTGGCCCGCAGCATTAATCACCTCCTCTCATTATCCAGCTATATTCATGCACACACCCACCCACACACACACACACACACTCACAGAGTTGCATGCACACACACTGCCTCAAAAGACTGTACTGTATCAGTGTAGTCTTTTCTGATTAAAATATCACATTCACCACCGATGCTTTTATTTGATAAACGATAAACACTCTTTGTCATGAATGCAAACCACCAGTGATTATAACGAAGCCTTTATTTACCTGTTGATACCAACTTTAGATTAATTGCTCCCCACAAGAGCTCTTTGCATCAAACGGTTTGTGGGAGGATGCATCCAGCAAAAACACAGATATTGCAACTGACTGTTGAGAGGTTGACCCACAACTTCAAGCTCTAATGCAGCATTTCAGTGTTTTGAAAAGCGTCCTGAAACAGCATATTAAGATCTTTAGATCCAAGCCCGCCCCCAGCCCCCTTTACTAACCACACAGCTATGTGTCACAAGCTGTAATTCACATCTGCCCTTGGTTAGCACCGCGTGTTCACTCACTATCTAGCTGTCTGACAGCTCCCAGGCCCAGCTGTTATGTATTGCGGCCCGTAGGCTCCGCTCATTACGTGTGAAGGTATAATTATTATCATTATTGTTTTTCTTGTGTGTTTTTTTTCTTTTCCTTCCACTGCTCTCTCGAGCCCGGAGCGCCTTCCACTGATGAAGCGCCTGTCGAGTTGCCAGAAGGAAGTGATGTAATTTTGCCTGGCCGCGTACCAGCAGACTTTGAGGTCAGAGTGCATGTCTCTTGTCAGAAGGGGAGACGTGTGTGTGTGTGTGTGTGTGTCTGTGCTTATGTGTGTTGGACATGACCTACGGCCAGGGAGGGGCAGATGGGTTTTTTGAGGGAGACGTGTGATAATGTTTTGTTCCTGGGAAGCCAGTTTATAACTGTTCTTCGGGAAGTGTGGGAATTTTGGGGGTCAGCTGGTGATGAATTCCCAGATGTGCCGTTTACATTTTTTACAACCTCCACTTTCTCAAGGTAACCCCGCGAATGTCTCTCACACTTCATCATCCTCATCGTCCAGTTAGCAGCAACTGGATAGCATTGTGTGTGTGTGTGCGTGTGTGAGAGTAATTATTGAGTTAGGGGACGTTCACACATACTGACTCAAAAGATGGGAAAGTGATAGGCTGCTCTTTTCATTGTGAATGGGACCTGGTGTTGATGATTCATTGTGAAAAATTTTAATTAACCAATTGGAGCAATTGTTTCCATTCATTGGTCACAATAAAGCGGGAAAACATAACTTAATGTAATAGGCAAAAAGTTATATTTATCCCTTTATCAGTGCTACGTTACATATGAAGCACATATAAAAGGCAACATCTTCTGTTCATTAACCTCCACGCAGATTCCATTCCATTAAAAAATGCTCTGGAATAAGGTTGTGCACTGCTGTTTAACATAGGTGGGAAAGTTACCTCACTGAACTTACCAGCTGAAAAAGCTGCTTGTATTGTTAGTCCAAGTTTTCGGAATGAGCACAATGATACCCTTGTGGCTGATGGGGAAAAAATGGGCCCATCACAGCTTGATGCCCCAGAATGAGGCGAAGAGGACGCTGCGCTCGAACCTGGACCACGTACCTGGACCATCCACACAAAGGTGAGATTTAGGCCTTATTGGAAAACCTTTTCAAGCCGCAAGTTTCAGCTTCACAGGAGCGAAGGCGTTAGGGATGGCGACCAACTGGTTGATTGGTCAAATATATTTCTGGTTAACTTCCGCACCTCCAATAATGAGCACACAGCTTGTCTTTGGGAACCATCCGGGACTGGATGAGACAGTTCCAAACAGGATTGGATCTACCTCTGCCCAGATGACTGTGGTTGATACAACATGATTCCCTTTATGCTTTGTATTTGCAGTGTAAAGGTTAGCGAAACAGGCGTTTGGAGCAAAAACAACACTTTGTTAAATAAATGGAATGTTCTTTATTGGTGTGTGAGAAACACAATCCAGGAAGTACAGTTTGAGCAATGATATTTAAGGCTTTGCAGATGGAAAAACACTAAATTACATGGTTTATGTGGATTTTTTGTTGTTTTTTTTTACTCTGCAAAGTATTGACAGCAACATGTATTTCATCCTCCGTTGGAATGATTGTGAGGTGAACAGCACAACTTAGCTGTTCACAACAAAGTTTCACTAAGCAAGGCTTTTACCTGTGGCTTAGGGGGAGATGTTCCCAGGTTTGTGAGTGCTCACCTGTATTATGATGAAGAGGGATACTATAAGATCAATCTTACAATACATGCTGAAACGCTATACACACTCAATGGGCAAATAGTCTTTTCCACACAAGTTCTACAGAGACTAAAAATAAATGAAAGGTTGCTGTAATTTGTGCTGTGCGTTCTCACTCAGGAGTAATGAAAAGTGAGTACAGCAGGTGGCAACTGGAAACTTAGTTACTTTTCCAAGTTTTACATGTACTGAACACTGTGCTGAGGCCTAGGAGCCAGATGCACTTAAGAAGTGGAGTGTCTACAAGTGTGTGTGTGTGTGTGTGCGTGTGTGTGTCGAGGACGAGGGTGTGTAAGGCCAGTTGGCTGTCTTCCCTGCTGCACCTCCTTAACCTAATTAAACATCCCTCCAACAGCCTGGCTTCTTTGCCAACGCCAATCACACACACATACATACACACAAGCACACACACACACATACATACAAACACCCACACACACACACAGTGTTCCTGGAAATTACACTGGATTTAAAGGATTTGCTGCACTTCACTCTTCATTTACGGTCTCTTGGGTCAGATATGCAACATGTTGTATGAATCAGTGTTTGTGTGAGTATATAGGTGCACATGAATGCACTCATTCCCTTGTTTTATGTCCAGGAAACTTGTACTTAAAAACTTTACAACACACTATAGCAGCGTCCCATAACTTCCAGGAATCTTGGACTCGAAGTTCCGTAACATTTGCAACTTCCTATATCTTCCCAGCAAGGTTTAAGGCTTTCATTTGTCAAAGAAAAAAAAACAGCATGGGGAGTATAATCTTCCTGGCCAGAGATTTTGTTTGTATCCCAGCCTTCGCCCCCCTCCCCTGGCCCGGGATTCTGGCCTGGCGGGGCCTGGTGAACGACCACATCCTCTACAATGCGCCTGCCCATCCAGATAGATGTCACAAATAATGGGGGGAGTGCTGGGAGTATGTTTGATTTATGTGTGCACAGAGCCCTCTGGAAAAGGAAGAGTGTGTGACCTGATGGAGGGCCAGGATCCTTAAAAGGGTCCTTCCTGAGAGTCTGAGCCAAGCAGCAATTCTTGGCTGGACTGACCTGAACTCATCACATAAAGAGAGAGAGGAGAGGTTTTATGTGTTGTTAATACCAGTGTGTGTTTGCCTTGCTTTCTCAGTTATCTTGCTGTCTTTTCCCATGAACAGTTTGCATGCGCAGATAAACACACACACACACGCACATTTAACATCTCTAAATTGGAAGAATTCTTTTAAACATCTGCTTCTGCCACAACAGAAGTGAACACACACACACACACACACACACACACACACACACACACACACACCCACACACACACATCTCTCCGGTCAACATGACTTGTGTATTTGCCGCCTTGTTGCCACAACAAACACAATAATCTTCTCTTTTGGCATGAGCCAGGTGTGTTTCATCAATCCTGCAATACTTAATACGGACTCTCTGATTCATAATGCATCCATTGTGTCCGCTTTCCTCGCCGTGTAACAATCACGGTATGAGTCAGACATGGATGGTAACAGAATGATGACCTTAGATAGAGGAGGCGGGCCGTGTGATCCTGTGCCAGTGTGATTGTGCACTCTACCTGCCCGGCCAGCTTAACGTCACCGCGGCCTGGAAAAGGAGGAAGCGTGTTTTTGTTTGTGTATTTAGTATGTGAGAGAATGTATACGCGTGTATCTGCCTGTGTGTGAGTGTTTGTCTGGGCAAAATACACTCGTCGTGTCTGAGCATATTTTTACGTGTTTTTATGAATGATCTGTTTTTTCTCAGATGTTAATAGTTGGGATGTTGTAGTGACGGGATGTTTTATGTTTTAAGGGGGGCATTGTTGCAGCAGTGGCCTTTGGCTCAAAACCTGTGTGTGTAACTGAATAAATGCTAAATGCAAGAGTGCAGGCAGTGGCCTGTATTCCTCTCCCCTCTCTCTGTCTTATGTGTTCTGCACATGCCTGTATCAGCGTCTCCTGTAAGCAGACGGGGCACAACCAAGTGTGTGTGTGTGTGTGTGTGCGTGCATTAGTCCCGGGTGTTGTGTGGATCTGTCGGCGCCCAGCCTATCGCTCCCCGTGGGCACATGAAGGGCGGTATGGTGGCTGGGGGCTGGGAGCTGCTGACATGGCCGCCCAGTTCAAAGAGATGGAGCAGGAGATGCAGGCGGAGAGCGAACAGAGCGGCCTTTATATTCACCTTGGCTGAGCCTGGGAAAACTCCACAGCCCCCACCCCCTGCCAACCCCGTGTTCGCCTGTGGTTGCAGGCAGGGAGGCAAGTGGACTTACAGGTGCTGCATAGTGCTGCCCAGGCTCCACGAAATGTCGGAATGTGTGATCTGTCAGAAAAACTCAACAATATCCCGTGTATTTCAGCGAGAGCTAAGGGCTGACGGACGGCGCTGAGTGTAGTGGAGTGTGTGAAAATATCACAAGCCGTTCTGTCCAAAAAGTAGAAAAAGTGATCTTGACCTCTCCGTCAGGGTTGGTACTGATGCTGTTTCTTTTTGTGAAAAATTGAAAAATCATCTCTTCTGAGTCCTGACCTCTGACTTCTTTTTCACCTATTTTACTTCTAATTTACAAATGAATGCCATTTCCTCCCTGACTTCATTAACCAATGAAATTGTTTTAAAACATAACCACAGCAACCAGGTTCTACATGTAACTGTCTTTGCCTTTGACAAATAAATATGTCCATTAATGTTGCTTAAAGGAAAGCTACAAATTATTAATTACTACAATTACAAATATAATATCCAAGTTGTAATAGATAGTCAGTACATGTAAAGCAAAATGTTGTTATTCACTTCAGAGATTTTCTTTTTTTAGGTATAACCCCACTGTTTCCTGGCAGGCTTTTAATTTGAAACACGTACAGGAAGTGTTGGGGTTTATTAATGACAACTTCACAGCAGTTGAAAAAACGGCAGAGCAGAGTAGACTTAAATAGTGATTGAAAATATTTCTGTTGGAGAACGAGGAGAGATATTAGAGTACAGGTAATTCAACATATCAGTGTTTTTGTGACGTCTTATTATTTGAGACTCAGCCATTATTTGAAAACCAGAGACTTGTTTTTGTCTTATTTTGGCCTGAGTTTGGTGCAAACTTACCCTTCTTTTTTAATTTTGTCATGTCATATAAACCTGATATAAATGTATTTGTATTTGTATTTGTTTGGGAACAATGGTTGTATAAGTACAGTTTAACACTATGTTGAGCTATAGAATGCAAACACACGCTCCTCACTGCCTTGAACGCCCATAAGTCCTACCCATTTTACCCCTCACTATGGTCTCCCTTCATCCTCATCCTCATCCTTCTGTGCTCCCACTGGCATTATACTACTTTGGCCTTCTCTGTAGCACCATTCGTCACTGCCCTATATACAGTTTGGCTATCACCCCCGATTCTCCCTGCTTGGTGTTTATAGCCCATGCACTCATGGGGATCGTGGATACTGTTATACCTGTTGCTCTGCCATCCTGCCCTGCCCCAAAGCATCGTCCCCCCCCCCCAGCCACGCACACATTACCCTCCAGGAGCTTTATTTTTCCCATATTTTGAAAATCTAAAGTACTTTCTATGACACCTTCCTTAAGGTTGACGATGATAACACTTGTTGCTGGAGGGGGCTTACGTGTACATTGGCAGGGCTGGGCAGGTGTCACTCAGCAGGCCCTTGCTGTTTTATTAATAGTGTTTTATGTTTCACTGCAGACTGCTATGAATGTGGCCATTCAGAGGAGGATGCGAGGAAGGGCTGGAGAGTAACGAAGGAAGTTGTGTGTGTGTGCGTGTGTTTTTTGCAAGGACTGGCTAAGGTAGGCTGGTATGCTGCGCCAATGTCTGATTTGAGCGATCGAGGGGGTGTCAGTTGTTGTGTGTGTGTGTGTGCATGTGTGAAGGGAGGGGAGAGGCTGACATCAGTCCTTCCAGTGCTGAGGGGGTTGTTGTTGTTCTCCAAACATTTTTATGGAACTTCACATCACAGAGGCGCTGTCATTTCCTACTGTAGACTCTCTCATACACTCTCTCTCTAACACACACACACACACACACACACAGATAAATACACTGAGGGAGACACAAACACACACGTGCTAAGACACAAGTCATGCTGGCATACACATTCTCACACATACGTAAGGATGAAAAATACCAACGCACTTCACACAATCTCTCTCTCTCTCTCTCTCTCTCTCTCTCTCTCTCTCTCTCACACACACACACACACCAGCAGATAATTTCCAGTTTAATTACAGAGCGTAGGGCTGACACTGCTGCATTATCACTTCTGGTGAAACCGCCAATTATGGCTCAACATCAGCTGTAAATCTGCCCATCTTAATAAGGTAAAGCTGGGCTGCAGGGGTTATAGCTCAGTGTGTGTGTGTGTGTGTGTGTGTGTGTGTGTGTGGGTACAGCACAAGTAGGCACTTGCTTGCACATGTTGCCCAGACTCGGGGCTTATACACATTAGGCTGCATGCAAAGAACACGCTTTCAGGGGAAATTTATGAAGCCTGACAGCACAGTGCGGGCGAAGCAGTCATTTTCACTGAGTGGAGTTTAAAGGTGCAATCTGGAATTTATTTGACCATCCACACTCACATGTGCCTTAAAAAGTTTTGACTTTGGAAATAAGCCTTCTTTAAAACTTTGTTAAGCCATAGTAACTCGATACAAATGTCAGGCATATGATCAAACCTTTGATGCTGTTCATCACTCTTACATTGGCCATGCATGAAAAGAAGTACATTTAAAAGTGACAAAGTCTAAAAAAAACCCCACTGTAACCATCGGCTTATTTTAGATTGACCTGAGGAACAAAAAGGATTCAAGCACTCTGCAGGGGAACTATAATGAGATTTAAAGGATATATTATTTGAGATAATGCAGAGAACCAATATTTTGAAGTTAAAATCCTTGAGATTTGTATTATATCAATGATTATATACATAGCAGAGACTGTCTTTCCTGTAAATTATTCAAATTGCATACAAACATACAGTGAACTCATAGAAACAAAGCAAAGCAAGCTTGATGTGCAAACCAGAACATGTAAGCATTTCACGTAATGTGGATTCAGTAAAATTTTATTTAATGGGTCCTGAATTTCCTAATCATGTTCTAGGAAATTTCCTGGCAATGAATGTGAGTTGGTATTAATTATAGGGAAAACGGAGACAGTGTTCAAATTGTACACTTCCAATTAAGTTTAATTAATTAGTAGCGTAACTAAAAGACTTTCTATCAGTGAACAGCAAGTCAGCTAAACATGCCAAAAATTAGAAATTTGTCTAATAGCAAGCATGCAATTCCACATATATGGCAAATAAAGCAACCAATAATCAGCGAGTAACGAATGAATATTTATTTGATTAGAAGAGATGTTTTTTCAAGGGATTTTCTTATTTTCCCTTTAATTTGTACCAAATGACAGAGTTCTTTCCAGGAAACTTCATAGGACATTTTGCAGATCTATGAACTAAACCCAGCATTTGATCATGAGTTCAGTATAGACGTCATCTTTATTAACAAAACTTGACTTGCTTTAGAAAAAAATGGTTAAACTGGTGTGTGTTCAAACCTTCTTCTTTCATTTCGACCATGTAAATCTGGGTGTTGGTTATATCAAATGGAATGAAAACATTTCCTCTTCCTTTCCATTTCAGTTTGGAATGAAAACATGAACCCCCCCCCCCTTCTGTCTGTCTGTCAGTCTCCCTGTGTGTGTATGTGTGCATGCGTGTGTGTGTATACTCAGTGCCCAGGGTGGAGATTAGGTCTGGTATTAATGGGATGTCCCTTGCTGCATGTCCCCCCTCTCCTCCCTCACATTCCTCTGTCCCAAACACACACTCACATACACGGCCTTGTGTGACCCCTCTCCACCCTGCCCTACTTGAACATACACATGCACACACAGTCTCACATACACATTCCCCTTTGGCAGTGCTTCACTCCCTCCGCACCTCGCTCACCCTCCCAGGCCTTTGGACATCAGAGCAGGCCTCCCCAATCCCCCTTTAGCAAGCATCCAGACCCGTTAAACCAACAGACGGCCAGGTCTATTGTCCCGCAGCTTGATCTGGAGTGTGTGTGTTGGTTTGGCCCGGACGGTAGGTTAGGATAAGGTTTGGACAGCGTTGGATCCCCTCTAATCCCAGAAAAGCAGAAGTAAAGCTGAGTCCAGGACCTCCGGCGCTTTCACCTGCACACACACACATACACACACACAAACACATGGTGTTTTGATTGCCACAGTGGACCCCATAAGATTAGCAATGGTGTCTTCCATTACCTAAAAGGCGCGGTCACACAAGAAAGTAGCAAAGCGAAATTCATATTCGCATTCTAGCAAAATGTTCGGCCCCGGGAGCTTTGTGGCATAGTGAATACTGGCAGGGCTGATTGGTGAGGTACTGTAGCTCGCATGGTAACCGCTCACACACTAAGCAAGCCATTAACATGCAAACACTTTTTTGTTCTCAGTATTTTTTTTGCGTTTCAACCAAATAATTATAATAAAAAAAGATTGAAGAGGCGAACAAAAAGTTCTCCGAGCTAGCGAGCTTGCTAAGCATCAGTAAGCAACTAAGAGATCAATAACTGCACAAAATGTACTCGTGTTTGTACCATTGACTCCTGTCTCATAACTGTCTGCAGACCATTATGCCATTATGTGGACGGTGCAATATGGCTAAAAGCTGTGATAGCTACGATACTCGGTGTCACAGTTCACTAAAGTTGAACTTGATACAAAAAATGTGCGTGGATTTACTGTGAATTACGGTGAATCCACTGATTGCTGTGATTCAATCGGATTGAATAGATTTTGCCACAAAATGTTGTTGTTTTTACTGCTAGAATTCTAAAAAGTAAAATCTCATTTAAACATACACAGGTGTCTTAACCCTAGCCTTACTGTACCCCTGAACTGTACCCGTACCCAAACCTAAACCTAATTCTATTTTTAACCATAATGCCAGGTCCTATTATAACACACATTACTCAGTGTTTTATAAGACACCAAAAAGAAAACATTCAAGAGATTCACTTTATTTATACTGGGCAAACAACATAGAGTCATTTCCACCATATGTTATTTCTTTTGTAATCATCATACCTTTCATTTCCCACACTTTCAATATTGAACACCTTTCAGGCTTCCTACTGCCATACATAATGCATGATGTGCATTCAAGCGCCTGTACATTCAAAACAAGCCTCTTCTTAACCTCCAGCTCCTGAACACCCCACTGTGACTGTTTCAGAGGAAAGAGTTAAGCCGTGGGGTGTAAGTGTAATGCACACTGCCCATGCGAATTGACTTTAAACGGGGGAAAGAAAGTCAGAACACGGCAGACGGTTTTGATTTATGGGAGCAGAACCACATTTGATATTCATTTCCGCAGCTGTGGCCAGCTAAAAAAACAGCCCGCAAATAGACCCACACTGACAATGGCGCAGTGTAGCCTTCCAGTGTGTGTGCGCGTGCGTGCGCGTGCGTCTCACAGCCTGCGTGCGTCACTCCTATTTTAGAATTGTTTTGGGGCTCTTTCAGTCAAATTCGCCGCAGATGTTTCTGATTCGCCAAACACATATAATAAGTAATTATTGAAAACACCTTTTGGTTGCCCAGGGTTGTGTGGTGCTTCATTTTGTGTAATCGAAGCTGTGGTTTTTCAGAGAGGCGCACGGTCCAAGAGTTTATTGAAAGCCAGCAACAGCCCCGCAGTCAGAGTTTCCTGAGAGAAGAATAAAGAAAAAGGGAGCTTACAGAAATATTCCTGATCCCGCCTCAGTGAAAAGACAGAAAGAGAGAGGAGAGGGAGGGTGTGGAGATGGATAGATGTAGAGGGAAAGACCAGCAGCAATCAAAGCCAGTCAGGTGGAACGAGATGAGGAGATCTGGTGGTTGGAGATAGAGGGAGGACGAGATTGCTCATTGTGAGGCTGCATTCACACCAAATCAAGCGTTGCGGCGATTAGCCCAGGGTTGTGCGGGAGTGTGGGAGTGTCGCTACATGACTACAGTCTCTTCAGCAAACAGCGGAATGCTACAATGCTACATGTTAACAAGGGTCTCCTTTCCATGGGCGTCATAGAGAGCCACCACCATGCTCTGCGGGCCCTTGACTCTCATCCGCCTCGCTCTATCCCATAGCCCCTCAGCAGGTTGTGCTCTGCCCTTCTGCCAGACAAACAGAGGGAGGGCAGGAGGGCGGTGTGGCCCGTGCTCACGGCCGAGTGTTGGCTTTCCACCGGTGTCCACGCAACCCTGGATGTGGACTTGTCATAACATGATATACTGCACATACATAGTGAACTTACACTCTCTACACAAACAGATGAAATAATTACATGTAAAGTTTGGCATTTACATTTTATTGAGTGAAGCTCTCTTTCTCTCTACACGCAGGACCCCGATCAGATCTGGCAGGCCGAGCACATCTGGTATGGTACATACATTGGCTTACGTGACTGCAGCATGACGTTGGGTTGCCTTTCTTGTTTAGTTGATTCTGATTCAACTTTTTGCTGCCGCGTTTCCTTTTGGCATCCCCTGCGGCCCCCACCGCTACAGCGTAAACATGCTACCCTCTTTCAAATGAATGGGAGGACTGGATTTTGGCTGATTTGGTGTGAATACGGCCTTAGGATGATTAACTAACTGAGACTCCAACTAAGACTATAACTGGGCATGTAACCTGAAATATTTGCCTCTGATCAAACATAATGAGCAAGAATTTTTACATTTTACTAATCTCTTATCACGAAGATGATACATTTATAACTGTAAGATATTTATATTTCTTGAGTTGTAAGTTGCTGGTTGGGGCAACAAAGCCTTTCACTGCACAATAAAGAGATATGTTGAGTATGTGACAAATACAGATTTGAACTTTGTTAGCAAGCACATGCACAAACACGTGTCACCCAAACTCCCCATAGAGGGGGCAACCAACGGAATATGAAAAGTAGGGAAAGTCAACTGAAACATTCATGACATGTCAGAACCAGACTGAGATGTGAATCACATTTGAAATTTAAAAAGTACACAAAGTGTAATAACCCATAAAAAACGCTTTACTCTGTGTGACTGACTCTTAAGGCCTGCTCAGAGAATGGTGCAAAGCTGCGATCAAGATGAAATACATCCATGCTCTTTTGCATTGAGTGGAGCATTGATGCACTTTGAAATTTGAATTTGCAACAGTGCTGAGCCTTGATTGGCTGGCCTTTCAGCTAATTTTATAACTCTCTATTTAATGAAATGATGAACGATCCTGAGAACTAAATGTGTCCGAGTGAGTAAACAACACATTGCAGAGAGATAGAACCTTGCAAGTTAATGTAGCTTTCTAGCTAACCAAGCTTTTTTCCGATCTCCAATAACTCTTTATTGAATTAAATAATAAAACAAAAAGCCAGGGGGCAGTAAATGACACAGAGGAAAAATAAGAGATATTATGACTGACCTATTTCACAGGGACGCATGGATCATTTTGCTGTGCCACTGTCATGACAGAAATACAATGAATATGTGGAAATTATAAAATTTTGGTATCAGTTTATCCTCCTAGTCATCTCTCTACACTGCATGTACAATCGCTGTACATAGAGCTGCATTTACTTGTCAATGCGGAAAGTATCTGTGTCTTTAGAACCATGTTTGCACAAGCTTACATGTCTACAAATTGGTGTCTGCGATTCGGTGTGGGTGTCTGAGTGCTTGTTCTATGTGTGGGTGTTTGTGTTCTGTGTGTGCATGTCATTTCAAGAGAGGCAGGGATTGAAGGGAGAAAAAAAAAGGGAGAGAGAAAGAGATTGGAGACAGGATGGGGGATGACGGGCTGGATCTGATTACTAGTTGGAATGGCTGGGAGGGTTTGCGGTGCAACGCTTTCTCAATAGTACATTCCTGTGTGCAAGCCGGGACAGGATCCACAGCTACAGGCCGGCCTCTGCCAGAGGGATTGAGCAAAGAGGGACGTCGTCAGAACAAGCAGCAGGTCAGGGCTCACATTTAGTAGGCCCCTTGCTCGATAGCAGCATAGAAGATGAGGTATTCACACATCCTGCGCCAGCCTCCTTGAGACTGGAGCGCGGTTTAACGGGCCTCCTGTGTTATAGCGCAGCAGATATTTTCTGCAGCTCGGAGGTCTAAGGTTGGAACGGGGGTTATTGTTTCTGGACGCCAGGTGAATGTTGAATTCACATGCCCTCTGAAACTGTCAACACTGAGTGGAGTGACCTTTAAAGAAGGAAGCCGAGTTTTTTTAGGGGCCAAGAGGTTTGTGTGGGCCAAGTTTTTGTGTGTGTGTGTGTGTGTGTGTGTGTGTTTTTGCCCGTGTGGCAGCAGGAAACGTCTGACAACTGTACAAATCAGCACTTTTAAAAGCCAACAGCTGTATGCCAGCATGACCCCTCAGTACTGGAAAAAAGACTCACCTGCTCTGTCGGGTAAAATGCAAAATGTCGCCAATGGGTGATTGCTGCCCTTTCCTTCCCTTCTAAACACACACACACACACACACACACACACACACACACACACACACACACACGCACGCACACAAAAACACCAATTAACAGATCAGACCTTTACCTGTCTATCAGTCCTACTGGGAATAAGCCAGATGTGTATCTTTCCATTTAGCTGTCTGTTTCTTGGGCTAACCGTCTGACTGTTCGTACTTGTCAGCTGACGACAGACTGTTTCTCCTCCTGTCTGGCCAGATTCTGCGCTCTCTCTCTCCTCACACACACACACACACACACACACACACACACGAGCACTCCCTCTGCGTCACATTCAGGACGAGGTTTTGACACGAGTCAGTGAACAACACAGAGGTTCCCATGCTGAAAGCTGATAAGGAAGCCTTCCTCCGAACGCCAACTCCTCTCTCCTCTCATTCGGTGCTTGGCAGTGTGTGTGTGTTTTGTGTGTTTTGTGTGTGTGTGTGTGTGTGTACGCGGGCAGCTGAGAAAGGTTTGTGGGAGGATGAGGAGGGTGATGCAGGCCTTCGCCCAGGCCTTTGTTCCCTCTCCCACTCCTGCCGCCATCGCTGCTGACGGTAAACACCTCCACCAGCTCACAAAAGAACCCCCCCCCCGCCCTTTAGTTTGATTTACTACACGAAGGAAATAACATTAACTTGTCCGTGTGCCCCTCCCTCCCCCTACCCGCTCGCTCTTTGTTCACAGGTTTGTTTACTATTCTCTGTATGGAAAATCCTTCAGGAATGTGTAGGAAGTGGGTGTTTCCTCCAGTAGCTTGAGTTTTAATGGGGTTGGGTGGAGGGGAACAAGAGACAGGGGAGGATGGGGGCGGCTGTTCCAATATCCCACAATGCTTCAGGTGGTCGAGCAAGCACGGTGTGTGTGTGGGGTTGGCCTCAGGTTACTCGAGACAGCGGGGCTTATTTTTCATCATTCCTCGGGCTGCATTAATTAAAGGGGTTAGTCCACTAAGTTAAGCTTCAGTCCACACTGGCAGACGGATGGACAAGATTGATCTTCTGTTGGAAGTTCCATTGCCAATTTTAAGAATATTATATATATATATATATATATATATATATATATATATATATAGGGGAGGATATATATCCTATATATATATATATACACACACACATTTATCTGCCAAGTATCCATGCCCAGTTTTTCTTGGATGATAATAATGATTCAGTACCATGACAATTTGCTTGGTCCTAATATTATCCAATTTCCATTCTAGTTCTTGCATTTTTCACACACTAAGAAAACAAGGATCGCTTAATAATCCTTAATTAACCCCTGAAAACATCCGTCCAGATTGTTTTGGTGTGAGTTGCAGAGTTTTGGAGATATTGACTGTAATGATGTCCTCTCTCCAATATAATGGAAGTAGATGGCACTCGGCTTATGGTGCTCAAAGTGCCAAATAAATACATTTGAAAAACTCAACAGCAATGTGTCTTTCCCCAAATCATGACCTGGTTACTCTTTCTACCAAACTACACCCACCAACCGTATCACCGGGCAGAAAGAAGTGTCATGGACAAGGGGCCTGTGACAGTGCGGGACGTAAACATTAATGCCATCCTCCTTGGCTGAGCTGTAACGTTAACTAGCTCAGTGATTCAATTTAAGATGTAATTACGGGATTAAGAGGTAACTCCTTAATAAAGTATTTTATTTATTTTTTAAACACTTAAACCCGTGCCCATTGAATACCTTAAAATTTTGCAATCCATCCCTTAATCAATTCATTATTTATCCTGACAAAACTCCCTAAAAACACATGATTATTAATCATCAGAATTTTCCATTGAAAATTTAAGGGATTCAGTTTAATAGTGAGAGTTTACAAAGCAGCTAATTTCCTCTGTAATTGTTATTCTTTATACAATGGTTAATCTGTCATAGCCAATGTGGGTGTAGTGTGGTAGTTGCTGTGGTGACCTTTGACCCCCTGCTACCAGTGAAAAACACCTCTGTGAGTACAGGCACACACACCTGTGCTCACCTGCAGCCATCCTTTACTGACCTCTGACCTCAAGCCCTTCAGTAGCTGCATATAAAACCCGAACTGTGTTTCAAGCTGTTTATGTTCAAGTGATTATATTCCAGACGAGGAAAACATGACGACAGTAACAGAGAGTGTAATAATACTATTAGTTCCTGGCACTTACACAGGAAAGAAATTAACTGTAAGAACTGTTTGCAAATACTGGGGGTCACAACCTTTCCATTGTAAGCAATACTTTAGCGGATGATGCTCTCACGCCCACTCTCACCCCTCCACACACACACACACACACACACACAGCATGGCCCTGTGAAAAGGGGCTGAATCATCTGTGTTAATGAGGGCCTTCGTTATCCAGACCGCTCTCATTCTGACTAAGTCTGCGTCTGCCTTGACCACTAAAGAGCCCCAGCTGCCCACAGAAATGCCTACAAGGGGGTGCCTGCCTCCTGACTCCATGTGCTCTCGTGCATTTATGCGTGTGTTTGACCAGCATGATAAGTACATTGTGTACCTCTTCACTGGGTGTGTGTGTGTGTGTGTATGTGTGTTTTGTGTGTCTCCCTCCCAGCTAGTGTGGCAGATGCGGTGACCTCCTGGATGGCAACATCTGAAATAAACCTGACTTGGAGAGTATTTGCTTGGAAATGACTGCCAGAACGTTTGGATGATCCCTGAATATGTATACAAACATTTTGTGTGACGTCAGCACTTAGCTGACATGACCAGGGTTATCCCGGCAGAGCGAGACAAACACTACAGGTCTGGTTTGAATCATGGTACCTGTCGCTGCAGCCCATCTAGTTAAATCATTGAGGTTTCTGCTTATTTGTTACTGTAATTTACACTGATTTCAGTGGTTTGTACACGTGGACTGTGTCTGCCTGTGCAGATTATGTGTGTGTGTGAGTAGATTAGGGAGGGATTCTAATCTGTGTGTGCATGTCTGTCTATCTTTGCAGGTGATGATCTGATCTCAGGTGCGTGTTTGCGTGTGATTGTGTTTGAGGAATCCGGCCCCCCATCTTCCAATCTGTCCGTCTCTCAGCGCTCTTGTAGTGCAGTTGAGAGTGCAGCCCTCTGCAGCAGGTGATCACAGGACTCCTTGTCTGTTTTATGGTAACAGGCCTGTCACACTGGTATGTGGCCCGTCTCTTAATACTCAGCACATGAGCACTGCTACTTAACAGTGTTTATCTGTTTATAGAGCTAGTCTCTCCTTTTGTTGGACCCTCTTTTAATATTCAGCAACATCTTAATATCTAACTTGATATCTTGTAATTATCCCAATTATCCAAAAATCCAATATAAAACTTCACATTTTCAGACTTTGAACTGTCTCTGAAAAGTTCTAAGTTTCTCCCTGAAAACACTTTGCCCAAGCTGATCTGTTGGTCTAACTATAGCAATATGCTGAATTATTAAAAGGCACATATGAATATGTTTTATTTTCAGAAAAGTTACTTCAGATTGGTATGGAAAGATTTAACTCATCAGTCTACAGTGAAACCAGCCTCTCTTTGCCTTAAGGGACTTTTCTTTTACCAGCCACACATGGCTCTGGGGATGGCAATTTCAGCTGGTCAGCACTTGGGTCATCTACCAGATGGACTGACACAACATTTTGTACAGACCTTCATACTTTCTAGACAATGGAAGCTAGTGATTTTTGTGAAATGTGTGAAAAACAACAACAACAACGGATGGATCGGAAGTTGCTGGTTATTTTGTACACGCATTCATGTTCCCCGCAAGATCCCATGATTTTTAGCACCACAATTAGGTACAAATTTGAGTTTTTGGAATACTTAACTAAAGACATTCCCATGAGCGCTTTCAGTATTAATTAGCAAATACTAACACTCTAAAATAAGATGGTGAACGCGATAAACATTATACCTCCAAAACATCACAATGTAAGCATTGTCATTGTGAGCATATTATCATGCTGATGTTAGCATTGAGCTCAAAGTACAGGTGTTCCAAAGTACAGCCTCAAAGACTCTTTTTACATGTCTGTTTGTATATGTATTAAACCAACGAGATACAACATGTTAAATCTTGACATTCAGAAAACTTCAGTGCAGTACGGTGTCAGCAGGCCTACTAGGCTTCCAGATTACTTGGTCACATTAAACCTTACTTCACACACAGTAAAATCAAATTTTAATAATTTGGCGGACAGATTAGACCATTAGGTCATTAAGATGAAGACGGACCAAACATCTTGCTCCTCAGACAGGTTATGATTGACACTCTCCTCTCAGCACTTTCAAACTGGAGTGTTGTTGATTTACATCCACCAAATTCCGGCTCTTTTACGCACCACTCAGACTGCTCCGATTAAATGAGACTAGCATGTAAACATAAATCCAGCGTGTCTGTGCAGTAGGCAGCTGTACATAACCACAGCAACGTTTCCACAGCCGTTTGGGTCGTTTTTTTTTTTTTCTTGCTCCAACTGAAACTCTGAAGGGAGGAGGCTTTAAGCTAAAGGCTTGATTCGGAGTGGAGATGTCATCTTTAATAAATATCAAGCGCTGCTCACCGCATGGATGTATACAACGAGAGGCTGCCTCGCTGTTCGTGGTCGATCCTGCAGATAACGTGTAATGGTGGGGGTTAGGTGTGTTTTGGATCAATAGGATTACTGTAATTGGCTGGGTGGATTGCAGGGGCAGAACGGTCTGGATGTCACGGCTGAACAGACCATGACCTAACGGATGATGGAGTTAAACACATAGCGCAGACCGCGTATACGATTGCAAATTGAATTGAGGAGAAGAGGAAAACAAAACAGCCTATAATCTATTTTAAAACGCAAACAGGAGTGTAAGCGTGTGTGTGTGTGTGTGAGTGAGCGTGTGTGTGTGAGTGTTGTGTCGCAGTGCTTAAAGCAGGAGAGATGAACCAGTGATGGGGATGGCCCTTGTTGTACACGGACAACTACAGCCGTTTCTTCCCCTAACACACACACACACACACACACACACACACACACACACACACACACATAAGTAGTCACAGGCCCTGCCCAACACTTAACCACAGTGTTTACCATTATCAGATGGGCCTGTAATCTGATCCTTCTGAGAGAGGAGGACGAGGAGGCTGAGGAGATACAGCAGATGGACAGTGGGGTCATGGTCACAGAGTGTTGTATGTGCGTATGGTTCAGGTGGGCGGTGGCTGTTATTGCTACCTATAGAGCCCCCAGGGGGTGGGCCCATGATATGTGCTGTAAATGGGTGTTGCTGGTGCTGCTGGTGGGCTTGGGGGTGTTTCTTTAATTAAAACAATACATTGTCCACTAAACCTCTTGGTTTAAAGGTTCTGGGTGTAAAATGAGCAGCTAATTGAAAAACTCTGATCACACTGCGTATACCAGTTGTAAATTTCTCCTAAAACTAGGGGTGCAAATTTCAAACAATTTCTTTGATTTATTAACAATCGTCAGTTAATCTAAAACAAAATGTTTTCTTGAAACATGTATTGTTTTTTTCCATAATAACCACATAACCAAAAATTGCAGTTTTTGAGAAATAAATTAAAGAAACATTTTTTAATTATATTAACAAAATAATGCCTTCACTTAATTATTATTATTAAAATGATAATTTCTTGGTTAGGCACAGTAACCTCTTAGAGTCACTGGTTGTCTGGCATCTGCTCGGGGCCCAGAAATAGTCCAGCATATTACCCCAATAAACCTGAATTCACGGCACATCTCTTGTCTTGTATTTTCTTCTATAGATTTGATTGATTCAATTATAAACAATTATTAATCAGTTATTGATTACCCATTGACACCGCTACCCATATTTTCCAACTTATAAAACTATTCCAAACTTGGATTTGATTTCTGTCCATTTCACCTGCACATACTTGACTTCCAACAGACAGTAAAATGTAAGGAATTAACCTTGTGAAGGTAAAAGGCATGAAGAGAGGTTGGCAATAACAAGGACTCAGCCAGAAAGCTGGTATGTATCTACATGGCTGCCCTTTGTCTTTGCTTTCTCAACTGTAAATTACTAGCTATGGGTGCAAAGGCCCCAGTTGAGTTTCCCCTGACCCGGCATCTCCTCCCACCGGGTCCCACAATGCAGCTCTGGTGCCAGGGGAAGTGTAGTTTGGGTTCACGCTTGTTTCATTGTGTTTCCAGCATGCCACATCCACAATGGCATGAAAGACGTCTTGCTGGGGGAGACGGGCGAGGGAGGAAACCAAAGCAGCTGGAGCACGCTGAGCCGAGCGGTTTTCCATTGCAGAGAAAAAACTGTTTCACTTTTGTCTTGCTGTATCATAACAATAACAACAAGAACACAGCTTTTGTCACAATGCTTTCCCCTCGATCCAGAGCCTGCCGCCGCCTTCTCACATTCACACAGAGAGATGTTGTTGTTGCCAGTTTTTTTTTTTCATCGAGCCATTCAGAGTGTGTCCTTGCTTTCTGCCTACGTCACAATGATTTAGGCTCTTCCTGCTATTTGGAGAAGTAAAGAAGTGATAGTATCAATGAGAAGCCGACGGATACGGGTGGGGGGGTGGGGTGGCTGAAATACGCGACCAAAGACTGAGCTGACATTTCCTTTGATTACGTTGTTGTCACACTGCTATAAATACAAATACAATACAAATATGGCTGACCAACAAAATGGCCGCCCAGCTTTCTGTTAGAGTAGGATTGTACTTGTTTCTGACTTTTTGTTGAAAAATTAAAATGACAGCTACTACACCAACTTTTTTAGTGAATAGATACAAATATATCCCACATGTAGCCCACAGATTAAAACAGAAAACACATAAATCGCAAGAAAAAGTGTGATGTTTGTTCCTGTTATTGACATGTAAGTCTTCTGTCTTCATGCAGGCGGGTTACAACAAACATGACCCAGTTCACCTCAAAATCTCAGTTTTATAATGTCAAGAAGACTGCCTATTGTTGTTGAGGTTTGATTGATTTAGGCAAATCACAGCAGAGGGTGTTATTATGGGTAAGTGAGTCATCCTCATTGCGCCAACCACAGGCCTGGTCATGTCTCAGAAAATCAGTTGGTAACCCGTAAAGTCAGTTATGAGAAGCACACGTGATGTGACAGTTATGCACACATGTGTGTGAGTGTTTGTGTGTGTGTGTGTGTGTGTGTGTGTAAAGCAGAGGTGAGGGTATACAGTATTGCTCAAGCTTTGCTGGAGTTTGACTGTTGTGGAAGTGAAGGTCTTAAATGTGTTGAATTGGGTATTAAAACTGGGACTTTGGTGTTAAAAAACAGGGTAGGAAACGCATGAGACTCACGGAAAAGTAAAACATCTGGATGAATGTTAACAAAGCTATCTTGGATACATTTTAGTATTGTTTAAATGAGTATCAACACCACTTTGATTGTGTAAGTTTGATTCTAATGCATTGCTAATGGCGAGGCAAAAGTCTCCTACTGTGTAATAGTTTCAAACACTACATCAACAACTGCCTTCAAAAACGATAGTAACACTCAGTGATGTGATTTACCTCCCACATGGTTGCGTGATTACACTCGTTTACACATGAAATGAATAGAGACAAAAAATCAGACAGCCACACCTGCAGCTACAGTAGGTTACTTAATACACGTCACATCAATAACTATTATAAGTTTAGTCAATACTGTAATCAGCTATGCAAAAAACTCAGATCACACAGTAAATTTGCTGTAAAAGAAAAGCCATCGAAGAGGTACAACAATAGTCATACAAAAACATTCTAGTAAACATTGTATAAACAGTGTTGTTGTAAACTTTGTACAAGTCCACTGAAGTCCTTTCATTGAAGTTGAATTTAAAGTTAAAATTATATATGTATACACACACACACACACACACATATATACATATATATATATATATATATATATAAAGATTTTAAATAATAATGAGTTTTCTGGGCTGTTTTGCTCCTCACATCTTTAATTAAGGTGCCATACTGTTTGAAAGCAGGCTTTGGAGTCAGTCTATTTAGATTTGTGGACATACATCCATCGCCTGCTACTATGTAATTGTATGTATCACAGGCCTTTTCAACTCAACCTTCCACCTGTGGCTTCTGGGGAGAGCATAGTTGAAAACAACACATCTTACTGCCGAATTCAGATGTTTTACCTCAGAATCCACCGATCACTGATATTTTAAGGTCAGAGTTAAGTCATCTGACTCTACCCTGATTCTGTGTGTGAGACTTGACACTTTTAAAGTGAGAACTGATTGATGAGCAAGCAAGAGTAAACTCCACAGCAGCATCAAGTGCACCTCGAGGCAACACACTGACATACACACATATTGTATCCATACACACAGATTTATAGCTCTGGTCCTGGGGGCATGAATTACTTGCTGTCTCCTCTGAGACGTAGCCGCTCACCCAGAAAATAATGACCCTTGGAGTGGCAGTCAATCATTGGTGCCCAAGAACATTCAGTCCCCCAGAAAGCTGCAAATTTATGAGAGGACTCATATTATCTGGGTTTCCCACAATCAGGCCCCCGGAGAACACTTACATATCTGTCAGAGCACTTTGGTTGCTGTATTACCGGTATAAACAAACTATAAAGAGCTTGGGTGAGGTTACACAGATAAGGCTGGTTAATCACAGTCATCTATTAAACCACTTCCAATTAATCATATAATTATAAGCCAGGTTTAATCGTTCGTTTCTTCTATCCTATTACCTGTTATTAATTATCTTTGACCTTGTTCTTTCACCTTGTGATGCATTTATATTCAATTGGGGTGTTTGCACCTATGACCTCCTTTTACAGGTCGATATTCCTTAACATCAGGCCAACCTGCCAGTCTTCTGGCTGCTGGCTCAAATCCCCAGATACTGTATGTAACTGTAGTTGATCCTGAATATTCAACTGCTGCCCTCAGGCTACTGCTGTGAATAAGAATGGACTCTTACTGACCTGTTTTTTTTAACCTTACCCTTCAGTAATTAATCTAATGTACAATACCCTCCGACTCTCTGAAACGCCATCGTTTCTCGGCCCTTATTTAGGATGTCTATGACAACTTTAACCACTCCACAAAACAAATGAAACTTCAAATCTATACGTGTAATTATCTGAAGATCCCAGCTCACCCTGTCTGTCATGACGTGACTTGCAGCCAGTGCCGCCACACGAGCCAAAGTAAACCCGCTCCGATTGTTGGCACATCAACCAATCATGTGTTAATAATCCATGCGTGGAGCAGGTTGACTCTTGTTCGGCCTCACCTACAGCAGAGTTCAGTAGCTGTGTGCTCTGTTATACTGGCTGGCTGGTGCTCTTCGGCAACTTGGATTTCCTTTCCCGCTTTAATGGAGTACACAGTTTTGAGGGGAAATTATGAAACAGTTTGACATGTTTAGCTGTAGGAAAAAAGACATCATAGAACCTGCATAATGCCAACTGCATGTGATGTTAGTCTAGCCTCTTTTCTCATATTTCTCATATCATATCATATCAAGGAAAAGGTTGACTGGACTATCTCTACACTGTTCCTGTAATATATGAGAACAATTTGTCGCCCAAACACCAGTAGAGAGTGTGTGTGTCTGTCTTGCTCCCCTTGTGTATGCGTGTTAGGAGGCTGCAGGGTGGAGACTAGTGGCTGTGCATGTGGAGACCCACTTTGCCAATGGTGACAGGATCCGTCAGCGTTCGCCAAACCCAGAAGGAGATAGAATCAGTCAACGCGGGGCCGAGCCTGGAGTGAGACGGCCGGCTAACCAACCCTTTGCTCAGAGCCTGAAGTCTCCGTTTGGGGGGGTGGGGGGGGGGGGGGGGGAGTTCTCAACACTTTTCAGCAACTTATCTGCTCCGTCTAGCTCTCGTACCATCCTCATCATCACTTTGTTGAGTCATGGTAAAATAGTAAGTGGTCCAAGTATGTGTTGTATTTAAGTCCATAGTTGCTGTTAAAGTGGGTATAAGCTTTATATACGTACTTTTGCGAATTGTAAGTGTTAATATGTGTGATTAATTGCATTTTCTGTGGGGTTTTTTTTTTTTTTTTTTTTTACTCATTCTTGCCTCTGTGTTTTAGGATGTGTGTGTGTATTTCTGTGTTAGTGTGTCACTGTGTGTGTGTGTTACCAACAGACCGGCGGTATGGCTGAGGGCCTGGCCATGAGAAGCAGCATGATGACATCAGAGGACAAACTGTACTCATAACAATGTTCGTTTCCACGTAAACCGACGGCCACTTCGGACCCGTCTTCACGGCGTCGGCCCTTCACCTCCAATCAGCGTCCAGGGTCATCATCATCATCGTCTTTGTGGAGGGGGTCCAATTACGTCGTCCCTCTGGCCTTGACCTGCGCACTGACTATCCATTTCACACTGACCTCCCTATTTTTTCCCTTTGTCCCTCTGCTTCAGTTTCTCTCCATCCACCTTTCCCCCTCCTCTCTTTCCATCCCTCCCAGTCCGTTTCTCTCTTGCTCTTCCTCTTTCTCCTTCTGTGTTGCTGGCAATGGCTGTTTTTCTTGGCAGGTGAAGAAGCGCGATGGTGGTTTGATCCCATTGACACTGCACATTTTCCCCTCTCTCCATCTCTCTTCCCTTCCCTTTCTCTGACGGTCTATTCTTGGCCATGCATCCTCAGCAGTTTATAGGCGTTGCTCTCCCAAGGCGTTACGCTAATTGTTGTTCCATTTCCCCATCGCTACATCACTGCATCTGAATGTGTGACTGATTGAGCGAGCGTGCATTTTTCTTTTTTCTGCGTGCGATCATTCAATCAGTTTTGTATATTTGTGCAAAATGTGTGTGTTTGTATTCACTTCCTTCTGTTTAAGTGGGTGCACATGTACATTGAAGTTGTCATTTTGTATATTGATGTGTGTGGGTGTCACCTATCACCCCAGCATCTCTTGATTTAGGAAAGCCTGGCATGGTTGCCAGTGTTCCACAGCGAGCGGGGCAAGTGTTATGTAATTAGACCTAGTTCTATGGATGCTGCAGATGTCTGTGTGTGTGTGTGTGTGTGTGTGGGTGGGTGTTATGGTTAGCTATCCATCTCCAGGGCATCTGCTCTCCATTATGTTTTAATGGATGACAGATAAGGACATGACAAACGGATGCAAAATGCCTGAGAGACTGAGAGACGCCCCACTGGGGGAGCTAGAGACTCATGGAAGAGAAGATTACTCTTCTATTTTTCCATCTCTCCTTCCCTTTCTTCCCACTAGGGACCCAAAGAAACTAAGCCAAATAATTTTTGACGATAATTTTTATGATTTGTGTTGGCTCTGCTTTGGTGCCAGATGGGTGGGATTTGCCACATAGAACAATACAATGAGTGCCAGAACTATTAGACAATCATTTGAAAGTATTTGAAAGTCAGTTTGTTGAACTTTTCTGTGGCTGGCAACTTGACTTGACACTATTTGAAATGTTTTAATGGTGTAAGCCCCACCTAACTTACTGGTACTCCAAGCAGGTTAAAGTAAATGTTCAAAATTATTTGACCCAGGTCTGTTACCCTTTCTGTCTGTTCCCATTTATATCATCATTCCTTTCTTCTCCCTTTGACTGCTTTTCTATTCCTCAATTTTTCAGTCACATCTTACAGCCAACTAATCAAAGGTGACACTTTTTGTAAAGGAGGGACTGCTTGGATAACACATCTGTGGCAGACTGACAACCCCCTGGTTAAAGAAAAGTAAGTACACATTAAGAATCACTTTGCGTCAAAATAACACCAACACAATAGTTAAGTTAACTTTACTCACTTCACCACTGGGTTGTTTTGATCCAGTGTTAGACACAACATGCTCAAGTTTTATCATGCTCAAGTTTTATCTGTCACAAATGGTTAGTTTTGTCCATTGTTAGTTTTACAAAATAATGTATTCTTGGGTGGTTTTTCTACCCATGAGTACTGGGTAAAGTTGACCACTGCATTGTTGGCACTGCATTGACCCAAATCGTGTTTTCTGCAAGTAAGTACAAAAAATAAAAAATACAGCCGGACTAAACAATGTTGTAGGTGGTGTGACTGCCCCAGGAGGAGAGGGGAAGAGCTGGGATGAGAGCTGGGATAAGGGCCAAGCCAACCCAGTTGGGCCTAAGGTGGCTCCTGGCTAATATCCAGTCGCAGGAAAGTGGAATGGACGAAATGGGACTCTTGGGCTGGCAAAGTAATAGGAAATCAGAGACGCTTGTGCCCACATCTTTACAACCACCTGGCTCCATCACAACATCCTGGATCAAACTATTGCATGCAACTGTGTTCCAAGCCAAAAGACCGCAAAACTCCAGCAAGACGATGGGAGGCGGTCTCTGTAAAGGTGTGGGCACAGCAGTATCTGAATTTTCCCATTTTGTCCAGTCCAGTTCTCTGTTGTAAGATTTCAAAGGTCTGATTTGGGACACTCTGACGCCATATGATAATGCCCTTAAGGAGGCATGTAAAAGGAGAATAATACAGGTCCCAGGATTGACACTTGAGGAACTCCACAGGTCAGTGTCACAGACACTTTTTTCAGCAATGGATTAAAAAAACTGGTGATTAAATGAACAAAAGGAAAACCATTCAAGAGCTATAAAATATATCCCAACCTACTTTCGGAGACGATCTAATGAAATATTTTGATCTGTGGTATCAAAAGCTAGCCTGGGAACCAGACGAATATGCAAGCTTGTGTCATTTGCACTGGCAGATACGTCTGGCGCCTCTCCCATTCCAATCACAAGCGTTTATTTAGTACAAGGCAGGTTTTAAACGATGACTGACAGACACGAGTGCCGTTCAGGTATCTTTGTAAATATCCAAGATGGTGCTTCCGATACGAAATGTTCAGCTGCCGACTACAGCAGCAGTATTAAATGGACTAGACGGTAAATTTTCTCTAAAAGAAGAAAAAACAACTGCACTTAAACTTTATGTTTAAAAGAAATATGTGTTTGCCGAACTTCTGACAGGACGGCGCTTTATTGCTCTGATTGGTTGTCTCCGCCCATCGATAACACCCCTTGGAAATAAAAAATTAACTGAGAGGTTCCAGACTAATACGCATTTGCGAATTAATCTGGTGATGCCAGGCTAATCAAAAGCAGCACTGAAATCAGAACTAAAATGCAGCTTTCCACACGATCGGACTTCAACAAGACGTCACTTGTGACTCTAAGGAGAGCTGTCTCTGTGCTGTGCCTCTAACGGAAAAGATAAATATCCCACTATTCTCCTTCTTACATTGCTTCTTTCCCCTTCTGTCCCTTATTTTCTTCTCCTGGAACACCTCTCATTTTTCCAGATGGTCTTTTCACACTGCATTCATTCTGCTTGGACAGCAGAAAGTCCAGCCTGTATGGGACACTGGGACATGAATGTGTCCCCCTTGGATGCAGATCCACCCATTGGATATGATTTGGAACTCTGGGTTCTCTGGGATCTTCCAGGCTATCACTGCCAAAATGGTCACCAAGCCAACAAAATGAGTTATGCTGTAGTTGACCCTGACTTAACTGCCTTTTGCTCTGATACTCCGCTGACTGTTTTCCCTTTTCTTATTTTCTTGCAGTGCCGGAAATTTTCAAATTTCCAAATGTGATCTGGCTTTACTGGTGCTCGGTTTAGTGTAAGGTATTTTTATCAGTTGTACGTGGTGTTATATTGCAACCATAAAGACATGTCAGAAATCAAATTATCTTGCACACTCTCTATAATACCTCCCTCTTTCTTTACCTCCACTCCAACCCCCCCACCCTACCGCCGTCTGTTTCTCATTGCCGTTCTCTGTTGGAGCGCCAGCATGCGTCAGAACCTCCTTGCGGCCTCTTCAAATAAAGACAGTAATGCACATGACTTAAACCAAGTGCTATTCCAGCAAGCATCTTCCTCTGACACAAATCAGGTGCACTGGTTGGACTCCTGTCCTGTGTTACGACCCCTCTTTGAGTCTGTCAGAGTGGGGTCCTGGAAACAACATGGTTTATGACTGCTGAGTTGGTGAAATGCAACACTAGGTATTCAATTAAAGCCTCGCGCAGACAAGGAGATGTTACAGCTGAAAGCCCGCTCCAGTTCTCAGACATTACAGGACTGCTCAACATTTTGGGAAATACGATTATTCACTTTTTTGAAAATCGATACCACTCTCGTATCTGTCCAAATGAATATAAAGCTGGAGCCAACAGCTGGTTAGCTTAGCTTAGCATAAACACTGGAAATGGGGAAACAGCTAGTGTGGCTCTGTCCACAGGCAACTAATAGGCCAACCAACACCTCTAAATCTCACTAATTAATATACTGTGTGTTGTTTCTTTAATACATACAAAAATCATAGTGTAAAGACACTTTTGGGACTAGAAAAACATTCAGGTGGAGTTACAGTGACATTTACTGTGAGCAAATCCTTACAAATGTCAAGCATGTTTGATACAGACGGGACTTACTCCAGACCTTCTCCCAGCAGGGTTGCTACAAGACCTGACAAATATGTGTTCTGACAGTTTGACCTGACCCGGTCTTGTTTGTTGGCTGGCATTAAGCTTATGCAGCTTTACCCCAGACCTACATGAGTGGCAGTAGGGTGTTGTTGGTAGGGTGACCAGGTGTCCCGCTTTGTAGCACATTGTCAGTGAAAGGCTGTCACGGTCTTTGCTAGGCAGCAAAGCATAGCAGATTATTGCAAAATACCATATTGAACCGTGAAACTTTTGCTTCCTTTTATGCTTACTGTATTTTCTTTGCCTGGGAGTTGGGAAAGTTGCATACAAATAAAATATAAAGACCTGAGCTGTAACTTGCATAGTCTGTTGTGTGCTACAGAATCATCATTTCTTTTTTAAGTTATAGACATTATATAAAAATGTACTACTCTTAACATTGGTAACTTGTTCCTCATTGTCCCACAGAAACATAGTCTTTGTCCCACATTTGGTTTGTTGGGATCTGGTCATCCTAGTTGTTGGTTATTGGGGTTATTGTACCACTGTGGAGCCTCACATCTCTGTGTTTGAATGCATGTAGACCCACACTGCCCATATTGCTGTGTCATTTATATCAGGAGTACATATGTCAGGTCAGCATCTATGTGTGCTTGTGCATGTACGTAGACACAAAAAACGACCCTTTGCGATTATTTGTGCAAATCTGTTTAGGTGTGTACGTAATCATACTTGTGCGTTCGAGTGAAGGGATCCTGTGTTACTGTGTAAGTGTGTTAATACTGATTGCAACACTTGTAACAGGCCTGGGCTTGTGCAATCAGTGCGGATTTTCTGTATGTATGTGTGTAAGTCTGTTTGTGTGTGTGTGTGTGTGTGTGTGTTCACGAGTCAGAGGTTGGAGGTGGGGTGAAGTTGCTCAGAGACACCTAATCCTTGAGTACAGACACAGACCTGGCTGGAGCATCGCCAAGGACAAAGGTAATACTCTCCCTTTCCTGTCAACACACACACACACACACACACACACACACACACACACATAAACACACGCACACACACATGATTGTACTACTGTGGGAACCCTCCAACAACTGCAATCGATCCCCTAATGTATATAGACGAGTGCTGGATGCCTCTGAGTCTGCTCGCCATTCAATCAGCCTGTATCTGATTATTGAGGGGTGGGCGTTCTCCATCTTTTGTCTATGGTGGTTGGAAGTGCAGATCCTTGATGAGGCAAGCATGAGGTAAACTTTTTGGAGTGTTTATAAAGGGGCTATAGGGGGACTTATGGAGGATTACGCAGGATTTCCAAAGGATTGGTTTGGTTAATAAATGCAGGCTTGTTGGGTCCTGCTTTTGAGTGCCAGAAAGGGAATGCATGTATGCACAAACAAATGCATGCACATAGCTCAGGCTTGCAGTTGCCGTGGTGAGGTGAAACCTGCAGCAACGTTTCAGGAGAGCTCCTCATCCGATCAGCCCAAATCCAAGAACAGATCAGTGGAAACTGCACTGATGTTCTCACACTCCCACACACAAACACACACACACATCTGCAAAGTATCATGGCCCCCCATCCACCAGGGAACTATCGCTGGGCTCTTGAAAAACAGACAGCAATCACCATCTGAGAGAATGAAAAGCAGCAGAGCGTGTAAAGAGAGGGGGAACTATAGGAATAGGAAAATACCACAGGATTAAACTATTGGTTGGAACCCAAATGAATCAGGGGTTTACTTTTGTTTGTTCCGCATGTAAAGGAACACCAAGATGTGTCAATGAGCATGTTTTAGTTCATTCATTGTGGGCCACAGGCAGCAGTGCCGTGACATTTCAAATTTAAATTCGTTTTTTTCCCCACACTGTTCTGGGAAAACAGTGTAATGGCTCAGACCTTTCTGGCTTTTCTCACTGGACTAAAGGGGGACATGTAGTTGTCACTAAATATGATAATATAAGTAATGTGCAACATGTGGTTTTTGTTTTCCTATTTCCCTGACAGTAGTTCATTTAAAATTGAAGGTATTTTGTGTTTCTCTAAACAAGTAAACCTGTGTATAATCTGATCAGAACGATGACGTACACTCAGTACTGTGTCTGAATGCATCCTGTCACAGACGGAGGACTGAAGCTGCTGCTGCTCTGCTAATGTGTTTTCTCTGCACCGCCTGTGTGCTCCCACTTTCCAACTCTAAACTCTGATATTTCGACTTGTACATTTGCTTATTGTAGATATATTCAGAGTTTGAAAATAAGAAATGGTGGTTTTTCAACAACTGAACGCTCAAAATGTGAAGCACACCAGGAGAATTTGGTAGGTTTATGTACTGTGTTTATGTGTGTGTGTGTGTGTGTGTGTGTGTGAGAGCTTGCGTGCATGCATGTGTTTAGATTTTGTGGTCCACTGAGTACACATAACTCAAAAAACACTCGCGCTTGGCACAAAAGACTTCAGGACAGCTGTGATTGGCTGCAACAGGGCACGCTGATCCACGTTAAATCCCTACAGAGCGAGAGTGAGGGAGAGAGAGAGAGAGAGCGAAATTGATGGAAAGAGCGAGAAACCAAGATGGAGAGACGGGCGTAGAGAAAGATTCGGCCAGATTGAGAGCATTCCTGCTTTTATTGTATATGATGCAAGCTACTCGCCTCTTTAGCCTATTGACCTTTTGTACGATACTTAGGGAATGAACATGGACACACACACACACACACACACACACACACACACACACACACACACTTCCTCCCTGATCCCCGATTTTGCAGACAACTCTCAGCTGGTCTGGACTGCAACCAAAACCACTGACTCTTAAAGTAAACACACTGCTGAGATATTTCAATCTTATCACTATCCGCTCTCTTACAACCCCCTCCGCCCTGCCCAACACACACACCACACACATACACCATCCAAACACCACCCCTCCCTCCCCCTGTTGATAACTTCTTTTTACAGTGTGCCTTGGAGTGTTTTACAATAAGGGATTGGCCCTGGTGAGATTTATGAGGCCTTGGGTTGTGGCATGGTAACAGCAACCGTACCACATTTTTTCCTTTCCAGTGACATTAAGAAATAACTGATACTGATAAGCACTGATCTGATCCATCGTTATTAACAATATAAACCATAGTTTAAGGTCAGTGAAGTAAAATGACATTGGTAATGCAGTTATCTCCATTTACGAGCAATACAATCCTTTATGAAGGGCAGTCTGTGAGTAGTAGTCTGTGTATAACAAACTGGAACCACTTTCTAATTAGGCACCCTTTTTAAAGGGGTTCATAAGTTGTAACTAATTGCTTAAATAATGGTTAATACATAATTTAAAATGTTTCATAGATTAGAAAAAGCTATTAATAAGAGGAACTTCTAGGTTGGAAGATTGGAAAAGATCCAATGTTAATTGTTCTCCAGCTTAACCCAAAATTTGTTTTTTTCGCTAGATTTTTATGTCTGGAAGATGTCCAGGGTAAATTCAACCACTTACTTAATGGAAATGGGCTGCAGAGCACCTGGACCTTTTATTAATAACTTATTAAGACGTGTAACTGCAGACTTGATGGTTTATTTGAAAATGAGAAACTCACGGGGAGTTTTTATTCACCAACATTTATAACCCAGAATAAAAACTTTCTGACATATTCTGATAAATAATCCCGTGTTCTTGCTTTTTTCAACCATTAAAGCCATTGTTTGTAGAATGTAGTCTGAGCTTTTTGTCCATCAACACTTTGATTTCTTGCATCTCGCCAAGTTTCCACCAAGAGAGTTGCGTCACCTGCTGACCAGCTGTGTTGTAGGAGATACTGGAGGAACATTCAGTGACCACAGTTTAAGCTTTTAAATAGCTGAAAATACGTAATCTCACATTGAACTGATTATCAAAGGGAAATGAAGGCTCATGTGAATATGTTGTAGTTTTTTGGGGGAATATTTGCCCCAAAATGATATATATAACCGATAAATATCTATAAATGTGACATAATACTATCAAAAAATAGCAAGTGTCATAGGATACTAAATCTCTCCCCTGAAACCCAAGATTTTCGTATGGATCATACCTGTCATGCCAAATTTCCATCTGATTGGGGTATCGTTCTGATTATTAAAGGGGTGGTTATGTCAAACTTGAAGATAAATGCCCAAAATGCTTTTACTCTCATAAATGTCATAAATATGAAGCTCGAGCCAGGAGAGGTTTAGCATAAAGACTGAAAGCAGGGGGAAAAACCTAACCCGTCAATGCTGTGTTAACATGCTAGCTGTCAACACAACACAGTTTGCTGTTTTTTGTGATTCCACTTATGAGTTATAAACATGATATAACGTGTTACTTGGTGAGCTTTGGAGGTGACTCCTTGTAAGCGGTTTTAGATTTTGAAGGAATTTTTGTGATGCCCATATCCTGATTAACAACTCTAACATCCTGCTATCTGAAAGCAGTTTTCTGGTGTCTGCAGGAGGGGCCTGAACCCTCCCCCGCCCAATATGGGGCTCTATCTCACCCGCATAATTAGGGTCAGATCTTATCATCACCTTCCCCCCTACCTTCTCCTCCTCCTTCTCACAATCACTCCAGCTCTCTTTCATCTCCCCTAAAAGAATGCTTGTTTATCTTTCGCCCTCTCCAGATAGGGCAGGAACAAAGATGCTTTCTGTGCTTATGTTTGTGTATGTGTGACGGAGAGAGAGCGCACGTGCATGAATGAAGTTAACATTTGAATAAATATGTGTGCTGAGTCCGTTGCAGATCTTTCGAGTGGTTCAAATATCAGTTATGGAAAAGGTCTACAGTGCACATGCATACACACACACACACGCACGCGCACACACACACATACATTTCCATATACTTATTTTGACAGGTTTAAATTTCAGGAATCATTCCATCATCTCCTCGGTGGAAAAAAAGAAAAATATTTAGTTAAAAAGAGATTCTATTAAAGGCCCGGAAGGCCAGTTAATGAGTGATAGAAAGAGAGACAGAGGGAAAGTGAGAAAGAGACTCTCTCAGTTATGTGTGTCCCTGTTACTGGTGCTGCCTGATGCTCATTTACATTTACTATTTACTCAATAAACTACAGGAAAACAGCACCAAGTAATGTTATTCATGTCAGGAACTAATTGGACAGTTTATGTGTGTGTAGACCCTCACAACGCTATTACTGTAGAGGCTAACTGCTGACACCTTGGAGTGTGAGTTACCCACCTCAGTCCGTGTGCCAGTGGTTCGAAGAAATATCTTTACGAGATTGTGAACACATTAAAACACACTCACAAAATTCCTAAATTCATATTTTAAACTGCAAACACAGGATATACTGTATGAGAAAAATTGCACATTTTTGGAGGAGTGGTATTGTGTGTTCAGGGCACGAGCCAATCAAATCAAACCTCCAGCAAACCTCCAACAGTGGTAAAGACCAATCATACGTGTTCTCCATTCCTCCACCCTTCCTGTGTGTGTGCATGTGTGTGTGTGCGTGTGTGTGTGTGTGTGTGAGATTTGGATATTAGGTAGGTTCTGCAGCTCCCATGTGAAGAGGAGGAGGGCTGGATGTTTGGGTGGAGGGAGTGTTGATGGAGGGGATGGGTGGAGGACGGGGGGGTGCAGAAGAAAAATAAGAAACAGCTGGGTGTACTCAGTTGTTGGTGTCTTGTCAAACTTGGGGGGAGAGGAGGAGCGATGGCGTCACTGAGCAAACTGTTGCATGGACTGAATGGACTGCAGTGGTAATGCAAATCTGCAGGTCTTATATTTATTGTATATTCATGCATTTATTCCTTTTCCTGTACTTCTTATAGTTCTTTAAACACATTACACTATCATCTCCTTTCCTAATAAATTTGCATCTTATGACCACTGGCTGCCCCATCTGCCCAGGGTCCTCACAGGGATCATTACCGTTTAAGCTCATCTGATGTTATGTCTCCCAGTTGAGCTGTTGTAACTTTTCTTCTGGAAAAGCCTTGTGTTCAAGGATACAGGCCTCCACCCAGCCGTTAAACACCATCCCTGGGTTGGCCCGCAGGGAGACGCATATTGCTGGACCTCTGGAGAAGGCCCACCGGTGAGCTAGAGGTTACTTGAGTCAGTCACAGCCGTGTTGGTGCTCATCCCTGAAATGCAAAGCAGTTTATACTCACACAAAGTGTCAGACGGATGCTGTATGAGCATGCACTGTTGAATTGGTTATAGTCAGTATTGATTAATTGTACCTGTGTTTCCTCCCCTGTTGTCGGAGCAATGCGTCTTGTTCCTGGATCTCCATTTCAACTTTGTTTGCACAATGTTATCATTCCTGACAGAAATGAAGGCCAAAACTATTAAATTGAGTCCCTATCACAGACTGGCCAGTCGCCAGTATATTTCTAGTCAGGCCAACAGTGGTCCAAATCAAACCCTTACATCAGTCTGACCCCACTCACAGCCCCTTGCTGTGGGTGTGAACATGTCTGACTTTACAACATCAAAATTTGATATTCCCACTTTGAGTCTATTTAATTTGATTAATTTTAGAAGGTTGAAGGCTGCAAACACTAATTTCACATGGAAACTGTCATTAATCACACAGCTGTGTGGCTGTGAATTAAAGATCTATGTTTTCACACTCCATGAATCATCCCCTGACTCCTTTGGGGATCATGAACCCCAGATTGAAAACCGTTGTGTTAGTGGATAGAGGAAGTAACTGAAGGATGGAGAAAATAAATGGTAGTGTTGCAAGGTTCTTGGATTCGGAGTAGGGACGGAGAATTGTGGAGCGACCCCTCACCCCTCACAAATCATAGAGGAGTGTGAGTTTGGTCCATTAGCGGTCAGTTTGTTGCCATAACTCAGCGTTCAGCTTATACAACCCCCCTGCCCCTCCCGCCCTTTATTTTTTACCCCTCCAACCCTCCCATCCCTCCTCAATCTGCCCTAAACTCAACCCTATAATTTGGGTGAAAGATTCAACGGCTGTTATTTTTATTGAATTCCCAATAACGTCGCTGAGATTACAGTTAAGTGCGGGTGACTGGAGCTCGCGGCTCTGTTTTGCGGGAGCCATTCTGGGGCCAGAGGGATGATGGCGACTGGTGCCAGGGTGGGAGGTAGGGAGGTCATTGGCTGGTTTTTACACAGCACAGGGGAAAACGCAGGGCAACAATCATCACATTTATAGATGGCTCGCCTCTCTCTCTGGGGCCTCGGGTAGACACTGCCAGGTTTAAAGCCAGCCAGCGGGCTACTGGCCACTAATAAAGGGATTTCATCCACAGGGAGTTGTACAGGCACTCCATAGTATACAGTCGTGTGTGTGTGTGTGTGTGGGAGGGGCAGAATGTGTGTGAAAATGTACATAAGTGTGCTGTATGCATATTCAAGCATGTTAAAGTGTATGGATAATTAATCTTGTATGTTAATGAGACTTCTTCTGTGTGTGGGTCCATGCATTGTACTGAAGCTCTTCAGTGCTGCATGACGACACTAATGACTCAAACCTTCGCCATCCAGGGCTTCATGTCCTCTTTTATGAATTTTCACTGAATCACATCGACTAATTTGTTCCGCAACAGTTGTGTTTTTGTTGCCATTGCTAAGCAACGGGTCTATGATTAGCGATAATGAATGGAGGCCTATTTGGCCCTCTCCAAGGCCGACACAGTGACGTCAAACACAAGGCTGTTATTCATCCTTCCTCTCAATCAGTAGTGTATCAAAAGTATGATCTTGTGTGTGCGTGTGTGTGTGTGTGACTTGGAACTGATTCAAATGGCCTAAAATTGTGTCTTCATGCCTGGGTTCTGCTTGGTGACTAGCTGCTGCATAGAAAAAAAAGCAACACCTGTTCATTTAATGCAGTCAGCTCTACAACAACTACTTCTGTTAAACTTATAATTAACCATTCTCCAAACACAGATCCTGGATAGCCTCAGTCTTTTAGCATGATATCATGTCTCCATCAAGTGAATATTGGAGATATTGAAGACCCTTTTACCAGAACATTGTTTAAAAAGTGAACTTTAGTATTTCTGAACTTTGGACAGTGCTAGGCAAACTGTGTCCCCCTGTTTACAGTTTCTAATCACCTCCAGCTCCATGTACAGACATAAGACTGGTGGTGATTTTCTCATATAACTCCTCCTAAGAAAGTATTTTCTAAAATGTCCAATTGTTCCTTGAATGACTAGGTTTTATTGGTAAAATCAAGTATTTCAGGGGCCTCTTAACACTCACTGAGAGAAAGATAAAATCTAAAAAACTTCATGTTCAAGTTCCTTTCACAGGTGGAGTTTTTCTTACATATAAAAAATGGTTTTGACTTATTCAACACAGAACAACTTAAATGCAGCAATGGAAATAAAAACAGAGCAGTCAATGTGCAACGGTGCCCCATATGTCTACAACGCACTCGCTGCCCTGGTCAATGCAACTTCTCTATTTGAACGTTACACAGTGTAGTGAAGTCTGACCTGCTGTGTTTTACCCCTCTGGTCTGTAAGTCTGAACCTCTGGGGATCCACTACATTTTCTCACGTTGCTCATTACGCACACACACACACAAAACCACACATACAAACACACAGTGACACACACTGCGGCAGCGGTTGCCCAGTGCTCCCAAGAGAGCAGGTTTGGTTACAGCTTTGCATGACTCGTAGCTGTGACATCGCAGACACTTGACTCCTCCACTGAAGGAGGTGCAGCGCCAAAATGGCCTCCGCCTCCTGCCCACCTCATGTCTTAGTCCCAGACACAACACACACGTTTCTGAGCTGGACGCAGCTTTAGATTTTTCTCACACTAAATGACGTTGTTGTCTGTTCAGTTCTATGTGTCTGTGAGTTCGCCTTTCAGTTCCCAGGACCACCCTACACACCACAGCTGTTTTTAGTGTAACCTCCTGGATGATCCTCCGACTAATCCTCATGTAATGATACTCTAATAACTGGAGAGACACTAGGGGTTTTATCCCTCTTACCCCCTGCAACCCCTTAACCCCCCCCAATCCAGGACCCTAAACTGTGAACAAGACAGCCCGAGGTTACTGGATGCTTTACATAATACAGTTTTTTAATTTACTTTTATATTTGTGCGATTTGTGTCACATTATCATCACATTATTTCTTTATCTTTATATTTAAATGTTGTGAGTATAAAAACATGATACAATTTTACTACAAAATTATACATACTTTAGCATACTGGTTCCCAACCTTTTTGGCTTGTGACCCTTTATAGCCAATGCACACTCATACCCTTTCATCAAAGGCTGCATGTATCTATAAGTTCTGAGCAGTTGGACCAAAAAGGAGGTAAACCTCTCTGGTTCTCAGGAAAAGGCAGAGATTTGAGAAAAATCTGAAGTAATAGTTTTTCCTTTTGCCCCTAAGATTTATACTGCAAATGTCAAACTGTTCCTTTAACGGCGACCCTTGAACAGAAGCCCTCTACCAAAGGGGAGAGATCTTTGTTGCCCTTTCCCCTTTATTTGTAGTAGTCAATGACATCTTTTTGAAAGCCCCGAGAAACATTGTGAATTTATCTGTCAGGATCCCCCTTGAATCATGGTCTAGTGTTACTGTACATTCCTCTTCCGTCTGTGGCTGAGAAAAGGGCAGCTGTCTTTTTCAGACTTTTGAAAAAGAGTTTTCCAGCCTGCAACTGCTGTTCTTCTCTTTCTGTGCCCCTCCACTGGTCTGGAGTTGTACAGCCGTGTGACCTCTGACCCCTGAACGGCATGGAGTCTTGTTGACGTAGCGGTTGGATAGGAGCTGGGCTGCGGCCCGTGGCAGCTTCTCAGCGATTGCCAATAAAGCAGCACTGTGATTTACTCGGGCCGCTGCTGCCAAAAATAAGCAGAATAGAGTTAAACTTGTCCTTGGCAAAGAAAGACGTCTGATTCCTGATTGTACCATGGCCAAGAACATCTCTCCCCTGCCTCTAGTGTACACAAACACGGACACACACACCAGCTCTGTCGCCCCTTATTCGTTGTGTACGTGTGTATGTGTGTGTGTGTGTGTGTGTGTATGTGTGCTTGGATAAGTGTTCACTTAGACCCAACATGTGTTGTGGCTCATCAAGCCAGAACATGGAAACTGTGAGTGGCTGCAGATGTTGAGAAAGAGAGAAGATGAGGTTTTTTTTTTTCTTTTTGGTTTTAACATGCTTCCTCGCACTCCACTAAGACGCCTCAGCAGACCTTCGTCTTATCCCACAATCACTGGGGCTTAGAGGGTTGGATCTCATAGTCCACATAGTTCTCACTGTCCATCACCTCCCATCTCTATATGGTGATCCCCTGAGGATTAGGGCTCCACACTGTATCTGACCTATAGAGAAACTGGGTCAAATAGGAAAGACGAACACAGTGAGAGTCAGTTTGGGAACAGATTTGTGACTCAAAAGGTCACACACTGAAATCTGAAATGTATGCTAGAATGTCTGATTTGCAGTTTTACAGGTAAATCAAAAAGTAAGCTGGCTCCCAACCCGATCTGTGATGAATAGAGAGGGACCACAAAGACAGACAGTTGGGGGAGAGAGGAAGAGAGAATTCCTCAAACATGCGTGGGCGAACAGAACAGACAGTACCATCCATTGATAATGCAATTAACAGGCGCTCATGCTCCCAGCCATCATGACTAATCCTGAAATGTCACAGTGGCCACTTGGGAATCCACCCGCAATATCCCCGTGGTAATCGGGTTGGCATCCGGATGGGCCCTCGGATGGACCGCCGTGCGGAGGGTTATTCACCACACGAGACGTGTGGGAGAAAAATGGCTTGACCTTGGGAACCATACATTAAGCCTGTGGTGTTAGCGATCTCTCACCATTGTCGTCACACTTGCAGGGATTCTCACACTCCCCCCACGCACACCTGTCTGTGTGTGTCTGTTTTTTTTTCCGGTGCTTTTCGGGGGCCGTGAGGTCACTCTGCGTGGAAATGTGTACGCACCTTTTTTATCGACTGAACAGTTGTTGTGTCGGTGGTGGGTGAAATCTCTCCCACCTCTCAAAAATCTTTCTGAATAAATCACCAGACTAGTTCAGACCAGGGTTTTTTATTTCACTGAGCTGCAGCTCCAGATTTATTTTGGATGTACCGGCCGCAAAAGGTTTTGGGGCCAAATATCTGCAAAAATATTCTGTGATACAAGCAGTCATGGGAAGGCCTTCGCTAAGTCTCCAGTTTCTTGTCATTTCCTGTCAGTGTTCGCCATGAAAAGCTTGTTTAAGATATTATATTTTACTCAGGTGCAGATGCACTATGAAATAAGTAAAAGGATAACATCCATAAACGGTCTTGCGAAAGCAGACGGTGGGTTATTATCCTACTCTAAAAACCATTAGAAGGGCTGTGAGTCAGATATGAGTCAAAATCCTGGACATGCTTCTCTGAGATTCAAGAGTACAATTCATCTCTTGCATTCAGCTGTTTTATTTCGATAGATTCAAGTGCTGATGGAGTTCAACATTATTGGTTCACAGGCTCTTCCAACCGGAAACACTTGTTGATAATGGCTTTACAAAGAGGATCCCTCTTGAGAAGTAGTGAGGTAGGTTGGAGTAAGTACTACAGCACCAGGGTTTTTCCTGGCTCAGAATGGGCCTTTGGGGGGTGACTACACACGACAGTAAGCATGATCGGTCCGTGTCATGTAGGCAATGAGTCTGCGTTACCTTATTTGACAGAAATCTATGCATTTTCCTGTTATTTCTGACCATTTGAAATAATACAGTCAATGTTAGTTCACGTACTTCCATTCCATTTTCAGCGTCTCAGTCTCAGATCTGCTGCTCACCCTCTCTCTCTATCACCATCCCTGTTTGGGCCTCTCCTGACCCCCCTGGCCGACTGCAGTGTTATGAAGAAAGGCCCGTAGGAATCACTGGAGAACTTGTCTTTCATTTACTTTATTTAGGACTATAGCCAATGCATGGCTATTCTAGTAAACATTCACCTTTCTCCCTCATCTTCCTCTTTCTTTTGAAAGTAGGCTGCAGTTGTGCCTGCTCTCTTAATGATCAAGCTAAAATCAAAACAAAAATAATACTGAAATGTATTCAAATACAGATTATAATTTTTCCTTTTCAAGAACTTTTTAAGAACCAACTCCAAAAAATGGTGTGTGATGTGATGGTCCAGCGAGCCCAGTCACAGAATGTACACAGTGCATCAGAATGACAGGCACACAGAGTGGGCATTTATGTTCTGCTTGTTCAACAATTTGATAAATTGCTATTAAACACATTCAGAGAGGATTTGAATTGCTATTTTTATTCTCAGTTCTTATCAATTTGGCGCTGGTGATTTTCCTTTGGCGCTGGCTAAAAACCTCTTTGGGCAGTGCCAAAAAGTCCTCCATGCAGGAAAAACCCTGAGCACTAGTGACACAAGATACACAGCAGACAGGTGGTTAACAAACTAAAACCTTGTCTACAATAATACAAGTGAATCATCTGTTTTGGACAGTGTGGCCTGGATAAGTGGTTATATGTAAACACGGAAGTCTTGAGTTGGACTGAAGAAAATGAAACATATGTCACAATATTCAAAACTTCAACCTATTTTACATGGCCAGCATACTTGTGCTTGCCAGTTATGGCTCAAATAAGCTAAAATCACACAAACACACAATACAGGGGTTGCATTTGATATAACTGCAAGATCATAGGCCTTTGACCTAAAACAGACCTCTGTGCTTTTGCTAAAAACATGAAAAACTGATAATTACAGGATAACAAAACAGCAGCACAAGTAGAGAAGAGTCATAAAGTCAGCAAACCAAGTCAGTAATGCCATTAACACTAACGCATTATCTATCTTCATTTGTCCATTAGCTAACATTAGCCAACATGAGCTACTGGTTATACCAGACCAAATAAGGCTGCAGCAGCTAAACTCCTGAGTGTATTGAATTCAGCAAGGGTGTGTTTTATTGTTTAAGAATTCAGCTTTACTGTCTCCCTTCATTCTTCTATAAGCAAGAGACCACAGGCTGACAATGAAAAAACGTGAAATCGGGCATATTCTCAGTTCACATCTGAACACACAACAAGATATTTTAATCAGATTTACAGTAGCTTAATAGTAGGCAAGTTATTTTATGTGTCTTCCTGCAGAGGATGGTCAGTCGGTCCACCACTTAGGTCCAGACTGAAATATCTTACCAGCTTTTTGATGTATTGCCATGAAATTACTCATGGTCCCCTGTGGATGAATCCTACTGACTTTGGTGATCCCTTTACTTTTCATCTAGTGCAATAAGAGTATTCGGCTGTATGTTCACGTGCAACGTTTAACAGAGAAGGCAGAAAGCATTGGCCTCGGCCAGCTTGGTGTGTCGGGTGGAGTGTTAGGGCCTCGATGACCTCAACGGCGGACTTGCCTTCATTAACAAGTATTGATGACCCTTGATCAAATCAGTGTATCGTGGCATTCTTTCACGTGTTACATGGATTTTTTCAAATGCACAGTATCCACGTCAGGAAGAACACGCCCGGGCTGTCATTACGGTCGCTCTACAGTTGAGACAAACAGGTATAGGGACTCCTAACTGTGGCCTTGTCTTTTGCTGTTATGTCAATGATTTGTTTTACATTGTTTGTTTTCTGCACCTTGCTTTGGTCACTGCCTACGTATTTATGTAATGTCAGTGTAACTTCTCACTGCCGAACCAGTTTCCCACTTAGACAAATGAAGTTGAAAATTGAACTTCAAACACCCCTCTCATTATTCTTTCACTCTCTCTTTCTTGTCTTGATCACTCCTTCCCTGTTCTACCCGTCCCATAACCCCCTCCCCCATTCCACTGAGGACCCAGAGCCCTTGTGCAACTCAATCAGGACCCTATTTAGAGAAATCAAGTTAAATAAACTGTGATGTGAACCAAATCCAAAAAGGGACTCTTATATAAGAATGAGGTTGCTTCATAGATGAATGGCTCTTGGAAAGGACATGGATTCCCAAGCCCTGTATTTATTTTCATTACCATCGGAATAGCTTCGCCTGTGAGCTCTGTGCCGAACAAGAACTGAGAGCAAACGAAAAAGAAATTAATTTGCAACTCATTTGATTTTAAAGAGTCACTCCCCAATCCCACGGTTTGAACACACATCTCAGTGATTTATTTTTTAGAATAAACAGCATTCACTGAATCAACAGTTTCCCACGTTGATTAGCTGAGGGCTATAGAAAGCTTGTAGGTACATGCGTCGGTTGACGTGTGGGTTGGTTCTTCTGTGTGTTACTGGATCACACTCCTCACCTTTTTGCTGGTCCGTCCCGGCACGTCGGGATCACACCTACAGGCCTCTGCCTTTAAACTGCCTCCATCTCTCCTGGTGATGACTCTAACAGGAGCGATAATCCCTGAATAATAAAACTTTCAGACATGATGAGTGCTGGATGATGTGGATCAAAGGTTTTTTTTTATGCAAGGCTCTGACGCACAATTCTGTCGAAAAATAAGTTCACGCAGGAAGACTTTAATGTGCAAACAGCGCAGCACGGAGAAAAATAGTGATGAGATGAAACTTTATTGATCCTGTGGGGAAATTGGGAAGTTGCAGTGGTAACGTAGTTCAGTGTGACAAATATAGGATATTTAATATGATTCACTGCATGATAGCACCGTATCAAAACACAATTGTGTAGGTGTGGTTTCAAGATCGGGGGGGATACAAAGAAGTATAGGGTTCTTCAGCCAGAAAAAAAAAACTGTGAGTCTGAATGCATGTTTATCATAAAATAACACATTATAATTAAACTGGTCTTCTTTCCTTTAAATTCCACAAAATAATTAGAAATGTAGCCTAAACTTCTGTATTAGTTATGCACTAACCCTAATAATTATATTTTGTTTCTTGGTTAGAAAACTGACTGAGACTAATATAATGCTGCATTCACATCTCTAACATCAAGCAACAAAAAATGAATAATATTTAAATTATGCTTTTTCCCCAAAAGAGGTACAGAGAAAGATGAGTGTTTTGAGCCCTGAGCAGTGTCTGCAGAGCTTCCCGTAAGGCTGTGTACAGCCCCAACAAACACGAGACCGACTGTTGACCGTATTGCTCGGGACAAGTGTGCTGCCCTGAAGGATGCACACATTCTTGTTCAAACATACTGCAACAAAGAAAACACAGAAAAAATAGATGAAATTATAGTACACAAAAACCAAAAAAACAAACATCTAAAATTGTTGGGATGTGTGCAAAGAAATAAGTGAACTTGGGAGTGTGAAGAAAGCCGATTTAGTCCAATTTAGAAACTGATATCACTTCCCGTCGTTAAGCGCTTGGCTCAGTGTGTTCGCTGTGTCGGGCCAAACATTGACATTGGCTGCGCGATGGGGCGGCTGGAAAAGGAGATTACTGTTTCCCAAACTCAGACTAACCACTCCCCCCTCCCCCTCTCGCCTGACTCGCCAAGACAATGACGGCGAACAGAAGAGGAACACGTGAAAGAAGGAGATGACCGTGAGGACGAGGATGATGAGGGAGAGCGTTGGGGGCGTTAAGTGATCCGTCTCTCGAGTATGAGCCCGGGGAGACAAGGCTTGATACACATGTCCGCTGACACCCCATTTCAGCCTCTGTTCGAGTCATTCGGTAATCCCGCTCCCTACAAATGAGGGCCTCGTTCCCAAAACAAACATGGCTGTACGTCTCGGCCTCGAGTATGAAACACAGGTGTAGCTCTCTCATCGCAGCTGGCTGGTATAACTGTTATCTGTGTATATAAATATGAAGAGCTATTGGTGTACTGTGTTGATATATAATGCAGGAATAGCTTTGCAGGAGCATTAAGCGATCAGGCTGTGTTTATCTGTTATGTCAGCATGACAACTCCACAGAGGGCCCTTTCCATAGATAGGACAAAAACATCCATCCTCCCTTCCTCTCACTCCTTCCATCCCTTGCGCCGTGCCCGGGCTGCGTCCTGTAGCTGAGCTCAGCACCGATATCTGCCGCCCGTCCCCCTTCCTCCCCGACCTCTGCCCTAATGTAGCGGATGAGGAAGTGTCAGTGGGAACCGGCAGGGTCAGGTCGGGTCTCAGCCCTGGGATCCTGGTTCCCGGCTGCTCTGCGGGCCCGCCGTCCCTCCCTGTATCGAGCCCTCCACATGTGTTTCCTGTTGTTCTTCAGACTAGCAGCGCTGTGCCGGCCCACCGCACCAGAGCAGGGGCCTTTTCCTGAGGCTTTGTTTGGCCTGGCCTCTGGGAATGGCTTAAATTTAGGTGTGTGTGACAGAATACAACCCCGACCCCCACAGTCACCATGTGTGCCACAGTCAATACAGTTGAGTCTCGTAAAGACTGGCCTCCTCTTTTTTTTCTTTTTTTACACCCCTCGCCCCCTGTTTCTGTCCAAATTTATAACCTGAGGGCAGCAGATCAGGTCTCTCCACAACTGTAAAGGGGGGGGGGAGGTGGAGGAATGTGTTTATATGTGTGTAGTAGGGTTATTCAGATGTGTATCAGCCCAGTATTGCCCTTTTATTAAATACCAGATATCTTTTGTTTAGATACTTATGGAAGAATTTAACTTGAAACAGATTCTCTACAGACAGTTGAGTGTGAAAGTTAATTCTTGACCTTGGGAGTATGGATGACCATTTATTGAAAAGACACATGTTAAAACCCTCAACCCCCGACTATGCTACCACCTGTTATCACGTGACTTAAGTTCCACACCTAGGTCAATAGCTAAATAAACTCATTCTGCTGATGAAGATGAGTCTGCAAGCTCAGAAAAAAAGCGACTGAATGGGCTGTTAAATTAAGATTTTAATATTATTAGTATTAATATTAGTACGATTGTGTGGCAAAATCAGTCTACTGTAATTTAATGGAATAACCAAATTTGCACAGTAGTACAAACTGCTCCAAAAAAAGAGGCATTTTTTAGATAGTTATGAGCCAAGAGTTTGATGGCACAAATACATCTTGTCCTGCAGCTAGTCCCTATGCCACTGAGCTTATAGCACCCCCTATTTCCCCGGGACATACAGCTGAACTTTGCTGTGCCGCTTCCCAGTAGGACTGGGCCTTAGTGCTGTTACTACTGACTTGGGGCCTATGTGCTTTTCTAAATCTGGACCTGCAGAATCGCTTCAAGATCGACTTTTCTGACAGTCAGAGATTCATTTGATGTTACTAAAAGGGCTGGAAGCTCACATCAAAAAGAATTGGACAAGTTACTGCAATTCAGCCGATTCTGAAAAGCAGCTAGCGGTACGGTCGACACACACACGGCTACAGTGCGTGTTGGCTCGTGTAAACACAATTTTCTTAAATCCTCGTGTCTCTCCTCTAAAGTTCATTCATAAATACAGAGTTCACCCCCTTTGATCCTTTTAACAGATGCGATGGAAAGCGGTCCAAAACGTTTCACAATGGACAACTTTTCTGGAGTTGCTGTGGGAACGTAATGGACTCAACATATTTACTTTTATTGGCCAACATTTTTGAATGAAAATAATCAATACGCTAGGCCTTGAAGTGTATACATAAAGCCCTGAGAGCGTGACTGAAGATTGCAACATGTCCCACTTCTAGAGATAGTCAGTGTGACAACACCGCAGCTCTGCATTATTAATCAGTGGAAATTGCATATTCTATTTTTACCTAATTGTCTCCAGTGGAGTGCGAGGCCAGGCAGTACCGCCTCGGATTTTTCCATGAAGGGGGGAGTATGTAGAGACTTTATTAGAAGCAGCCTCTGCTGTTTGAGAGCGGGACTCATCTGCTCTCTTTCTCTCTCAGGCTCTCGCTCCTGTGCTGGGACTCTGCTGGGTCCTGAGGGAGGGATGTTTTGTACGCGGCCCCTTTTAATTGAAAAGACACCAAAAACCCGAACCCGAACAAGGCTCTCTCGCATTTCTAGGACCTCAGGAGGCCCCTCGGTGTTGCCCCCCGAATGTTTTCCATCAAGGAACCCGGCACGCTAATTTACAGTGTGGTGGGAAAAAAACTGGCGGCTCAGCAATTCTCCCCCCCCCCCCCCCCTCCTGGTCCCTTCTGTCTCCTCCTCTTTACTGACACAGCAGTACTGTGCCAGTGTGTGACATCACAGGCTCATCTCCAGAGCACGCCAAAACATTCCCAGCAGCGACCAGAGGAGGGATGGGAGAATGGTTTCCATATGGGGTACACACCACCCCACCCACCCATCCTCCCTTTTGCCTCTCCCTCCTTTTCCACAGGGGCGGACATTGATGTGCATGATGGGAGGACAAGTAGAAGGAGAAACAAGAGAATTGGCAGTTTATCTTTCCCAGTGAAATTTGAAATGCGGCTTTCATCTTTAGCTGGCGCGGGGCGTTTGCCCACAGCCAAGCCTGCTCTCCCAAATCTATCATTTTATCATCTCTGTGTAGACAGGAAAGGCTGCTCATCAGGTCTCTCTCTCTCTCTCTCTCTCTCTCTCTCTCTCTTGCTTGGTGATTGAGGAAATGGTAACTGGATCTCGGTGCTGGGCTGCTCTCCTTCCAGCCGCCACAGGTTTGGCTTGGCTGCAGGCCAGCCAGCTGCCTGACGCTCCATAGCATGGGAACATCCTGCCTTCCTGGCCTGACTGCAGCACCAGCTCCCTCTGAAGGAGCGTGCACACCAACCAGGACACACACACACACACACACACACACACACACACACACACACACACAGAACAAATCAGTTATTTATTTGTGTCCACGTCAGTGGAAGAAATACATAAACAGTTCAGATGCATTTTTCAAGAAGCAGTGTTTCCATATGGGGCTGATCTAAGATCCCACACACATGCACGCACACACACTGAAGAGGCAGGTTGTCACATACAGTATAAGAAGTGGTGCAGCAGGGTGTGTGTGGCTGACTGTACTCCGGTGGAGTGGAGAGAATAGAGGCCTGTACAAAGAGATTAATGAATGTCTGCCCTTTGTTCTGTCTCAGCCCAGGGGGTTTATGGCCCTACAGTTCCCCTTAAATCTCTCACAAACACACACACACACACACACACACACACACACACTCTGCTCTTTTATATCACAAACACAAGTCCAGAGCCTCCCTCTCTTTCTTCAGGCCTTGATTTATAGGTCCTCAGTCAGGGTGAAAGGCGGCCCACAGATGGAAAAGTGTGTTTGTGTGGGGGAGTGTGTTTGCATGTGTGCGTATCTGTGTGTACATCTGTGCATATTTGCACGCATGCATTTTGCGAGTGTATGTACATGTGTGTGTTTGCTTGCGGTGCGTGTGCACGCTAGGACATCAAGAAAGAGAAGCCTTCTTCAAAGGGGCTCCAAGATGCCATGGAAGCGGAGCCTTTGTTTAGCTGCCTTGTTATTTTTCCCATTAATCATAGTTAATGTCCGTCTAATCCTTCCTGCGCTGCCCTGATTGCTGGCCGGGGGGGTCATCATCAGCAGACAGAAAAAATAACACAAGGAGAAGGAGCAGATGAAAAAGAAGGCGAAAAGGACGAGAGGGCACTTGCTGCTGCTCAACTCCGACCCTGGAGCTATTGTTCTGCTAATTGATCATCGCTGATTGGGTTTAAATATTTCAAGCGTTGGATACCGCCGTCCTGATCAAAGGAAAACGCCCTCAATTAATCTCCTGGCGTGCTCAGCGGATTAACACATTCTTGGTCCGCTGTCGGCAAACACTGTAAAGAAAGAAAAAGAGAAATGGTGGAGTAGGTAGGAGAGAGGGGAGCTGATGGTAGTACTGGCGTTGGTGGTGGTGGTGGTGGGGTGAAGCAGCAGGTGACCCAGTGGAGTCCGAGAAAAAGGCTGCTCCAGCAATCAAGAGGGCTTAGCCGTATTTTCTTCCCTCAATGAACTCCTTGTCCCAGAGAGAGAGAATGTGTGTGTGTGTGTGTGTGTGAGGGGGTGGAAATATAGACTTTTTAAAACATCAATATTGTTCCATTGGATTTCTACATGGAAATTGTATAAGTCCCATACGTGATGATTTTTCCCAGGATGTGTAGCAGAGCTCCAGCCAGGTTCTGTGTGCCAAGGCTGAGTTCCCAGGCAGGAACATGAAGGCCTTTTAATTTAGTGTTTAATCAGGTAGAAAAATAAGGGGGGTGGGGGCTGGAGTCTGTGTGCACCTGCTCTGCTGCTGCTCCTGTGTGTGTGTTTGTAAGAGTGATGTTTTTTGTATGTTCACATTAGTATTTCATTAGTACAGTGAACTAGTTTTTGTACAAACACTCAGTTTATTAGGTACAGCTAGCTAAATCAAACAGTCCTGCAGTAAATCCTCCCTTCATGGAGGGTATAATGTTAAGTTTTGGTTTTAAAGATCTGTTGATTCAACTCTATGGTTATTTTGGAAGCCGCAGTTTGTGGTGCTGTTGAAATGTATTGCGTTATACTGAATGTTATATGAAGGGAGAATTTGTTGTATTAGTGTGTAAAAGTTGAAATGGCGGCTGAAAATGACCTGACAAAATGTACAGCAACAAGTGGCCTGAAGGTGAGTTCAGACAGAAAGGGATGTGAATGTTGGAGACAGAAAGCAATAGAAATTGGCAAGTGGGCTCATGTTCTTAGGCCCAAACTCGGCCAGGGTGGTGCAGATTGAGGGTCGGAAGATGCGCGCGATTTCGCGTGGGGCTTTATGAAAACAATTGAGAGGCTGAAGGGAAATAACAGAAAAAAATGGAGTTTAAACATTAGAGGCTACACACCCAATACACATGGTTTCAAGCTAGCTCACAGTTAACACCTGTACAGTTGGCACATGGCTGTTTGAGGCGTATAAATGCAGAATACACAAATGGTCCAGCATTCAGATTTGCGTGACCGAAGCGAAACAAAAATTTGGAGCGACACTTTGTAACCTCGGCGCTCCGTACGTTACCCCGGGGTTTGAATCATGTACGCAGTAACTGACAAGTCAAAACACACACTAAGGATATACAGTACATTTTAAGAAGTATTCTTGAGATAAGGGTTGAAGAAAGGAGGAGACGAGGAGGGAGAGATTGTGAATGGAAGGAGGGAGTGAACAGTGCCCAACAGAACAGAGTCCAGGCTCTCTGTTTGCCTTTTGTCCTTTGTATTTACTCTTCAACATTTACTGTAAAGGAGTAGGAGGAGGAGGGGGAGAAATAGGAGGAGGTTAATGGGTTTGATTTCATAAGACTGACAGACTCACCCCAACGTCTGCAAGGGTTTGTTTTGGAACTCGTACTCAGAAATGTTTGGCAGAGACTGTCTGCAGCTCCGACTCATTAGATCAGGAACAGAATAAGAGCCACTTTAAATCACAGAGTACAATAAATATTAAGGATTTTCATGTTGTTACATCGATGATGACATATTGGCAAATGGCTCTTCACAGTAGGATACACAGAGTCCTGGCGTACAACATGAGAAACAGGATCTCAAGTAAAGTCAAAAATCGGTAAGGACAATTGCACAATTTATTCAACTGTTAATATTTGCCAACAATTAAAGCTGGATAAAGCATAAAGAACTAAATACAGTTATTCCAGTTAAAACAGCTTTCCCTTCCTGCCTAAAGGTGCAGCCAGATTTGCAAAAGCAGCAATGATTAATATCTTAAAGTTGACATGAGTTTTGGCGTCTTGCAAAACTCTACGGCCTGTATCTGATATTACGAAACCTAATTATGGTTTAAGTTAATCAACACTGTCATGGTTTTGGCTTCATTTCCCATTGGGGCAGTGTGCTAAAAATACATACACTCATGTTGCTGAAAGGTGTTGGCAGTCACGAAAATGTCTTGCAATGGCATCAGTGGCTGGTTTTATAATGAAAATGGCCTAATATAGTAAAAGTGACATTTTGTTCACAGACACAGTCACAATGCCCTACCAAGGAACATTAAAAAGAAGGGAAAGAAACTGCATATTAAAGTTAATAAAGTTCAGAAGACCCATTCACATTACATCCCATTACAAAAAGCACACACGGGAAAGCACACACAAACCATTAAATTGCTAATATGGAATAATTATTAGTGAAAGTTAACAGAGAAATGAGGCTGCTCTTAACAGAAGTTAGAGTCCGAGCACATCTCAAGTCCTCAGGAAGGTCATTCCAGCAACTAGCAGAATTAAAACTAAAGACGTCAACAGATGTTGAATTGACCCCCGTTACAGCCAGTCCAGTCCCAGGTGACCTGAGTTAGTACTGTTCTGTAGCTACTCCTAACTTTGAAACATATCCAGCACATTTTGAAGCATTCATTCATGCCTTAAAGTGGCAACAGACAACTTTTTAACATTTCCCCCTGTAACTCTCTCAAGCATTTCCAAGTTGTATTATGGTTTGCAAAAAGACAACCAGATCACTTCAAATATTTTTCAAACCATTTTCACCACTGATCATTTGAGACAGGCCATCGCAAGAGAACACACTCTTTGTTGCTAGTTGACTAGTCTTGTGCACACGTACAGCCGACAGGAACTTTTGACATTGGATCATGCAATTCTGACAACTTAATCTTCAGCTCTTTCCAGAGATAGCCAAGACTGTCAGGTGGCGTAAAGACCATAAACAAAGGTGGGGGAAGAGTGAGGGCTAAGGGCTAGGTTAAAACGAATACATCACCAGCTATCTCTACCCAGAATTTTCCTCGCTAATTTTGGCCTCTGGCAAACAAATGGGGTGAGCTGCGGCTGTGGATCACCGCTTGAAGATTGAATAAGTAACGTTGACGTTTTTCCTCGCAGTCACATTAGCCAAGTTTGCATCCAAATTTGGTGCAAATATTTACTGTCACATACCTCTAGTTTCTCATTTACTTGCTATTTCCGTTGCAATTTGTCGCATTTAGGTTTTATCGAAAGCTTTTTATACAATATTTTTTATATGGATATGGCAATATCAGCCTTAGCATTAACTAGCAGTTGCTCCCATAGGCTACTGGTCATAAGTATGTTTTTCTACTTTGTAAAGTCATATTGTCTCACAGTAAAGTAAATTCTGTTGTGGACTGAAAGCCAATGCAGTGATATGAGGACAGGTGTAATGTGCGCTCGTTTCTTTTTCCTCATCAGAACTGTGGCTGTAGCTTTCTGAATGAGCTGGAACATATCAACAGTCCTCTGAGAGAAGAAACCTTACAGTCCAATCTAAAAACCCACAGTATATCCAGCTCATTACAGGGGGTGCTGGAGTTGGCTGCACACATACTGTATGCACAAACACACATCTCTGCACACATCCGCATAGATACAACTATTGATTGAAATTGGTTAATCCTGAAAGGGCTGATAAGGCAGCACAAAACTTCTCCATCATTCATGCAATCAGTCACTTATTTTATCCCTGAGCAACTGAGTAAAGAACTGCAGTTACTCCAGGTTGGATCAGTCAGCCAATCTCTAGTTTCATTTAAAACATTTTGTTTGTTCCCATTAAAGCTTCCACATTCGCTGTAAACACAAAGTATCTGGTAGGTCATGAAATGGAGGAAACAGGAATATTTCCCGTAAAATAAAGCTGTGAGGGAAGAAGGGAAAAGAGAGAGAGAGAGAGAGACATCAGAGGAGTGTGAGCCGCCATCGATGAAGGAGAGAAATGAGGGAGAGACTTGGCCATACCAACCAGCAGGATGATTCAGTCCAAACCACCACTATCATCACACAGACATCTCTCCCATCTCTGCTTGCATCTCCTCCACTGATACACACACACACACCCACATAAACACACACACACACACACACACACACATGCACATACACACATGCTCTCCTCCAGTGGAAATTCCCTCATCATGACTGTCGTTATGATAATAATTGTTATGTCCAACATTTCCATAGCAATGTTAACAAACATCATCACCAGACAGCAGAACTGCCAAAGTTTAAGAAAGATAAAACATCCAAATGTTTGGCGATGATGTTATCAAACCGCTGCACTGCACTCTGACCGCTTACACTTGCTGTATTGAAGGTTAAATTAATATGGATTTGACTGTTTCACTTCAGTGGCACTGGTGCAGAGGATGCTCTGAGTGCAGCAGATTGTTCCTATGGAGGTTTCTACAGGAGTCCAACACTGAAACAGCCACATCTGGTCTGCCACCAGCTCTCCCTAAGCGAGGATCTGACTCGCTTTAAATACTTGTGTATGCGTTTGAACAGCGTGTAAGAGCCTGGGGAGCGACGTAAACGCCCTGATCGATGCACTGTATATCCCAGTAATCTGTTAAACCACACCTCTTCCTGTATTTGAAAGGAAACCAAATGGCTGATCTGCACAGTGCATGTCTGTATGTTTGCGTTTCGAGGCTATAGGTCAAGTTATTTAGCACAGACCACTGACATTTTCTGTGAGATTAAGCACATAATCGCTGTCACGAGGGAACCTGCTACAGTATGTCTAGACTGGAAAGCCACAGGTTGCTCATTGTTACAGCTTTTCAACAAAGTTTAATAGTTGAGGTGACCTATTATTTTTTAAGAGCAGTTAAACAGCTCGTATTACAAATATAAGAGCACTGGGATACATATTCATTCATTACGATGAACATGGCCAGTGCATTCCATGACTTAAATTGTGAAATCTGGAGAGTAGTTCTGTCTTGGGTAAGACATCACTGAGCATGCTCAGGGACACAGTTCTGTTTTAACATAAAGGATGTATTAAGAGAAGTGGATACCAAGATGATGCCCCATTTACTTGAATGAAAGTTGCTCAGTGGGCAAACACTGCAAAAGGGTACTTCCTGTCTTCACGTCAAAGTGGTCTGGTTGTACAAACGCTTTGTACAACGTTGTGCCACTCCCACCTTTATTTCTGGAAGAAAACTGTCATTATTCGCACAGCCACAATAGGTTAATTGTCACAATAAATTACATCCAGACCAAACGACTAATGATATAAATTTTTTAGTGAGGAATCACCTTCCTGCATATAAATGGCACAAAAGTAATGTTGATATGGCTTTAGTAAGCTGTCTTGTGGCCATAGGAATTATGACTTTTGTCAGGAGTAAAGAAGGGAATAGTGTGACGTTGTTACAGAAGTCCAGAGAGGGAGGAGGTCAAACCATCAGACTCAAGAGGCAATCTCTGGGTCTGAAAAGTGTAGCCAATGTGGAAGTGCCTTAAACCTGCATTTTTTTCTAATGGCCAGCATGGGGCGACTCCACTGGCTCCAGAAAGAAGTTTGATTTAATAGAAGTCTATGAGAAAATGACCCTACTTCTTATTTGATTTATTACTTCAGTTTATGGTCTTTATCGCTAGTTTTAAGTACAGCATGATGTTCATTTTGTAAATGATGGTCCCATTTAGAGTAATATAGGCGATAAAGCAGGGTATGCTTCAGGAAGGAGCTACCGTGTGATTGACAAGTCGCTACCACACGACCGCCAATCAGGATGGAGGCAGCGCTACCTCTCTTGTCAAAATAACGTCACTTCTGGCTCCAAAAAAACAAGATGGCGACGGCCAAAATGTCAAACTCTAGGCTTCAAAATGGCCGTTCACAAACCAATGTGTGACATCACGTTGGCTACGTCCACTTCTTTTATAAAGTCTATGGTCAGACTTTAACATGGGAGGTTGCTGTATGTTTCCTTTTTCAACTAATTTCCAAATGTCTACATTGGTTTCTTTTAACCATGGCCAAAATCGTTCCATGACCTTAACCAAGTAGTTATAAATGTAACCATGATGACGAATGTCCCCTAACCATAATGTAGTAATTATTCTATCCCAAACCATGCCCTTTCCCTAACACTAATCAAGTCATTGTGTGTCTGAACTTAACAGAACGTAAACCATAGTGGTGTCAGATCAGAAAACACTGGCACGAATTTCAAAACTTTCAAAATAGGCTACATAGAAAATTTTGTCTATGTAGAGTGTAGTGTAACTCAATACACTTTCTTCATTTTTCTTTTGTAAAGGTTGTGTATAGGAAAATGTGAGTTTCGGCCAATGTGCAATTTAGACTGTGGCCTCTACACCAAAATCGTTGGTCTGAGGCATTCATTTACACTGCTTTGGTAGGTTGGTGAACTAAGAGGAATAAGCTACATTGGCCATGTTCGGATTCAGTGTCACAGATATATCGGGCTGTGACATCACAAAATTGGACACAAAAACTCCATTTGTTACCAAAAGTTAAGATTAAATAGCCTTATCCTTTAGCAATATTAGCAGTGTGAGATGAAGATTGCCAACGATCTCAAACACCGCCTCAACAGTATCTTCGATAGACATGCAGATGTTAAGAAAAATGCACCTTTTACCACTATCTCAGACGTGCACACATGGATTTATGGCTGTTGTTTCTATGTATAATCTCTTTACAACCATATGCCCTGAATGCTAGATATGTGTTCACCGCAAAAAACTAGAGAAACCTCAAGAAATCAATTTATTTCAAATGACAAGAAAAGCTTTGGCTGGCTGATTTTAACCACGGTCACCCTGTTTCTTCATTTGGTGGGTTCGAGAGCTTGGCTGCAGCTGAACTTTGGAGCAACATCTTCCATCGGCAGCCAAGACTAGAATAGCTATATGTACCGCCTATTACCACAACAACATTTGTGCTACAAATGATAGCGAGCAAGCTCAATTTGTTCACTGAAACATGACGCAGTGATGTAGCTGATACGTCAAGGTTGAGCAATAGTGCTGACACATGCAAGAGTGAGGATAAACAGATATAGAGCTCTATACACACTCATACATAAAAGCACACACATGCACAAGGCCACACGATGCATTCCACCAGCATGAAAGTGCTTTCATGTTTACAGCAGAACAAACAGAGGAGGGCTTCACCTCCTGTGTTTATCTGTAATATGCTTGTTTCCATGACCGCCTTCCCTCCTAGCAGTAAGAAACAAAACATATGCTCTGACGGATTAGCGCGTGACAAGCAGTGAGCATAAAAGAACAACTGAGACGTGTTTGTTGTTATTTGTAATGATGATTTGCGCAAAGACTAAGCAGAAGATTGTTGCTTATGAACAAAGGTTATGTCACTAATGGGATCAAATGTTAAGTCAAACACTGGCAACTGTGGCCAATAAATGAATCATGTTCAAGGGTCATGTGGATTTATTATAACTAGAGTTTTATTTTAAAGGTGCACTGATCAATGTTTTTATATGTGGGAAAAAAATTGCTACCTGTAATGTGAAAGGTGTCTGTAGTAGTGACAAAACCCACAGAAAATGACTACCCAGCTCTGCAGCTCATCTCAGCTCTGCTGGAGCGTTTCGTCATCTTTCAGCCATTGTTTTGGTTTTTATGGCCCGCAACATGACTGTTTTAGTTCAGTCCAACCTCTCTCATCTTTCCAAACGCAGAAACGACAGCATGATGTTCATGTCTGTTTTTACTTGATAAACCCCCTGTACACTACCTGTTCAGCACAGTTAGGAACTAGCTGGTGGAAAAACAAAACAAAGTTCAAACAAGAATGAATATTGGACTTAAAGGTGTCAGGTGGCCTGAAACACAACTCCAAATTAATACTAATGTTCCCCGTGTCTGCTGGATGTATGAATAGGCGAATGTTTGCTAACACGCATTTTAGGTCACTGTTCTGTTTACAGCTTGTTGTGGCCATTATCAGTCATAATAACATTGCACTCACCAAAATTAACTGCTGAGGTCTTTGAACGCGGCAAACTCCCTAAAAAGAAGATAGACAGGGCAAAAAGCATGAGCAGATGGTCTGACAGGTTAGCCAAACTGATTTTGAAGAGAGAACGAAGGCAAATGGACAAATAATTTGCATTGTAAACAACCATCACATCATTACAGTTAGAAAAGACATCCAAGACTATGAAACCAAGTTGTAATCAACCAGAATTTTCCTTTAATGACTGCTGCCAAGAAATTCATCTGGTAAGTATGACACAGTGGGGTTGTGGCTGGACAGGTGCTCCTTTCAATCTTTTGACCGGACAGGAAGATGAAGAAGTCAATGAGTAATGCTCTCTTACCCACTCATCAGTTGCATTATTTGCCCTTGAGCAAGGCAGGAAGTCCTGCTCTGTGGCCAATGTTCTACTGGCAGCTCCCAGCTCCCTAACTGCCTTTGGGAAAAGAGAAAGGGTTCTCAATTGCCTCCCGTGGATGACTGTAAGCTACAGTACGTGTGTATTCATGGCTTTGTGAGACCTTTGAAATGTCCTACATGCCTTTAAACCTCAGTGTCTTGTTGTATTGTCATAAACCAAATCTTAATGTAATAAGTCCAAACTGGCAGCAGGGTCTGGGAAAGTACAGTCCTCTGCTCTGTATCGGTTTGTAGTCAGTGGATGTGGTTGGCGGATAGGGGATGGTGGGCAGAGTATACGTCTGTGTCTGTGTGTGTGTGTATGTGTGTGAGCGCAGTACTTGTGTGTCGGGTAGAAGGTCTAGCCAGCTCTCGCCTCGCTCCATTTGCCATCAAACCCCAGCTGAAATAAAGAACACATGGGAGCTGTTTTGAAGCTCCCTCATTGCCGGTTAAAAATCTAAATTTCCCCCGCGACTTCTCGCTGTCTCTCTTCAACCCTCCACCCATCCCTCATCCTACCCTTTGTGCTTGGAACTGTTCGCCCGGAACAGGCAACACCAATCGACCTCAAAATTTCCATTCGGAAAAGAAAAGAAAAACCAAAATAAACAGATGAGGAAAAAGAGAAGAAAGACGTGAAACAACGTTTGCGTGCACCACGGTGATGGGAGGGCAAATGCTGTGCCAACTGTGTTATGGTTGGCAAACCTTGAAGTGCCTGATCTACAGTTGAGGGAGGGGAGGAAAAAAAACAGAACTGGAGCGACAGGCTGCCATACAGTGCGGTCGCCAGCCTCTGTATGTTTGAACCATGGGAGAAATTTCATGTGGTTGTAATTTTCATATTAAAGTAATGGGGGTCTATCAGTGTCTGAGATGTACAGATGGGAGGCCTAAGCAGCAGCTGTGTGTGTGTGGGGGGAGTGTATGTACATTTACAGTGTCATTGAAGTTAGCATATGTGTTGGGAGATAGACTGTAATTCACCTCGTAATAGTGCCTAATAATGGCACTTCAGAAATGCCACAATAAACGGTATGTTGGATAGGGTGTGAAGAGGAAAATAAAGTCCTTGAGTACCATTCTCCATTTCAGTATTATAGGAAAGCGCGTTCAACATTTCATTGCATATTAGGGTTAGACTGATGTATGAGTTTACTGATGTACAGTATAGGCTACTTAAATATTAGATATGGTCTCAGTCTCAAACAGTATTTAATTTAATGTAAAATTAACCAATATACACTTGTAGTCTACGCAAAGCCTTTAAAGCAAATCCACTCTGATTTTGATCAGATTCGACAGTACAGAACAGAGATGGGACAAATATGTTGTTTTACAAGTTACAAGTAAATTTTAAAGCAGCTATAAATGATATTCTTATATTCAATGACAAAATGAACATACAGAGAATTATCACCTGAATCTGCAGCTCCTTTGTAGCGAGTTTCAGCTCACAACTTGACGTTTTCGGTGCCTTCGTTACGTTTCTGTTTCTGGAGAGGAATCTCTAAAAACCCACTGCACACTGCCTGCACTGCACAAGCTGACAGACACAGTTCGCGACCACCTGGTGAACATAGCGGAGCACTGAGCAGCTGAGCCAGGAGGTAAAACAGAATTTATTTATTAGCTGTAAGTCAGTGTCTGTTGGGGGTTTAGCCCTTCATGAGTCAGCAGTTTTTTCCAATACCTTTCAGATTCAGATCATTGTCTGGCTGGATGTTTTTGTGACAACGGCGTTAAGGACAAGTCCTCTCCCTCAATGATCCTTACAAGCCTGTTGATTCAGTGAGTGTCATGTTCAGGCTTCCCGTTTATCTCCCACCACTGGGGTTTAAATCTGACCTTATTTGTGTGTGTGTGTGTTTGCTTTCAATGGGTGGTCTAATGCTGGTTAATACTAAGACTCTGTGTGTCTTCACTTTAGCAAAGCAAGATGACAGTTTCCAGCCTACCCATAGTAAATCATCATAGATTCATCCTGGGGGAAAAAAGCCTGGTGACCTATGACCTTTTATCTGTTATCCTTAAACTTAATGGATTTGACTTGCCTCTTTAGTAAATGGTATCACTACTGAGCATCATAATGCCTGGGCTGCTTTTCTGAAAAGGGTAATGATAAGCTGTTATGCTGTAGTGGTTTACCGGTTACTTTTGGGAAAACCATTAAAGGACAGTTCTGGCATTACCTTTATTCCCAAGACAAACTATAGATACTTTTATGTCTCCAGAGTTGTTATTCTCATCACTAATAAAAATGTCAGCCACGTTTTGCAAAGATAAAACCCAAATGCTAATACTTCACGTTGATGCAAGCAAGAGTTAAAACAAGAGATCAGGTCTGATTGCCATTTGTAGTGAGATTGAAGTATTTTGACATTGAAATGTAGTTGAAACTTAAACATACTTGACTATACTTCAGGAATACAGGCACGTTAAACCCCTGTGCTCGTGTATTCAAATCTTGGATGAGGATCTGTGGACAATTTTATGGGTATAAAAACAACAAAAAAAGGAGCTTTGTTGATTAAACAAGTTTGATTCTACACCCCAGGACACTGTCATAGCTTTAGACAAAGAAAGCTGTGTGTGTGTGTGTGTGTGTGTGTGTGTGTGTGTGTGTGTGTGTAGTGCTTGACTGCTGGAACACTGGTATTTGCTTTCGACCTGTGCCAGTAAAAATTAGGTTTCGATACAACTATCAGCTCCTTGCATGTACCAGCAACACAAACAGTGATTCACTGATACACATATCTGAGAGATGGAGCAGGCAAGAGAGCAAAACAAACAGCGTTTATGTTTCCGTGCTATACATCAGATTCCATCTCATTACTGCAAACCCAGATATTTGCTGGGTTTTCACACATCCTTCATAAAGTACTGTGGTTTTGGTTGCCTGCGCCCAGATGGGGTTTCTCCCTGTTGGCCATCCATGTGAAGAGGGTCCCAGGCCTGAGTCAGACAGCAGGATTAGTGGTAACAGTGCTTCGCCAGGGAGGTGGATGGCTGGGATGGAAAGCTTGTAACAAAAAAAAAAAAGCCTTCCTTGAACTTTGAAAAAACATACGTCACTTCAGATTAATGACGATGCATTTTTAATTTGCTCTTGTGGGGTTTGAACAGCTTTCAGGGGACCAGGGGTCACGCAGCTCGCTGTACCTTTAAGGGGCCATGTCAAACTTTGTTTCTTGTAAAAACATGAAAATTCCCGTGGTTGTAGTTACGAGGTTTACACAACAGACGGGGGAAAGGAGAAGATGGAAGGATGGATGATGGGGCGGAATGAGGGAGGGGAGGTTTGTGCTTGCCTGCTGGATGGGAGCCAAGGGAAGACTTGGCAGAAACTGTAGGATATCTGCGGTTGGAGGAAGGACGAAAGGTCTGGGTGCTTTTTAAACAGAGAGAGATGGTCTGTGTTGACCTACATCCAGATCTTCAGACTGCAAACTGCGGTCTGAAAAGTAAAGCAGAGTTTTGTCTGCGACATCCAAGTCACTCCATTATGTCCTGTATGTCTGTGTTTTCTGCAATTGACACTAATCCTGTTTGGTCTTGCTCTTCTTAAGCAGATCTTCTTGTTTGTTTGGTTCTGAGATAGAGTGTGACTTTGCGCTTGACTGGAGGCCTCTCCCCCTCCATCTGCTGTGGGTTTGAGCGAGTCTTTGAAGAGCGGGGTCTGTGTGTCACTCGATCACTTGATCTGCTGCACGTCATTATCGGAGGGAGGTGTTTGTGTATGTGGGTCTTAGAGTGGTTGTGTCTGAATTCATAACTTACAATATTCAAGTATAACTGAGCTTGACTGTGGTTACAAGACATTTCCTGATTTCAGATAAATATTGATATATGTATTGTATTTTATATATTGTAGGTTATTATATACTTATTTGTAACTGCATGGTCGCAATGGCAACCACATATATCCTACGTTGTGCGAGTGTATTTTGAAATTGACACTACATGTCTACAAGATGCAGTTACATAAACGAATATAGGAGACATTACAGTTATTGAGCAACTTTATCATTCATTTGGAATCGTGTTTCTGACCACCTGATAAATGGTCCAAGTCCAATACTCATTCTCTTTTTGCTCTGTATTTGGTCTTTACCAACTAGCTAGGTTTTTAGAGCTTTTTCATTGAACATAGCTACCCGCTGCACTATGAGAGCAGTGGGAGTGAACCAAAACAGTAAAGCTGTGGGCCGGGCAGCTTAACTAATGAGCTGAAACTCACTTTAAAGGAGCTGCAGATTCGGGTGATAATTCACTGTAAGTTCATCACTGCGAGTGTCCTCTGTGTCACCTTGTCACATTGTCATTTCATACATTGTTAATATAAAAATATTGATTACAGCAGCTTCAAAGTTAGGGAAAGATCATGGTTACAGTAAGTAGACTGCGATGTGACGCAAACTCCGGTCTCTTGCAGGAAAGTCAGATATGCTACATGAGCATCCACCACCCCAAACTTCACACCCTTCCCTTCCACCTCGCAAACATGTCACACTACTTCCTGCGTTGGCACTGAACTTTGGCGCTGAACATTCATTGTGAAGTGTGGAATCATCCAATGTGGATGTAAGGGATACTGGGCTGCACCAATTACACAGGCAAGTATGTTAGCAATTTTGAATATATGCAATGTCCAAGATGTCTAGGGTTTTTAGAGCCTTTATGACATTATACAAGTTGAATCACTGTATCATTGTTTTTTTATTAATAAAAGGCAGAAAAGTTTCCCCTCACAAGGAACCCGTGGAGTCTGTCTCTAGGAACTTGCATGCTAACAGTGTTTGACACTGAGCTGACTCTCCCCTCCCTGTCCTTTGTCTGCAAACGTCTCCTCTGTGAAACCTGACCGCAGGGACAATCATCATTCCTCAGCTATTAGCACCAAATCTTTGGCCAGGCCTGAATGTGAGGAGATGCTGTGTTCTCAGCTGGACGGCTCTGGTTTCTCCCCAGATGAGTGGAGAAAGGGGTCAGTGACGCCTGTCAACGACCCCCAACGGCCCCTGGTTTCCTGTCCAGGAACCGCTCAATGGCCTCCATTACGTGTCACTGAAGAACCAAAATGGCCTCTGCTCTAGATGTCCACCCAGGGGTTTTTATCATGATAGTTGCTTGGCTGAAACTCAAGAGTTTTCATAATGAATGCCCACTGGAAGCAAAAGCTAGCAGTCAGAGATGTAGCTCAGATATGCATACACTGATATAGGTCATTTACTATGAAAGGCAAAAGGTTCTTTGTCTAATCTCGGAGATTGGAAATCTTTTCAAGGGTCTAATTTTTCCATGAAACTGTAACCTAAGAAGGAACTGGAAGGCTTGGCCAGCAGGTTGAAGGACACAGAAGAAAGCCTGGAAAGTAATTGTTGAGTTTGTTGGATCACTAAAAGGCTGCATTAAAATAAAAAGAAGGCTGTGAAAGTCCAAGGAAGCAGCTATACGAGCAAGCAGCATAATGTTTAACACAAAGCAACCACATTGGTTTCTTGCACTGTTGCACTTTGTTCTGTCTAAGGGCTCTGTTGTTTCTGTGTTCAGCATGGCACTGCTAGGTGCCGTAAATGTCAGAGCAATTTTCATCTGAGCCGAAACAAATTCCTCCTGCCTGACTCTGTGGGAATTAAACGGAACTTGAACTTAAATTGTTGTCCCGTTGCTGGAAAGCCCACATAGAAATGAAGCGAGTTGGACCTGTTGTGTGATTTTCTTTGCCCGTGAAAATGGTCCAAGAAGGCTGTTCTGTGAACCAGCAGTAAAAACTTTCCACGAGTAATGTCTCACAGTCTCCTCGCTCACCTTGCTTATTTTGTGGAGCTGCTTTCTCGAGCCTCCTGGTCTCGAGTCAGTGGGTCAATATTTGCCTTTAACTTTTGACCTGCGTGTTTACCCACCTTTTACTCAATTACTGCCATCACTGCAGTCTAGCTCAGAGAGGCTGTTGAACCGTGGAACCAAAAGCCCTGACTCGCAAATTCAGACGCAGCAAAGAGTGAGTGAGCTGTGTTTAATTTTTCATTATGCAAATATTCTACATCTTAAAGATTGAGGTGAAGTTCCTTCCTACATACAAGACAAACATGGTCATGCAGATAAAGATTGAAATGATAGTCGATATCATTTCAAATTAGCTTTATTAACATGACCATAACCACATAGAGTATTGTCAGTGTATTATCCATACCAATAAATGCCAAATTTTCTATGTTGGTGGTGTTCTGACACACTGTTTGACTCCTTTTAAACATGTACTGTATGTGAAGTGTGGATATTGGGTAACATCAATCATTTAGGAAATGTGTGTGTATCCACAGCCAAATGGTTATAATTATCAAAATTATACGACACAGACACACCCCCCTTGTTAGCAAAACTACACAACCACAGCATTAACTACTAGCACTAACCCTGCCTGAACTACTATTACTGCTGTTACAATTACTGCCACTAACACATATATCACATGGTCATGTGCATACAGTCTGCTGTTAATAATCCAGACTGCTGTGACCTGCTTTAAATACATCCACAGACTAATAAGCTCATTACTGCTCTGTTGTAAGAGCAGTGGGTCAGGAATCCTGCACACACACTCAAAAATTGCACACTGTAATACTGTGTGTACATGTGTAGTGCATGCTTTTGCACCAACATAAATCCTTATTTTCCTGCACGCCTCACATGCATGAATGCCAGCAGACAAAGGAAGGCATACACAAACTCATATCTCCAGCTACCCATCCGTCTGTACATCCATTCATCCCCGGCTCTACAGTCACCCATAGCGCAGCCAACGGTTTGTGTAAAATTAGAAGTGAAACCACATCCTCTCTGATTGAATCTGTGGACCTGCTGGGTCTCTGGGTGGCTGTGCAAACAAACTGAGCGGGACCATTACAGCCTGGCTCCTCTGTGGCGTCACAACACACACACACGCACGCGCACACGCGCACACACACACACACACACACACACACACACACAAACACCTAAACCCATTTGAAAGTTGGGTTTTAGGAGAATGAAATCCTACACCTTTATCTCTAAGCCGTATTTATATAATCTAGAGCTAATCAACTACACACACACACACACAAACACCCCCCCACACACACACCCCCATACACACACACCCATTTTTACAAGGTTTGTTTTATTGAACATACCTGCCTATGGTAAGATAGAATCTGTAATGGGTTTGTTGGCATACGGACAACACAATGGGGGTGCCAGAAAGTTTAGTTAGTGATCAGGAAGTATTTACAAATGTATTACTGACGGCTTCTCTGCCAGACCCTGCATGTGACAGAACTCTATTAAAGAGTTTCTAGGAAACAGCAACCATTGGACCCAGATCTGTTACAGACTTTGATCTCCAGGTTTATTAAAACAGTATTAAGACACAACATGACTCGGCAGCCAAGATGCCATAAAACACAGCCTTATCGTCTGTGTGTTATTCCTCATAGCGTTCCAATTCCTTGGCTAAGTCTGTCTGTTTCACTGGTCTAATAGTTCTGATTTCTGCACTGACTCATTTAGCAGGCTTATGTAACTGACTGATGAGTTCCGCCCTCCTGCTTTCTGTTCCCATCCATCCCCGCCTTTTTCTTTCTTTCTTTTTCCAAATCAGGCCTCCAGCTCTCTGCTGCCTCACCACATCCATGTCTCCTCATCTTTCAGTCTATTTATTCTGTTACTCTGTCTCTTGTAATTAAACCTGCATTTACAGGTCATTTAAGAACATGCCCGTAGTTTTAGCAAGAGGAGACACATATCTTATGGGGTTGAAATAAATGCTCAGGCAGACAGAAATTAGCAACATTGATGGACTGATCAGCGATGAAACAGAATATTACAAGCCTGCAAGCAAGATGAAATCCCAAAATAACAAACAATTGATGGACATAAAGCATTAATATGAGCTAAATCTTTCCAGATGCTTTGACCCTGGATGCCCAAAGGATTTGGGGGGTCTCAGAGACGGCCATTTGACGGTCATTTGAAAGGAGCAAATATAATTATTACTGATTTTGACAATCAACCAATGGTGGTTTTGTATAGAGAGGGTGTTGGAAATGTTACGTTGAAAGCTATTTCAATTCTGCTATTCAGAACAGTTATCAAATGACGGCGGCTTGGCCTTTCATGATGTAAAAAATTCATAGAAATGTGGGAAGACTGACTTAAGGAGCATTCAGGGTAATCTACGGTCCATTCATTTATGCTGTGCTAACAAACCCACATGCACGGACACACCATCCTTACCATTTGTGTAGATGAAATTTGATTCACACTATCATGCAACCTGTAAACAATACCTGGAGCATCTCTATCATTATTCATATTGGAGCTTATTGCTGCTTTCATAGTTATTTCCTTAAAAAAATAAAATATGATGTCTGCATGTGGAAACATCAAAATTCAGCAGCATTGAGAGAGCTTAAAGCTTCAAATAGCCTTGGCTTTGGAACCACAAACTTCCTTCCATCAGAAAATTCCTTTGGCAAGCTTGGTAACCAGTCCCCCCCCCCCGACAAAAGAAAAAAAAACAGTATTATTGAGCCTGTTGACTATTTTTCAAAGCCAGGCATCTCCACATGCAGACACGCAGACGTTATGGAGAAGATCACTATCAATATCTTCTCACACATAAATCCAGGAAAGTGTACAGAATGAATCCAGTGTGGCGCCACTGTGGCTCAGGCTTCATTTACACTCTAAGATAATGCTACACTGAAACAAAAGACATGAAATTAGTGTTACACCTGCAGCACTTCATACTGCCTGTGAGAGGAACATACAGTGCATGCTATTGAAACAACTATAAATTGGTGGCATAACCATAAAATTCAAGTCATACAATATCAGGATATTGTTGCTCATGGAAACTCATGGAATCTTATAATCTGTCCTCGAAAGAACTTTAGTGACCCAGGCTGCCACCATGACCTCTGACCTGGAAGCTGCTCCAAATGGCTTTGGATTTGACTGTGGGAAAGTGGTGTCTGTGATAAAAGCGAGGAAGATGAGTCAGATGAGTCAGAGCGGTGGTGGAGTGGCAACATATCTTGTTTGGACAGCGGTTTCCTCAGTTGTAGAACGAGCGACGGGCAGGTTAACTGCTGCTACCCTCAGCGATCAACAGGAGGAGAAGAGGATGTTTGTCTCTTTACGTGATTGTCTTTGGTGCCTCTCTATTTACTGACTCTAAAGGATAATTCTGCTTTGTTACAGCTTGGGGCTTGTTTTTGTAGTTTTGGTAATAACATTGCACTCACCAAGTTTTGTGCTGAGATCTGGGAATGCAGCAAAAATATGTCCTATGGGGGAAGAAACAACAGCAGTCAGATGGTCACACAAGTTTTGAACAAACTATATATGTTATTATATATGTTTTTTTATGTGTATATATGTATATAATTTTCCCAAACTGTCCGTTGTAAACATCTATCGGTTCACAAAATTACTTCAAGTCTCACCTACTGTACTTGCCAAAGTTGTGTGTGCTCCCGATTTTATTATTACATTACTCACTTTTGCTTTTACCTCCAAATAAAGTTGTTCAGAAAATCTGGCTAAGCTGTTCCTCGTGTTTCTTGCCTGGCCAGACCGTGCTTTGTTCCCAGATCTCAGCAACTGCTTTGCTATCAGTTGCTAATTTTCACAGCAGGAGTCGTGTTTGGTCTCCTGTTTGGTCTCCACCAACTACTGAGGTAAATATCTGGCTCCTTAGCTGCTTAATACTACTCTATGTTCACCATCTTGTCGCTTTTTCTGTCTTCTGTTTGGTGGTAGGCAGGTAGCAAACGACCAATGGGTTTAACAGGTCCTTTTTTCTGCTCAAGCTTAATGAGAGCACAGTGACCCCAAACAAAGAGCAAAAAGATGCTAAAATGCTCTTTAGAGCTGAGAAGAACCGCAGACTCCAGTAATAATTCTCTGTGATATATACACATCTTTATATTTACCTTCCCATCACTCTGTTTGTATTACTTGTCCATCACATTTGCTCTCTCTCTCTCTCTCTCTCTCTCTCTCTCTCTCTACACACCTGTGTGGCCACCTCAGCTCTCCTGTTCTCCTGCCATACCCACCATTCCCTGCTTAGCTGCTGTAATCCTGGGACAATGTAAACACCCACAGTGGATTGAACTGTGTATGTTTGTGAGTGGGGGGTGGGGTGGGGGGTGGGGGTAAAAGAGATGAAACCGAGGATGACTATTGGCGGTGCACTGTAATCCATTTGCAAGAAGGCTGTGTGTGTTTGTGTGTGTCCATGAAGGGCCCTCTCACCAGGTAGGCCCATTCATCACTGATGACGGTCTGTGTGCACGGGGCTTACTGTAGATCCCCGGCTCGCACATACACACCTACATACCCACACACACACACACACACACACACACACACACACACACACACACACACACACTTAACTGTACACAATGGGGCCACCCAAACTTTCTGTGCGCTCCTTTTACTTCTGACAGGATTTTTCTTTCTTTTTTGTGGTTTCACAGACCATCTCTATTCACTAGAGATCCAATGCACAAAATGGTGGAACTTTTAAATGCTCACACACACACACACATGCTCACACACATGGCCCACCCAAGGACAAATGTTAGCAGATTAATGAAACATGCAAATATCCAGCGGGTTCATCCAGGTCTGTTCCCCCTGCTGTGTCTCATTCACATGCATAAGGCTCATTAATATTAACGTCAAAGGGCCTGTACTGTATGCACCATTTGAATGTAAATCCTCGAGAAAATAACTATTGCTTTGCTGTTGCAATATATGGGGGGTGTTGGTGGTGGTGTATTGGTGAAGAAACCTTGAAGCAGTTTGAACATGTTAATGAACTTGACGGGTTTAGTACCGGACCTGGACAATAACGTCCCCCTGAGCATGAAATGGGAGGATGGGCTTCCTGCTGGTCTCTCTTCACACACACATTCACACACACACACACACACACACACACACGTGTCCATCACTTTCAGGGACATTACAATAACTTATATTCATACCTTGGAGACTTACCCTAACCCTAACCCCCACTTGCCTAAACCTAACCCCTAACCTTAACCTTAAACCAACTCTTCATCCTAACATTTAATGATTTCTGTTACGGACATTTTGTCCCTGTAAGGAAGGCAAGTTCCTTCAATGTGACTGTGTAAACAGATTTATGCCCCCACAACATTAGTAATACCCGCTCACAAACACACACACACTCCATCCTCCCCTGTCCTTCCTCTATGGACTTCCTTAAGATGTCCTGACCTCGAGGGAAGTGGGGGTGGGGGGGTGGACTGGATGCAGTGTCCAGTCCTTTTTGTCGACCCGGCCCGACTCAACAACAACAGCTGAAATGGCTTGCAGATGTGGCTGCACTCGGCTAATAAATTCTTTGTGAACTCGGCAGACATGAGGGTGGGGGGGATCGGGAGTTTCGATGGGGGGGGGGGGGGGGGGGGGGGGAGGGGGGGACTTGAGAGCAGGCTGGACCTTAGGGGGCTGTTTGCATGTGTGAGTTTGGATGTGCACATGTGTGTTAGTAAAAGTGTGCAAATGTGTCTGTGTGTTGTGCTTGCATCTATAATCTCGTCCATGAGCCATTCAGGGTTTTATGTGCACATGTGCATCTATGTGTGGGTGTGTGTGTGTGTGTGTGTGTGTGTGTGTGTGTTCCTCCTCTCCAGGTCTCAGTAAAACATCAGGCCCTGCAAATAATGTCTTTAGCTGCTGCTCCCATTGATTTATAGAAATCTATCAAGTAGACCCGTAGACACAAAGTGGGGAAAACACAAATCCCTCTCTGCTGGCTACTGATACACCCAAGGATATATTTAGGTGTAGTTAATATGTAGGTGGGCTAGTAGTGCCTTAAAGATGATCTCTAGTAACTTTTAAAAGAAGAAATACCAACAACAGATATCAAATGGATGCTTGTTTTGAAGAGAGGTTGTGCGAGGAGAATCACCGTTACCCACATTTTTATAATTCCTCTTTGAAGTTAAAACATAGACAGCCAAATGGCGGTGTACTCCTAGCGAGTCGCACAAACGCTTGGGAGGGATGAAAATGCCTAATGTGCATGCTTCTTCCTTCTTTTTCTTCTTCTTCTTCTTCTTGATTTTTACGGCACTTGGCAAACAACGTTGTGGTGCATTACCGCCACAAACTGGTATGGAGTGTAGATGGGGAAGTGCACATGTGTGGAACGCCAGACCGACACGGACCCTCAGTTGTAGTTTGAGCCTTAACTTGGTCTGCTATGAGCAGTAGCTTGTGGTGACTAATGTTAGCTAGCATTAGATGGCCTCAGGGTCTGAAAAGTGAAGCCACTGTGGAACTGCCTTAAACCTGCATAATGGCCAGCAGGGGGCAAAAAGAAGTCCGATTGTATTGATGTCAATGAGAAAATGATCGTGCTTCTTACTTGATTTATTACCTCAGTAAACATTTTTCAAATGAGTTTATGGTCTTAATCGCTAGTTTCAAGTCTTCTTCAGTAAAGCAGGATGTTCAGTTTGTAGATGATGGTCACATTTAGACGAAAACAGACGATAAAGCAGCGTATGCTTTAGAGCGGGGCTACAGCATGATTGACAACCTGTTACCACTGCCGCTGCCAATCAGGACAGAGGCAGCGTACCCACGCAACAGACTAACGTCACTTCTGGCTCCAACAAACCAAGATCGCGACGGCCAAATTGCCGAACCTGATGCTTCAAAATGGCTGTTCACAAACCGTTGCGGAGGCTACGTCCACTTCTTTTACACAGTCTATGGAAATAACATTACTTACTGTATGACTCCTTCATTTGTGCTGACTACATTTTAACATGTCAGCATGTTAGCTAAATGTTTTAATGGTTTTATCACAAAAGTAAAACACAAAGTAAACACCATCTAATATATAACTAACTAATGTTATTTCCTGCTAGTGGTCATTTTCTCTCCTAAAGCCCTAATAATGTCTTTCAAACAAGACTCAAGAGAATCATGGAAAATGAAGGAAAATTCAAATATCCAGTATCGTGTATCTGCCACTTGTGGCCACCATGGCTTCTGGTCAGCAAAAGTTACACATCCTGTCTTTACACGTATAGCCTGGAATTCAGGAATTTGACTAAAAAGTTTAAACTTTACAAGAAGATATAATTAACTTTAAATTAAAAAACGAATTTAATGCAATAAATTACCACGAAATGTCTGTGACGAGGAAACGCCTTCATCTTGCGCTACTGTTTTTTCCAAATCCTGTGTTCCCCACTTTAATGAATGATATTTGATTATACGTTGTATAATCTAATGATATGTACACTGCTGCAAGCTATCTGGGTCACATGTCTTTTTTTTACTGTACAAAAGCCACTTTCCCACTGAGGATTTAGACTGTCAGCACTGCTGGTTCACTTTTAACATTAACTACACAAACACACGCCCATACACACCATACAAATCATACACCTTAGCCTGAGTGTTACACTGACAGCATACAAACCCACTGTTCAGACAGGCTTAATGCACACACATGCATACACACACACACACACGCCACAGTAGGCCTCTTGGCACTCTGTCGTTTTCGGATAGAAGGAATGCTGTTTTTCTTCGGACAAAACCAAAATGCCAAAACCGTGTGCGTGTGCCAAAACGCTGGTGTGCCTGGTTTTACTCAGCCTCTCACACACAAACACACACATACACACACATGCACACACACCCACACCCACCCACACACACACACACTCCTCAAAGGAGATGTAATCAGCAGCTCTGGATTTCATGCATTACCTCCCACTCGTCCCATAACACATACATACACATGCACATGTAGCTGCTATCTGTTTCTTTCCCCTTTCCACTCTCTCTCTCTCTCCCTTTTGTTACAACTTATGTAAAGACTGTGTGTGTGTGTGTGTGTGTGTGTGTGTGTTTTCAGGGTAGAGAAAAGCCTTGGTGACATTAAACATGGTTGACGGGGAGTGGGCAGAATAAACAAGGTCCTGAGTAGAAAGGCTGCCCTTCAAACACTCCATACTCAGTGCATAGGCCCAGGATCAACTGTGTTTATCAAAGTCCTGGGAGTACAGAGGGAGCGAGACAAAGAATGAGAGAGAGGGGTGGGAGGGGGGGCTGAGAGAATTGAAGAATGAGACAAAATGAAGTGAAATGTTGAGAGTCTAAGGGCTGAATTTCAGTTGACATTGGGCCGTTGTTTAGATTTCTTTCTGGAGAATAAAGTCAAACTTGAATTTACTGTGTCCATCATCGATTGATTCAACATGTTGAATTGGAGTGGGAGGTAGTTTGTGAGACACAGCTGTCTGACTTTTGAGTAGTGAATCAGTGTATTCACCCATTTACTGCAGTTTGTTCTTGTTGGACACTAAAAGTATAAAAACTGTGATTTTAGACGAAAACACTGCCAGATTTTTTCACTTTTTGTATAACAGTAATACTTGCTGTCAGATAAGTGTATAGGAGTAAAAAGAACAATAATGTACACTAAGTAGTGAAAGGGATCCATAAAGTGGTAGAAAATGTAAATACTCAAGTAAAGTTTTTTAAAACTGTACTTAAAAACAGTGCTTGAGTAAATGTACTTAGTTAATTTCCACTGCTGCATCTCCTGAGCATTGAAGACTGTTTAAATACATTCACATTATTCTGAAATGTTTTGTCAAAGTTCTTTTGTTTGTGTTTCTGCAATGTTTTGGGTAAAAACCATAGACTGTATAAAAGAACTGGACGATGGTTTTGGCCATCGCCATCTTGTTTTTTGGAACCAGAAGTGACGTTAGTCTGACGAAGGGGGAATCGCTGCCTCTATCCTGATTTACTTGTCAATCACCTGGTAGCCCCGCCCTTAGGCATATGCTGTTTTATCGTCTATTTTTTCTATACTCTAAATGGGACCATAATTTACAAAATGAACAACTGCTGTACTGAAGAAGACTTGAAACTAGAGAATGAGACCATAACCTCATTAGGAAAATGTTTACTGAGGTAATAAATCAAGTGAGAAGTAGGATTGTTTTCTCATTGACTTGTATACAATCAGACTTCTTTTTGCAACCAGTGGAGTCGCCCCCAGCTGGCCGTTAGTGGGAATGCAGGTTTAAGGAACTTAGCTTCACTTTTCAGACCCAGAGGTTGCCACAAAACTATGGAATATACTGTATGTCTGTTTATGCCAGCTAGAGTCCTTGCAGTGTGTTCCTGTGAACCATTCAAAAGAAGAGATAAAGCCTTTGATGGTATTTCTTTACGGTCAACTCGGTGTGTCAGGTCTCTAAAGGACTGACGTGAGAGTGAGAAGAACAGGCACATCTGATAGATGCCTACTCTGATTGAAATCTCTGAAAATTGCACAGGGCTGTAAGATTTGTGTATCGCTGCAGATCACTGCACTCTGCTGTCAAGGAATGCTTTTGGGATTTTGGATGTCTCTGGAGCTGCCTGCGGGGCTCTCATTGGAGAGTCAGGCCTGCAGATTAGTGAGGCACCTGATCCTCAGCAGCTCCACTGGAGTCGTTCACTGTAGAATATAAGAATAATTACTCCTAAAGCAGGACTACCAGAATAAACCTCAGTCTGTCAAATTTGAAAAGTTTAAAAAAACAGAAAAGTCAGAGGGCTAGAGAGAACTTGTAATTTATGGTTAGGTTCTTCACTAATTTGCATTGTTTATGCAGCTATTTCTAGAGAGTCAAGCAATATGTTTCAACATTATCTGTTTTTTCAATATGTTTCAGTCTCATTTTTTTAAATTTAATTTTAAAAAAATGGAAAAATGGAATCGTGACGTGGGTGCAGTTATGAAACAGGTTTAGGAAGATTGTTACAAGGAGGTATTTACTGTCTGCATTTTACATCCTGTCTTTATGCAGCCTTTTGTCTTGTAAGCCTGTGTGTCAGGTTGTATTTGAATTTTATGTGTAATCCATGCTCCAACCTTATCTAGATCCCCCTGGGCCCTGTAGCACATGTAATCAGTCTGTATAACAAGTGTGTCCGGGTGCATGTGCTCATGTGTTCATGCATACGCATATGTATGAGATAAACTGCGTGTCTGTGTGCGTGTGTTTGTCTATACTTTTAACTCTGATCTCATGTCCCAATCATAAAGCGTCCTCCAGTGGGACAGGAAATTGTGCTGGAATTCAGAGTTTATTACACGAGGCACAGATCAAAGGCAGAGCCTAGAAAAGGAATCAGACAAATCTGTACATTTATGAGAGTGGAATCCATTTCACAGCATACATCACTCCTGCTTTGAGTACTTGTAATACCGCCGTGCTACAGCAACAATATGAGCTCATAAATCATAAGTCAGCCTTGGGATTGGGAGAGCTCGGCTCCCTTTGCAGTAAAAGCCTGAGAGGTTGAATCGACCTGTTTCTTTGCGCTGACACATGAAGCACTCAGAGTTAAAAGGTCAGTTCAGCCATATCACAAAAAAACAACATATTTTATCTCTTGCCTTTATTGGATTCTCGCCAGGCAGATGGATTGGTTTAATTTATTTATTTGTCAAGATATCAGTTTCTGTCTCCACCCACAAAATTGGCAGTGAATGGAAATGATTGACAAATCTCAACAGATTTCAACCGAAATGTGTCTTTTCAGAAACAATGTCTCAGTTGTTTTTGATAATAAATAACAGTTTTCATTGGAACTACTTTCTATGAAAGAAATATTCCCCATGAAAATTCAATTTACCTTCATTGTATTTCGATGGAGGCAACTGAGATTCAAATATGTCTAAACCTGAGTGAATAAAACCAAAATTATATGTACGACTGCAAAACAAAAGAGGTAAGTGAGAAAATGTTTTGTTAGCCATGCAGCTAGCAGCAAATCACTCAACATCCATTGGATGCATTGGCATGAACTTATGTACAGACATCCATGTTCCCCTCAGGATAACTTGTATAAACTTTGGTGATCCAGTGCCATCATGAAGTCAAATTCCTTCACTTGTCCAGTTCTTTGGTTTATGGCCAAATTCCTGCAAAACTAAAGACATTCCCAACAGCCTCAGCTGTACTTTGTGTTTATTGCAAATTATAAATTGTTGTGTGTGTAGCATGTTAACACTGTCACTCTGAGCATGTTTTCATGATGACATTAGCATTTAGCTCCAAGCAACGTTACTCCTAAATACAGAGCTGCTATAGTGTGGGGGATGTGACCTGAGAGGAGATGTATAATAGGCGAAGGCAGGAACACAGGTTATGAACAATAAGGTTTTTTATGCAAGGAAATATCAATTTTGTTATGATTTAACACCAGTTAATATGATACAGATTTACCTTATAGGCCATGAAAACTTTTGTATTTATTGTGTTGGCTGGTAGCACTTTAATGCAAAAGAGAGTGATACTGAGTGACAAATGGTCTCTTGGAAGTGAAATGTAAAGAATAACAAACCACCATCAGCACTTCATATTTAACAGACAGTGAGACAAAATAAAATGAGGTGAACCCTGCTTCCCTAATGCAAGCTGGGATACGCTCCAGCCCGCTGAACAGACCCTGAACAGGATACATGGGTACAGAAAATTGATGGGAAATAAAATCACACCACATCAGTGAACCAAAAATAAGCGAGAAAAGCTGTGACCAATTTGGTGCTAAAGTGATACGCTTTGGATAAAAGCGGATCTCTAGCATGCAGCAGTGGACCAGGATAAAAGCACCCTGGAAATTTGACCCAAACCGGCAAATCACACTTATTTTCTTTTGACAGCAGTTGTTTCCATTATCCACATTATCAGTGTGTGTTCAACTTGTAATTCTGATATTTATGACAGGCACCTGAAGGCAGCATAATGTGAAATTGTAATAGAAGGAAGTTGAACTCGTGAGATGAAGTTATTACCCAGTCACACTCCAGTGCTCAGGGTTGACATTTGGCATTGGATGATTGTACTATCTGTATATCAATGTTACTGGGCTCATGACTGGCTCATCCAAAGAACTGCCATTAATACAGATGGGCAGTTCACTGCTGCTTCAGTGGAAAACCTCCTCTTTATCCGCTGAGCTGAACTTACAGTGATTCAGCAGACAGTGAAAGTTTTATACATGCCAGTGTTCTGACAGATCAGCAGGTATTCTGGATTCTGCTCTCAGGATAAAATTAGCAAGTATTTAGGGTATTTTCACATGCTTTGTACACTGAATAATATATAATACTGTATTATTCTACGACCGTTGTGTTTGTGTACTGTACACAACATCTGTATCAATCAGTTTTCAAAGTTACACGCACACACACATACACACACACACAGAAACCTGATGGAAAACAAAGATAACAATAGAAACAAGTGTCAGGTTGCCTAGAAGGTGTGAAATCTTGGCATGATGCCATATAATGACACACACTCACACACACACGCAAACACATACATACAATTTACCAGACATTGCCATGTTTGTCACCTAATAATGACAAGCGCTCACTAACTTTGCATCTTGTCTTGCACTGTTTCTTAGTCACCCTCTCACCCACTTCCCACCCTCACCTCCTCCCTGTCTTTTTCACTGTCTCTCCACCTCCACCTCTTCCTAATACAGCCTCAGTAATCAAAGAGTTAATCATAATCCCCAGACTTTGCAGCAACACAAGCCCTCTTTGTTTCAAAAAACTGTTGAGCACAGATAGAGAAAAATCTTAAGTCACGTTCGTGGTCAATTAAGCTTTAAAAATATTTTAAATGTGCTGTACTGAAACAAGCTCTCTGCACTTCAAATGAAAATCATCACAGGGCTTACCCCCAGAGTAATCTGTAAGGGTTTAAGTGTTTTGGTGGGGGTCGCACATTAATGACTTGTGCATGTGTGCGTGTGTGAACATACGTGGCTGATCCGCAGCCCAAATCTTAACCAGCGACACGTTATGAAGAAAGTTAGTCAGACTGTGAGAACATTTGGCTCAGCTCCAAACTAAATATAGGAAACGTACCGTTAATTTATGGCAGGTTAAGTACAGCCAAAGCAATGTATAAAATGTATTGCTTTCATCCTCCCACTTTTTGTGTGTGTGTGTGTGTGTGTGTGTGTGTGTGTGTGTGTATGTAATGAGTACTTTCAGATGGCAGAATGATAAGATTGTTATTTGCCTTCCAGTTAGAAGGGTAGTATGAGGCAGATTCAACCTTCAACTGTGTTTATCGTCATTCAGAGAAAATAAAAAAGCAAACTGCCTCTGTTTATTTTAGTCCAAGTTTAATTTCACATTTAAAAACAAAAAAATCGAAATATTTATGTATTTATTTAGAGTTATTAACGCTGAGTAAGCAAAGTGGAGGTAGTAGTCCAAAAGTGTAGGTTGATTCAAAGATATTCTATAGCTAAAGATAGCACATTACAAGCTGCGCCAATGATATGAAATGGTATACACTTCCTGTCTCCTAAGTGGGGCCTGCTCTCTTGCCTCATTTGGAAGTGTTGTGAACTTTGTGTGGATGTTTTATTAAGCAAAGAAAACTCAAGTTTTATTTCAGTTTTAACTTTTAATTCAAGGTTTCATGTGTAAGTCCCTTTAAAATTTCTGTTTGGAAAGCGGCGTCGACAGCGCTGCAGTGAAACCGGACCGACGGTTGAGTGCCAACAGCGAGATGTTGCCCAATCTCGTGAGAGTGAATTGCTGAGACAGCAGCAGGCCTCGAACAAAGTTAATTTTCTCCTGATTTGTGTGTCATAAAAATGCCATTTTATAGTCAAAATGTTTGGAAGATATGTGGCTTGTGTAAAATGGGTCCAATGTTTATTTCGGTGACTATGGGACGAAAGAATCAGGTCATAATCTGAGCTCACGTTCATTTCTCCAATTGAATAGACCGGAATGAATAGACTCAGACCTGCTGCTGGTGTCCTAACGGGGCATGGTGAAACACACTTGAGACAAACACAGGAAACGGACTCTGAGCAGCTGCTTTCTGAACTGTTTATTTAATTTAAAGTGGATGGTGTGACACAGCTAACAATCTACAATTGCTTCCTCCATGTTGAATTCTCCCACTCTCAATCCTCTAAAAGATCTGCACTGTCAACTGCTTGCTATTGGTCAACAGTGCAAATTCTTGGGTCAAAGTTCACCAAAGTTGAACTCTATGTGGAACATTCGCACTGATCCATTTTGTTTCCTTGAGCGGATCCTCAGATCGCGTTACTCCACTGGAATTCATTGATTTCGCATCAAAATATTGTTTCATATCCTGCTGTGATCAGGCCTTTGGACTGATAATGGTTAGTGGTCAACCTCTAATGTGATAGACACGAACCACTTTCTGCTTATATATGTAGGCCTATTGATAATCAATCTTATTCACATTACCATTTAGCCTACTTTAATCAATGGAAAACAAGACTCACACCCACCAGCATGTAGGAATACATTTTAGTGTGTCATTTTGTCTCATAGACTAAAATCTGTTTCAGCAGCTCATCTGTTAACGTCTGTGGAAAAACCTGTCGCCTGGAAGTCTTCAAATTTATTTATAACCTGCTGAACATCAGCATTTAGCTGCCTAAGTACAGCCTCACAGAGCGCACGCCATTTCCCATGAAAGCAGTGAGAAGACAAAAAAGAAACTCATTGTCCACTCCTCTCTCTCTCCCTCTCTCTGTCATAACTTGTCGAGGGTTTTATCCTGCTGTGTGTACCAGGAAATTGCCCCATTCTCCAGAACAGACCGCAAGTTTGTTTGTATCTCTACCTCCTTACCGACACAACCAACCACACACACACACACACACACACACACACACACAAACACACACACAGTAGATAAACGCGCACAAAAACATGCACAGATGCCCACATGCATTCTCACACACATATCAGGTATGCTGGCAAATGGTGTGTGTGTGTGTGTATTTTTAGCATCTTGCTCATATTGTTCTGCTGTGTACCAAAGCTTTGGGAGGTCTGATGACGAATCGCGAGGTCCTGCGACATGTTTCCTGTTTACACTGCTCTACACAATAACTATCCAGCTGATGCATTGTGTGTGTGTGTGCTTACAGTACATGTGTACAGTACTGTGCGCCTGTGTGTCTTGGCTTGTGAGTTCTTGTCCGTCTGTTTGTGTGTCGGCATGTCTGCCCGCCAGTGATTTGTTACCTTGTTACGTTAAAGCCCTCAGCTTCAGTCCAGGTTCCATAATGCTAATTCAGAGAGAAAATATTATTTCTCAGATAACTGGACAATGGTGAGCAGTATGGCAGCAGTGTTGTTTCTGCTGGAACCAAACTGCCTCATATGTGGAATGATAATAGAGACTGGTGAAATAGTATTTTATTATTCTATGGATCAGTGGAAAACCAAACTATTGTGATATTGCTGTCAGAATGTGTAACTGTTAAGGGTTATTTGAGGTTGGATTAAGGCTGGCCTGCCACAAAAATGTCTTCGATAAAGAAACAAGGAAATGCATTGAAATAAATACAGACAGTGTGAAAAGGGTGGCCTGGACTGTTCATTCTAAATAGGGACTTTTTGAAGATATTCAAGGTGTTCTCAGTCTCATGACTATACATGTCTTTGGCATGGCTCACAAGAAAAACACATACTGCACCTACTGTAAAAACAGCTGGATAAAAAAAGAAACATATGCTAAATATGGGTATGAACTTGCACTAATCAATATTTCTATATTAACAATGAATCACTTGACTCCTGTGTGTGTAACGTGAAAGGGCTGTAGTGATGAACTGACAGATCTCCTGACTCTGCAGTTCCTCTCAGCTCTAGCGTCTTTTGTTCATTCACGGTTTTTGTATTACAACTTTTACAACAAATGTGCTTTCAACTGTTGTTGCCCGATTCACATTCAGCTTTGCTGACACTTGTAGCCCTTTTCCACTGCAGGGACTTAAAGCTGCTGCTCTAATCAATATTTTTCTATTAACAATAAATGAATCGACTGCTTGTCATAAAAAGTTCAAAGTGACAAACCCACATCACCAGACTCTGCAGTTCCCTTCGGCTCTATAGCGTCTTTGCATCTTTCAGCTCATTGTTTTGGTTTTACTGCCCAAAACTTTACTGTTTTGATTCCGTCTCACCATTCTCATCATCCTGTCCCCAGCAGCAGGCAACTGTTTTCAATTAATTTGTTTTCAAGCTCAAATAAACCCACTGTACACTACCTGCCCAACACCAAACAGCACATAGATGTATTAAATTAGCTAGCCAGTCAGCTATACTAGTGAATAAGGTGCGGCATTGTGGAAACCGAAATAGTTCAATGGGGAGTGAATATCGGACTTAGATCCACCAGATGGCCAAAAACGTTACTCCAATTGAATGCATGATGTACATGAACATGTGAAAGTGTTTGTATTACCATGTGCGTGTGTGTGTGTGTGTGTGTGTGTGTGTGTTTGTGTGTCTGTGCTGGGTGGAACCCACAAAGGAACTTCAAATCTGGCTGAACTGACAGATAAAACTTATTTATCTGTACATGTTCCTGTGTATGTGTGTGTGTTTGTGTATTAGTCATCTCATCAGTATTTCCAGGTCCCATGACCCTGGCTTGACTGAGCGCTGAGTAATCAGGCCAGCAGATGCTCTATCAGCAGCAGAAGATGATGGCTATATTTGTGTTGCAATTTGTCCTCTTGTTAAAAATAATGTGTGTGCATTCAGCATAAAATACATCACTTTTGTCCCAGTACAGAACATGGGAGTGAGGAAGGCGTGTTTGTGTAATTCTGTGTGTTTTTGCCAGAGGAGAGCTTATTCTAAGATGACTAACCAGATGAGCGATAAGATTCTCTCACTTACTGTCTCATGCCTCATCTCCCACCACTCCCAGCGTCCAACCAGTGTCGGATATCTGCATTTACCAGTCTGGGACTGGTTTGCCAACACACACAAACGCACACACTTTACTTACGCACACTGTTAATGCGCAAGCAACAATTGTTCTTTGGGAAAACACATTTCTAATTGGAGATTTAGGTTGTTTCACAGTGTACAAAAACATCACAGGATGTGATACTGCCAGTGGAAAAAGGGAGGTCATGGTTGGCAGTTGGTTCAGTGGAAACAGATGGGACCAGGGACAGAAAGTGGGGACAGGTTGTGGATGTGAAGCAGGACACTTGACACACCTGAGACATTAGCTTGCCTCTTGAGCCACTTTCCTTTCCTCCTCTAATGTCACTCTGAGCTCTAATTAGGCCTGAATCCACTTTGATTCCAAAAAACAAGGACTTCTTTCTAGGCGACCCATCGGCAGTCCATCTGGAACAACTTTAAGCGTTGTTCCAACAATCTGCCAAAGTATCTCTATAACGTCAAAGCAACGAAGAAGAAAAAAAGAAAAAACGAGCGGGTTCACGCAACCTGTATGAGATGTAATAGGGTGTAGCAAAGTCCAACGATGTTGCGGCTGTCCTTGAAATGTCTTTAGTTTTCAAAAAGCAGACTCAAGAGGAACAAACATATGAGTCAGGAATGAAATGTGGAGACTGGAGGAATGCTGAAAACAAGATGTTTGAGCCTGACATGACAGTCAGGTTGACGGGAACAATCCCGCTCTTCCTCTGTTTATTGTTTTATGTAAGCCAGAGCAATTAATCATCCATCTGCACACACGTGTGCAAAAACACACTCGCTGCTTCTTTGCTCTCAGCTTGTTGGAACCCAAAGTTTCAGTTTCTGGCGTCTGGCACTCTTTAGTCGCTCATTTTCACCTTTTTTTGGGGGGGAGTATGAAAAGAACGTATTAATCTGAGTGACGTTCCTCTTTGAGAGATGCACCAGCGACCTGTGTGAGGACCGTGTCAGAGGCACAAGTGTTTAACCCAGCTCAAGTGTACACTTATAAGGCACGCTCGGTCCAAGCCAAACAGTTGTGCAGGTTTTGATTTCAGACCTGCTACAGCTTTTAATGGCTAAGTCAACATGAAATCAACAGCAGAGCATTACAGCTCCCGAACGCTCAGGCTGCTTTCAAAGACAGAAAGGTGGACCTTTTACACACTGAACCCCTTGTTGTGAATGAGTGTGTGTGCTGAAGGATGTGGTGGTGTGAGACTCAAAGCATAGTGATAAAGCATTGTTTGGCTTGGATTTAGAGGTAGATATGAGAATTCTTGCTGTGTAAAAACAAAGGTTACGAGGAACTTGCCTTAGCATAGATTTGTTGTCTCTGCCAGACGGTTTGATTTTAAAGGAGTTTTGTCTGATAGATAAGAGGTTTGATAGACATTAACTGGCACAAATTTAAAAAAGCAGCACCTGTTGGAAGTGTCCCAAATTGCTCAAGGGCTCAAATGCTGCAAGACACGACTTGAAGCCCCAACATGCAACTTTTTGCCTGGAGGCAGAACGTGTATTGTTAATCGTGCTCTCCTCCTCCCCCCGCAGTTGGTCAAGTTCTATTCCCAGCAGCTGTCACTTATTGTGATGATCTGTCAACCTGCGAAACAACAGATAGCCTGAGGCTGATGGTGCCAGGTTTGAAAAAGCAGAGCTACAAAATATGAGTCGCACCTGTGTTCTCCAGTGCTGTTAAGGAACTTAAAGTTGCTCTATTAAAAAAAAACTGAAGTTCCCCGTCTTAGTGGTCACCATTCTAACTTTGACATTTTACTTCACTCTGACTGCTCTAGTCAACCTTATTTCTGGTAAACCCACTAAACACACGCTACCTGTCCAGCAACATTTAGCAACTAAGGAGACAGATATTTCCATCAGGAGTTGGTGGACAACAAAAACCAAGCTGAAAGGAGAGTGACTACTGGACTCAGGTGGAAACAAACACAACTCACAATGAATGCTAATGTTGCTCCTCCGTGACCGTTGGATGTGTGAATAGACCTTTTTCACAGCAAAGATTGTGGTTTGTCATAGCAGGAAAAACATGGGTGTAATTAGTGTAGTTAAAAAACAACTGCATTCCATTTTGGTGAGCTTTGGTGAGATCAAGGGTCCTGCTATTGTGCATGCTGGCTCACTGTCATGGCTTACTGGGACACTTGATGGAACTGAGCCATCGTTACTGAAATCTGTTTCACTACTGTTTCACTATTGTAGTTATATTATGCACTACCACAAGCAATGACAGGCCTCAGAGGTTAATGTTGTAGTGATTGAAACTTTACAGTATAACAACTGTAAACTTTGTTTTCTTTTGGCCCTCATGGATTTCTTTGCCTCAGTGTTTGATATCATCATCAGCATCAAAGTTTCAGTACTGACACTTACGAGCTGTCACTCAGCATTGGCTGACTTTACTCCGGTCACAGCAAACAAATGAACTCTGTGGCCTACTCTAATTGCTCGCGGTGCTGAAATGCATGCTAATAATCCTCAATTCACATTGAGCTCATGCTCTGTTTATAGCTCTGTGCTGTATGGCACATTTTCTTCTGTCATCATAGCTATTCCACACACCCTCACTAATAACTTATAGAAGCTGTTACTGATACACGCCAGCCAAGGCAGCACTGAAAATACATTTTTTACTGTCAGATCTCTGCTGGATAATGCCAATTCATACAGTTTAATAAGTAGTGTTTATGGCACAGCAAGGCCCGTAGAGAGGTCTACGTCCTCTAATATATTTCTAACAAAGAAGCTTTTATTGATTGTAGTACTGAGTGGACATTTGTGCACCATGTACTTACATAAATACGCACACAAAGGACATGGTCGTATAAAAATGTATACACACGCTAGTGCTTGCTTTTCAGCTACAAGAAGTCTAAGAGGAAGTATAGTAGAAAAAATAAATAATGCAATTACCTTCAGACAGACATAAAGACCATATCCTGAACTATGTAATCGAATACAATTTGTTTTATTCTGCCCTGTTTAATTTACAGATTTACTGAAATGAGGGATTCACACTCTGATTTATTTGTTTTCAGTGTGTGCATGTGTGTTTGCACACCTACAGTAAGCACCCCTGTTTTCCTTTAAGTGTGTTTTCATACATCCATGTGTTCATACTGTATGTACTTGTGCTTGTGTGACTGACTGACTGTGTGTGTGTGTGTGTGTGTGTGATGGGGTTCCCATAGCAGTCCAGGGCACAGCTGGTTGTGTTTAGACTGTTTGTCACATGCTGAACTGTGGTCAGTGCAGTGCCAAGAGACGCACAGACAGACAGACAGGTAAATATACTTTAAACATATCCATTAACATGTCATGCAATTTAGCACAGACTTTAAAGCTGCTTGTGACACTGCCTCAAGTTGGTGCCCCTTAATGGCAGCAGGTAGCAACCACTCCTAACTCTGATTTTAACTGAACTGATTTTGAGGACTTGAATAACCAGAAATCCTATCAACTTGTGTCACAAAATGAATTCAGCTTTCTCAGTGGCTGTAAAGGCTTTCAGAATATCATTTGACAGTCTATCTTTTTCTAAATGGGTTGGTTGTTCACTCCATTAAAACTATATCTAGATCAGGTAAAATTTATGGCATCTCAACTTGATGGACTCTTCTTTGCTGCTTCATGATTTCAGTTGTTGGTATTAAACCATGTGCCACAGAGAGCCTAAAACATGCAAGTTTCAGTAATGAGCATGCTTTCAACCAGAGAAGAGGAATTTGGTTTAAGAGGAAGCCACGGCACATGATTTCACACTACTTTCTTTGCTTTTTTCTCATCAGTTTGGAATAAACCATTTCCCCCCCTGTACTCCTCTGTAATCCTCTTCGCTGCTAACTCCGCTGTCACTTCTTTGCACCTTCCAGTGAGAAGCTTTGGAAGTTTACACAATCTCCTCCATATCACACCCTTCTCCCTGTCAGCACCTGGACGAATAAATAGAAGGTCCTGATCCCTCACTGGCTTCCCAGTCAACATGGTCAGTTGTGGTCACTGGAACACACAACCAAGCTGGAGTTGCTGCCACTGGGAACTGAACCCAGCTGTAACGCCAAAACAATGAGCTGAAAGTTGCTGAAAAGGTTGATAAAGCTGAGAGACACTACAGGGTCAGGTGATAATTCTCTGTGGGTTTCTGCCAAAGCTGTTCCCAAGGTAGTTATGTCTAACTCGCAGGCTGGCACTGAAAGGCTACATGTAAGCTGTGGCTCATATTTAGCTTAAAGTTTGGACTTTTTTGGAATCAACTTCAGTTATAAGCCCCTGGGCCAGTCTATGTCCAGTGTGGGCACCCAGAATAAGACCAGTGATCTTGGGCTGACTCTGGTGCATCATCCCTCACAAATCTGACATGAGCCCAGGAACCAGCACAGCCAGATTTAGGCCTCTGTAGACCTTTTGGCTACCTGGGCTAAATTCAGGCTTTTGGGGAAAGTGAACTGAGGCCAGTAGGTTTCATATGAAGCTACACAAACAGACATATTTACTGTCTCAGGTCATTATTTCACTTGCTTCTTCTACATTATGGGAGATAACACACAAGGGCTCAGCCAAACACACATAGAGATGTGAAGGCAGGGAATCCTACAGACAGTAAATGGACAGAGAGGCAGACAGGACGATCAGGTTCATGGGGAATAGAAACCTATTCTCTATTTCCCCCACAAACAAACTAGTACAGAATGTTCTTGGCCGATCGCCAGCGAGTGAATGAAGAGACCGTCTCTCTCTCTCTCTCTCTCTCCATCTCTGACTCTCTGTATACCTCTCTCGCCCCTCAATCCCCTCCACCCCTCGGAGCAAGAGATGAATGGTTGACAGAGGAATGGAGGAAATATCCAGCAGCCAGATTCCTCAGCTCTTGTAATGCCATTCACGCTGTGTGTGTGAGTGTGTCACTCTGGCGTGTGTGTGTGTTTGACTGTGTGCATGCCCACGGTATGCGTGTGTGTTTGTGTGTGAGACTTAGAAATGTGGGCTCTTTCATCATCATTATAAACATCTGCGTGTTCATTTCAGATAACCTTTGTTTTACAGCAGTATGTTTTTTTCGCAGCAGGGCATTGCCAAACGGGAGGCACACAAATGCGCGCACGCACACACACACCTCCAAACACATATACCTGCATCTACAGACAGTTAAGTATGTAGTAATTTACTCACACACAACAATTGAGACTGCCAACTCTTATATAACCCACTGAGTATCAGAGGGGACTGGGCCATGAAGTAGAGCACAGCTGGAAGGAAACACACGACACACACACACACACACACACACACACACACACACACACGCACGCAAACACTTAGGGCCCAGATAAGATTTGTAGCCGTGATTTTCCTCATTCATCACAACCACTGAGCTGTAGCGCTGCTCAACTGTGGACGAATCGTCTTTGCAAGGAACATTAGTTGTGTGTGTCTGCAGGAGAAAGAGATATAAGTATATGGAAAGAAAAACAAGTGTGTGAACTGATGGGAGTGTTTGCGTGTGTGTGTGTATGTGTGTGTGTGTGTGTGTGTGTGTGTGTGTGTTTTCCCCTTTTGCACATAGTAATGTATCCACAGGGCCTCTGACATGAACTCAGAGGGGGCAGTGTGAGGTTAAGTTGTACAAGAGAGAAACCCCTTTCCACCTTAAGCAACACTATCTCTCTCTCTCTCCCTTCTTGTTCTCACCCAACCTCTCCTTCCCCAACCCCCTCTCCCTGCTCAATCTTTTGCTGTTTATTTGTGCAAGTCTTTCACTAATCAGACTGATGTTTTGTCTCCTGATTGGCTGCAGTAATGAGGTCCTTCAGGTCAATAGCACAGATCTTTATCCATCTGTGTGTGTGTGTGTGTGTGTGTGTGTGTGTGTATGTGTGTGTGTATCGCTAGTACATGGATTCATGCCCGCAACTTACATGCTTCCATTTACAAGCCAAACACATGGTGTGCTTGTGCATGTTCAAAATCACACACACGTGCACACACGCATGCACACACACACACACACACACACACACACACACTGATTGATGGCCCAGTTAATGTGGTTGTGTGAAATAGAAGAGACCCAGGCAGGTCATTGCCTCCTGACATCCATCCATCAACACCTCTCACTGGGGGAATATTCTAGCCGGTAAGTTAAACATACACTGTACTGTTAATGCATGTATGTGTGTGTGTTTGCCTGAGGTATGTACTGAACTCTGCCTTGCACGGAGAGATGAATGAGTTTTGGAAAATGCCACATAGCCGCATCTGAGTCTTATGAGGATGTTCCAGGTCGAGTGATATGAACCAAAAACCCAGTTTCCTCACACACACACACACACACACACACACACACCAACATTGCGAAAGCCAGTCATACTCATCATGTTAAAAACGTCCAGATGCATTGTCAGTGTTGGATTGCGTCAAAGAGGATTTTTTCTTTTTACTGGCCATTGGATTCAGCATAGTAAACTTGTATTTTTATACCATATTAAGAGCTTTACCAAGAAATGTGAGCCATCTGCATTGCAAACGCTTTTCGTAACATGTCATTTAGTATCATATTAGGTCAACAAAAATACCACAATGCCTAGCTGAAAAATTCTGTGTCGTGGAAGCAGTAGTTGTAGTAGTTGTTGTTTATCATTTCATGCACAGTGCCAAGCCCACATGGTTTTATAAGACCATTAGCACATAACTAGAACATAACTTCTTACATAACTTTGTTTAATATAATCAATAATTTAAGCAGAAGAAGTCATAAGTGAAGTAAAGGATATTTTACTAAAAATGTAGCCCTAAAATCATCATAATGAGCAATTAAACATAAAATTGACTTTAGTCTGACCTAAATCACATAACAAACAAGGCCCATCCTCAGGGAGACCATTTAATCTCGAACGGGGAGTCCTTGTGGCCTAGTGGTTTGGACATATGCCATATGGCTGCTGTGTCCCCGGTTGTGTTACAGCTAAGGGGGTTCACACTTTTCACTTCAATCAATCAGATTTTGCCTCTGTGAGCCTATCATCTCATTGCTGGGAAACTTTAGAAACTGCTCCTTTCTCTCCTGCTTTAAATACAAAACAGACCCTCTTTCCTTATACACAAGGGACAATGTGCACAGATCATCGTGACTATTAGTCTGTTTAAAAAAAGATGTCTTTTAAAAAATTATGCAAAATAAAGACTTCACTTCACTAGTCCAGGGTTGCCCATCCAAAATTTCCCAGTTACTGCAAAGATATTTCCAGAAAGCTGCTGTTCAGAGATTCCAAATTCAATTCATCTCACACTTATGTCTGATGTTTGGAGGATCCAATCCCATATCATCACTGAGGGGAAAAGCTGTATCAATAGCAAAACTCATATGTATAAGTATTCATAGTAGAATTACTTATTCTGAATAATGACCCTCAGTGTTGTAGGTGATGCCCCTTCTACCTGTATAGAGATAGGTTAAACTTTATCAATGCATGATGCTGCACAGTAATGAGCTCATTGTGGGTTTTGCATGTGAAAGTCTGTGCAAAGTAAAAGCTGCAGCTGTCAGATTAATCTAGCGGAGGAAGGGATCTTGTGAAATCTGGTGGGGAAAATAGTATCAAGTCTCACAATTACTCAAGGCAGTGTGGTAAGACAGCCCCACCTGTTTCCAATGCTCCAGCATTTCAGTCTCAGAGATTCTAACGGCTTGAAAATGAAAAAAGTTAAATAAGGCCTCAGATTGTGCTCAGATAAACATTGTTGGGGATTTGTTGAAAAGAAATGGAACATATTCCAGTGTCTCCATCTGCCCTTAAGCATGACACAGTTATTACTTTCTTGACAGCATAAACATGAGTGAATTACAAGCTGAAAAAATAAATAAAGAAAGAAATATGCAGTTGAAATATCAGTTCAACAAATACTTAAAAATCCAACTCATTGAGAATGTGTGTGCTTGGACAGTGAGTGGGCTGTGAGCATCCCTGTTGAACACAAGGGATGGATCAGATGTGGCCAACATGATCTTTCCATCTCTCACCATTCACACACACACATACACACACACGCTTACAGTATTCTCCAGCTCCCCAAGCACTTGTTGTTCTGCTAATTTCGCTGACGGAGCACACAAAGTCTGGGAAAACTCCTCGAGCCAAGGACGAGAGGACTTTGAGAGTCATTATCACCTCCACATCTGCTGGTTTCACTCAAGTCAATTTTTCCCCCAGCGCTAATACCTGTTAGATAACTTCATGCACTAAGAGAGAGAGACAGAGAGATCAGAGGAGAGAAGAGGCAGGGGACATGCCAACACTAGGGGGCAGTCTAATACAAAGCATGGGGAGAGCGTGGTCCTGAGTCATTCCACTCTGGTGATATAGAGAGTTGTATGCTGGCTGATCACACACACACGCATCCTAACTTTTTCAACCCTCCTAGAAAACAACAGCACAGTCCAAATCTGGCACAAACAGCCCTCTTTTTTGTTTATACAGATGATCATCACTTTGTAATCGCCCAATTTTTCAAACCAACCTTAAACACATGGTCATTTGGTCTATAATGGCCCTGTTTAGCGCTCATTAAGCCATTAGAAAGTGCAGGGCAGCCGAAGGGGCTGCAGAGGAGTGCTCACCCAGTCAGACAAAAGGCAGAGAATGGACGGCTTTATTCTGTCTCTGGCCTCCACGATTCTCTGTTCACTATTCTCCTCTCTTCTTCTCTTCACGGTTACATAAACAGCATCTGAGATAGCCAGCCACATCCTCCACATTAGATTCCATTGAATCTGCACATAATGGCTGTGCTGTGGCCGTGCTGCTGTGAGGTGAAGGGCTCTCTCTCTCTCTCTGTCTCTCTCTCTCCCTCTCTCTGTCTCTCTTTCTTTAGGTTGGTGGGACCCAGCGGCGGTGCTGCTAAAGCGTCTGTTTAGCAGGGAAGCCAGCACTCCTTGATGTGGCTTCAGAGGAATGGGAGCCGCGGCCGCAGAAGGAGCTGCATGGAGCTGCTTCAGCGGGCTGTAACACGAGTCCGAAAACAACGACAGCCACCTCCAGCCACGCTCACTCCCTGTGTGTGTTTACTTTCTGAGTGTGTGTGTGTGTGTGTGTACTTGTGAATGAGTGTAATTGCAAATTGCATACCTGTGTGTTTCTGTGCGCACACCAGCCAGTATACTGTATGTCTGCGTGCCTCTCAGTGGAAGTTCAGCTGTGTGTGCACGTGTAGTATGAACTCTATTTGTGTGTGTGCATTTGTGCATGGTGTGCAAGTAAGATAAGATTAATGCCAGTGATACCTGGGAGGAAATGTGTCTGCAAACAAGTGTGTGTGCACAGTGTGGATGTGTGTGTGTGTGTGTGCAGCTTAATGTACAAAGAGTAATTGTGCTAACTGATGTGCAGTCTATGTGTCAGTTAAAGGTGTGCGTTGAATTAATGTGAGCACTGATTACACCAGCATTCCGTACATTCAGTACCATGTTGTAAATGTATTATAGAATTACATTGCACAATATTGCGTAATGTTGCATACACGCTGAGACGCTCCCACATTATGTCGACAAATGTGATGTTAACTGTTGTGACAATGTTTACCATCAGTGAAGGTCTCTACGCAATGTTCATGCGTGTCACACATAAGCAAAGAACGTTCGGATGATGTCGGCCAGCAGTGGTGGGCAAAACTATTCAAATCCTTTACTTAAGTAAATGTACCAAAACAACAATATAAAAATACTCCCTTAAAAGTAAAAGTTCTGCATTTAAAATCCTACTTAGGTGAAAGTACCAACGGTTTCATCAGCAAAAAGGGCTGAATGTATCAAAGTAAACGTGGTTCTGCAATAAAATGTCCCAGTGAGGGATATATTATTATACATAACATTATTAGATTGTCAATACTGATGCGTCAATGTGTGCACAGCATATTGCTGTTGTGGAGCTATAGCTTTAAATACTTATATACTTATATACGGTTAGGCGTTTTATTCCAGTGGTTCCCAACCCAGGGAAAGGGTCCCTCCAAAGGGTCACCAGATAAATCTGAATAATGGGAGAAAAACAAAAACTTCTGTTACTTTTCGTGAAATATTGGACAATTTTACCTCTTTGTGCTTTAAAGGAAATCATAAGAGAAGAAACAACTCATAGCCATCTGAAACATGACAAGGGCCCCCGATATTTGCCTCTGAAATGTAGTTGAGTAGAAGTATGAAGTAGCATAAAGAAACGTACAAGTACCACAAAATAGTACTTGAATAAATGTACACATTTACATTGAACCACTGTTGGCTAGAGCAAAGATTACATACTGGCAATGGTCTTTCTAAAGCGCTGGTGCAAACAAAACGTCAAAGCATTTAGGCAAGATTCTTATAGCTTAAAAAAGCACATTCTCATTATAGAGAACACATTATCAGAACACTTAAAAAAAATACACTCATAACCCGATAGGAATGTTAGGGGAGCAGTACTGGAACCAATAATTGCTAGCTGGGACAGCAGTTAAACTTTTATAGTGACTATATAATATAGTAAATGTAATGCAATTGGAATTCTAATATGGTGACAGACTGCCATGTTGGTGTGACAGCATCGACAGTGTGGAGATGTTTGGTTTGACAATAACACCAAGACAGGTTGTTGGTGTTTTCTAACCATCAGTTACAAATGTGTTGTCTTTATTCTAGAGAAATCAGGCTTTTTTCTTCAGTTTGGTGTGTTTAATATTACAGTAATGCATACTGCATAAAGCATCATTTGCCGCTGCAGTAAGGAAGAAGGAAGCAAAAGCCAAGGAAATCATTTTAGTGTGTACCGGTACTTCAGCTTAGTGATTCTAATGCAGTAATACAAGTGTAACTGGCTCCAGTCTTACATTACACCTTCTTACCCACGTACCCCTCCTCACCCCCTTGTTTTGAAACTTTAGCCCCCGTTGTCCAGCAGTAAAAGTGAGCTTTAAAGCGCTCTGAGAATCATTCATTTAACTGGCCATTATATAAAGGGTTGAATAAAGAAAAAGGGGACCAAACTCTTAATACGGGCTCCCTGGTTTCAGCGATGTGATTGGTGGATTTTGGTGAGCATTTCAATTCCATTGTAGTCACTATCTTCGGTGGGATACTCAGTGTGGAAAGTCCTGCCACTCACCCGCTGCCATGTCCCTTTTGGGAAAAATCAAAGTAAATAAATCTCCAATCGCAATCTCTTCTCTTCATCCAGATCTCCCCAGCTTTGTGTTTGGCTATCAAGGTGCCTCCCCCCCCTTGGTTGGACAAGGTGTGTGTGACACAAACACACCTGGTCATGACACGCCCCACGCACCTCCACACAGCACACAATCACCTCAATACAGAGGCATCACTAGGGGCTGACAGGAAACACCACGCAAAGCCCGTTCAGTGTGTGTTGGCATGCACACATGTTCCCATGCGTGCAGAGGAAGCTTTCAACAACTGGTGTGAAGGAATCCAACTCCAGTGGCGGTGACCCCCAAGATTTACTCCCCCTCCTCCTACTCCTCCTCTTTCCTCTTCTTCCTCCCTTTCCTTCTCTTTCACCCTCTTCATCATATCACCCTTACACCGCCTGTCCCGGAGAGACAGCTGCGGAAGACATTATGTTATGTTATGCTGTGTGTGTGTGTGTGTGTGTGTGTGTGTGTGTGTGTGTGTGAGAGAGAGAGAGAAAGATAAAGAAGAAAGAAAGAAAATGAGAAGATAAGGAGTGAAAGGAAAGCATGTGAGAGATGGAGAAAGACAGCATTCGACACAGGGGCAGCAGAAGGCGCACTGAACTTTTGCCGACATTTACGTACGTGTTTTTGCAGTCTCCTCTCAAAAACATTTGCATCTGGTTTGAAAACAACCCCCATGTAGCCCCTCCAACATATGCTTCGCAGATCTACATCGGTCGGGCACTGCATGTGTGTGTATATGTGGGGAAGAGGAGGGCGGGCTCCTTTTGTTCTCATTCGGAAAAGGATAGTCATTTTTTATGTATTTAAACATTTGGCCAAAGTTTAGGAATCTTTCACTTCCTGTGCATTGAGCGGTATGGGTGGTGGGTTTGACTGCTGATGGCTGGAATTCAACCCTGATGTTTGCCTTTATGGTTATTTCACTGCAATCTTAGGGGCCGTTTTACCCCAATTTCAAAACGACCTATTCATCATTGAAAATTACATTTCTTGGAAGAGAAAAAAAACATTCATATTCACTCTGTCCGCTGCAACAGTTCACCTCAGCCAGAATCAAAGCGGTCTCCAATCATCCATATTATTGTGGGCATTTGGGTTTTGATTTATGGGAAAACTTGTACGTGTGTCTATAAGCGCTTTTGTTATGTGTGCAAAGATGATGGTATTTTAAGTTTCATGCAATCTGGGTCTTATCTTTGTAATTTCAGCCATCATTCCCATCTGTAATAACATCGCTAAAAAAAGAAACCTGATGAGGCGAGAAACACATGCAGTTGGCCAAAGTTGTTACAAATAGAAAACAAGGCGAAAGATAAAATAAATACAAAAATATACATCCATCACAATTTTAGTATTCCTCAATATGGATCTGTGTGTGTGTGTGTGTGTGTGTGCGTGTGTAGGTATGGGTTTGTGTGAATGAGTTTTTTATTGGGATGTGTCCACAGTAGGTCCGTATGTGTTCATGTCAATGAGTTTGCAGTATTGTCTGAGCGTATTTGCAGAGTGTTAATCATTGTGTGACTCAGTGTGCAGTTTGGGGCAGGACTCTGGATGTGGCTTCATTAAAATGTTAACCAGGCCACACAGACAATGGGCGCACTGTTCGTCCGGCTGTCCTCTTCATGCTGAACTGTGTTTCTCTCTCTGCTTTCCTCTCCCTCTCTCTCTCTCTCTTCTGCGCCCTTCATCTCCCTCTTTATCTACTGAAACATCCTTGACTGTCGTTGAAACCGCAAGCCCACAAACACAGACCTATTTTTTTGTTTTACCTCGCATCTCTTGCTCCCCCCCTCCCTGTCCTTTGTGTCAGTTTCTTTTCTTTTGTGATGTGGTTACTGTGTCAGTCCGCTTTAGATTCAACCTGAGCAAATTTCAACTCTGTATGAACTGAGCAGTCCTAAATCTGATTATGCTCAGGCATACTAAATGTACTGAATTACCTTTACATGAGTGTATGCATGGGTATCATACATGCATATCTTTACACATGTGCATGCTCAAAGTTACTCAGGATGCAGATTTAGATTTAGCAGGTCAGGGTTAGGCCTTCATTTGCTATATATACGGACACCTCAAAGTCTTGACTGATCACTGTGAAAGTTGTGAAAGACTTCAGATTATTAAAATAAAAAAGACGAGAAATAGTCTGGTAACAAAACTATATAACAGCAACTTATTATTTTTACACTCTGGTCTTTGTGAAGATTAAACACAGAGTTGTAACATGTTAATTAGTGAGCTTTAGAGGTGCTACCTTCAGACTGAGCCAGGCTAGCGGTTTCCCCCTGTTTCCACTCTTTATGCTAAGCTAAGCTAATCAGCTGGTGGCTGTAGCCTTATATTTAGCACACAGATATGAGAGTGATATCAACCTTCCCATCTAACTCTCAGCAAGAAAGCGGATAAGCGTATGTTCCCATATGTCAACTTATTCCTTTAAATATATGCACAGATGTCTGCCTGTGTTTTTGCATATACAGTGTTCATTTATTTTGGCTTGTAACTCCAGCATGAGTTCCAGCTCTGCAACAATAAGTGCACTTCAACCGTGAGAGTGTCCGTGTTTCCCCAGGCCTGGTATCTGGTTCACCTGTCCCCGAGGATCAGCACTGGAGCTGGGGAAGAGGCGAGGGGCAAGGGGGGGGGGGGGGGGGGGGGGGGGGGGCTGTCTGGGGGGTAACTTGGTGTGAGAAGGGGGGAAGGAGGGGATATGGGACCCCCTCCAGAGACCGGTACTCTACATGTAGGGGTGAAACGAGGATCAAAGTGCCCCTGACACCCGTGGGTCCCATGGGCCGTGTAGCCCTGTACCCAAACGCCTCCACTCCTCCACTCCCAAGCATCAAAGCAGCTATCGATCACCACAGAGAAACAGGTGTTCTGTGTGCGCGTGTGTCCGTGTGTGTGTGTTTTCTTTCAGCACTGCAGCTGGGCAGCTACCTTCTGGCTGCTGCCACAATAAAAAATAAGGAGATACTTCCTCTTTTCTAACCACTGTTTCCTCTCAGAGAAAAGCTCCCTTCTTTTCACGCATTGCTCACTTGAAAAACACACACACTCACACACCCACACACAAATAACAATGACACACACACATTACATGATCACACATCTTGCAGTGATGACACTTTTCAGTGAATCCACAACAACTTTGACCTTTGACCTTATTGCCATAGTGGCATATTCATGATTTGAATTGTGAACTGTAATTATACAACCATACACACCATCACTAGATCAAGTGGGAAGTGGGAAGAAGTAAAAAGGGATTTTAAGAGGAAATTATGTCATACCCTACTGTCATGCTTCCAGTGTGCAGACAGAGTTGGTGGAAAGTGCATCGAATCATGTGGGGGGTAAAAAGAAAAAGTTAGGAGGAAAACTGTATCTTAGATCTCCCTGCAAATTGAGCATGTCCGTCCCACTTTCACATGGCTGTTTTTCCTCTGAAACACACACACGCACACACACACACACACACACACACACACAGACAAACTGCTCGGTCACCTACATTTCCACTTTGCAAATTACAGCCTGAATTATGGCCCCCACCAATCATGGCACGCATCTGTCACCAACCCACCAATCACGGGTCTCCGGGGTGCTTGTCGCCGCGCAGGGCGGTCGAGGCAGACTTAAGGTGGTCATTTTCTGCTGAAGCCTGTAGTTAAGGGCCATGGAAGCAGGAGGTCGGCCATTTTGGCGCCCTGCAGACCCTCGTAGAACTTACAGGGATTGTAAATACTGAATCCAGTCTGTTTCATAAAACTGTTCTACATTTTACCATCTCATTTTGTTATAAAGACTTGTTTTGCTGAATGCACCCCGAGGAGACATTTATCACTGACAGGTTTTATGGCATCATATGGTCCAAGATGTCTAAGTGGCAGATGCCAGATTTTGACATGGGATCTCTCAAAATAGATAGTTTTGCAAACCTGCTATGTGTGCGATTCAACCACAAACTATGAGGCAGCTTTTCCAAGCTGTGGGGAGTGTTCAAGATTGTGCAGTAACAGACTACATGAGAGTGGATTACAGTCACATTGTTCCACAATAAAACTGGCAATCATAATCCCTTAAAAGGACAAAATAACCTTTGTACATTTTATGGTTTTTGTGGTGTGCTTTAACTCAAACAGACAATGAGTGAGCAGGTTGTGGTTCAGTCAATCATTGTACAGTAAATGAACTTGTAGCTGTAGTGGGAGTCATACTTATGATGTTACAGACCAAGTAGTTGCAGTGAGAACAACTTTTTTATGAAACCAACACCTTTCATCTGAGGTGTATTCCACACTGGAGATGCTATATGAATATAGTAGGCATAAAATTACCATTACCTGACTTCCAGCTCATGAATTTGACTGGCCTATAACCACTTTACCACGCAGTATGCTATGCTCATTCATATCATAAGAATGCCCCATTGGTTGCTGTGTCAGTCATTTTGTCTTTCATACGTTATTTGCAAAATGTTGTCTGACAGAGTTGTCCTCTTGAGAATTGGTCTCTAGTCAGGTTTAAGTCACAAAAATGAGGACTTGCGACTTGACTTGGACTTGTGGACTCGATTGTCTTGAGACTTGAGCTGTACCTGCTGTGACAAGACCTGGAACTTGACACAGACTTGTTTTGACTGTTTTGAGAGTTGACTATAACTTGCTTTGAGAAGATTTGAGACTTTTTATGACAGAACTATACTTGGACTTGATACCGGAGATAGACTTACTTTGACAAAACTTGGGACTTGGCTCGGGCTAAAAATTATGACTTGAGTTGGACTTTGCCCAACAAACTTACAGTAAAAAGAGCTCCATACAGCTGGCACACAGAACATAAATAGACTTGAGTAATGATGACATTATGGTTGCAGATTAGAGAGTGTTTTGTAAATGTGCCGCATGTTACCATTTTGAGTTTAACTTCCCTGACCTTGAATATATGACGCTTCCAGTCAGAAATGAGTGTGTTGGGAGGAAGTTCCCTGTATAATCTCCACCAAGCGTGATGAGCCATCCCTCATCACGACTTACCTCACGAGCACACAGCTCATCCTCGGGAAATTAGAGAGCATCCAGAGACGTGTGTGTCATTTCACAGCAGTCCAAGCGTAACAGTAAGTGTGTGTTTTTAGTGTGCGTGTGAGAGTGTTTGTGTGTGTGTGTGTAGTGGTTTGCTTCTGTTTGTGGAAGTGTGTGCCTGTAAGCAAAGCTACTACTGCTGAGTGGTTTGTGTATTTGTGTGTACATACATATGTGTGTTCCTGCAGTCTGGAATCTGCTGTCTGTCTGCTGTGTGTGTGCGTGTGTGTGTGTGTTTCCTCCTAATCACAGTCTTTAAGGCTGTGTGATCACAGGCCTTGCCAAGCAAGCCCAACCAAACTATTGACTGACAGACACTCACACACACACACATAAACACACACATTAACAACATGGACATGCACATATGACCAGACAAACACACTTCACTATCAATATCAAAATTAAACTCTCAGTCCGTCCTCTTTCTGTCCTGTAGTGTTTCTCATTCACATGAAACACACAGACACACACACACTCCTTGTGTTACCCACCGCAGTCGATGTCGGTGGGATCCAGCAGCTCCTAACAGCCAACCTGGCACAGAGAGGAGGGGTAGGGGGGCTATTGTGTGTGTTACGGGGAGTCATCTTTACTGAGATTAGTAACCTTTGAATAAGGCTAATTAGAGAGGTGTTGTGTCCCTGCTGTTGAAAAGCAGTCCGCCGTGAGAGCCAATGACAGACTAGGATCCTCCTGGGTGTCTTGAGAAGGGACACATTATGATAGGGATGCGGTGGGCTGTGTGTACGGCCCCTCGCTGTCATGTGGCTCAGGTCTGGGAAACACTGTGTGTGGGTGGATGCTTCTGTTTTTGCTGGATTGTTGTGTACAGAGCTGTAGATAAAAGTTTGAAAGAGTTTGTTGTCTTTATCGGTATCAGAGGTAACTGAGGCTTAGTTTACACGAGAAACATCTGATGTGGATCCAGATATGATGTGTGGTTGGTGATCAGTTTCTCATGCAATTCCATGTCATTTCTTCTCCTTTTCACCGGGTCATGAGTGCATGAACTAAACCAAGTATTTAAACTTTTTGATTTGTATGATCTTTTAAAACATTTTATAAGACACAGAAGTGAAGAATGATCAAACCATCTCATTACATGATAAGGCTGCTATTCTATATTTTGGTTACCATCAACAAATCGCATTAAAAAGACCAAAACCAAGAATGTGTTAGTCTGTCTCTCAGTTCTGTCTGGAGAATGTCTTCGGCTCTCAGCTCATTGGATCCTCCTGAAAATGTTGATCGTGAGAAACAAATCACTTCTAAATACTTTTTTTTTAAATAAAAAAGGCTAAGATATTTCCTAAAACATCTGGGCACTGTAGTTTTTAATAAATGTTACTCAAACAAGAGTAAGTAGTGTATTTGTTGACGACTATTTTCAGCTGCAAATTAATACACATTTGGTGCTGTAGTAAGTATTTCTTGTAGCAGGACTGTGTATGTGGGATTGAGTCTAAGTAGAATAAAGTGTGTGTTTTTGTGGTAATAAAAGCACGTCACCCATTGCAACAGAGTGGCTCATTGATGTGTTTTTGGACAACAATGGAGCTCTGTGGCACAAAGAAATAATATATATCAGGCTTTGGATACACAAACAATACTTGTTAGTAGGATCAGTTAATTGTTGGGTTTACTCTTATGGGATTTGTTAACAGAGTATCATTAGATTTCTACTTTAAAACAGAAAATATATCACTTCACATATTTTTAAACATATTTATTTTCATCAAAAAGAACTTGGTCAAAATGGATTTGTACTTGAAATATCTTTGGAGCAGCACATTGCAATATTTAGTGTAGAAATGTGGGTCGATCATTACCAGTGTTTATATTTATTCTACACTGGAATGTCTGAATATACTATATTAGTGTACATTATATTGTACAAGTAGCCTATATTAATCTACTGTTAATGTACAATTTCTTTTCTTTTTTCTTTTGACTTTTTTTTTTAAATTTTGAGCCATAGGTCTGGAAAGATCATATTTAAGACACATTATTCATAATTCATTTAAGTAGTAGGTTTAATTGATTTAGCTACCTTGTGACTGAAATAACAATGGCAAGAATAACATTCACTAGACCAACAGCCATCTACGCCCACCAAGCACTGCACACAGGGTACAACTGGTTAGTTGTATTATGGGTTAGGTGATCACAGTATGCCTGTCACTGACAGAAGTCTTGGTGGCCCAGAGAGAGCGATAAGGACGCCACCAGGAGCAAAGCGTTGCTCTACATGTGCCAAGCGGAGCAGCGATGGAATGCCCCGCTCATGTTTTGCAGGGTGCTGGGTGTAAGTGTGAGGTCAGGGGTGAGGTGCTGGGAGTGTTTGTGTTAGGGGAGGGTCTGGACAGGGTCAGAGGGTAAACCATGGAGTAAAGGGAGTGGGTTCAGTGTGTTGTTTGATGTTTGAAGATGTGTGTTTTTAAGGGGGTTGGTGGGAGGTAGGGTGACTTTGGTCAGTGTGTATGTGTGTTTGTGTGTGTGTGTGTGTGTGTGTGTGTGTGTGTGTGTGTGGGTGGGTGGGTGTCTGTGTGTGCGTGACATACATTCAGATAAATTACTGGACATACCAAGAAACACAATGTGTGGAATACACATGTGTTTCTCTCTGTGTGTGTGTGTGTGTGTGTCGCTGTCAGCAGGTCAGTGAGATAACCGCTGGCCTCCTGTCAAATCCCACCAAGTGGCTGACCTGTCACTCCAACCTGCAGGCCCCGCCCACCCCTATCAACACCACAGGCTGAGAGTGTTGAGTCGTCAGGTGTCTGGATAACATCATGATCACACACACACACACACACGATCACACACTCGACACCTCACCACATCAACACACCGCTGATCGAAAAGTTTCATGCTCAGTTTTTCTGCACTCAGTGTTTTCTTTCACCTCAGCACAACTTTAACCTGCAACGTTTTTACCCAGCTGTCCTTTAGATATCGCATCCAAATCTGAATATAGATCAGTTTCTGTTCCAATTCTTTATCCTCCTCAGCTGTCGTGTGTGTTTCTGATTAGATCCTCTCTTCTTCCTTGACGTCAGCTGGGCTGCTCCCCTCGGACCACGTTCAAACACACACCCACACACTCGCACCTGGGAGATACCCAGCACGAACCACAGTCCTGCGCTGGTGGCTGCTCTGCAGGAAGTGCTGCAGGGGTGAGTGCCTTGCTCAATGGCACCTCAACAGCAGCTATAGGAATCTAATCTATATCTTTAACTGTGGGTTTCCACTAATAAAATCCTTTCTCTGGCAGTCATATCACGTCACGGTCGCCCTCCCCTTGCCTGGATGTGTTTTTGATCAGATTCCGTCTTCTTCCTTGACGTCAGCGCGGCTGCTTCCCTGCCCGGCTGTTTATTTTCATACAGATCCCAGAGTGATGAGTTTATATGACTGTGATACAGAACAAATGGGAGCCGAGGAGTTCCGCGGGCCTGGGGGAAGGAAGCAGAGGTTGAGAGGCTTTCAGATACCTGCTGACAAATGTCTTCACTCAACTTCTCCAAAACAGATGCACAGACAGGCTGCTGGCCCATAACTCCCTACTCCTATTTCTTTAAATGTTTGGCTTATTTCCATGTTAACATTTGCCTGATCGATTTTCAGTTACATCATACAGAGAGGTGGACATGATAGCATCAACACCTGCAAAATATAATACAGAACCATGCAGCAAGTACTATCTTTGTTAAGCTATTGTCAAATGTCAGTTGAGACTCTGAAAGGAAGATATTGATATATATGTCTGTGCGTGCGTGTATATGTGTGTGTGTGTGTGTGTGTGTGTGTATGGGTGTGTGTGTGTGTGTGTGTGTGTGTGAAAAGGCCTCAAATATAAATTGGAAGTACAAATTCAACCAAAGTGCAGATCTGATGCAGCATGGCCCAAACTGGAAAAGAAGCTGGTGCAAAGAGAATATATTGTTAAAAGGATGGAAACGTTATCAGCAGGTGTGGCTCAATCTTTGCAGATTGCATTAGCTTCTCCCCCTTTACCAGTTTAATGAGCTCGGAGGATAGGTTGCCCCCTCAAGAGAGAACAATTATCTTGTCCTAGAAATGCAAAGTCACTAGGTGCAACTGGTAGCAAAATATAACACCCGAAAAATGCCTCCAGGGTGGATACTGTCTCTATATAAATTGTATTCACATTTCAAGATTCTTGCTTTCCGTGTGCAATGGAGTGCAAAACACCTGTAATTTGTTTGTTTCTATAAAAGGGAACGCGTATGTTTTAAGAGGAGGACTGTTTTATGCTCTACTTTGGAACTACTGAAGTTTTTTTGGGGGAAAGGAGGTTATGCTGCTGCCATGTAGGTTGCCCTGCCATAAAGTGCTGAAGGGCAGTGCTGGGAAGTGTGATCCATGTCCGCTATACAACACAACGCAGAGTTAGTCTGCCTGCACGGGACTAGAGATTTTCAAAAGCTTCATCAAACTGGTTTTAGGTTAATTTTCCTCTCCATCACTGTAATCAAAAGTCAAAATATGGTGTACAAATGGTGAAATATACAAGATGTCTTCAAAGTAGCCCTGTGCCATTTTTATTTGCGTGTCACACATTCAGTATATTATAATGATCCTGTGGCTGTCATAGTGACTACAGCTAGCTGCCCCTTTAACTGTTCAGCTGTACATGCATGGATGACTTGCATGCTAAACATCTTGTTCAAGAATATTCTGCAGGACAACATGATCCACTTGTTGGGGGACACCCTGAGCACTAAGCCATCATAGATTATCTTTATCACACACAGACACACGGGCACAACTATGCAGATCTGTACAGCATTTGCACTGTTATTTCTGTATCCTGCCTGGTGCCATTGGTGTGGTTTATAGCCTCTGTCCTTGTGCTAACAACACAGCTGAGAATCCCCCTGTGATTGAGACATCACATTCAGCACGTAGCCTTTCCATAAAGGGAACATAGCTGGTCGTACTTACCTATCCATCTCACCATACCACATCTCTTCATTTCGGACCTCTTACTATGAGCAAAGGTCGTTCTAGAGAAGGCCTTGTCACTGCTCCAGCCATGATGGTAAAATCATCTTGTTAGTATATTTGATGTCCCAGTGTTCAGGTGGGATGAAGATGATTGGATCCTTAACAGCAAGGACACTTTTGACTGGGCAACACAGATCTGCAGATTGCATGTGCCAGACCTTGAATATGAGTCATGAGTGGCTGATTTATCAGATGAAACATTACAGATCAACAGAGAAACAGAGTCATTGCTGGAGCAGAAAATAGGATGTAGTGCAGATACGAATCGAAGACTTGTAAAAGCAAAATGCTAAATATTCATGCTGACTGCAGTTGCCGCTACAAACTTTTCAGAGTCACCCATCAAGCGAACAGGTGGTGGGTATTAAGTATGAGATATTTAAAATATACAATATTCATAAGGTGTGATATTTGGTTGGGGATCGCGAGGCAAATCAACCATCAATCTGGACAAAAATCAATTCTACTTAAAAGTGTGTGAATGACACATTAGCCTTAAAAGACCCAAACCTTGTACAACCTGCAGCAGCTTGATACTACGTCCTTTCATGCCGGACTGTGCTATTAGTTTTTGTCATTAAGATTTACATCCGTCAGAACAACTGGACAAACTCTGCCCCACCGATAAAAAGCAAGCTTAACTGGATTTAAAAGGATTCACTTGGCTCTTCAGCCGTGTCCGCTCGTGTTGAGGCGCTACAGAACACAAGAGCAGACAGAAGAACAAACTGCAGGTTTATTGAACGCATGTGTACATTTTAGCCTCTGCGTCTAAAGATGATCAGATCAAGGTGCATTTAGATGCTTTTCTTTCATCTTTGTTTACGTGTAGTCCTGTAAACACGCCACACAATGATGCTGTTGTCAGCGGCTACATTATGCAAACCATAGCCGATCTGATCACATAGCAGAGAATTCAGCCACGAGTTTGACTAAACAAATGAGGGTGACTGCCCTGACGTAGCCTCTGTCACCCACACACACACCGACAAATGCGCTCTCTTTCACTCCCGCTCTTAATCCAAGGACCCTCACCCCCTATAGGCCATGGTGACTCAACCATCCCCAGGGTTGCTGTGATTGATGACTTTAGCCAGGGCCAGGCTGCAACCGCAGACGCGCACAAACACACATTACTCACCCCAAAGATAAGCAAATGGTGTGCAGGCTGCCAATGGCCCTAAGTGCTCTGCAAACACAGGTAACACTGGCCTCGCTTCAATAGGGTTAATTACTTAACCTCAGGCTGGCTACCTCAACGGAACAAAAAACAAAACAAAACAAAAAACAAGAGAAGACTGAGAGGGGCAATATGCTGCTCTACTTTCATCTTTTGATCTTGTAGCCTGAGGTCAGATCAAATCCCTGGCTATGTTTTCAGCAGCGTCTCTGCGAGGCCCTCAGCAACGATGGCATCCCGGAGACTGCCTGGCGTATAGGCTTCATGTGATATTTTTCTGGGTGTGCAGAGAGGCGTGCCTGAGGTGTTGTACTCGTATGTTCTGTTAGGATGAGGAGGCGCGGACCTACATGTGCCGGGGTTTGGCCGTAAACAGCCAAACACAGTACAACACAGGTAGTGCATTTACATGCAAGGGATGCGGGGCATGATTAACACATGACACGGAAGAACCAGTTTGGTGATCCTGCCAGAAAGCCCAGCTCTGATGATGCATTACCTCTGATGGTCTCTGTCACAGGACTGAGCCTAGAAGGAGTATGACTGGGCCAGATGTTACCAGGAAAGCAGGGTGAAACTGACCTTATTTGGTAATATTACTGTAAAATCGAAAAAGGATGGGAGGCAGTGGCCAATCTACACAGACTGGAGGAAATAATACCAAGGAAAGCTGAAGCTGATCTGAAGACTCGTGGTGGATGGATATCTTATGCAGGTTTTCTTTTAACCATTTGTACAACCTCCTCTATAAGCTCTGTTCTATGGACATTTTTTGCAGAGCGGCTATTATCCTCAAAGGAGCAAGCTTCAAGCTCTGTAGTTTGACACTCAACACTCATGATCCTCCATCTTCCCCATCCCCTTCTTGCGCAACAGGCCGGAGCAGACGATAGGCTAAGCAACCCCCCTCCCCCCCCCCCATCCATCACAATCAACGCCAGCATTCGGCCCAATTAGGCCCCCGGAACACTCAGGGCCACGGCTTGATTGTTAACACTGTGAAAACAGTGAGTAGGAGGGGGTGTAGGGGGTGGATGTGGGGGCGATGACGGGATGCTGAGAGCTTAGGGGGAGTTTGGGGAGAGATGGAGGAAAAGAGGGGGAGGAAGGTCAGATAACTGGCGGCCCCATTTCCTCTCTAATGGCCTCCAAACGAGGGAATATGAGGGAATGTTACCCGTAAAGCAGGTGACCCGGAGGAAAGGGGGGCGGCCACACCCACCCCCGTACTCTCATTTGACTTGGACAATACACACACACCCACACACACACACATCTGCACACAAGCCATTAAAGGAAAGAAATGGATGGTCGTGCATGAGCATAATTACGCATGCAAGGCGCGTATAAAGTGCACACAAGGGAAAGCCATAAACACAAATTATGAGCAAAAGTATGCCAAGGAGGGGTTGTTCCTGAACATAATCATGCATGTAACACACACACAAAAACATGCAGTGTCATTTCCAAGCAATCCCATAACCCCCACCACCACTAATCACTGATTTGTCTCAGTTCCCTCATTGAAAAGCCATTAAAGAGCTGCGGTGCACTTGGCTGTGCTAGTCGGTCAGATTTCCATGTTCGGCGGAATTTACAGTAAACAGCAAGAGAAACACCTGGATTACGTTGCACCAGCTATTCGGGAATTCCTTAACAAATTTGCATGCGAGTCTTACCTAAGTTCTTAGTAACTACTAGCTAGTTTCAAAAACCACTTATGAAATCGGATGGCACCGTGAATAATAAACCAAATATAAACCACAACCAAAAACCCACAGTGCTTTATGTACAAATGCAGACATGGAAAAATGAATGGGAAATATCTGAAACTCTACGTAACAACTGGTTTGTGGTGCAACTCTGTTTCATTTAGTGATGTGTAAATCTCTTTAGTAAACACTTTCTTTATAACTGCGCTACGTTTATGCAACAGGCTCCTGCAGCTGCTCTGATAAGGAGATCAAGTTCTCATCATTACTTTTTCAAATCATTACAGACACTGCCAAGATCTGCAGCCAACGAGTAGAACTCCAATCACTGTAAGACATTCAAGTCAGGCACTTAAATCTCCTCTTCCTGCTCGTCTGCGAACAGATTTGCCCAAAAACACGTGTAGCTCGACTCCTTTTTTTAGCCATTTGTACTCTACGTTCTTGTGGATTTGGTCGATTCTGATGAGACGGAGTGTATGAGTTGTGACACACTGCTCTCTGGTTAGCTCATTGACTGAGTCAGGGTCTGTTTTGAACCGTTTTTCTCTAGCGTCCTTGCTGTATGTGCCAAGCTCTAAGCAAAACCTGCTGTTCCTACCATTTCTGGTAATATAATCTCACTTCATTTGGGTTAATAAGTGAAACCAACTGGGCTCTGTCTCTCCTTCTTCGGTTTGTGTGAGTGTGGGTGGGTGGGAGCTGGCATGTATTGCACACAGAGTGATAAAAAACTGTTTCATAGCGTGCATCGTGTGTGTTGTCCTGCATGCACATATGGTTGTTTATCTATATCTCAAAGGATCTTATCAGCCTTGATTTCAATGGAGATGTCAGTAGTGGCTCTTCCAAAAAATATTTTTTAAAGCTGGTAAAAACATTGACCTGGATGTGTTTTTTTGTCCCTGCATGTGCGTGAGAGCATATGTAACTGTGGTTATTAAGTAATAAATGCTGACCAGATGTGCTATTTTTAGCGGGGCTTGTCATTCCACAGTGTAGGCGCCCGTTCTGTCACAGCAAGGCCTGCGTTTGTCCCGGGGCTGGAAGCGGGTAGTAGTGGTGGTAGTGGTCTGTGTTGGTTTGTGTGTAACTTAAATCCATCTCTCTTGGTTGGTCCCCCCCCCCCCCCCCCCCAACTCCTCCTCCCCTTTCTGGAGCTGAAAGGCAGGTTTTCTTTCTTGGAGGGGGGAATTGGAGGTGGAAGGGGAAGGTTCGGGCCTGCTTTATGAAGAGGGGGGACGTGACGGATGAGAGAACCTGTTTGGTGGAATGGAGAATGGATGTGCGGGTGTAGTTTATACCCCTAGCCTCTATATAATACAGCGTAACCAGCCCCTGCCCTGCCCATATCCACAGACAGCCGTGTCTGACGGGCCTGACAACAACACTAAAGGTGTGGAATTGCGATTGTGAGGGCAGATTTTCCGTGCCTTCACGCTCTCTGTGCACGAGGCGGAGGCCGGCCAGCAGGGTGCGTGTGCATGTGCGTGTTTGTTCAGATAGCTTGTGATCAAGCTTGCATGTGCCCACACACGTGATTTAATGGAACTTTCGGAGAAGACCGTGCTAATGTCAGTGTGTGATTGAGCTCACTATAACAAACGTGTACAATCAAACCAGATGTACCGGTCTATTTGGCTGGCTGCCATACAGTTATGGGAAAACCCCCTCCACCCATGGAGCACACACACTCCCACACACACACACACAGGATGTACTGTGCTACATGCATAGAGGAAGACTGACATGTCACGCTAAGGAGTTAGAGGGGGTAATGATTTGCTATTAGACCAAGAGGAGGGCGCACAAACACACCCAGTTCCCTGGGACACTCTTCTGGTTTCTGCTCCACTGTGTGTGTGGGTCTTTCATGAATTCCTTCACATTCCTGAGGATCAACGTTAGGAAGCTCAGTGTCCTGCCAGCTGTGGGTAGATTTAATGCATCTGCCACTCACTGTTGCAGCTCCTCTGCACAGTAAAGTGGCTGTAGCCCTTCCTCTGGTTTTCCCTGCTTGCACCTTGCTGGTAGACATTCATCCTCTTGCTCAAGGGCACTTCAGCAGGTTCATTGCTGACGTGATTTGAGTGTAGACTTTTTCTCTGTGGGTGGGCTTACGTGTGTGTGCAAATTATGCAGAAAATTGAAACCAACAAACCACAGGAGAGAGGGGGGTTTGGAAGCCCTAACCTTTAATCCTGCCACAATACTCACCTGAGGTGTGAATCTCTCCCTCCATGCAAGTGAAGAAGTGAGTAATTATCAGTTGGGATTCGGATAATTGGGGGGCAGCAATTTGCGGCTGCACTTAAGACGGTAAAACCTTCACCAGCAGGCCGATTTCCCCTGGAGGAGAGGGGCTCCGCAAGCACTCCACAAGGGGAAATCCACCCTATAAAAGAATCTGCGTGTCACTACGAGCACTCCAATGAACTTGTACTGTTCAGTCCAGATGCATGAGCATGACAATACCCAACCCGATTTATAAACAAAGGCAGTACTTTACACTGAAGTTTCATTAAAAGAAAAAACATTGTTGCAGTGACTCATAAACCTGCATAAGGTTAGTGCTTGAAGGCACTTTCCTAACTGCGTCACTGTTGTCGGATGAAAGGTAAACTTTTAAGTCAAGTCACTGTCACAGAGTACCTGTGTAATGTATAATAAATGCACTACATTATGTTAACTGGGGATGTTGTTCAAGAGACACTTTGGCAAGGTTTATGAGGCCTAAATGAGTGCACTGAATATGATACAAGGGCAGCTGGACCTCACATACAAAAAGCTGATTTTCCCACTGATGCAAACTTAGTTTTGGAACGAAACAATCAGTTTTGGATGCTTTTCACTGGCTTTCTCTGTGCAAGAAAAACCACATGAATGTCTTAAAATAATTTGAAACACTGCGTGTTGTTGTCAGTGACATGTATAAAATTTGAGCAGGGTAACCATCAGACCCAGTAAACAAATGTAACCCTTGACCACTGGCCCAGTACCCCTCCAAACATGGATGAAGACAGTCACTGGAACATCTCTCTCCACAGTGGAGGGAGAGGAAGTTGACCTCTGACCTCTCACCTTTGCCCGCTGGGTTCAGCTTGGGTTGTCTCTGGGGTTCTGCCCTGCGAGCTTGACTGTTGTGAAAATGTAAAATACATCTGGGACATTAAAACACCAAATAAGTTAGGTACAAAAGTAAATATATATATGTATGTATATATAGATAGATACATTATGTGTACAGCAATATATACTGTACATCCAGAGTATACAAATTTTACACAAACAAAATCTTCACTTTTTCCCAAACTTGTATAGCATGTATGCTGCACTTGGCCTGTACTTTGATTTATCTTTGTACCAACTTTTGTACTAAGCAATTCAACACAGATTTAGCACACACAGTCATACTTTGCAAGTATTCTTTGCTGGAAACTATCTAAAGTCTCCCATCGTGCTCATGTTTTTCTTTGTAAACACATGTAAATGTTTTCAAGAAATGATTACTTACCAAGAAACGCAAAGCAACATGTCTTGAATAAATCATTAAGGGCCCTATTCTCCTCATGAACTTAGAAGCAAATCACATAATTCAATAGGAAATCATGCATTTGTGGGGAAAATTTCATTTGGATCAATGGAAGGTATTGATGTCAACATTAATGGCTGGGCGGACTGTTGTAACCCAGTTTGCGATGGAGGGGAGGGAACGGGGGGAGTTGAGAGAAGAGTCAGCCCAGTGTAGAGGCTCTTTGTCTGGGATGGACTACAGAGATGCGAGGCCTGGCCTGGTTCTGGGATCTGGAGGTCGGCCAGGGCTTGAGGGGGAGCCAAGAGTGCAGAAGTGGCCGATCGGTCCCATACTGACACAAAGAGGCCTTTCTCTGGACCACAGGTCTGCGGCGGCCCGGGACTCGCACTGGGGACGTCAGTCTACAAAAGGGAGGCTGAGCCACACACACACACACACAGGGACAGTGAACACACACATACTTGGAAAGACAGAAGGGCACTCAGGAACATATTGCTGTTGCATCCCACAAAAGTTGCCTAAGTTTGTCCCTTTTTATAATTTCCTTACAACTAAAGGATAAAAAGCTTCATTTAAGGCAAAAAAGGACATGACCTCAATTTCTGTATTTGATCTAATGTAGATGTAATATAGTGATGCTGATTTTAATCAAATATGTGTCTGTATACACATTCCCGTCTATAAACATACATATATGCATGCGTGCATGCCCTCTCTCCCTTTTCAGTGTTATGTAACAAAGATTCATCTGGGTCAGAAAACTACATTTTCGTGGGGGAACCTCTGTTCTTTCTGCCTCCTTCCCGCCAACCCCCAACCCTCGCCCCTCTGCAACTTGTAAATGGAGTGAGGTCTGGCCTGGGTTAAGCAGGTCCAGCTCCCCTGGCCAGTTAATGAAGCTTAATTAGCTTGATTAAAGCCTAATTAGGAACTGAGGGGTTAAGGGAGAGCAGTCCCTGTAAAGACGACCTTTCACCTTTAAGCTTTAGCCCCTTTCCCCTTAGATCAGAGCAACCTGGGAAGAGGCACTAAAAGAGCCAGACGGCCATATGTGTGTGTGTGTGATGTGTGTGTGTGTGTGTGTGTGTAAGTGTGTGTAAGTGTGTGTATGTAGCTGGATGAGCAGTGATTGTGTCCTGTTGACACAGAGCAGCCTTGGCCTCCCTGCTGTTTTAACACAAATCGTGCACACACACTTGCGCTCACACTCACACTTAATGCTCACTTACATTTTGCTTTTGGTCATGTATGCAAACCAACTTCCATTCATCGCACAACTAGGGAACAATTAAAGGATCATTCAGTCAAGGGGTTTATTACTATTACATGAAATTACATGAATTCATTGTTTCCCCCAGTTCTTGGCAAGGCAAGCATCTCAAACAGCAAGTAGATCATGGGGCATAATGCTCACACTGGGATAAGATTAACTGGAATGATTCCTGTTGGGAAATTGTGCCATTGCAGCAGGAAATGGTAAAAGACAATGAGAAGGAATGGCATACAAATGTGGGAATACAGCCAGTTGTTATATAAATGTAATCAACTGACAAATTCACCAGGGAACATGTGCATTGGAGGAATTATTTTATGGATAACAGCATTAAAAAAGTTCAGAGAGAGGGGCAAGACAACTGAACTAAGCACAGTGGAAATTACTTCACTACTTTCCTTGTGTGATTTTACCCTTCCTATCTAATCCTGATGGTGGTGTTTGAGGAAATGCTGAAGCCCACCAAAGTTATTAGGATTTATCCTTTGGGGTCGATGAATATCTCTACAAATTTTGAATGGCGAAGAAGTAGTTCATGAAATATTTCAGCCTGGACCAAAGTGCATTGACATTACCGTCCCTACAACACGTATGGCAAAAAAAAATTACATCTTAGAAATACAACAAAAACATGCCTTTCAGAAAAAATGTGTAGCAAAGTAATAGTATACTCCAGCACTGTGGTATAAAATACAACTATGAAAAAACTTGAATTCCCATAAAATGTTTGGGATAAGACAAGAACAAGACAAAGTGGCAGTGAACTGTTTTAATGATTTAGGGGTATAAAGTCATTAAGTCAAATAATATTTGGTCTCTTTGACCTCTTATCAAAGTACATTACTTATTGTTGCCCTGTTCACACTATGCAACTTTCTGCAAACAGAAAACCAGGGCTAAAATCCTGTAGCGTGAACTCTGCTTTAGAGGAGGACATCTTCTGCTTCTGCTTTTTAAGAATACGAAACAAAGCCTCTTGCTATCACTTCCACAGAAAAATAAAACTTGGTCACATGGTTTAGCAACGACAGGAGATGAGATGATGACATGACAAACCTCTTTTAACATTCGACGCAGTTTGCGCAATGATGTTGAATGATGAAAATGTGTGAATCATGGGAAGTTAAATGTTGCACTTTGTTACACACACACACACACACACACACACACACACACACACACACACACCAGAGCTATACAATCCTGTTACATCTGCTGCAAAAAATCCATTCTATGTGGCATGTATGAAAGAATAAAGGAATTTGTGTGTGTGTGTCTGTGTGTGCAACACTAGAAGAGATATCTGTGAAATGGCTGAGGTCAGACCAGTCTGAAGGTGATCTGTGGTGTGACAGTTGACCCACTCCGCCTGGTGTGTGTGTGTGTGTGTGTGTCTGAGTATGTGTGTGTTTTATAGCCTGTGTAATGAAGATGGGGGGGTAAGGTGATGCAGGGAGGTGGAATGGGGTCATGAGATAATCAAGCCCTGATCAACTCCACCCGCCAACACATACCCACACATACACACACGCTGTCTCTCTTGGGCCCGAGATAACCGAGCCCGGGCCCGGGGGTCGAAGGTCAGGGCCCCAGCTCATAGGGAACACATGGAAGGGATAAAGAGGCTCTGGATTCCATAAAGCATGAGCAGGGACGGACTTATTTATGGCTGCACGGAAAACATCACAACCCAACTCCCTCCTCTCCTGACCAGTCCACTCCCTCGCCAGCGGAAAGAGGGATGTAGCAAGAAAGAGAGAGAGGTGGAAAAGGAAGAGAAAAGATCTTTAAAAACAGTTCTGGTTCTTTCTACTTGCTGTCCAAATGGCTTCATCTCAAAGGCTCTCTGAAGGGGGCTCAAACTTTCCCTCAAACAGGAAAAAAAAGAGGGACAATTTTAAACAGTCAAACATTGTCAGCCACAAACTGAACAAGTAAAGGAAAGCCATGTGAGAGTGCACTAAAACGGCGGGGTATTGTGACAAGCGGTGGTTTTGATTTAGACCACAGGAACTAATGGCGCGTTGTTTGCTTGCTAAAAAGCACATGGCATGGCCGGCCTGTGTTTGGTACACATTAACTCACTGCATGGACAACACACACACGCGCACACACACACACACAGAATATTACCCTCTAAAACACTCCTGCCATTTTCACATTCTGTGCTTGTTACACATCTGTCTCTGCGGATGGACGTTGAATGTTCTATATTTACAGCGTTTAAGAGTAATTTTCTTTCCTATATCGAGTCTCATTCATTTGACATTGTTTTTCTGGCCGCCAGGTGAATGTTGAGTCCATTATTCGCTCTCTTTTTAGCTCTGGTTTTGGGCTCCACCAACATTGCAGGGAAATATCTGGCTCTTTAGCTGTTAAATGCTCCACTATGTTTACCATCTGGTTGATTACTTGGTTGAGTGGACGAACGAGGCTAGTGACCAGAGCTAACAAGTGGCTAGCGCTGTCTGACTTACGTTTGGCGCGGGGGGGTTAGGTATCACACAGTCAGTTCAGAGAGTCCGAAAATGGAAGAGTTGAGAAGACAGACGGTGTTTGGCCACTTGATTAGAGGCTGAAAGGATTTAAAGAGGTGAGGGGGAAACAAATACAAGAGAGTTAAAGAAAGAAAGATATACACCAGGAGGAGAATGACTTGACAGTGGCCATCTGTCCCGTTTTGGCCTTTTTTACTGTAGCTCAACCAAGGGTGGTAAGCAGACACACACACAGAGGCCCACAGATCACGGTCATTACCATTCTGTCTATTTTCAGTCTGTCCCCTTTGTCTCTCAGTGTATCCGTCTGTGCCTGTGTGTGTGAGGCTGTGTGTGTCCATGGGTGTCGTCAGGTCGTTGGGCTCATCACCTAAGGGTCCTGAGACAATAGCGGTGAGATAATGAAGTCAGGAGCCGGTAACGGAGGCTGATGGAGAACAATGCAGCGGTAATGGCTCTGGCACAGTGGGTGAAGTTTACTGGTCCTCACTGGGACGCTTCCTTCCTGTCCTGCTTATCAACACACAGGAAAGAAAACAACAACCTCCCCGAATGACTGGAGTCTTTTCTTCTCCTCCTCGCTCTCCTCTCCTTTCTCTCTTATCTTCCCTCCTAGTGTCTCTTTGTGTTTTATCATCTTTTTCTTTGTTTACTCTTGCAAATGCTCTTCTCATCTAGTTTCATTTCTCATCTTCTTTGTTTTCCAGCCTCTTTTCCTTTTTTCTCATCTTGGTCTCCATGCTCTCTTTTTTCTTTTATACTCTCCTGAGGTATTCTTCTCTTCTCTTCTCTCCATCCCCACCTTCTCAGCAACACACAGGAAGAAGACAGTCTTGTTCCCTCCCTCCTCTTCCTTATCAGTGTGTTTTCATTTCTCCAAGGGGAAGTGGGAGACTTCTTCAATATGGGATACTGCATGCTGTTCGTGTCCCACCCCCCCATCTTCCTCTTCATCCCTTGTTTATCTGCGCTCACCTCCTTCTCTCATTTCAAAGCACCCTGAGGTGGGCTGGGAGGGGAGTGGAGGGAGGAAGGCCTCTCTGGGGTTACCATAATAACTTGGCTCGCTTCTTACTCATGAGCTTTGCTGCCTGTTTTACTCAAGGCTGATAGCATGTGTGTGTGTGTGTGTGTGTGTGTGTATACAGTCCTGACCCCCTTCGTCATCCCCATATTACAAACCACTGTCTGATACTTCAAAGAACACGGGCTTGTTGCCCTTACACCCTCTAGAGAGACAGAGACAGTCAGACAAAGACTGAGAGAGCTGAAATGTTCAGGATGTTGAGTTTGCAGGAGGTACGCGGGGGGGCGGGGGGGTGAGAGACATGAGGAGGGAAGGACAGGAGGGCTGTGTTTAGACTTTTTTATATTTTCTTGTTTTTATGCTTTGCTGCCTTCATTGTCTTCCCCAGGCTTCTACTTGAGAATCAAAAATACAGATATATGTCACAAAGTAATTTATGGCAGCAGCAGAATGAGAAGATATATACAAATATACATCAGGTGACATCACTCTCTATACATTATTGTGTAACAATAATTAGTGATAGGAACAAAATTGACTTGCACTATTGCTTAAAAACAACAACAACAGCAACAACAAAAAATGGAACGTCATTCTAATACAAAGCAAGGAAGCCCAGACGTCCTTCTCTCCAGCTACATCCTTCTGGATGTCTGCGCTCTTCACCTTGTCTTGAAGGCTGAACCCAGGCGCGCTGCAAACGTGGATCAATAGGCAAATTGAGATTTCTTCCAAGTATTTCTTGGAGGACTTGAAGCATTTGTCCGACCGACAGCATACAGCCGTGTCATTGATTTCTGTTAGCCTCAGTGTGCCAACTAACTTATTCACCACTCCACTGTGGACATGTGAACATACATTTTCAGCACAGGCCCCCATAAACAAATGGATGAATGGAGGGATAGATGGATGGATGGGAGGTCACACGTCTGTGGTGAGACACTGCTTTAGGACAAAGACGTGTTCTGAAGACAAAGACATTATTTCTGCCCGTCCCTTTCTTCACTTTCACTCAGTGCGACTTGTTGATTGATAGCAGAAAAAATGATTTGGTTAAAGTTTAAACCAACATGCAGGGTTGCCACCACTCTCATCACCATTGACACACACACACACACACACACACACACTCAAATGTGCACATAGTGTGCTAATCTCTTTAGCATCTCCATGGAGACGTTAGTGTGAAGGCTCCATGGGGGTTTAGCAGTGCCCTGTCCTCAAACCACAGAGGCTGGGACTGTGGGGGAAAGCTAGGCACTGGGCCATGAAAGCACGCTACTGTGTGTGTGTGTGTGTGTGGTGTTTTTTGTGTGTGCGTGCCTGCCTACATGCCCTTTTGCATTTTCATGAAGTTAATCCTGGCTCGGCCAAGCGAGTCTGGCTGTGCATAAATAATCACTTTAGGAGAAGTTCAAACAGCATCAGTATGCATGACCCTCCATCTCCCTGACACCAGCAACCAGGACAACAGGCCTCTGAGCCACCATTATCCTCTGGACCAACACATGTCTGCTGGCTGCTATACACTACTGGCCTCACTCCTCATGAGGAGGAGAGAAAGAGAAGGAAAGTTTAAAGGAGAGGTATAGAGAAAGGGCATAGTGCTGAAAACACAAAAGACTGAGTGACGTGTGACAAAAAACTAAAAATATGATATAAATAATAATAGATAATTATAAGGGCTCATAAGCAACTTGTTTAACACCAAAATGCAAGGAAGGAATACAGTGAAAAGAATGAAAAAACAAAAGAGGGGAAGAAAGAAAGATAAATGAAAAAAAGAAGGGGGAAGGAAGGAAAGAAGAAAGAATGAAAGAATGAATGAAAGAAAGAAAGCAAGACAGAAAGAGAGATTTGGGGCTTACAGGAAGATACTTCCCCATGGACTCCGCTCTCACTATTGGCCCATGGTTTGCTTCAGTGATCTAAGCCCGACTCCCCAGCTCGGCCCCAATTGGCCCTCCATGGGTCAAATTAGCTCCAATACCGAGAGCTTAGTTGGGCTTGAAGAAACAGCTGGCACGGTGTGGGGCCTTGCGGATCCAAAATGGCCGACTGGTAACAACAGTAATGCTCACACTACCCTACACATTCCTCTCCCACAGACTTAGCTCAGTCGGGCCCAAAGTGGGATATTTGAAACGTAAACACAGAGATGTTATTCTGTGCCGTAATGGGCGAAACAGTTTCCCATGGTGGGGCTGTCTGGATGGGTTGAAGGTCTCTTGGTGTTTTGGGGAGTTTTTTGGTTTGTAGAACTTGAGAAGCTCCAGTCAGGTCTATGGGTCCCACTGCAGTTGAAAATAAATGTCATTTTTAGAAAAACCAACAGGGTTTTATTTTCACTATGATGACGGCACAATATGTAAGCCCTCTGCTATTAAAAGTTTCTCAGCTTGCAAACACAAGATCCTGGACTTGGACTTTGTACCCACGCTGGCGGCGTGGCGCTAGGCATGAGTAATTTGGGCCTGTCTGAAATATCTCACCAACTATTTGATGGATTGCCATCAAATTTGAAAGGGTATACACATTCAACTCCTATAGAGAACGAATTCTACTGACTTTGATGAGCCCTCGAACTTTCCTCTAGCACCACCAGCGTGTCAGTTTCAATTTGTCACATACTTTGGTCTATGGCTAAATAGCTGCTCAGTGAGTAACACTCCCATCAGCCTCAACTGTAGGCTACTTTGCATTTAGTGCTAATTAGCAAATGTCAGCTGGCTAAAGTAGTACGGTGAACATCGTCATCGTTAAAGCCTACTTGCCTGCTAAACATCAAAGTATCAAATCATAGACTCACAGAGCTCCTTGCATAGCTGTAGACTCTTGTTTATGCTATGCGCATGCATTTATGGTCATAATGTTTTTCTTTTACGTTGATATAACTTCTGTTATACAAACAAAAATTGACTTGACTTTTCAATTGTTCTAGTGCAATTCTTGGCTTCCAAAAGTAGGCCTACCTCATATTCGGGGATCCCTGCTGTGCTCCGAATACATGTCCACTTCTGTTAGTTTTAACTTCATTTGCAGGGTTTGGACAAGTACTCACAAGTACATTATTTTCATCCAGTCCTGATGTCATCTGATACAGTGCATTTTAAAAAACTAAATAATTTAATTTTATTTCAAAATACTTTTGGAATCCCAGTTCGACTCAACAGTGCCAAAACCTGCTCTGCTTAATCCAACAATGACAACATGTGAGCAGTAACACTGTCCATGTTTCTTTGCAATTCTTATATTTGTGTGGACCACAGAAAAATACGCTCCAATAAACTGACTTGCACATTAAGTATTTTCCAACGACTTCTGACTGCTTGTATCACTTTCTACCAATCTTTTGACGATAGCTCACTCAGCTGCTGTCAAAGGTAGACAAAACAAACTTCATTGACCAACGTTAGATTTGGCGTCATGTGTAATGGCTGAAATCAACGAAAGGCCAAAGAAAAGCAAGACAGGAATGGCGGGGAAGGATTTGCACTGACGGACAGGTGGAGAGATGATAGAGGAAGAAAAAGAAAAAAACGGATGAAGAGGAAGGAGACACAGGACAGAGGCAGAGAGTGGAAGGAGTCGGGGGAACATGTGCTGCTGTCAGTCTGTCTTTTAATCCCCTTGGATTTTTTCTGCCTCCCTTTCCCACGTTCTCAGTGTTAATTGATAAACACAGGGAGGGAACGGGACCCCGTGACTAATCATTCTGGCTGCTGCTGCTGTGTGTGTGTGTGTGTGTGTGTGTGTCTACAGGTCACTGAAGTTTGCAGGCCCCACTGGAGTGGCACTACTAAGAGGCTGGCAGCATCACCGGTCTGCTGCTGTATCATGCCAGCACCTTGTTGTCTGGTTTTTCCTCAAAACAGAACCTCTTTAACATACCATGAGCCAAAACACGGTTTGTTCCATGACTCAGTGAATACTTTGTTGGCTTTGACTATAACTGTGATCAACCAAGTATACGGATCAAATAGTTATCCACCCTTTCTTATCTCCGTTTGCATCAGAGAAATAAATGAAACATGTTTGCTTTCAGGTTTCTTTTGGTCCGTGTGAATCCGACAGTTACATAGCAGTGCTCTTTTAAGGTTACCATGTAACTGGCTTTTCAGCACAGCAGTTTTCTTCCATGAACTTTTCATAATACAGTGGGGCGAAACATTTTTTTTTGAATAAGTTTGAAGAGAGCTGAGTGCAAAACCCGCAAACGGAATCTACACAGGTAGTTCAACAAGTGATTTAATCAGACATGCAGGCCTCAATCAAAGTGCGGAGCAGCTGCCAACAGATGCAGAAGATACCCTAACATTACAACTAAATGTCCAAGAACAACGCTTCTGCTCCTAGACCTGCTTAAACAACATGGCGAGATGGATGGCTGTAAATGGATTTTCCTTGCCTGCTCCATAAAACCTCAGGTCAGCACTATAAAGATGGTCATATGCTCCTCGGATGTATTAAAACTGGTAAAAGGATACAATGAAAAACAAATGATCAAATGACTGCCTAGGTGCCTATGTGTTTTTTCCACTTAAAAGTTAACGTATGTTTAAGAGGAAGTGTTGTTCTGGTCAGAAATAGTGACACATTACGTGATAAATACAAAGACATACTATTAAAAAGGAGATCTGGGTCTTTTTTCTTTTTTTTTTTACAAAACTCATTTATTGTGAGGAAGCCCAGTTTTCCTGCGATTGATATATACCTGGGAAGTCATTATTCTAAAATTATAGAAAACCATTCTATCTTAATCCCAATATACTTTTAAAAAATCCCCCCTTTAACTTCATTGTATTTGCAATGACACGTAATGTAAAATGGTTTTAGTTTCATTTCCCCTCCTACATCTCTCAAATTCCCACACATTTACTGTAAAAAGATGTGTTTCTGAAAGACTTCCAACACTAATGTTACTTGGCTGAAGGAATAATCTTATTGTGCTGTGGCCAGTCCTGCACAGTCTCCGGGTCTGTCATGAAAACTGGCCAATCACATGTTACCATCTCAAACACACCCCTCTCACACACACACAAGCACAGACTCATAAGTTGCCCCTTAGTCATATTCTCGACCACAGGGCTCACACCCACACTTATTACTCCCACTCGCACACACAAGACACCCACACACTACACTGACTCACTCACATGGCCTCACTGCTGACTCATAATCAGGAAATTAGCGGACAAGGTGGATCAAACAGTACAACGGTTCTTTCAATGGTTTAACAACAAAACTTGAACAAAGCTTCAACAAATGTTGTTTTCTTCTCTTTTTGCATCCCAAGCGGTCTGCTTCCCCTTGTCTTCTTCAACAATAAAACCCTCTGACCACTGAGAACAAAAGGAAACCCCCAAATGAGAAGGAATTCAAGACTCTATTATTCTTATTTAAACTGTACGATGTTGACATGTGGACGCATAATTGATGTATTTTGTCTTAACGTTACAAAATGTGGTGAGCGGTTGTATAACCAAACCAACATAAAAACTGCTCCATTAAGATTAGTTCAGCACAGATGTTTGGACCGACATGAAGCTTGGACTGAGGTCAGCTCGGAGTGAAGAGAACCGACGGACCGGCGCAAACGCACAGTTGGACTGCAGGACAGAATGCAAGTGACTGAAATAAACAACAACATAAGAAATGCAGTGAAGTACAAGACAGGCAGACCTTTAGTGAGTCAGTCAGGATTGCTTCACTAAACTGCACACTTGGATTTTTCTTAGGCCTCGGACTCCTTCTGTGTCGGCATGTCAGCATCACACGCAGATGTTTTCATAGGAAACATGAAACTAAAACAAAACCGGGAGACAGTTTTGACTTTTGAAACTGGTGCTTTTGCCATCCGATTCTTTGTTTTAGTTTCATGTTGAGATTCGGCCTAACCACAATGCTATTGATACCCTTCCCGGTTTAAACGGTCAGTTGACCCAAATTACAAACAAAACATACTTTTTACTTATCTCTAGTGGTATCTGGCCATGCATATTTTTGGTTTCTTGTGCATTGTGCTGAGGTTTTGAGAAATCTATCTCTGAGACTGTAACAGAAAATGGAGGCGAATGGTATTTTATTTGTGGTGGTAACAGCACCAAGATAACATTTTACAAAAATGAAACGGCAAGGTCTCTTTTAAGAGCCAGTGTCCCCGTTACTGCAGCCATCTACATCCTTATAGGAACTATGTCTTCAGTAAAAAAGTCATTCCAAAAGTTGTACAGGCATTGATAGGATGAAGCCTAGTGACTTTGGTGATCCCCTAACATTTCATCTGAAGTTCCAATTGTCTCCATTGTAATTTGTGTGATATGACCCTTTAACTAGTCAGCTTTTGCCCCATCAAACTTCTTTTTAGTGACGTAACCCAGTTTTCAGCAGTTAACTTGGTAAGTACAGTGATAATTTAACTGATAGGAATGATGACCAAAACTATGAGACTGAGATCCAGGTTTAACAAACACAGAAAGAACTTCCCTCTTTACTAAGTATCCAAAATGTTTCTGCATTGTATTACATTATTATACTGTTTCATGGATTATCATCTTTTGATTATGTTTTAAACAGCCATCCTTTGAGAAACAAGAATGCTACTGAAACTGAGCCTGAGAGACAGACAAACAGGCAGTTAGAGGACTGGTCCTGTGCTGCTTTATAGCTAATTGGACCAATCATAATAAAAGGCCAGTAAATCCCCACCATTAGCCTGTTAAGGACAGGAAACAGAGGCTGGCTTTATCGCTGCTTCTCCCCACTGCTGCCCATACCTGCGGCTATGTGTCCACACACACACTCACACACACACACATACCTATGTATGTACAGTTCTATACACCCAGATTTCCTTTCCTGGCTGTTTGGGCCGCATTAGCTCAGTCTATTTTTAGTTTCCTGTGTGCTTTTTTCATTACTGCATAGTAAACAGTGCCTCTGCTCGTAACTAAGAGGGAAATAAAGATTTCTACTCCCGGACAGGATGGGGAGCGCCAGGGAGCTGTTGCCCCCAGTAATGAGTCCCTCTCTGGGGGTTGGACTGGGATCCCAGGGGGCCTCTCTGGTGGAGTCTGGATGCCAACTCAGTGGAAAACACACAGCTCCGAACAGGCTGGAGGAAGGTCGCTGTGCTTTAAGTCGTCTCTTTCTTTACTCTTTTTCTTTTAGCCTACTCTCCCTCCTCTGTTTGCCCTGTCATTCCTATACTTAAAGGGGGAATTTCCCTATTCTGTGGCCACGGTAGCTGGCTCTGAATGGGCCCGGCTGGGATGGGAGCGCAGGGTGGAGGTTGTGTGAGAGTGTGTGTTAGTGGGGTGGGGGTAATGGCCCAGTGAAAGGCTCTTTTGTAAGACTCCTGCTGTTTGACAGTGGGGCTATCCTCCCAGGACTCATCTTCGGCCCTGCCACACCCACCCAGCTTTTCATATGGTAAGGCCTCCTAATGGCTTTAACACTCACCCGATTGCTACTGCACTCCCAAGCAACCAGCGGGCTGCCCCCTGGCAACCAAAGCGGCTACCCGGCCTGCCCTCTTCCACCCCCTCCTCCCTCGGTAACCAACCATCACCACTGCTGCCCCAGCAACTGCTTCTGCCCCACTGAACCTGCCCCGGCAACTGCTTTTGACTCTCAATCAGTTCAGGTTCATTTCTGACTCCCTTGCTGGAGGGGCTGGGAGGTGGGAACAGAGAGATGAGAATAGGGATGGGCAGGGATGTGCACGTAGGGGTGTGCATGTAAGAGGGGGTACAGCTCCCACCCCTTAGAACTTGCACATAAGTAAAAATCTCTCCCAAAAGTTGACGGTGGAAAATGTCTTGCAGAAGGAGTAAACTTCTAGAGGAATTTTTGTTTATTTTTGGCCTACAGTGGTCGAAATCAAAAACGGTTGTTGTTGTCTTGCTTCTAAGAAGAGGTATATGCATATTTATGCATGCATGCCCGTGAGCATGCACGCGCGCACACACACACACACACACACACACACACACACATTCAGAGACAAACAGTGTGGAGAATGAGGTGTTCCTGTCAGTTGGGGGTAGCATACACACACTGGGACTTGGCTAAATTGAGGTTGGCCTTTCCACTGGGTGCTCGGTGCTGGATTTGCATTTGAATCCAATTGTGAGTGCTTAGATTTATGCCTCTGTGAGTGGTGCCCAGCAGTGCTTTTTTCTGACTTTCTCTCTTCACTCCCTTCTCTTTCTCATCTTCCCTAACTGTGTTGTGCTCCTTATTGCTCCCCTATTTTCGTCACCCTTGTCCAGCACACACCCCCTCATCTCTTGTTTACCAGGGAAGGACTCATGTTTGATATGGATTCCATGCTTCCCCCCCGCTTCATGTTAGCAGATGGAACTTGGGCCAAACATAAAAATCAAAGTACACATCAAATACATTTTTTCCCATAGATGGTTTCTGTGATTTTAGGTAGATCTTATCAGGCTGATTTATGTTCAAGTGCTAATTTTTCTCATAAGTTTGGTTTAATTAGTTATTCTATGCTATAAAAGGGGGTGTGAAGGCATAATTGACAGCTGTGATGACAGTCGTGATATAGTCGGACAGGTGTATGGGCAGGACCACGATATTGCAGCTCTAGCGCCCGATCACTACTGCGCAGACTGTGGCTCCAAGACGGCACAAGACGGCAGTGCCTGTATCTGGAAATATTTGGCTTCATTTTTGCGACAGCGGGAGGAAGTGGAGACGCGATGTCCATCTTTTATACAGTCTATGGGAACGAAAAAGCCAAAGCACTCTGTCTCTCTCTCTCTCTCTGCGACATCATTTGGAAAAGGCACTGGGTCGGCCAGTCAGACACACAGACACAAGCACGCATACCTGGTAGATTACTTGTAATCTGAACACCATATTTGTAGTGTTTACTCGAAATCATTGCTGCTGAGTAAACTTTCCAGTGTTGTAAAACCATAGTGTTATAAACCACTGTGCAGTGCCTTGGCATCTCATAAGCTTTCAAATGTTTGAGTCTGTTACTGAAACTGGATCTTTCTGGATTGTATTTTATTGCTTTCACCAGCACCTGAACACGACCCCACCAAACCACCCTTTGCATTTTTTTTTGAGTGCAGGTATGTTTTAGGTCTGGATGCCCACTTACTGTCTGACTTACATTTCAATCATTTCTAAACTAGCATTTGGTCGAGCTACCACCACTACTTTGTGGAAAATATATCTTGTTACTGGAGACTTTACATGCTTTTGAACTAGTAGCTTCTTTACATGTTTCACTGCTATTCCCCAAAATTGGTTTCAAGGCGACATAAATCTCACAAATAAGGGAAATTCAAATTATTCAATAAGTATTTTATTTCTCATAAGGCATGGAAATGAGTGCAGTCATAATTCATTATGACTGCTCTTAGAATGCACTGCAGATACGGTTATTAAGTTTTAACAACGCTGCCATAAAGTTTTTTTGTTAGCAGGCTAAATACGCTCATGTCAGTCACAAATCAGTACTGGCGACAGAGATGGATATATTTGAACAATAGGGTGACTTTTCTTTTATATAGAGGAACGGATATGGTCACATAAATGTTAACGGTCAATGTGAAACAAAAACAGTCAAATGCATGCAGCTGTTGTGCTTGCTAGTAGAAAGAGAGATCCATACATAAATGTAGCAGAAAATAAAATACAGCAAATGTTAGTAATGGAATGGCCCTAAACCCGAATTAGTACACATTCCTTCCCCGGCAAAATGAACCACTGGAGACATAAATTCCCCCTCAGCTCTCCTTGACTGATTGACAGGGAACTCTCCAGCATGAATATTCATAACCACAGTCCCAGCAAGCTTTCTCACAGCTAGAAGAAAAGTAAACTTTGCCAGGGGGAGGGAAGATCGCTGCTGGCTGCTCACTTCATGTGGAAATGTGGGGCTTCTATTCATCTCCCTGCAGGCATTTCCAAAAAGAATAACGAAGGGGAGAGTAGTGGGCCATGGGTGGTGGTGGTGGTGGTGGTGGGGTGGGGGGGGTGTGCCTTGAGTGAAAGTTGACAAGATTTAAGGATTTGCCTGGCTCAAGCTTTTGTCTCGGCCTGCCTTTTAGAGTGAATATACATGGTTCCACATCTCTTATTCACGTGAATTAGCAATCGTAAAAACAGATGCTGAGAATGTAAAAAAGAAGAAAGGAGGATGACTGGAAAATGAGGATGTATCTGGGCTAGTTTAGCACACGCAAACAACACAAAACATACAATTACTTGCTTGAGGGGAAAAAAGAAGAAACAAACGCTGGAAAAAAAACAACTGAGATTGATGCACTGAGGCGACGGGTGACAGCCGAAACCCTGGGAATGGGTAGTGCTGGTGGGTGGGTAGGAGGGTGGGGGGTGAGATGAGGAGTTGACAGAGGCCTCTTAGCAGTAAAAGACCACTGTGTGTAATCGCTTTTAATTGGAATGTATGGAAGACAAGGCTCTCCGAGGGGATCAGTTTGCCTTAAACCTGCTTAATTATATGGGATCATGTTGGACGGTTAGGTTCGGGTCTAAAATACTGCCGCGAGGATGAAGCGATACAAGCAGAGGAGGAGAAAAGAGGAGGAGGAAGAGAGGAATGCTGGCACGGCATATTCCCTATATGGAAAAGTAATTCTAATATTCTTTTAGACACTTGAGATGAAAGACACTAAATGGTACTTTAACGCAGTTTTTTAATTTCCTGTGGTATCATAATGCCTGTAATATTCCTATCAATAACCTTAAGGGGGCTTTTATTAGGTATATAATGTGTCTAAGGTGCTCAACAGTCAACTTCTGAGTCACCATGTGGTACTTTATGGTCTTCTCCAATCTGCTATGGTGTCACTGTAACATTCCTATATCATTACGATTTGATGTGCTCGTACAGTGTATCCGGGGTAAGCAGTGCTGAGTTTATAGCGACCATATCATAATTTATCTCCAATTCTATCTCATACGGTTCTGCTATAATGTCTGTGTAGGGATTGTAAATGCGTCTGTGGTGTCTAGTGATGACTTTATAGTCACTTTATTGAAATAGATGGTGATTTTATCTTCCTTGGATGACTTTGACTCAATTGTAGCTGATGACATTTAAAATCCATTGGTGATATCTCTACAACAACTCTATAAAATGAATTCTAGGGTTATAATAGTCCTCATGGGGGCGCATAAAGCTGTTTAAGGGTGTATGTATTTTTTTATATTCATCTTATAGATTACACTCCTGTAGTCCTGAATATCTATTATAAGATTTTATTTTAACAAAGTAAATCTTGTAGATGTAACGTATGTAACATACATATGAACTGATATCAGTATGAAGTGAAATAATACTGTATAGGCCTACTCCCAATCACTCAGCACAAACAGTCCAGTCCAGAGTTTCAGTCACTTGAAGTATTCCAGACCTTTGTCGAAGGGGCTGTTTTGTCTTGATATGTCTCTTGACCTCACTCACCACCATTGCCACATTTGACAGTCTTCCTCTGCAGATGAGGCATTCCAGTTAGAGACAGCTAGTTTCCCCTTGCCACAATAAGCTGCAAGCCAATTAGCTTTCAGTTTGATTTCAGTTCTTTTGGCCACCTCAGGCTCTCAGACTGTAATGAGGGCTGAGATGTATCAATGTTTCTTTGAGCTGGGACAAAACCTTCCAACACTTGTTCTGACAGTCGCCAGTTTTTGTGAATTTCAAGGTATATTGCTTCTTTCTTCCATTTTGATGTCTTTGAAAACATAATATAAAGATGTACTGTATATTTATACCCCACTGGGGTTTTTGGGTGGATCAACATGGCAGAAAGAAAATATATTCCCCAAAGTTATGAACTGTACCTTTTAAAGATGTGCGCAGGCTATTGCATGCAGAGAAAACTCACAGACTTCCTTAGCCATCAGTAACACGTCATGCTGTATTTTAGTCTAACTGAAGCTAACCCCAGGCGTATACATTTGTAAAGGAGACTGTGATTTGTGTTTGTAGAGCTCATATACACATGAGCTCACTAACAAACATGCCTCATGCTGTCCAACGCGATGTGATGCACAATGTTGTCTCGCGCACATAAACAAACTCACGCTTGCTTACATTACACACCGTTAGACTTGTGGGTCTCTGACACAGATAAGTACTTTGTTAAGATGCAGAGACACACACTTGTGCAGACGTGCACGCACACACACACACACACACACACACTGTGGGGAGCTGTCAGTATGGGCTTTGTCAGTAATATGCTGACTGCTTGGTTGAATTAAAGGAATGTAGTGAAATAGGAGCTTGTCCTCCTCCCTCTGTCTCTCTTCCTGTCTCCCCCTCCCTTTTCTTCCCCTCATTCCCGCTCTTCCCTGTTTCGTGCCTTGTGGCTGTCCACACTGCAGCCTTATCGGCCATTTCCCATCTCCTCACTGGACGTTCCTGAGATGAGCATTGTGGTGCGAGCCCCCTCTCCGTTGTTATGGTGCGGTTGGTTTCCTGTCCACCTCAAGGTTGCTACATGTTGTCTGGATGCTTGGTCGACATGGCGACGGGGTCGGGGTTTGTGTTGGTGGAGCCCGGCGACTGCGGCTAGAGTCTTTTTCCATAGGGCAGGCATGGGCGGTCAGCGGACTTTGGGTTTTAAGGAAGGAAGAGGACAAGGGGTGGTGGTGGAGGGGTTCAAGTGGTCGATGGGGTCTGGCATCTCAATCTCGCTCCCATCCCCTCACCCCCACCACTACCATCAACTCCCCGCCCTGTAATGATCTTTGCGGCAGGGTGACCCAGTCCTGGCTCCCAGAGCCTCGGGACCGACGCCGGGCCACAGCGAGACGCACCGACCACTTTCCCATAGACCCAGCGCTTCCAGGCCCATCATTACCATTTAATATCCTATAATATAACCCCCCTTGCCCCCCACTCATCTCCAAAACAGCCTCCACCGGGGGGTGGGCTGCCCACACCGCAAATAAGGCAGGACACTCAATATCCCCCCTCTTTTATTTGGATCTAACCAGTGCATAGCTGCACAACAGCTCCCAGTCATTACAGACAGGCCACTAAGTAGAGGCTACTGTGAACTGGATAAATAAGCATCACTGTGGACTATGCAAGAGCTATAGGAAATCAGAATGAAATGGCGGTTTTCATTCAGTGTTGGGAAACAAAGGTTCTAGGGTGTTGTTTGCCCTGATAAATCAGAGCTGGATCAATATTATGACAAGGTGGTTAGTGCTGTGATTTCCCAGTTCGTTTCCTTGTTAGTCTGCTATTAAGTGAGCAATGTTGATACTCTTCCCTGATTAGGGCGGCTGCTGTTGACATCACGCTGTCATGGTTTGGCTATGAACCTCCCCATGCAGAGATGTGTGATGTATGTCATTTGAAATACTGATGTACCCAAATAGTGTCATGCCTGTGTGTTTTAATAGAGATTTTACCTGAAGATAAGCAGCAGCCCGTATTCTCCTTACAGCAGAAAACAAACAAAGATAGAGGGAAGAGGCCTGCACCCTGTGTTTGAGTGTAAAGTCAACACTAGCTGTGATGTTGGACGTATTTGAATGACAAGCTGCTTTAATAGTCCTAGAAAGCACTCATCACACAAACACTAATTAAAACAGTTACAAATATTACAAAATATTAACAAGTAGAATTTTAAAGTACTTAAGAAGAATGAGTGTCCCTAACTTCAGTTTGTAAAGTCAGTAATGTTACGTATAACACATTATACGTGAGTTTCCCCGTTACCTCAATAATGATTTAACAATCATTTATCAATCACTTTGGTTATGTCTTAGTGAGAAAAATTCCACCAAAGTAAACAGCTCAACAGTTATACGTTTTTATTACAAGCAACCGTGTCCCCCCATGTCCTATTCAAATAATGTTAACTGAACAACACAGTACAGAGTGTGTCTGTGTCATCATGAATATGAAGGGATGTAGTCTGTCATAGGCAATATGCTCCTGGTGTTAATATCAAAGATTATCTTTTGTAACATTAGTCCCTACCATTTATCTAACCATTCAACCATGACACTTAATAATGTGATTTCTGCTTTGTCAAGCAGAAAAGCCAAACATTCACTGGCTCCAGTTTTGGCTTTGCTCTGTTTTTGTATCACTGTGAATTGAATATATTTGGGTGAGAAAACAATCTCAGCACAAGGTTCACTTAGTAGCTGTTTTGGAACTTTCAATCACATCACATGACCTTCATCAGCAGATGGAGTTTTCCCAGTTGTCATGCAACTGTAGATGTCACAATGACCATTTTTTCCAAGCACACTAAGGACTTTTCGCCCATGTTGTCATGAAAGCTGAGTGTCATTATCTTTGGGACTTGGACAAAACTCTGGTAAATCGTGAATCTGTGCATTTTTCACTTTTTCCCCAAACACATTATAGATTGGAATGCAAACTGACATCAAAAAACTAAATCAACATATTAATGCATGATCAAAATGACCATTTGTTCCAGCCCTACTTTGCACTACGGCATACACTGATGTTTATTCCCATTTCCAGGTACATGTGCAGTATATGTAAGGGCTGAGTGTGTGTGTGTGTGTGTGTGTGTGTGTGTGTGCACATCATGGTACAGAGATAGCTTTGGAGGCGTATTGGGTATCGAGGGTCGAAGAGCTCCTCTGAAGAGCTTCATTCACAGAGCCAGGATACTGATAAGAAGCAGAGCAGAGCTGCCATGAATCCACCCTCTGTTCAGTCTCTCTCACTCCTCTCTCTTCTCCCTCTCTGTCTGTCTCTCTCTCACTCTACTCTCCTCCAGCTCTTTATGCTCCCTGTGAGAAAGTTGTGGCGATGACGGGGGGTGGGGGGTTGGGGGGCTGCAGGCTCTCAAAGTTTAATTAGCAGGATTAGAATCAAGAAGTAGAAAGGGGGAAAGAGAAAGAGAGGGGTAGACTGGGCAAATCAGAAAAACATGTCGACATGCAGCTGTCTGCTATTATCTATTATTGGCTTAAAAACGTATTTCTCATAAAACAATAAAGAATTCTAACAGGAATTACCTAATTCTGTTTGTTCTTAATATTACAGTAAATAACTTGACTCAGTGGTACGTCGTCAAAGCAAATACTCATGTATTTGCTTGCATAAATAATAAAAAATAAAATTCTGGTAAGGATTATGGATTGTGTAACAGTTTTAAAAAAAGTGGACAATTGAATCAGGCAGAGTTGTTGCGAGAGTTGTCATCTGACTGTCAACTGCTGGGAAAAGCTGCCACCACTATTGTCCCATTATTTGTCAGGCATAGAAAGGGGCATATCACACTGGACAATTTGCACATAGATGGACTCCTCTGCAGAAAGTCAGACCACTTGGTTTGTGTTACTGTCTCTTTATTAGCCTATTGTAAAGTAAATACAATATACAGTACAGTGATGCGATACAATACAGTATGTAGGTGAAAATGCCATTGCATAGAATTCCATGATGCTTGTTTTCATACAAAATGTATGCAGCGCTATGTCTTACAGTTCTTAAAAGGTTGAACAGAAGAGCCATTCAACTGTGTCATTTAATATAAAAATAAATGTAAAGTGCTTTTATTGCATACACTTTCACTGACACTTCAACTCCTTTCACATCTTACTCTCCATATCAACTGATATGACAGTTCAACTGTTTTCAGATTTGGCTCTTAAACTTTCCTGATGTCAATGCTGACATGCATTCAACTGAAATCTTATCTGCTTTCTCTTTTGGCGTCGACTGACAGCTTCACTGCTTTCATCTTTTGTAACTGAGAGTTCATCTATTTCCAGTATCCCCGTTTACACAGCTTTTCGCCTTCTGTATAAAACGTAGGAACATGGAATGGGGGGGCATTGTTGTTCCTCCGTTAAGCCAGCAGTGGAGGTACTAACAAAGCTGAATTGACGTCTGTGTAAAATGGGGAGCCAGCAGGGCAGGACGCCAATGCTGCTGTGTTTCACGTCACGCTCCTTTTACGTCCAGCACACTATCTAAAATCACACACTGGGATTGGCATGCCTGCGTTGTTTGGTTCAGTGTAAAAAGCCGACATAATGAAGGGCATATACGTCATTATTGCTATAATCTAACAAGGGCTAGCGATTACACCACCATAGACTCCTCAACTCATTTCAGTGCTTACACTTAAGCTGACATGTTAATTTTTATACTTAAAGTGGCACTAAATTCTTTCAGGACCTCGACTTAAGTGACCCATCCAGGTGAATTTATTAGTTACACTTCAACTGATAAATTTCAACTCCTTACAGTGCATGACATTCAACAGAATCTCTTTTTAGTTCTGTCACTTCAACTTTATTCAGTGCTCACATAATTCCTTCCATAATAACTGCCTTTTCAACTTCTTTCAGTATTTCAACAATTATGAGTGCAAATTTCCAGCAGCAAGCTTAAGCCTTTTGTTGTTGTTGTTTCTATTTGAGACTGTGGGTGTGTCATACATTTGGGTGATTCAGTGGTATTCAGGAGTGTGACAAAACTGTCTGCTGTGGAGGATGTGGATGTACCAAATGCATTTTCGAATGATAAATCCTTTGTCATTATACTTATTTCTATCTTTTTAAATGCACTAGGAAGAATGTCAAAAAAACTCCATTAGGAGTTTTACTACTACAATTCTTTGGTCGTGAAACATCTGCTGCAATACTTTGTCATGAATACTTCACTGACAATATTTTGTCATCTGAAGCATCTCTATGGCAACAGTGTAATCACCATCCCAGCCCTTAAGTCATGGGAATAGTCTGGTCCAAGTCTTGGTTTGGCTTTAAAAAGGCCCAGAGTGACTGTGTTGTCTCTGTTATTTGAGCTGTAGTGTGTGAATGTGTGTCTGAGTGTGTGGTGACCATTGTCCAGTATATCTTTCTATCCTGCACCTGTACCAAGGACATCAGCCAACCTTGGACCACGCAATCCTCACAGCACACACATAACTCATACATTACCCAAATTTAAACCCACTAAGCATACACCAGAAAAATGCCCGCATATATCTGGGGTCCACTCAATGTCAGACATTTGAGGAGCTGGAATCCCCCATAGGCTGCAAGCACAGGGTCAAGCTCAGTCATATAGGAGGTCACAGCTGCTAAAACACACAGCAAACAAAATTAGTCCTGTTTGTTTTTGAAGAAAGCCTATATTACCCACAGTCAAATAAACTTCATTCAATCCGCCCGACCCCCCTGGACTCTCAATCAAGCCCAGTCTTGGTCAGCACATTTCTGCCCCATGCTGAGGCAATCTAAGACCTGGCCTGTGTCAGTTCTGCTTGGACTAGCTCTTGCCTTACATAAGCATGATGTCCCCCACCCCCTCACTCTCCACCATCGCTTTAATCAGCACATGCATGGCTACACTCAGCTCTTGGTGACTGACAGGCAGGGTGGCTGACTGGATGGTTGGTTGAATGACAAAATGGTTGACTGTATGGTTTATTTGCCACTTTACTGGTTGACTAGCTCCCTGGTTGCTGGCTATTTAATGAGGTAACCCGCTTACTGACTGAAAGGCTGACTTTGGCTGACTGGTTTACTGGTTGGGTGACTCTTTTCTTGGTTGCTTGATTAGGCGACTGGTTAACTGACTGATTGACTAACTGGTTGGCTGTCTGGTTGTGTGAATGGTCTTTTGGCCACTTAGCTACTTGGCTGAATAACTAGCCAGCTTGTTGTTGGCAATTTAATGAGCTGACCCGCCTGACTGAAAGAGTCATTAAGAGAGTCTTAATTGGTGGCTGAGTGGTTGACTGGATGGTTGGTCGAATAACAAAATGGTTGACTGACTGGTTCACTGGCCACTAAACATTTTGGCTGGTCGACTAGTTAGATATTTGCTGGCAAGTTAATGAGCTTACCTGCTTCTTAACTGACAGAGCGACTAGTTAAACGGCTAGTTGGTCGGGTGACCGTCTCCATTTAGTCAACTGGTGGACTGACTAGCCAACGGGTTGTTGAACTGGTTGTTGTGTCCTCGAACCAGGGTTGTAACCAGCTGCCTGACTGACTGTTTGACAAGCTGTGGCCGCTTCACAGAAAGGATCCAGCCTCATTTAGTCTCATTAGTCTCTGGCTCCCAGACAGGGACAGCACCGTAACTCCCTGGGGGGGTATGTGTGTGAGTGTGTACAAGTGTGTGTGTGTGTGTGTGTGTGTGTGTGTGTGTGTGTCTGAGAACTCCCGGTGCCGGAACACGGCCTGTCTTGTCTGTCATCGAAGCACAGATGTCCAGCGGATTACATCACACTGACCGCACCCTGATCTCCCTCACATCCCTTATCCCCTACCATTGACCCCCCCACCCCCCCCCCCCCCCACCACCCCCATTCCCACCACCCTATTCTGAACCCTCATCACCCTTTCACATCCACCCAGTCACAACCTCTTCACACACACATTCTCCAACATAGACAATGAGTTCTGATTTATGACTCCCACCACTGCTTTCCCACCGCCTCCCCTTCGCCTGATGACTTCATCTCCCATCACACCTCACCTCATCTTCATTAGGCCGTGAGGCTACGTGGCCCATGATGCACTGGAATGTGTGTTTCTTGGGCTGACTGGGGCAGGGTCGAGATGGAAGTCCTCAATCCTTATTTAAGAAGGCAGGTTCACTAAAAACACATTCTTGCTCACAGTAATAGCCAGGAGGGTGAAGGAAAGTTTACACACGCAGACACACGCTTAAAGAAAATCTGCTGCTGGGTATGATCACCAGTGGAAAGTCTTAACGTAGGAGTTGAAAGTGTCTCCCAAAATGAGGGATCTCTCGCTCAAGGAAAAACTGAATATTGACAACACTGATGACAAAACCAACTCCAACAAGAAGAATTTCTAATGTTTGCAACATGATACACAATTTCAGCAAAGAACTTCTGGTAAAGAAGTCCTTCAATTTTGAAAGAAAAACTTGTTTTTGCTCTTATTTGAGGCTGCCAAAGTCTGGAGTGGCACAGTCCAATGCCAAAAAAAGCCTTACATTTATCTTATTTCTCTCTGCTCTCCCAGCCAGAATGTCAATCTGTTAGCCTCCAGTCACAAATGCATCATCCTAACTATGAGCTTACGCCCTTCCTTCCCCCTTCATCTGTGACTTGGAGGTCCCAGGAGATCCGAGGAGAAAGAGGAGCAGGTCTTGGAGGAGTTGGATGAGGAAAAGGAGAAAGAGGCCAGGACCGCCGTTGATGGTCCCTAAAGCTAAAAGGTCACCCGGTTACATTTTGCTCTGTTTGTTGTCATGTAGCGAGGTGATGTCATGATTAAAAGTGTCATGCCGCTAAAATGAACACTGGTGGAAAACTTTGGATTTAGCTCATCGCGGTGATATCTTTTTTTTTTTTTAAACATGTATTTGTTTTCGATCCTTACGATCCTGCCGCGTGTCCAGTGCAACATAACCCCAGTTCTCTGACCTCGGAGAAGAAATACATTCAGGCACAGAGCACATCCAGGAAGGATTTCACTTAGTAGAACAAATAAAGTAATCTAATCAGCACAAGACTCGCAACACACACAGACCCCCTGGAGCATCTTCCTGTTGGACAGTGCTGTCTTGTTGAAGCCATAGCTGCAGCTCACATCCTGACGACAACAACAGCCTTTGTACTGTAATCACTCCCATAAGATTGCCAGTGAGTTGAGTTCTGTTTTGTGGCTCCCTTCTGAAATTGTCTAAAAAGGACCCCTGGAAGGCTTTTCCCATGACATATCACTGGGTTTTGTGAGGGACAGATATACACATCAATGAAATCGTGTAGCTAACTCTTGAAATAATATAAAACCATTAGGAGCAGACCAAACGGGCAAAACCAAAAACACTGAGACAAATAGAAGTATGAAATTACAAGAACCCCAAAGGCCTTCACTCTGTGATATATAAAGTTAAATCTTGGTTTCTGTTAGTTAGCTGATGGATGAGTAATCTGTGGTAAATAAGCATAGAGAGAAGACCTTTTCCCATGACATGTAACGTCAAATCTGTTCCAGCTTACAGTGGATGACTGATGGGACTTAAATCAGTGTGGAGTCCTTTTGAGCCGTGGTATCAATTGCCTGAAAAGTCCAAATGTGCTGCAATACACAGAGCGATCTGAAGTTGGTCCCATGTTGATCCCACTTACCCCTGTCCTCTGTCCTCCATGTTGACCCCAAGACCACTCTGCGCTTTTCAGTGTCGCCCTAATGGCCGAGCATACTTTCCCTCTTTCTCCCCTTCTCATCCTCACATTCTAGCACAATACGGTCATGTCCGGCCAATGAATCGATGGCTCTGTTCGGGGGCCATGAATGGACGGGAACGACAGAGAGTGAATAGAGCGGAGAAGGGGTAAAAGAGCAGTTTATGTGCAGAGAGTTGTAGCGATGAAATAAATGGACGTAATGGACTTGTGCAGATGGAAGACAGAGGAGGTCAGTGAGAGTTGGGCAGAAAGATGAAGACAATAACTGCACTCCACCCTACGGGGGCTTCTGGGAGAGGGTCAGGGGTCGCTCTGCTTGGGCGAAATTCATATCCGAAGCCCTGTTGGCCCTTAAACCCTGAAAACTGGTACCAGCCTTTATTGCTCCAGACGTCCTCTCTCATAACCCCCTGCATTCCCTCTCTGTCTTTCATTTTCTTTCTATGTGTAAAACTCTCCAGCTTTCTTGAGTGTATGTCTGTATGTGTGTAGATACGTGTTTATTTATGTTTATATCTTTGTTTACCCAGGTAAAGTCTCACTGAGATTACACATTACATGACAAGAAAGACCTAGCCTTATATGCCATATGTGTGTATATGCTTTCTGTTTGTGTGTGTGACTGCTGACGTCTCCCCAGCTCCAGCAGGTTTGTATTGCCAGTGCAACCAGAGCCCGTCAGACAGAGGGCCCATGTCTACGCCATGCCAGTCACGCGGAACAGGGAAGTAAACTGGGGGATAGCCTATATAACTAACACACAGGGGGGATTTTGAATTACAGTCTTGGTCTTTGGCAAAGGTCTGTGTTGGGTTAAGTGCCGCAGTCTGGTCAGGGAAGGATCGTAAAAATGCGAGGATGGTAACCTAAAAGCCCTAAATTTCCCCTTCAAAAAATCATAAATTACCTAAATCATGAGTTTCAAGAAGATGAAATGAAATTTTTATAATCTCACAGGGTAAAACTGGATCCACGCAGTAAATGTTGAGCATGGAGAAAAAATATAATAAATAAAGAGCAAATCATGCTAGTGTTTAACATAATGCAACCATCAATTACAGCATGACAACGTAGCAAAAGTACAAAATATATCTCCAATGGTTTGGAGGGTATGTAAAATAATGGTGGTAAAGCATACTGTGATAAGAAAAATATGAAATGAAAACTGTGTATGGGGAGAAAAACTTTGATGTTATGCCCTCCCTGCCATGCATTATTTCTACTTGTAATGGTACACTACACACTATTACAGTGTAGTATTACTACTAAATCAAGGATCTAAATACTTTAGTCACTGCAAATTATTCAATCAAGTCCACTACTTTCTTGTTTTCTTTCTGTTCAGCCTTTGTCTATGGCTGTTCAACCCTGGTGACTATTGCTAACTGCCTAGTTTTTCTTCTACGTACTGCCCCTGAACATGTAAAAGACACTCACTATAATAGATATAAAAATGTTGGATTACTGTTGTGCCATATCAAACAATGTGTCAGCAGTAGGGTTGGGCAACATGACAACCTTTGTATTGGTTGCAATTCCTTTAATGTCTGTGGTTGTCTTAGACCATTGTTGGCAATGTTGCAAGTCCTGCACTCTTTATGCCCACCATCCACCCAAACCACATCCCTACGAATTGCGTGCGGTACAAATATGTAGCAGTTCCTTCACTTAAAAAAAACGATGCCTGATACATCATTCAGACAGTGATTTTGCTTCCCTAAAGATGAATTTGGGAAAACAAATTAATATTATACAGTATAGACATCATTTCTTGGAGAAAGGGTTACAATAAAACACCCTGTATATGTGTCCATACCAGATTCAATCGAACAGAACAAATGCCTCAGTGCGAGAAGGGCAGACTGAAGGCCACGGTGAGCTCTCAAGCTCCGTGACCCAGACATGGACCTCAGGGTATTGGTGAGGTGTATTGGTGTTGATGGTGTTTGGCTGTAACTGAGCCAGACTGACAGCTGCCGACAGTCTGCGCACTCTGTCATCAGCTCCGGTCGTGTACCAACACCGCGTACATACCGAGCACCAGCCACCTGGCTGTATGCAGGACATATATATAGTCTGGATCCCAGACAGCTCCGGCATGTGTATGTCCGTGGAAAGAGTGTAAAAATATCCCAATCAAAGGAAGGGAATGGGAAATTAAACCCCTTATAAAGTATGCCGTACTCTAAAGTGGTACAGAAATCTTGTATATTCACGGTTATCTGTGTGTTTTCCAGTGGATGCTGACTGTGTGTACAGTATGCTTGTGTATGTTACAGACCCCTGCGTTCAGAGGCTCATAGACAGTGGTACTAACATGTCTCTAATCACTCTGCATGTATTACACACCCAGTCTATATTTAAGCATGCCACTGGTGTTTTGTGTGGTGCAAAGGTCATCTTATGTATGTACTGTTCATCTGCTCGTGAGGCTATACATTCCACTGACTGTAGTGGGACAAACTTACGGCGTCACGTCTACGACTGACACCAACACTTTCTGTCCCACTGTTAGTGGGCTGTAAGTAGATAAAGTTATGTTTGAATATGGTTTGTCAAATAAGGCTGCAGGAAAATGTTTAAAAAAGTTACCTGACACCATCAGAGGTGAAACTGAAGGCTCGGGTGTGATTGTGAAAACAATTTTAGTCTGCTGAGTTTTCCTTTGTCACTGACAACCTGATAGCCTCTATGTGAAGGCCCCAATTGTTATGTGTGAATTGTTGCCTATTTCTTGCAGAAAGGTTTGTTTGTAAATTTATTAATTTGTTCATTTTAAGACATGTGTCTCTTTAGTGTTTTTTTTTCATTATTGATTACTACATCTAAATTGTCTCAAAATTGAAAATGGAACTTTGTAAAACCTAAGACCAAAACATCCCAGAAACAAGTATTGTTTCATATTGCTTAAAGTGTAGTGTTACTCATTTGTACATAAATACAAACTACATCATGTGGCTCATATCAGATGCTAACAGCAGTGACTGCTGAACCACCCCAGCCTAACCTCTCCAACACCATGTAAATCAGAACTGGTTGTGAGTTGCGAGGTCGAGGGCTCTCGGAGTTGTGGGAATAACCGTTTCCGCACACAACCCACTCAGTCTGGTCTAATCCCCATGTCGCCTCTCCCCTCAGCAACAACTCCAGCCCCATTCCCTGGTAAGGGCACAGGGCAGGCCCCGGGGGTCAGGGGTCAAGGGTCGGGGCAGCTCCTTGGGCTGGACAATAGCCAAAGCGCCACCTGGAGTAAATCAGCGGCCAGCTCAGGCGATTGGCCGTGACAGCCTCCATTACTGACGCCAAAGCAACCCCGGAGGAGGCAAGGCATTGTGGGTAAATCTAAGGGGAGATCCACACACACGTGCACTCACGTATTCACCAGCTCTGTCAGAGATGACTGTCCGAAGGGCCACAACTCACCGCTGCCCCACCGTCACCCCCAACTCACCTCCTACCCCCACCCTCCCCCACAACCTAATGTGTGTGATTAACTGTTGGAAGTGGAGAAGGTGAAGGGTCTCAAGAGAATGAGTGTGTCACGGGGGGTTTTTAAAACTAAGGTGTGCATGTGTGTGTGTGTGTGCTGGGGATGGGGGTTTCACTGAAGGGAGAGCTTTGTTTTTGGACTCGTATTTCATAGAGCAGACTTGTTTGTTGGTTCAAACCCTTTCCATGTGTTGAGCCTGAGCTGGAAATAGTCGTTATGTCCTTCTCTTTGCATGTTTGGACAAATGAATGGATGGATGGTTGGATATGGATCTATCTAAAGTGGATGTCTCCAAACCACATAGTGTACCTTTTCATCTTTACCCATTTTTATTACCTTTAACGGGGAAGGAAACTAAAACCAGTTTCAGTTTTAGTGAAATAAACCAAAAAAATTATTATCATTTCATTTGGATAAGACTTTTCATAACTCACATATTACTACTTATATATATATATATATATATATATATATATATATATATATATATATATATATATATATATATATATATATATACCCCTATATTTACCCTATCAGTCGCAGCAGAATGTTGGCAGGGAGGCTTGCACATGAACTGAATGGTGTATCTTGCTGTCTAACCAGATAACAGTAGTCTTACTTCTTATGAGCAAAATAAGATAACATACTTACTATAACCCCTCCTCTATGCAACATGTGCACGTGAGGTAGAGTTTGTAATAGCTGCCCATTTTATTTATTGTTTGTGATGCTTGAGGTACTTTACCTGAGTATTTCCATTTTATGGTACCCTATACCTCTGCTCCACTACATTTCAGAAGAATAGATTGAACTTTTCACTCAAATACATTTTATTTGGCAGCTGAAGTTACTAGTTACTTTGGAGAATAAAAGTACACACACAAATCCTATGATCAGTTAATAAAATATGATACATTATTATGGATTCAACTACCCAACAGAAGCTAAACATGAGTTCCCCTTAAATCAGCTACATTAAAATGAATGTAAGTTATATTAAAATTCCAGCTTCTCACCCTGCATAATTATAACCCTATATGTTTATAATGTATAATACTCCTTTAAGGGCCATTCTGTATAATTAGTAGTTTTACTTTTGATACTAAGATAGACAGAGTGCTTTATTTATCCATAAGGGAATTTGCATCTTGATGCTAATTGTACTTTTACTTAAGTTAAAGATCAACATACTCCTTCTACCACTGGATCAATGGAGGTAACACAAACACTGTCTTTAGACTGGGCCGGAAAGGTGCCACATGTCAAGCAGCTATAGTTTATTTGGAAAGTTTGTGATTTGTAACCCTAGTAATTCATAAACATTTGTTTATAATGGCCTATTGAATCATGGTGGGACTCACTAAGCCGATTAAAAAGTGATGTTTAAAGTTGTGCTATGTCCTTTTGGCTTCTTGTTTTCACCACTTGTAAGTATTTACTGATTCCACGGCTTCCTTCTGTATGTCCAAGTGAAAGCGGAAAAAAGGGTGATTTATTGTCTTTTAATTTAAGGCTTCAAGGCAATCAAACTAACTAGAAAGTTTGAGGGTGTGTAGAGTTTCGATATGAACTGTGTGTTTGGATATTTGAATGGATTTGCCTCAGTGGTGTGGGCTGTGAGGGCCGAGAGGGAGGGGTAAGGGGGTTAGCATGACTGTGTTTTGGATACTGGGACATGGTGATAACCGCAGTGGTCTCTCTGGCTCCAGCTGAACCCCTCTGTAGTTGGTCAGCATCGGCCACCGCTGGGATACAGCTATGTTTTGCGCTGCATGTGTGTCTTCTGTAGGAAGCTATTCAGCTGGTTTATTGCACGGCTCAGTCTGTGAGGAGATAGAGGGGGATACAGAGGTGGGTGAGGGAATATAAAGCTGAGTAGGAGGAAAGAGGGATTTGATATGTGCTTATTGGCTTTTGAATGATTGTGTAAATATATGTTGTCAGAAAAAAATCAGAGGATGTTACAGATTGCAGGGTTGGATGCGCTTTGGGTAAAATAGTAATCATGTGGAAAAAACTGAGATCTGAGGAACGGCAGGAATGTGTTTTTCTTTTTTGGCATTTTGTCAATATTTATTGAATAGTGACAGTGCAGATAAAGACAGGAAATGTAGGGAGTAAGAGATGGGTGTGAACCGGGGGGGTTACAGTGATGTGGGATGCATCTTAACCCTAGCCCACCAGACCACCCTGGTCTTGATTTTTTTGATTAGCCAAATATAATGGATACTGGTGATTATGAATACATATACACATATACACAGTGGTGGAAGATGTATTCAGAGCATTTTCGTGAGTAAAGGTAGCAACACCAAATGTAAAAATACTCCATTACAACTAATAGTCCTGCATTCAAAATTTGACTTGGTAAAGGTACACAAGAATTAGCAGCAAAGTGTACTTAAAGAAGCTATAATCAATATATTATATTAACAATGGATGCAGTTACATTGTTGTTGTTAGTGAAAGGTGTCACTTGTAGCGACAAAGCCTAAGCGATTTATCAATCAACTTTCAGTTCCTCTGAGCGATACGGCAGTTTAACCGTTCAGCTGATTTTTTTTTTTTTTTACGGCCATCAACTTTACTGTATTGGTTCACTCTCGCTGCTTTGATCAGTGTCATTTTCGGTCGAGTCTATTTTTAGCAAGAAATTCCTTTCCAGTACCAAACTACAGACAGACAAAGCTAGCGGGTGGACATAGTGGAGGATTCAGCAGCTAAAGACCCAGATATTTCCCTCAGGAGTTGTTGCAGAGCCAAATGGAGCTAAAAAAACAGTGAATAATGGACTTACATTCATCTGCAGGCCAGAAACCCCACTGAATGCTTATGTCACTCCGCGTCTGCTGGATGTGTTATTGAGCCTGCATTGATGTGACAGCAGTCATACACTTCACATCTGTTCTTGAACTCTGGCTGCAGAGACATTTTCCCTGCATGGGATCAATACAGTTTACGTGTTATTGTGTAGTTTATAACAATGCATCAGGTTAGAGACCATTATATGATTTCTGTATAAAATGTGAATCTGTGATGTATAGCTCGACATTCCTTTAAAAAATAAATGTAGTGGAATTAAGAGCATAATATTTTTCTATGAAATGCAGTGGAGTAGAAGTATAAAGTACCATTAAATGTGAAATACAAGTACCTCACAATTGTATTCAAGTACTTACTGGTCATACAGAGGTCGTGCCCTCCAAGTCATCATCTCTGTATGATCTGACAGTATGAACAGTTGTGGGGTCGAAGAAAATGGGCTTTTTGTTTCCAATAAAGTAACTGTACTGGAAACAGATTATTTCAAAGTCTCAGCCAATGTGTTTATTTCTCTATAAACATATGTTTATTTGTATGAAAATGTGTCTTTATATGCATATTTGTGCATCAACATGTCAGCATTTATTTGTGTAAAAGTGTCTGTATTTGTTTTCCTAGCTGTCTCCATGTCTGTGTGGCTTTGTACGTCTCATGCAGCAAAAGATCCAGAGAGTTATGAGTACATGGAGGGGTTGGTGGTGGATGGATGTTAGTGGTGGGGAATCCACTGGGGCTGTTTGGTTGATGATGGTCAGAGGTTTCAGCAGCCCACCTCCCCCTTTTTCCCAGCCCTCAGCCACCCTGTCATTAGGGTGACAGTCAGGTCCTGTTTAGCCCCAATTGGCCATGCTAATAACAGTTTTAATAACCTCGGCCCATGTAATATTTCACTGCTGTTTGGACCACGATGTCACGCTAAGAGCCCTGCAATGGAAAAACAGCTTCACTGCCGCAAGGATGGAATGACTGGGTGAACTCTGTCCGGGGATGTTTGCGTGTGTTTGTGTGCGCGTGTGTGCGAGTGTATGGTGTATCCATGTTTTTGTATATGACAGACTGACCATAGTTTAAATCCTACTTTGCGTTTCAGCTTGGATTTGTTTGTCCTTGTGTGTCCGTTTTTATATGTGTACATGTGTGTTTTCATATATGTACTTTACACAAATGTACGTCTGTTTCAACTCAACTCAGTCCTCAGTGTAGATTTGTGTGTATGTTTGCACGCACACCTGTTTCTGTGTCTGTGTTTGTGCGATAGATTAACTCACCGACTGCGTGTTAATATTTTACTGTGTGTAATGCGTTATATAAAGCTTCTCCTGTTTCGACAGTGAAACAGGGAGCAGTCAGGGCAGCTGCTGGGTTGCTGTAAACACAAACATGTACATTACTACACCTACATGCTCAGACGCATTCATTACTGTCATCAGGTTGCATGAAAGAAAGGTCAGACTTGATAGAAATGTATTTGTTTGGTAACTTCATGCTTAGCTCGAGGGTTATGATTGAATCTCACAATTCAAAATTGGCTACAGATATTCTGGAAGTTTAAGTTGATGAATGCACCATAATGCAAATGAAACTGGTAGAAAAGTAAATCAAGTAAATCAAAGGCACCATGGCACGAGATGAAAACTCTGGATCACCAGCATCAGTGGAATTCATCCTCTGGGTACCGTGGATATTTGCATCAAATTTCATGCAGTAGTTGCTAAAATATTTCAATCTTACCCTGGACCAAGAGGTGGTTGACGGACCACTGTCACTGCCATCCGCAGAGCCACGCCACAAGTAGGCTAAAAACATTGGCATCAAATATTACAAAATGTTGCTCTGGAGCCTTTGATTGTATTGCACGCTTTTTGCCCAGTAACTGTCAGTACATATGGCATGTGAGCATTGTATTAAGATAGACAAAAATCTGAACTATTCCTTTAAGAACTATTTTAAGATATTGAGGGATTGTCCATATCCATTCCAATCAGCCACAGTTGATTTGAATGGAAAATGCTGAGATGGAAACACAACTACAGACACACACACTCTTCAAGCTGCTTCATCTCCTTCCACCCATGGTTTTGCCACAGCCAAGCAGAGGCAAAGAGCGAGACAGTCTGTGTGCGCAGAGTGAAACCTAATTCTCGGGCCCCTCAGCCAACGCTGTGAAAGATAAAGACTCAGGGGGAAACTGGGCCTGGGAATCCGGCTAGGGTTGGCTTTTATTGGGCAGCCCACATCACAGAGGGGACCTTGAGCAGGTCTTAGCCCACCGGGGAGGGCTGGAGACGGAGGCCCGCGGAGAGAGTCGGCTGGACGGCGGCTGGGGAGCATCAGGGATGAACCAGGGAGCTCTTTCATTCTCTGCCAGCCTGCAGATTGCTTCCAACTGGATCCACAGACAAAACACAACTCCAAAAGAGAGAAAGAGAGACAGACAAACAGAGTTAGCCAGAGCAACTGGACAGCAAATCACACAATATTACCAAGCTGAACATATGGTCTTAAAGGACCATGCGAGTGGTTTTGCAAGTTTAGCCTATGTCTTAGAAATCACATACACTTTATGTCACAGCTAACCATTTTGCATCACAACCATGTCCTGTGTTTTAGAAATCTGAATATATATTCTTTACCATTTTCTTGAAAAGTATTTGAGTTATGTAACCCATCACCATCAACATCAATGTAACTGTCATTAATGTAGATTTGAGATTCCTTGTGATAGTTTACATAACGCTTCAAGCAAGTTTCATTGAATTCGCCGACAAGACCACTAGCAGCCGAGTTGTATTTTGGGTGATGTAGGCACCAGGTTTTGACTAGGAATAACAATGTGTGGAGTGAAAAAAACTCTGGTTCGGCTGCATCGTTTTTGATTGGTGATTATTATTAAAAAACTAAATGCCATAGCTGGTGGCCGTGGGCCACAAATCAGCCGCCTCTCCGTAGAGTCTTTTGAAGAGAACACGGGCAGTTTATGGAGGCTTGCATAACAGAACCCAACACGCAGTGGCCTGGACGCCTCTTTAAGGATTTGGCGGGGAAGCAGCGTAAGAACCGGAGCTGAATCAATTAGCCCTAGTGTGTGATTTATGGGTGAGGTGAGTGACTGAGCCTGCCTTTTCTCCGTGGAAATACACACACACTAGCACCTGTCACAGACAGTAGAGGGGATAGAAGCCTGAAGCCTGAGCCCACCAGATTAACCATGCCATCCCACTCGCACATTAATCAATGCCTGACACACACACACACACACACACACACACACCCACACCCACACACACACACACACCACACACACAAACACACACACCTGCATACACACAAGAATGTACACCAATGTGTCCAGGCACACACTATTCATCTTATTTGCTTTCTGTGTGGAGAATCTTAAATAAATGGCACAGAATGCATTATGTAACACAACATCAGTGTACACATTTTCACCTTCAACATGTCCGCAGCCGGTGTTCTCAGCTCTATTACTAACCAGCAGACGTGGGTGAGTTTTTAGATCGACCCTCCGGTATGTGCAGGGTTTTCCACTCTCCATGTGCTGTAGATTAGTCTCTTTGTTCTCTGCGGTGCTGCCATAACACTCCCTCATTAATCACACTCTTACAGTAGTCCGCTCTTCCACCATCCCTCCCTCCATGGCTGCCAGCTATTCCCAGGGTGTGAACTCTCGCCACTGCAAAACCGCAGTGTTATCCAGCCAGCAGACAGGAGAGAAAGTGGGTCAACAGAAACCACCCTGGAACCACCTGAAAGAAGCAGGAATGCAGGACCACCTCCTATTCCTCTGCCTGTATGAGTGTCTTTTAGGACTCACACTACTGCATGTCTGCAAGTAAAAGCAAATTTGATTTATCTTTCGGCATTTTAACGGAAAGCAACAACCATGAGATGAGATTTGCAAGCACCCCACAAAAAAAGTTCCCTTTAGCTTGAAAGTTTACTGACCTGTATCCTAACTGATCACTCTTAACAAATAATATCTTATCAGTATAATTGTTTCAGAAATTTTTTTACATAATCGTAAGGCTGATAAACTGGTGCTTCTGGATGGTTACCATACCAAGCCCCCAGGAATATGACTGGGCTGTGAGGGGACTTTGGTGTAGCGGCCCTACTCGGAATTGCAGGATCACATGACGCACAGTGGCCGAAATACACAACCATTACAAAAGCAACGGCTGTAAAATGATGAATAACTAACATGCATGCCCTCAACTGACTCAGCTGGTGAATGACTGTAGTACAGGTACTCTCTGGGCCCAAACATGCAGAAGCCTGAAAAGCTGCACCTAGTGAGCAACTTTTATAGGAATGTATGGGATTCCATCTTGGAACGGGGTGTTTCCTAATATGTCCATGCACTATACAGCCACTGAAAGGTCAAAAGTTTGATCCCAGTTACACCTAACATGTCAAGCAGCAGTGTTCCTTGCCAAAGCCTCTGCAGGCCTTCTGCACTGGTCTTTTCTCTCTCCAGACAATTATGTCTTTCTGGTCTTGAACCAGGAACCGGTGTGTACCTCTCAAAACATCATAGTCTGCGGTCTCACCAACTGTGTGTGGCTCCTTAAGGATGATTGAATCGTCGGTCTGCACTACCACCGAGCCAGTCTCTTCCAAAACACACTGACTAAGGAAGGAACACACCAAAAGTCTGCTAAACGTAGAAACAAAGACATGCAGCTTCTCTCGGTTTCGTCCACTTCCCACGCAGAAACCATGCAGAGACACTTACTTACTCCCTGTTGCACTATTTAGTACTGAGAGTAACATCAGCAAACATAACGTTTAATAGTCTCCATACACATGTAAACCCTATGATCCTTAATACTCATAATAATACATTTTCAGATTGCTTCATTCTTCTCTTCAAATAAATCACTGTTAAAGCAAAAGCCAGAGGTGGAAAGCCAGTGTTTCAACACGGGGGCCCCTGTGATGCACTTACATATTGGACCTTTTAGAGGCAACTCGGAGCTGTTTGAGTGTTTATGTCACTGTCCAACAGTCTCTGGGTTAAATCTATCATGAGCTTTCAGACTTTAAATCAGAGCAGCATGCAACAGGGGGTAGAGTTTCTCTGTGCTGGAGGCCCCGGAGCCCAAGGCCTTGCTCACTGCCTTTGTTTCCAGCTTTCAGATGGGCCCACACATACACACAGACGCGCGCGCGCACACACACACACACACATACATACTCTAAGCCCCCTTCCCAAAATATCTCTTGCACGCTACACTCTTGCCTTTCGTTCCACCTCCACCCCCTGCCTCTATGTTGTCGCCTCCTCCTCTACCCCCCCACCCCACCCCACCCTTTGCCAAGCCACTGGTGAATTAGCATTTTTCCTCAGCTTTACTTTTGTCTTAGTTAACCCCCCCCCCCCCCCCACCACCTCCAACCCGCTATATCTGCCGGTATGTGGCCCATCATTAATCTGCAGTACAGCCCAAAATGACCCCTCAAAAACCAGCCCACGGAGGGGCCACTGCTGGGAAATGGGGGCCCTTCACTTCTCATTAGGAGCCAATAGATGCCCCCCTCCCATACCCCAACTCCCCCTCCCCTCCTTCGTCATTGCTTGCTCACTGTGTCTCGCTAATCGCATGCGCTCATTAGCATGGCGCCCCCGTTTGGATCCTGCAGTGCATTATTGGGTCAGGCAGGGGAACGGACGCCTCTCTTTTTGTCAGAGCTGGCTTTTAGAGATGCAAAATATGATACCCACTGAGCCCCCTCACCTACTCTCGCTTCTTCTTCAATCCCACCCCCCCACCCCCACCCTTAAGTCCCTGCTATGAAGCTGCATCCCAAAACAGCCCAGCTCCCACACCTCCCTCCGCCACCAGCCCTGGTTTAAGGAAGTTCGCCCCCGATCCAGTGACCTGTGCCAAGTCTGAGCGAGCGCTGTGCCAGTCTGCAGCCCCCCCACCCCTGCCGCCCCTCCCCCCCGCCTCTCAATCAGACGTGTTGATGAGATTCGAGGCCGTCCGAGCCTGGGCACACTGCACAAGTCACAAGGCTCTCAGCTGAGTCAGTCTCAGCTCTCAGTCTGCCACCCAGACTGTGGTGGACTCAGCCTAACACCTAACAAAGCCAGCACAGCTTTACTTCACTGTGGTTTTCAAAGGTTTAGCTAAACTCATGATGATCAGCAAAGGATGAGGCATGGGAAAAAGTTGCGAAGGGTACATGCACATGTGGACACACACACCCATACACGCACACACACACACACACACACACACACAATATGCATGGGCTTTTACACACAGATGTTCCTCGATTCCAATGCAAGTCAACAATAATGAAACATGATGTAACCAAAATATTATTTCACAATTAAATTAAAAAACTTGCCAATGACGCCCTGGATTTAACTGTAAATCCCCCTGATATTATGGAAAGTGTAGTGTTCCAGCTCAGGCCTGTAAATTACAGTTAACGCCGTAGTATTTCACATTGACAGATAATACCAGACAGACAACACACACTGGCCTTCAAGTGTGCAGACATACCGACTTTAACTTAATAACAATAAAGTACTCAATGTTAAGTTGTATGCCATGTTTTTTATCCAGCTCTTTGTAAAGCCTGCGAGGCTCTTCAGCTCCACTAACGTCTTTTTGAAGGATTACTGCATGTTTATTGTTCTTTGCAATTCTGATTCTAATTGTGATGCATCCACATGTTCCTCTTTAATGTTCAGGAAACACTTTTATGACTGTATAAATCAAAGTTGATCGGTGGTAAAGCAGTATTCAAATGTGTTAATAATTCTGGTTTATTACAACACAGGACTTAGTTTTGTAGTTCTAGCCATCATTTCTGCTGGTTATGATAACATTGCGCTCACCAAGATAATTGCCGAGAGCTGGGAATGCAGCAACATCACTGCAAGGTCCAACGAAAACATGAGCGCTCAGACGATCATACGGGTTGTAAACGAGCCAACTGTTTTGCTAGATTGGAGGCAAAACTGAAAGTGAGCCCCAAATGTCAGTAATAACCCCTAATTGCTCAGGAAACTGTGTGTGAACAATAGTTGAACAATAAAGCTGGTCTATAAACAGTGATGGAGGGAAATATCCAACTCTTTAGCTGCTAAATGTTCCCCTATATTCACCAGGTAGCTGCTAACTTTAACCGTGTACAGTAAAGTTTTTTTAAAGTTTTTCACCGAAAGCAACTTAAATATCTTGAATGCTAATATTTATGCAAGTATGCTAATCTACAAAAACCTCTCCCAGCACTTCATACCTCAATACACTTGTACTTGTCATCCACAAAACGAACCCCAACCCACCCCCTGCTGGAAACAGTAGATCTCTGAAAACACTGGTGTCATACTGGTCATTGATATCCAGCCTCTTCGCCGTGCATCTTTTCTCTTTGGGTGTCAGAAAGACCTATTGTTCCCCCCCCCCCTACACACACACACACACACAACCCTTGAACCCACCCATGGCTGACCTTGGTGTCAATCCCCTGCACCCCACCCTGCAACCCCTTCTCCAAGCCATTTTTCTCTGACTGCTGCATTATGGGAAACCCAGTGAGCAGAGGAAAAGACAGAGAGAGAAAAAGTTTGGGTGAGTGTGTGTATATAAATTTGTGTGTGAAGGGGGGGTGGGGGGGTGGGGGTCACATCCCCAATCAGTGATGTAAAACAGAACCATTGTCAGGGTGGCAGAAAAAAAAGAACCTGATTAATGCAACTGGGTGTTTGTTTGAGAGATGAAAGGGGATAAAAGAGGGGGAGGTGGGGGGAGCGAGAGAGCGAGGGAGGGAATGTAGAGAGAGAGAGAGAGAGAGAAGAATCAGGGCATGAGAAGGTTCTCGACGCATTCGAGGGTCTGTTCAACGTCCAGCGGAGGAGATCTGGGGGAGAAATATTTCACAGCTGACAAGTGTGTGTGTGTGTGTGTGTGTGTGCGTGAAGAGGTAGGGGTGTGGATGAGGGACAGGAACTGATGAAGTGTAACTGGAGTGTGTGTGTGTGTGTGTGCGTGTGCGTTCTGGGGTGGGGTGGGGTGCTGGAAATCTCTTATGTAACCTCCTCTCTGGGGAAGAAAAGAGGCGAGGGTCAGACCACGGGAGGAGAAGAGAAGGAGAAGAGAGGAGGAATGTCATGAGTGAGGAAAAAACGAGGGAGAAACAACTTTCCTTTTCTCTCTGTGTGAGGTATGCATGAGTATGTATGACTTTCAGCGACCTACTTCTCGCTGTTTGGGCCCCAACCCCCTTCTCTCCAGTTCTCTCCGTGCACCTTTTATAAACACCCTATCACATACTATTCCTATATATAAAATACATCTCCATGATGTCCATCTATCATACAAACACATTTCTCCTTTTCCTCAATGTCTTTCAGCCCTGGACTCAGCTGCACCAACCATCCCTAAATCCATCATTAAGTTTGTGTGTAAAGGCCTTCCTAGGTTCTTAGTGATCACTAGCTGTTTCAGAACAGTGATTTACTAAATCAGGAGCACCATTAAAACTTGATGAATGTCTTAACTGGTAAAGACTTTACTAGCAATATGTTAAAGTCAACTGCCAAAACATGGTTCAGTCAGTCACCACCTGTACTGCTGAAAACTCAACTCAACTTAACTCAACTGAAAATGGATCGAGCTTTCAAAAGTATCGGTAGAAATTTGTGGCCAACACTACTCATAACAACTTATGTCTGCGTCAGAACTAGTTTCTGTGGTGCAACCTATTTTAATTTATCGACGCATACAAAATCTCCACTTAGTAAAATAAACACTTACAAGTCATAGCTAGGCTAAGTTTGGAATTCAACCGACTCCTGCTCCTTCAACGCATCACTTCAGACGTAAAACTCATATCTCCTCTGCAAATACGACATGACGGCATTTGGAAAACTAACACAAGCTCAGCCTGGGCCTTGTAAATTGCCAGCACATCGTCCTGATTTCCTCTGAAGCCCATATGGTTGAATGTGATACATGTTTGGCCTTCAGCTTCACGCGTCCTGCCCAAAGCAATTCATCCAGACCTCTGCTTGGAAACCCAATGTCTTTTTCACAGTGTTTCATTTGCAGAGATTAAGCCCTCGCGTGCGCCATTATGAAACTTTTTTTTTTATGACGTGAAAGTGTTAAAGTTTCTATGAATAAATGAATCCAGCTCCAGGGGCCAGAGAGGCGGGGAGGTGGGGGTCTGTTGGCTACGGTTAGACCACAGGTTATTGCCAAAATCAAAATGTAGTTTGGTATTGAGTAACTGCTCTTGGGTGGCGTCACATTACTGAGGGATGTGTAATGTAATGTGTCATCCCCCAGGGTCCATCGAACAGTACACTGTAATAATGAAACAGGGTGAAGTCATTTTGGTTTTATTACATAATCTTATATAATTTGCCTTTTATTTAACTCATTTTGTGTTTGATACTAAGTCTGATTTGAAGTCAAAATTTACAATATTTTGTCGGCATTAGTTCTTTTGTTGTAAAATAACATATTTCCCATATGGTTCTCGTGTGCTAAATACACTGGTGGCACTTTCATGCTATTTCCCATCATGTGACCTCTGTGTGGGATGTTTGTATAAGCCAGCCCATATAACTGTACATATATATACACACATGATGACATATCATACAAAGTAGCTAGTTTTGAGCATGCCCCTGCCCTAAAGGCCCTGAAAGGTTCAAATGAAGACGCATGCTCATCTCTTTCTTTCTTATCACATCCAACGAGAGTTGTCTACTGCAACTCTTCTTTGCCAAGTTGAGCCAGGAGGAGCACATAAAGGTGGAGGTGTTAGACTTCCCTATTGTCTTTATCCCCTGCAGTGCTCAAGTATAAATTCTTGAAAAAAAAAAAAATTCAGCGGGATCTGTAATGATTGTCTGCTCAGTGCTCAGCTTGGCTTCATTAAAAGAGGCAGCGGAGAAGAGAGAAGGGGTTGAGGGGTAGATGGATGGAGGGGAGGAGGAGCTGATTCTCCTAAGCCCCATCAGTGTGTTTATGCTGTAACGGGGGGAGGAGGGGAGCCTAGCAGTGTGTGTGTGTGTGTGTGTGTGTGTGTGTGTGTGTGTGTGTGTGTGTGGGGGGGGGGGGGGGGGGGGGGGGAGCTAGATTGGAGGTTGGACCTTTTCTGACTGAGAGCCGTGCTCCACGGCCCATAATTAATGGTCCCTGATGGAGGTGGGGCTCGACAATAGAGCCTTTCAGCGGGGCTGCTGGGCCCCCGTCCCGTACCCGTCCTGGCCTGTCCTGCAGGCACATTGTTGCCCTGCTATAACTTCTGCCAGCTGGGCCTAGAGGGAAACTTCAACATAGTCGGGGCCAGAGACACTACGGCGCAGAATCCTGTGTGTGTGTCTGTCTGTGTGTGTGTGTGTGTGTGTGTGTGTGTGCGTGCACTAATGCTACTCACCAAATTGGATTACAGAGCTAAAAACATATGAGTAGAAAAGAGTGGAGACAGAGAAAGAGAGCAAAGAGGGAGCAACAATATGAAGCATATACACAGACACACTGGTTCATCATTATACTATAATATCTTTGAGTGATGGTGAATGAAATGCTTTTTAATCACTCAAAATTCTTGTTGTGCACAACACGCACTGTATCATATTTATGTATTATAAGTACACATATAAACAAAATATACAAAATTAAGTTCTTCAAACAAGAGGAAAAACTATGCCAATTAAATGAATTACATTTGTCTCTGGTGCAACACACTTTGAGATTCAAAGCCAGCAGTAGTGTATGACCATTTATTTTCAACATATACTGATGATCTCTAATCATATTTTCTGGCAATTTCTCACTTTTTAAAGTTTACAGGTCAATTAAAAGCTTAAATATCTGCTTGTTTTTTTCTCCCCAAAAACGTTGTGACAAACACTAGGGGTCAGTGTTCCTACGAGTTAAGAGAGTAGCAGCACAACCAGCACCCATCATCCCCCATGACTCAGACTGGCTCTCTGCTCTGTCACTGCAGGCCAAACCAACAGAAAGGCATTTGCCCCTGTAACGTCTGATGTAGCCTATCTAATGATGTCCTGTTACATAACTCCGCTCTCTTTTATGATTTTCTTATTTTATTATTCTCTGTTTTCTAATTATGTCTAGCCTATACTGGAATGCATCACAGAAACAGCTAAACATACCCAAACTGATTGAATCTCTCAGCCTAACCTTTCAGTCTAATCATATTGTTGGCCTCATGCATGGAAACATACATGTGGTTCTGTAAGGGTTTGTGTTTGCACGTAAGTGTTCATTTAATCCTCTGCAAGCATGTCTATGCATGCCTTGTGTGTGTAATAATAACTGCATCCACTATGGCCTGCTTATATTTAGAATGACCAATTCATGACATCCATACCAGCCTAATCTTACACCCCCTGCTGCCCACTTCAAATGGATTGGATGTTGGATGGACACAGGTTTGGTGCTGCAAGAGAATTCAAAGAAGAAATTCTTCAAATGTTATATATGTAACTCAACAGTCTCTTCTGACATGTTATGTTATGTTACAGTATATTATATTATGTCATGTCATGTTATGTTGCGGTATGATATGTATATATCATGTTATGTCATATCATATCATTTTACAGTTTTTTTATGTTAAGTTACAGTATGTTATGTCATGTAATGTTAGGCTATGTCATGTCACGCCATGCCATGTTATTTTGCAGTATGTATCTCATGTCCTTTTTTGCTATATTATGTTATGTCACATCATGTCATATCACATCCTGTTACAGTATGTAATATTAAATCATGTTATGTTCCATGTGATGTCCTGTTACAGTGCATCATCATATCATGTTGTATTTGGGTATGTCAATTCACTTTACGTTGCAGATGATGTTGCTAAATTTAAATATTTTACATGCAATTTTGTTATTATGCACAGTTTTACATTATGCCAGCTCATTACATTATGGACAAACTCTTCCATGAGAGCGAGAGCATTCCCGCTCTGCCATTGCCAATAAATTCGGATGCAGTGGATGGGATTTACCTTAGCTGAGAGGAGGAACAGGGTGGGACCTGGAGCCCCTTAATCTGCTCTGTGGAAGCCTTAATCCCATTACTGTGTGAGGGAGCAGGAGCCCCAGGACGCTTTACCTCACTGCCCACAGCCCAACGACAAAGTTCGGTGCTGGCCTTTGATGTGGAAGTTGACCTAAAGGGACTCTCGTCTGGGTTCCTGGAGACGTGACAGCAGCAGCATCAGTGACAGACCAGCAGTCATATCAGTGTAAGGACAGGAGCATTTCCACATGGAACAGTGATACATGAACATTTGGAGAAATCAAGCAGCTAGAAAACAAACTGTGGTTCACTGCACACATGCAACTTATTTAGCCACTTAGTATACTTTTGAGTTTTAAAATTGCGTTATTGTAGAGGCAATTCAAATCTGACAGAGCAAAATATTTCCATTTTCCAATGAAAATGGAAATAATTAAGGAATGTGTTGAATCAAATTACATTATCATCATACACTGCAGCTGGCCCCTTATACCGGGATAACAGCCATTCAGTGGATCTCAAGTTATAAGAAGATTCAGAGTTACAAAGCCATTATCACATTAAATATAACATGTTAGAAAACGTCTCTTTCCATTGGATGTGAGTTCAATCCAACCAAAATACTTTTTCTGTTTTTATAGGAAATAATAGCCATCACATATCCTGGATCCAGCCCAGTGTATTGTTTGTTTCTGTTTCCACTCATATTCACTGTGAAGCCACACAGCCATTTGAATTTCCTCTCATGGTGCTGTTGTGTTTGGGGCTGCTTTTTCTGAATTTTGTGTCACTTTGGCCTTTGATGTTTCCAATTCCATGCCTCTTTTATTTGTTAGCGGTCACAACTGCAAGAAGTCACTCTGCTCACATATAAAATTGTACATAAAAAGCCATTACTGGTCCCAACAGTTTACAAATTTCTCTATTCTCTCCTGTATGTATGTCTCACTGCAAGGCCCTGCATGCACCAGCTCGTCAGTCTGTACTGCAATGGAAGGTGTGTATGTGTGTGTGTGTGTGTGTGTGTGTGTGTGTGTGTGTGTGTGAACAATATCTGCAGCTACATGCCTTCCAATATATCCTTTATGTGAGTTTGTGCCAGCACACAAACCTGTTTACGTGAGGATGTGTTGGCTGATCTGCCAAAGGGGAAGGCAGTCTGTCTTGTGGGTGACAGGTCTCAACCCGTCTGTGTGTAGGTGTGTGTAGGTGTGTGTGTGCAAGTGTGAGAGTGTGTGTCTGTGACTGGAGACCTATGCTGATGACTGGAGGTTCAGCAGCAGGTATCAGCCTGTGAGGGAGTCGGGGGAAGTGTGGGAGCAAAGGTTGGGCACAGGCTGATTTGTACAGTTTGCCTAGGACTAAGTGTGGATTACTGATCTTGGATTGTATCTTTGTATTCATGTATTCCTGTTAGTTTATCTGTGTCAACATGTTCATGTGCATTTACTCTCCGTCAGTTATTTTGGGGTCAAGCAGGAGTCACACAGTGATATAACTCATTAAATCCCCATCTCCTTCAAGTTAACGGCAGAAAAGATCACCATCCTCCTATTCTTCTCCTCGTCCTTCTCTTCTCCAATTCCATGCTGTACCCACAATCCTTTGCAATCCTCTCAGGTCCTTCAAAGGATGGCATTACACTCTGTGTCCGCGTGGATTTGGGTGGTTGAAGGTATTTGAGTCTATGGTTACAGAGCTGCGGCCGTGCCGAGCACGCCGGCAGATGCTAACTTTAGCGTAATGTGTACATGCGGTGCTTGTATATCCAACCACAAATGTACAGGCTGGGGCTTTTCTTTTGTTCAAGCCAAAGCAAAGCGGAGCTAAGGGATGCGTGGAGGAGATATATATGTATGTGTTTTGTGAAAGGGATAACTAAATTGCGGTAAGGCTGTCTCTGCATCAGACAAGGTCATTCACTTGGTTTACATAAGCATTTAAGGGTTTGTGGCCTCCACTTCCCCCTCTCAGTCTTGACATTATCCGCCAACTAGGTCAGAGTTTCTCAACCACCACGAACCAAAAACGGGTTTTTGGGAAATCCTGACAGGGTTGCAGAGAAGGAGAAATATAATGGGAGAATATTGTGCTATCCTTTCATAGTCCTAGTGTTATTCATAATATCTTGGAATTTAGGCGCCATCGGCAGGTTTGCTCAATGTATGCTCACATGTAGAGGGACATTATGAATTACCTACATCTAGGTCACAATCTTGTGGCCAAGATAGCGTTCGGGGCCTGATGAAAAAGCATTTAACAACCTCTGATGTGGGTTACTGACCTTCATGAAATTTGTGCTTGCGCATGCACAGTTGCTTTAATGTGTCAGTCTGTGCACACGGGTGTGAAGCCTTACATTTGAGGCAGGTGATAGAGAGCAAGTGAGAAGGCACAGTAAGAGGTCAGCGTCTTACTAAGAAGAGATACTTGTGCTTGAGGAAATCTCAACATGCCTTGTTGTGTGCACGCGCTCATTTTTTGTCTGCCCATGCGTCCTTTCTCAGGCTTGTGCACACCCACATACAGCGTGCACTTGGTTCCAATTGTCTGTCCTGTCTGCCCACATTAGCGGCCTGTTTGTTCCACAGGCCTGATGCTTGTCCCGGGCCCCCTCAAGGACAAGCCCAGCCCAAGATGGGGGAAAGGATGTTAGGAAGGGACGACAACAGAGGGTGGGTGGTGGTGGGGAAAGTGTGTGTGTGTGTGTGTGTGTGTGTGGGGGGGGGGGGTGTCTTGCCATGGTGCCTGGTCCCTAATGGGATCAGAGGGGAGCGGCAGAGTAAGGGGGATAAGGTCAAGCTGAGGGGCTGCCAACTCTGGTTAACCACAAGTGGACCCGACTCCAGCAGGACAGGTGCTCTCTCACGCCATCGCTCCCACTCTCCTTTTACCCCACTTTCCCTCTCCACCTCCAACTCATTTTTCTCTCATTTTATTGTGCTTTTCTCCCCCCTCCCTCCCCCAAACGCTCCTTCTGTCTCCTGTCAGCACTCCATGATGCAATTCTTCAAGGTTTTACTTAAAATGTAAAAACATATTGCTGTCTGAGTAGCAGAAGAAAGTTTCGCAGCAAAAAGCTGGATACTGCCCTGACTGCATTGCAGCATAAACACTCAACAATGGAAATTGTTTGGGAGTTTGCAGTGTGAATAGAAATCGGAAGGCAGGAGGATCTTGTTGGCCTTATTAGTCCTCCTACATTTGTGTGCATTTTGTCTTGACCCAAATACAGACCCATCTCAAAGCACAATTGTGTCATACGAATAAATGCTTTGTTAAATGCAAAATGGTATGTTGCAACTGGACACCACTTAGTGTGAGACACTTTGATGTAGTCTCTAAGCAGCAGCCGCCAGTAGACCAATTTTCTGCGGGCGGTAAAGAAGAGGCAGTACCAAGCACCAGCCATGAGCCCATAACTCCAGAGTGGGCAGTGCTCAATGTTAAAGACAATCAGGACACTTTTGTTTTGTAGGCAGGGGGAACTATAATTTATTTTTTTTCATTTGATTTAGTGTCAGAGGCAGTATCAAGGTTGTAACAAGGTTGTAGAGAATAGTGCACTATGGCAGACTTACATAGTAAAGCTATATCTCCAGTACGATAGGTTGTGAACTTGTCGGCTGGTCTGAGGCATTAAACTCCCGGGTTGAAAATGAGTCCCACTTGTTTCGTATTTATTTAATCGCCAGTTCTTTGTGTACATTGCTCACTGTGTTTGTCTGTGCTCCTCTGATCTGTGGAGTTCCTCAAAGCTCAATCCAGGAACATTTGTTATTCTCCCTTTACATGCTCCTTTTAGGAATCATGTCAGTTTGGCAGTGTCTGTTATGGCTATGCCGATGATGTCCAGTTTTAGGTATTTGTGAAACCTGGAGAACTTTCAAAGTTGGCCATTTTATAAAATAACCTTAAAATTATTGCCTATTTGTCTCATTGTTTTCTGCAGTTAAATGTTTTTGACTCTCCCCCAAATCTTTGAAATTTTACTCCCCCTGGTTTTAAGTCATTTTCCAGACACCTAGGGACAGTTTTTGATTCCTAGTTAAACTGTGAGAAAAATCTTAAGTTGGTTATTCAGTCCTCTTGTTTTCTATCAAGTAATATTAATAACAATGCCCCTATTCACCTTCCCAACAGCTTAAACAAATCATCACCAATTTTTTTTGTGTGTATTTAATCTGTTAAACTGGCTTACTGTCAGATTTAGGACTGAATCCACAATGAAAAATTTGGCTCCACAATACTGTACATCAGTGAGTTGCTGATCCCACACATGTCCACTAGGTCTTTGCCCTAATTTGTTCTTATTCTTTATCATATTTGGGGGTCATTTTTTTATTCTTTGAAGTCTTTTTTGTAACACCGAAGCAAAAAAATTTAACCCTGGTTTTGAAAAAGTGCCATATGTAAGTATGTATGTTTACTAACTTGTTAAGTGTGTCACAAGATCACCCAGATCTTGACACATCATGTGGCCTACTTGATATTTAGCCACAGAAAGGTCACCTCCCTCTTTGTCAACTCACTAAAACTTTTACAAAAGTTAGTGCAGCACTTAAAACCAACCTCATCATCACTGAATCTAAGCAGAAATCTAATCTGATCTCTAGAGTGATCACTTCTACTTCTGCAAAATGGAAACTAGTGTGCGGGGTGTACTTGAGCTGACAGCTTTATGCTGCTGGTACATGTATCAAGGAGGAGGAGTACATGGGAGGAGAAGGCTGTCAATCATTAAACACTGAACGGCCGTAGCCTTTTTTTTTTTGCAAGATTAAGTTCCAGAGTAGATTTTCCCATGTCAGACAGCAGAGTGATGCAGGGTGGTTGTGCAAAAGGAATGCACCTTTCTCTTTGTGTGTGTTTGTTGCCTGGAGTTTGCACGGTAGCTTGTCAGTGCACGCATGCACCGTATGCCCGCATCTGTGTGCGAAGGCCTGCAGATGCTTGCAGCACTTGGGGTGTGTTAGAGTACACAGTAGCAAGCACCATCAGCCTTCTGCACGTTTTAATCTGCGCTCGGGCAGGAAGGGTTAGCACAAGACTGGAGGGGGAAACAGCTCAGCACAACACATTTGGGGTTACAGCATTTACAGTTGTGTCAACATGAGCCGAAAGAGTTGAAAGAGAGGCAGAGAGGTAGAGACGGAGTGTATTTGTATGTTGGAGAGGAAGCCACCGTGGTGAGATAAACAGCTCTTATCTGTGGGTGCGAGCATACTGCAGGGCTGGTTGAGAAACCACAGTGTACGTAAGAGAGCAGACAGGTACACAGGCTGAGTGCGCTGATGTGAGGGAGATGAGACACACCGATTAGCACACCAGCTGTCTTACATACACACACAGTCACATACAATCTGACATACATATGAACGCTCTCCACAGACCAAAAAACAATGCATATAAACATGATTGCACACTTTGTGTATCTCACTTATCCATCACCTTAAAGCCACCTAATGAGATTAGACGACATATGCCTGTTGGTGGTTTTTAATTTCCATGCTTCTATTTAAGTTTGCAAGTGTGTGTGTGTGTGTGTGATTTTGCATCAGTCTGTCATGCCTTCTTGTTTGTGTGTATGTTTTTGTATGTGTCTTTGTTAGGTAGCACTTGGTACACGATGTTCTTTGCCACTTTGCATGCGCATGTGACTTGACAGTATGTGTCTGTGTTGCCTGCTGACTACTGTACATCACTATTAGTCTTTTTTGTTTCAGTGATGGTGCTCTGATGTCACTGCTGTGTTGTATTGATGCTGCTATTCTCACTTCAAAGTCAAACACTGTACTCTCAAGTCTTTTTTCCTAAAACTGCTGAAAGAAATATTTGTACATTGACAATGGAATCTTTTAACTCATTGTTTTGCAATGAGTTAAAAGGTGCAGCTAAAGCCACGTAAACAGCCAGATATGTCCCTCAGGAGTTGACCAAAGACCAAAACAGAGCAAAAAGGAGGGTCAATATTGGACTAACACATTAGCCATATCACCACAATAGGGTGATAATATGCCGATGTTGTGTTATGAAAATCAGTTAATGCAGTCGATGAAGTTTGAGTTTCTCTTGATAGCACTCTGTCTGTGGGGCCATGCTGTCATCATATTGTACTGGCCAGGTGTAAAAAGACAGATGGATTGAGCCTATAGCCTCAGACTGCACCAGACGTTTGACTACCTTTGAAAGTAGGTTGAAATCTTTCCACTACCTTTGACTAGCCCTGATCCAGGACCATTGTGAACTTTGACCCCTGTTGATATCATCGGGGTTATCTTGGATCAGCCTTGAGACAAATTTAAACAGAACAAAACCAAAAGCCTGTGTTACCAACTGGGGACATGGCGCTTAAAAGATATGTGCATTTAGCAGGCAGTGAGCATCCAATGAAAGAAGCTATCAAGTTGCATTATGGGAGGTGTAGGATCCAGTGTTCTGTCCTTTCACTTGAACTTGAAGGACCATGGAACCATGGAAATATGCAGATTATTATTTTAGCTGGTACATGCCCATTTCCACAGTGAGCCTGTGTGTGAATTGCACCTACGTCACAGCTTCTTGCTTCATAGCACCTCCCATTTCATCTGTACAGTGGATGAATGAGTCATCCCAGCTCGGCTCAGGCTCGGTACAAACTGTCCTCGTTCACAACAAATGTCTTACCTAACCATCCAACCAGGGGCAGCGATGCACCAGAGGCTTAGCGAGTGTCCAATAGCAGGCGGTAATAGATCACCGCTGTGTTTTCCCAGGGAGCAAAGGGCAACTTGATGGGTGTCTGAGGTGGGGAAGCACGTGTGTGTTTCTCATTCATCTCTCTGGCCCTGTTTGCCTACAATGAGCCTGACTGACTGACAGCATGCACCCACACAGTGGACGTACACAGTGTGTATATGATTTGAGCACTGGCCATGCACAACCTCGGACAGATCATGTACACTTAAGTACACAGCAACACAGAAAAAATGGATAAACCCACATGCACAGATGGGGATGTAAACAGACCTGGGGACAGATACATACACACACACACACACACACACACACAGTTTCCACAATCTGCACGCACATATACACAAGCACTTATTTCAAGTGATCTCTCTGTCCCACATTTGCCAGTGCAGGTACAGGAAGTGTGCCTGTATTTGTAGTGTTTTGTGCTAACAGTGTGGTTTTGTATGTGTGATATCAGCATAATCTCTGCTCATACGGGTCCACATGGGCTCACTGTTCTTTTCCACATCTCCTTGCAGAAAAACAGTGTGCAGCAAGGGTGTACTGCAGCAAGGTGTTTGTGAATGCCCTGTGAAGAACGTGCGCCCTCTGCTCCACCACATCACTGACACCACGGCACTCCGGTGTGTGTGTGTGGGTGTGTGGGTGTGTGTGTGTGTGTGTGTGTGTGTGTGTGTGTGTGTATGTTTGTGTGTGTGTGTGATGTGGTTTCATCCAAGCAAACATCACAGAGGTTTCCAGTCATTCTGCTCAGCAACCAGACTTACCAACAGATAAAGGAACTTATTGTTTTGATGTTATCGTAACCCATCTTCATCTCTCTCTGTTTCCTTTTCTTGCTTTCTCTCTTTCCTTTTGAAAAAAAATCACTACAGTGTTTATGGAAGTTTCCTATTAAACAGAGGAACATGAGATTATAGCAACCTTATCACATGTTATGGTATTTGTCATGTGTTATGGAATCATAATGTTCCTGTGTGGGTAGTTTCTGTGTGCCACTCAATAACAAATCAATAACAACATCATATGTGAAGTTTTTGTATTAGTTTGTATGATTTCTGTGATATTCTTATTGGAATTAAGAATTTAGACACAAAATTTCTGCTTTATTATGGGGTTATTTTAGTTAATTGTTGTTGGGATGCTTTCTTTTTCCATCTCTTTTTCTTTTTCTCTGTTTCTTTTTCCGTTGCCCCTGCCTCTCTATCTCTCTCTCTCTCTCTCTCTCTCTCTCTCTCTCTCTCTCTCTCTCTCTCGCGCGCTCCCACCATCGTTCTCGCACGCACAGCGGAGCATGTTGCACAGTTGCCAATGCTGCTGCAGGGAAACCAAACCAGAGCTCTTTTGAAGAGGTTTCCTCCAGCAACGCGAAGACAAACACCACAGGTGATTTGCACAAGTTGTGGGGTGACAGTGACTGGAGAGCACATGGTTTACAGGCTTTTCTTTAAAAAAAAAAAAAAGACACAAAGTTCATGGTTTTCATCCAAATTTCATATAAACGCCCCGTGTTGTAGATCAAAGAGGTGCTGCTCGACTTGACATGTGAGAAAACCACTATTTTGAATATCTCCTACACGGCTCAAACACCCTGAACAGACTCCCTCACTTACAGTAATTCATTATTTGGAACAGCCAGTTGACTCAGTCACTAATGGGAAATCATCAGTTTTTCATCTCGGATATTTAAGCTGGGTACTGTCTATTAGCACGTGTTCTATGAACTTAACTAATTGTTTCCAAAGGAGCTCAGCTTTTACAGTAAATACACTTTTGTCCCTTGTGGCTTTTACTCCTACAACTTAGGACCAAGTTGTGTTCTTCTTCTGCATCACTGCCATAGAGACTTATTATCTCCAAAATTTGACATGGTTTATTGTGCGGAATATCTTTGTACTCATTCACATTTTATTTCATACAGCTTTGGGTATCTGTCATGAATAAAGTTATTGAAGGAGCAGTCTGAATCATTTCACTCAATCAGGAATGACATCAAGTTGATCTGTGGGGCCGATAGGCCTATTTCAGAGGAAGTAGTTTAACATATCATAGCGCGGGTGCATTCAATAACATAAAGGATAGCTGAATTCCATTCAGGTGTTGCAGTTCCAGGGCTCTGGTGTATTACACCTGGGCCATTAACACTGATTACTGGGGCACTTAAATGGAACAGAGCCTTCATAAATGTTATTAATTACACCGGTGCTGTCAGACAATTTAAAACATTTCACAAAAAATTTGACACATTGCATTTTGCGATCGTTCTGGCCACCATCAGAAAAGAAAAAGTGACACAACAAAAGAGGCGGGCAGGCGGTCCTGAGTTTGGGGGAGGAGGAAGGGGGGTGGGGGTTCTCCGCTCCTTCAACGAGGCTGTTTCTCCTCACTCCGCCTTTGATGTGCAGCGGTACACCAAGATTCTGTCAAGTGCACGGGTGGGGAAGAGTGTCAGTGTGTGTGTGTGTGTGTGTGTGTGTGTGTGTGTGTGTGGATGGATGGGGTTGGGGGGCGTGAAAAGCAAACTTGATGGGCTTCGGAAGTGCGGCTAAAAAGAGGCACAGCTGGACTGATGGGAAGGATGAAAGCCTCCTCTTCTCCCCCGCAACACACACACACCATAAATACACACACACACACACACACAGTGAAAGTTTCCTCTCTCTCTTCCGTCTCACCCACACACACACTCTGCAGAAATGCACACATACTTGCACACAGACAAACATACTCCTACAGATTCCCCCTCTGTCTCTTTCTCTGTCACACACACACACACACACATGGTTCCCTGGTGTTGTTGTCAGTCATACTGGGCTCGTAAAAAGCCCCTCTGTTCGAGCTCCACCCCTCATACTCCTCTAATGGTCAGGTGTTTCGCTTCTTACCCACAGAAATCAATCACCAGTCTGCTAGTTGTCTAGTTGCCTGAATGGTGTTTGCGTGTGTGTGTGTGGGGAGGGTGTGTGTGTTTGTGTGTGTCTTTTTCTCCCTTTGACTTTATAACTGTAGGTGAGTTATTGCGAAGCCGATATCACTCTTAGAAAAGAGAGTGCCGTCTGCAGAGAAATGACTCACTGCAGTTTAAACAGTTTCTCACTCGGCTCATTGTTCCTTCCCTTGCTATCTCCCAGATTCAAAACATTCGTCTCAGACAGGCATGTGAGTCATTACCTTCAACCCACAGATTGATTTGCTTTTAGCCAATTCTTTAATTTGTTGATTTATCTTGCTAGAGCTGCAGGCCAACCAAATGAAAAACTAACCAAAAGCTTTTCATCTCAGTTGCATTCAAAGAAATGAAAAATACTTTTAAAGACACTGAGATGAGGAGATTTCTGAGAAACACCTTTGCTAACATGCAGGTCTGTGTGCAAAGGTAGGAAGTTGGTAAACTATAGATGAACATTGTAGAGTATTAGTTGTAATTTCAGACCTCAGTGTGTGTTTTGACTTGTAAAATTGGTCAAAATTGTAATTAACAAAAAAGAATAGAGATGGAGTAGTGCCCCCCACATTAGTGTTCTTAAGCGGATGTGAAATTGCGGTACAGTCTGACACTGTCGATACTGGTGATTTTTTAATTGGTCTAATATCTGTGTGGGCAGCCACTTAAAATAGTTTGTTATATTACATCAATTCCAACCAAGCGGCAACCTCCGGTTCTGAAAAGTGAAGCCAATGAGGAAGTGCGTTAAACCTGCATTCTCTCTAATGGCCAGCAGGGAGCGACTCCACTGGTTGCAAAAAGAAGTCAGATTGTAGAGTATTTAATAAGAAAATGATTGTACCTCTTACTTGATTTATTACCTCAATAAACATTCTTCAAATGAGTTTATTGTCTCAGTCGCTAGTTTCAATTTTTCTTCAGTATAGCAGGATGTTCATTTTGTGAATTATGATCCCATTTAGAATAAAATGAGGGCTGAGGGTACAGGACTACCTTTTGCTGTTTTGACACTCTGGTCACAACTGTCGTGATAAAGTTAATGACCTATTGTCAATTCCTTTGGAAACGTCCACCTGGAGGCTTGAAGCGTAGACCCTGTTTCCTCTAGCACAATAGCTGTATTATTACAGTTTATATTTCCCAACACAAAAAGTAAGAGAATTCAAAGTTTGTTCAACTGTAAATGTATGAACAGTGTGTGAGCAGATAACTTCTAGCCTGGGAACCAGACAAATCTGCGAGCTCATGTTTTATTTGCTCCAGCAGATATGTCTGGGCCCCCTCCCATTCATGAATAGATTTCCACTGGTCCTGCAAGTGAATATATAATATGGGGCGAGTTTGTTACGATGACTGACAGAGGAGGCATTTTCATAAATGACCAACCAAGATAGCTGCCCCTGATGTGGAACGGTCTGTTGAATCCACTATCACGTCAGTATCAAAACGAACTGGACAACTGCACTTAAAGCTCTTGTTGATGAGATAGATGTGTTTGCCATACTTCTGGCAGGACAACGTTTCGTTTCTCTGATTGGTTGTAGGTCCATACCATAGTGTCCAGAGGCATTTTGATGTTAAAAACCCCATGGAAATCGAAAATGAACTGAGAGGCCAGGATGCCAGGCTAGATAACTTCAAACTCTTGCTTGAGGACATTTTAGCTCTTGTTTGACATGACAATCAAACCCGCAAGAATACAATTTATTTTCTGAGTTATAAGCTTAAAACAAATCCCCCCTGACAGGTTATTTTGACTTGTCTGAAGAAAAATAGGATTTAAGGACTAGACTACATGACTTTATCAGTTGGCTGGTTTTCCAGCCTGGTGTCCAGGCTGGCACATGGACACTACCAGGTGCCCACTTCTCAGGGCCAGACAACACTGTTAAGCCCTGCCACCTTTCACTCACTTTAATAGGTGACGGCGTGAATGCCTGATGGCATAACACCAGCCTTTGATGGGCAGCAGGCCTGGACGAACAGAACCTCTTATAAAACCGAGAGAAAGGATAGAGAGAGAGTTATAAAATGAAAAGGCTGGCACCGTAAAGCACCGCTCCAAAACAGAGGGAAGGCAGAGAATCACCAAAACAAGTTACCCACCCTCACCCTCACACACACACACACACACACACACACACACATACATACACTCACACTCATCAGCCTGCCAGCCCCCGACATTTACATTAGAAGAGGAAGGACACAGTGGGCCTGTGGAGGAATAGAGGGATGGGGAGGAGAGGTTGGACACGCTATTGGGAGGTTGTAAACACTGTAAGACAGTATCTCCATGGAAGCCCGCAGACTGCTCTGAGGCATCTCACCCCCCCCTCCATCCAGCCGCCAGCCCCCCAGCCTTTCCAAAGCCAAGTACCCTGACCGCCGGGCCCCAAAAAAGGCCCCTCGCCTCGCCTGCCAGCCTGGCTGTCCAGCACAGCAGATGTGCACAGAGGAGTGGCCTTGGATGACTGGATCCCCTGGGCTTTACAGAGGGCGAGGGAGGAGGAGAGGCGGTGAGAGTGGCCTTGACAGAGGGCTTGTATGACCAAGGTCCTGTGTTTGTGGACATCTTATATTTACTGCAGGTGTCCGTTTGGGGACATACACGTACATATGTGCATGTTTGTGGATGTATTTCCATGTGGCATCCCTTTTCTTCTTAGTAAATGCCACACGCCACTTGCTTTACACCCGTCAGAAAGGTTGTTTAATTTTGATGTCTTTAAAGCTGCTATCGTTATGATTACTTTTATAATAAGAATGGATCAAAGGACTAAAAGTTATGTGAAAGGGGTTGCTCCCACAGAGAACTGTCATCTAACTTTGCAGATTCCCCTCAACTTTACAATCCTTTTTAGCATCTTTTAACTTATTGTTTTGGTTTTAGGGCCCATTACTTTACTGTTTAGGTTCACCTTCACTGCTCTTTATTTCAGACAATGTAAGCAGCAGTTTTTAGCAATAAAACCTTTGATAAACCCACTGTACGCTACCTGTCCAACACACAAAGTTAGAACCAGGCTGGTGAACATAACAGACCTAAACAGATCTGTGACCTAAAGGAGAGTGTATATACCTACATACTAAATACGGCACTGTTTGCTAACACATTTGCTGTACCAACTTCACAAGCTCATTATATGTCATTGTGTGTCTACCGTTTTTTACGTAAAAAATAATTAATGTTTCCTTAAGTTAGCTAGGTTTGTCTCAAAAGCTTAAAAAAAGGAGAATCTTTTGTGTTTGTCCAGTTTTTTTAAGGCTGTCACTGTGTTGTCAGCCAAGGGACTGCAGACGAAAAATTAGCTTTACGCTAAATCTGATGCAATACATCACATGGTAACATTTCTATTTAATATTGTACCTAACCCCTTACAAATAAAATCATAATAAAAAAACATATAGGATGTATTAGAAACATATGAATTCTGCTATAGACATGTGCATCTTGTCTATATACATTTGTGGGGCCCTGGTAGTCTGGACACATTTGTATGCATGACACAATAATAAGTCTTCATCATCATCAGTGTCTTGAAAATCATCTCTGGACCAGTCGTTATAGCCAAGCTGCCAGACACCTGTTGGATTTGAATGTAAATTTGAACTTCCATCTGTTGTGCTGGGCAGCAAGGCTGGCAAAACTTCAAATCGTTGCTATATGTGGACTGTGTGTGTGTGTGTGTGTGTGTGTGTGCGTTTCTATGTGTGATCAGAGGGCATACAGCAAGCTATACAGCTCTTGAACTGCACCCCGCTCCTCTGTAAAGGAAGGATAGGAAGAGGAGGGGGGCGAGGAAAACAGGTGGATTTAAATTGTGTTCTGGCTTGAATGAGCCTCCTTTGAGCCTGTGGTCCCATTATACAGCAGCTATTATGTGACCCTCAGTAGTCAAGCCACTACACGGAAGTTCCTTTACAAACAGACAGGAAGACGGACACACTGATACTTAACGACAGTGTGACAGACAGGCAGACATGTTCTTGTTCAACTTTTATTTTACCTTCTAAATTTTCAGTTGACGCGTTCTTTATTCTTCAAGATAATTCTGAAAGCAAAATCAAAGTTTTGAGGGGTTGCAATATGGTTAGCAACAGTGTCATCACACAACTATATCACACCTAGTGTTAAGGATTGTTCCCACTGCTCTTGTCTCGTATCTGTATTTATCTCACGGGGGGCGGACATGGGATGGAGTTGCTGGTAGATGGGTGGATGCCCTGTAAAACAGATTCCTATTCACCAGCTCTGTATAAAGGCCTTTTATTGGGAACTCTGTTCGTTAGCCCTCTCACCTCCTGTATTCGCCACTTCACTCACGGAGAGAGAGTGGGAAGCAGTTGAAAGATACACATGAGGAGGGAGCGGGAGGGAAGTAAAAGGGTAGTTTAGGAAAAAACAGGCCTTCAGGGCTTTTTTTTTTTTACACACAATAGACAGAGTTAGAGAGCGAGGGAGGGAGATTGAATGCTCAGAGGGAGTACAAGAGAAAAAGAGAGAGGGTTTACAGAGCTGGAGCGGGCAGCGCCTGCCAGGCGCTGAGGAATTCATGGTCGATTTGTCCTTGTTCGTGGCCGGTTTGCAATAAAAAAGAGCTGAAGGGGAGAAGGGGCTGGACCGGGCTGGGGGCAAGCAACAGATTGCAGATGCCTCTATTGGAGAGGGCTCCTTGTGAAAAAGTAGGTCCCCCTCTCTGAGTCCCGAGCCACCCTTTAGAGAAAAGAGCCCTTCTCTACTGTAAAGGAGCGCTCAGGACATTGTGGAGCTTGTCAATGGCTCTCGGCTGGGGCACCGGGAGAATACAAGGAGGCCCAGTGTTCATCGCTGCGGCTCCTTCTATAGAGGCCAGAACTGTAATGGGGGCCCCGGGGGCTCTACAGGGAGTTTAGAGGGCCCAGTTTCAATGGAGACCAAGTCTTTTTAACTGGTACATTGTGCGGCTCTGTCTGTCCTAGAGATGGGAGAGAGGGAAATTCCTATGCAGATCAAACAGAATGTCTTCATTTCCAAATGAACGTGGGATGGACGAAATTTGGAGGGACACAGTTTGAGACATTGAGGGGGTATTGTTAGTGTAGAGAGGCAGGGGGTTAGGTAGGTGTGTGTATGAGTGTATTCGTGTGTGTGTGTGTGTGTGTGCGTGTGTGTGTGTGTGTCAAGTGTTGTTACCGCAGACGGTGGTCAGCAACCGGTCCATTTCAGGTGAGATTAGAGCCAATCACGGCCTGTTAAAGCGCCTGTCAATCAACACAGTGGACCACTGGACCCAGGGCAACCTCCAGCTGTTTTCCAGTGTGTGTGTGTACACTCTGTGCGCTGATGCTGTGTGACTGTGTTAGGTAAGGTCAGTCATGAGTTGTTACGCTTCTGTTTTCCCATGAAATCATTATTAAATAGCATATGTAACCTTTTCAAACAGAGTATAATCACTTATAGCATTGAGACAGACACACACAAACACAGAGCGCTAGCATTTCAGTCATTCAGGACTTGGTTACCCGCAACTTAGAAAAGACAAACTTTACACAGTCACCATGACCGCTGCAGAATGCTGTAGAAAATGTAGCTGATAAACAAAGTGCCATCCAATGATGCGGCAGTAGGATTTCCCCTAACCTCAACCAGTGGTCTGAATACACAGCAGGACTATAGGCCTTTATATGTCTCTGTCTGTCTCTACTATCGGACTGTATGTACGCCACGCTCTGTGGAAAGTCACATATAAAATGCAGAGGGATAATTCCGGTTTATTCCAATTTGGGTCTTATTTTCGTAGTTTTGGCCACTGGTTGTGGTGACATGGTATTGACCAAGTGAACTGCTGATGTCTGGGAACATGCCAACATCACTCAAACAACGACAGGTTAGGAAACACAAGCAGTCTGATGATAAAAAGAGTGTAGTCATATCACATAAACTGAAAATGAGCGCATCTTAAACATTGGTAATATGAATTTGTGCGGTGAGGACTTTCAGTCACTGTTAGATCATCCGACAAACGGTTTGGTTGAAGTATACTGACATCCGTTGTGAGTGAACACATAGGCGTCGTTGTTGGGGACTAGTCACTATACATTGCTATTGGCTGTTTTACTCTTCATTTAAAATGTATCTATATTTTATCGATTGGTGATTGGCCCCAAAAATCCTGATCGGAGCACCATCAGTCAAAACCTACTGGGGGCTGTGGGACGACACAAAGAATGTTAAATATAGAAACGGACCCAGTGTAGCCCACAGTTAATACTCTATACATTCCTCTATTTAACATATTTTATCTTGTTGTTGCACTCTTAAAACACAAAGCAATTACTTTTGGGAATCCAATTTTATCATAATACATAAACATAACATAAACAATAGCTAATCCTAAGAAAAGAGGATCCAAGTCGTTGGTTGTAATAAATTGGAAGTGTCCTTTAACTCTCTGAAAATCAATAAACAGCGGTCCCACTCTGAAAACAAACTCTTTACACTGCAATCATGTGATACACAACTGTACTTCTGAAGCTATTGTAAGTTGTTGAAGCTATTCTAAATTGAACATACACACACACACACACACACACACACACACACACAAACACTAAATCCCTGGTTGAAATGGTCACCATCCATGAACTCCTGAACAGGAACTGGCTCTTCCTGCAGAGCTCCCTCATCTCGCCAGCTGTCTGTGATGCGTTTGCATGTGTGAGCTCTGTCTATGCATGCGGCAGAGATACAGGGAGATGAGAGAGCGCGACACCTCTGACTGCCGGGTTCCTCCAATTGTTAGGCAGGAAGCCCGCTCCAATGCGAGATAAAAGAGAAACGAGAAGGAAAACAGCGAAGAAAAGCCGGGGGGGGGGGGACAGGGAGTGTGCAGAAGTGCTCGCTCACCGCGGGGAGACAGTGGGGCAAAGGTGAGGGTCGTGGAACAACAGAGAGCCTGTGAGCAACAACAAGAATAACAGCAGCATGAGTCAGAACTGCGGTTGAGAGGCTGTGCTGAGGAGAGAGACCCCACATTGACGCACGGTCTCATGACATCTGCTCACTACCTGTAGGGTTCACACGCACACACACACACACACGTATACCACAAAGTACGTACAAAAAAATGTGTGTCAAAATGGTAATCATCTTACCTGGAGTTATGGAAGTTTTTGCATTATCTTTAAGATATCTGTGGCTTTTGCTCTTTTTCATACATTCATACATGCTACATGTCCTCACAGAGATACTATTAAAAAGAGGAATATATTAACAAAGGAACATAACATTTGGGTAAGAGTTTAACGTGCAGTCTGTGAATATACCCTGTTACATCTATTTTCCCAAGATATAGTACAGCTCTTGCTCTTTTACGTCATTTCATCTGCTTTACCAAACCAAACTACGAAACTACATGAGTATCGAAACTGAGAACAATGACAAGCATTTACCTCCTGTCCCTAAAAAGAATTGTTATTGTGCATAAGTACTGATTCTGCATATGTGCAATATCCTTATTTATGTTGTATTAGTAAGTGCCCCACGCACTGGAATCTCCTGTGTAATCTTTATTAGCAGTGAAGTTTTGATGAAATAAAAGGTCATTCTCACCAAACCCTGTGTGGGTAAGCTACTTGACTCAAAGTTAAATGAGAAGCAGTAGAAACCCGGGAGGATTTGAGAGTCAAACAATGATTTCAACTAATTCACAAATGCATATTAGTCTGGAACCTCTCAGTTCATCAATGGGCAGAGACAAACAATCAGAGCAACGAAGCGTCATCCTGTCGGACAGTACTTCCTGTCATAAGTTCGGCAAACACATATTTCTTATCAATATAAAGTTTGAGTGCAGTTGTTTGTTCTTCTTTTAGAGAAAATGTACCTCCCAGTCCGATTAATACTGCCGCTTCTTTTTGTTGCTAATTAAAGCTAACCAGCTGCTGGCTGTGGCTTCATGCTGATCACACAGATATGATAGTGGTATCAATCTTCTTGTCAAACTCTTGGCAATAAAACAGAAGTTTCTGTTTCCCAGAAGTATTCCACTGATGAGTTTGAACATTTTCTCATTAATGACGACTGACATTTATAACATGCAAGAAGTCAAGTCAAGTCAATTTTATTTGTATAGCGCCAAATCATAACAAAAGTTATCTCAAGATGCTTTTCACATAGAGTAGGTCTAGACCATACTCTTTAAAATATTATTTACAGAGACCACCATGAGCAGCACTTGGCGACAGTGGCGAGGAAAAACTCCCTTTTAACAGGTAGAAACCTCGAGCAGAACCGGGCTCTGGGTGGGCGGCCATCTGCATCGACCCAGTTGGCTTGAAAGGGGAGGAGAGAGGGGGAGAGGGGAGACAGAACAGGAGGAGAGACAACAAATCAGACTAATAATAATCACAACTGCAGCAGTGAGTGTGGAGCAGGAACATGGGGGCAGTAGACGGCCGGCAGCCACAGATCCAGAAGCTGCTAGTCGTGGTGGAAAAGTGTTAACAGGAAGGGTGGTTAAACACTTTTGGTTTAGCTTTAATGGTGTTTGGGGCTGATCTGTTGTTCCTGGAGTTGTTTCCTCTTATTGTCTGCTTTAAAATGATAAACAGGCAATAGACAACACACACACATACAATGTATTCACTCTCACACACACCCACACATAAATGCACATACATGAGCAAACACACCTAAACTTATAATCACATGCTTCAGAATGGCGCACAAACACAGTCCTGGCTGCTGTCCGTCTGTTCAGCTGGTCATGTAGACGTGATCGATGTCACACCGGGCATGCTAAGTGCTTGTGCACCACTCTCCCGTCGTCGTGGTTACCCACTGATGGGCCCACATTGCCACGGTGACGGTTTAAGGGGATGAACCAGGATTGGCTCGGGGAACGTGCGTTTCATCAGTCTACAGTTTGCCTGGAGCACCAGCTGGGTGCAGTCAGTGGTGGCAAGACAATTAAGCTATTGTCACAGAAGCTGCATATCAGAGATGAATATAAACAGGCGACCTGTGATTGTCTAAACTCTGTGACGTGGTGCGGTAAAGCCCCACTCATCTGGCTTCCTGTGCAGGGTTACACCTAGAGCACAGATAAATACTGTATGACTCATGCTTTATGTTCATATGTCTGTTTGTTATGTTGTGGACTACAGTTTATACTTAAATTGTACACATTCCCTGGACAATATTTAGCTATTATACTATTATATTTATGCATACACTGACCCTTGCACCTTGCACTACTTGTCTGTACTTGTCTGTAATTGTCTGTACTTCTTAAGCACCAATACACCACAGTAACTACTTGGCAATAAACCCAATTCCGATTCCGATCCCAATTTTCATGGTTGGACCAGTATCATTTAAATTGCTTATATTTGCTGCTGACATTGATCCTCAATAAAAACACCAAGTTAGTCACTGTCATCCACTTCAGTCATAATGGATATTCTTTTTAATGTATGTAATTAAATCTAATGTATGTAATTTAATGTGACAGTTTCACTGGGCTTCAGTCAAATATGCATGAGTATTGCAGTATTGCATGACAGTATGCTTTCAATAGCAGGATATGATGGGTTAAATGTTAAATATTGCAATTTTCTGAATTTCTTTTGCTATAAAAGAGGTCAAATGTAAAGATATGTACATTAATATCAGTATTGATATTTTTATCAAAACAACTGTGCCTTTGTTATGAAATATACTATTAAAGGATAAGGTTTGTGATATTCCTTTTTTTTTTTTTACACTAGGTGACATTTTCCTTCATTACCATAAACACACAATGTATTTTGTTTTGACTCAATCCCATATACGCTGTCCTGCTGCTGGAAATACTCACTAGAGTAGCAAAGCTTGTAGTTTCACCAGCAAAAGTGTCAATATAGCTTCCCCAACACCATGAGTGACCCATTTTTAAAGATTTAGTATAGAAATGAATGGACTTGGGACGTGCGACAGGGGATGTCAGAAAGTATTGAGAGACGGACTGACACATTGTCAGCTTTGGTGTTTTCATGGGATTTGTTGAGAGTAAGAGAAATAAAGAATAACGCCATCCTTATCCGTTAACTAACTAGTTTTATAAGTGGCCTGACCAGGACTTCCTAGGAGCAGCTTCTCTATATAACAAATACAAGCAACACAATAGCAAGTCACAAGGCACTACTGCACAAACTGAATTAGCCACTTATCTGAAATGAGTCATGGCTCAAACAAAAGATGAGGCAGAACAATGGAAAGTCTATCCATGGCCTTGAGACAGGTTTCACAGTAAGACATGCTGCACTGCAGTCACCTGTTTAACCGCTGGCAGCCATTTATTATCTATGTAACGCCCTGATCCTCAAACACGACAAGAGCAGATTCCTCTGTGTGGGCATGTATGAGTGTGTATAAAGTATCTGTGCGAGTGTGAGTGTGTGTGCATGTGCGTGTGTGTGTGTCAGAGGGGGTGGGGGTGACAGGCTGACAGCTACCTGGAGAGAAGTGCCTCAGTATGTGGGTCGTGTCTGTCAGACTGTAATCCTCTGTGATGCCGACCTGTTTGAACAGCCAGCGGGTTCTCACCAACACAGTTATGTAAAAGCTGAATGGAGTGCAAGCAAAGACACACTGAGAGAGAGAGAGCGAGAGAGAGAGGGAGAGGGAGAGAGAGAGGGAGAGGGGGCGAGAGAGAAAGAGAGATTGGTTTGCACTTGTCATAGTTCATTTACCTGAGCTCTACAATTAGACAGGAATTTCTTGGCACCTTGGTGTTTTTGTTGTGTGTGTGTGTGTGTGTGTTTCGGGAAAAGGGGAGTGTGCATGAGTGTGTTTTTGTGTGCGGTAATGAGCAGGTGTTTCACTAAAAAGTTTGACTAAACAAAGTTGGGCAGCTGGAGATTCCCCCATGCTGCTCCAAGACTAACATTAGACACGTACCGCAGGTTAATCGGATGCTATAGCTCAGTAAGTGGATGGAAAATAACCAGCGCAACACCTTTTGACTACACTTAACTGTTTCTGTGCTGACAGTTATCTTCACAAAGACCACTCCCACTTCTGTACTTGAAATCTTGTGTTCAGCTGAAAACAGCATTAAAACTAATATTGCACGTGTTGAAAATGCCTTTAAATCAATTCAACACCGTCCATGGACAACCCGTCTGGTGCTGACATCCCAGTATCTCTCTCATCAGGAATTAAGCTATTATTGGGAAATTCTGTGACAAATTTCTTACTTTATCAACCACTTTCTGTGAGGATTAAGGCAATGTCAGATTTGAAAAGGAGTGAAAGCACAGGCAGTGTTTTCACGAGAGTTAAAACAACAGTCCTGCTCTTCACAGTTTTGTAAACTGGGTGCCAGGAGTGTGGATTCTGTGAGCTTGCTGAGCCATTTATTCCTAGAAAGTGATTCATCGTTTTAGGGAGAGGCAGGATTGATATAAACGTGATTTATTGCGATGCTTTCAGTGTGATTTCATTCATATCCCTTCACAGCTCACAGTCCATGTGTTTGCATACGTGTGAATGACCTCTACGTCCCTCTGAGCCAGGGACTACACACCACATACACTGAAGTGAACAACTAAATATTAAGGAATAAGATTTCCTGTGTGCAGTAAAGATACAGTTTTTTTAACATCCCCCCCCCCCCCCAATCAAATGTAAACCAGACATTCACCACCCCCTAGACTCTCTCTCTCTCACACACACACATACACACACACACACATACATACACACACACACACATACACACCCACACACACACACACACACACACACACACCTGGGAATGACATCATTGTGTACAGAGGCCTGATAAGGTCATTAGTCAACAAAAGCAATGACCTGTTGCATAAGAAAAGCATGGCCAGGACTTAGTGATTGACTGAGACAACCACGCATGCACTCACACATAAACACACACAGACACACACACCAACACACAAACAAAGTGGCCGACAAGTAGTTAATGATTACGGGTGTAATGTGATAGGGTTTGCTATTGCACCTGTCATATCAAGGATAGGTTGGCTCCCGCCTGTTTCTCACAAATCAGCATTGTTTTAACTGGTATGCAACACTGGCCACAAACAAAGCCAGTGTGTGTGTGTGTGTGTGTGTGTGTGTGTGTGTGTGTGTGTGTGTGTGTGTTCATGCCAGTTTGTGAGAGTGATTATGTGTAGAGTTCAGTGCCAGCTTGCTAGTGTGTATAAGGTGTGGGTTCGAGAGGTGGCAGTGTGTTTATGTGAGTGGCTGAGAAGGAGACCGACAGACAGACAGACAGACAGACAGACAGACAGACAGACAGACAGACAGACAGACTGACTGACTGGCTTAAAAGTTTTTATCCACATCCACTATAGGAGCATCAGTTCAACCAAACCTTAAAGGATTTCTGGGGAAAGTTGCTCTCATTTATTTCTACTCCTACTTTCTAGATATTCTTATACTGTTTATAAATATTCTAAATGTCTTGCAGTTTATGTCATTGTCGCATAAACATATTATTTTCATGTAGCAAGTTAGTGAATCATGAGAACAAAACAAATTAAGACATGCCCTGGAAACAAACTTCTCAAGGGAAAGATTCAAGAGAAGAGAGTAACATTTGAATAATTTGAACTTGTCAAAGCCAATTATGTTTTTCATTTTTCTCAAAAACATCATCCTTATTCTTCCATCTCTAGACATGGTCGAAGTCTGGATTTGATATTGTACAAAGGATGAATCATATGACCCGAGATCCCTAGTCTGTTACTATTTGTTCAGTGTGATGGTAATAAGTCACTAGTAGAGTGCTAAAACAAAAACTATGGTTAAAAATAGTTGTTAATAAATCTAGTTGGCTAACTTGGGGGTTTCTTTACATCCTGTTTGATCATGTAACTGCTCGTGTTTTTGTGCTCTCTGATCTATTCTAAGCAATGTTCAGTGTGAGGTCAATGTTATCATAACCAATTGGATCAATGGCCAGTGGTGTAAGAAGTTCTGGATTCAAAATTTTACTTCAGTAAAAGTACAAAAGTGTTAGCATCAAAATATACTTAGAGTACCAGAAGTAAAATTACTCATAATGCAGAATGACCTATTGCAGAATCATATATATTATATAATTGGATTATAATTAATGATGCTTTAAGGTCTAAGCATCACTAATGTTACAGCTGTTAAGGTGGAGCTAATTTAAGTACTTTGCATACTGCTGGGTAGCTTTATCTATAATGATACATTTATATTATTATTATATTTTAAGTAACTAGCTGTCCAATAAATGTAGTGGAGTGTGAAAGTTCAGTGTTTCTCTCTGAAATGCAGTGGAATACGAGTAGGAAGTATCATAAAATGGAAATACTCAAGTAAAGTACAAGTTCCTCCAAACTGAACTGAAGTACAATACTTGAGCAAAAGCACTTTATTACATTCCACCACTGCCAATGGCAAGAAGTACAGAAATACATTTTAATAACTCACTGTGGTTAAGGTATGATTTGTTCCACATACCCTGTTAGGTTCATTACCTGACCTCCCTGACTACATGTGGACAACAAAAAGGCCCAAAAAAACACTCTGAAAGCCAAGCGCAGGTAAATGAGATGACTGACAGTATTAAGATAACAGGTTTTCCTTTTCATTCCTGTTATCAGGCCGACTTAACAACCACAGTGTTCTCTCACACTGCTGATCCTAATAGGAACATATCTGTAGCCACTCATGTTTCACCCCCTTGACAATATCCAACGTCTCTACTTAGCCGAGACCTGAAATCTACAAGATACGACACGGAGCAGACGGCAGTGTTTAAGAGAACTATTGAAATACACAGCATGGGTTATTATCACAAGGTACACACCCTTTCTTGCGGTTGGTTGTGTTTGATTTGTATTATTCAGTTTAATCACATACAATGCTTGTCTCTGTCATTGGGTAGGTGTCACACAGCCATAAATCAGTAAGAAGGTGTGATCTGTATCCACATGTTAAGACTGTCAGGAAGTTCAGCAGGGAGTAGTTTAAGCAACCTGAGTTGAAGCTTTAATGTTAGTTTCGACATCACCGCCTGGGCCAAGAGGGTTAAGAGAAGGGGCAGAGCTTCAGCTTGTTTAATGCCCAGGGAAACTGGTGCAGTGACTCAGTTGACTGACAGGCGGCCATTTCTGTCATTCCAGGCATAGCAGAGACAGCAGAGAGGTCTGAGCCCGTGGTGTTTTTCCAAGCTGCAGAAATAAAAAACTGGATGCAGAGAGATGTAACAGTAGGGGGTGGCAGTGGGGGAGGGGGGTGGTGGTGGTGGTTTAGCTTGTCATGTAATAAGAAGTCTTCAAACATTAACAGCAGTTATAATCTGAGTAATCTGAGGCCGATGATGACATTTTAATAAGAGAGCTGCTAGTGTGATGACAACAGTCTGGGAACAAAGATTAGCTGTTGTTCATTGTAACTTATTGTAATGGACCAGTGGACACAATGATACTGACCTATGTTATTTATTAACATGAAGTTTAAAAACACTTGTCCAGCAAAATATTATGCAAACCTTTTTTTTTTTAAATACAGTATATGGTAGTCCACTTTCCTCAGCAGCCATTTTGGCGTCTTATAGCAGAAAACACACCTTAATTGGTTAATTATTTAACCGCATTAACGATGGCTGCGTTCCTTTCTCATTATCAGGGCTTTAATACAGTGCATTTTGGCTTGCTGGCATGGCTCACTGGGACGTTCAATATCAATGTTAATTCCATCCATCAATCCAGCCATACTTATTCGGGGTCGCAGTGGCAGCAGGCTAAGCAACGTATTCCAGACGTCCCTCTCTCCATTTTCCGTGGAAAGGTCTCAGGTCTTTCACCAGCGTCTCAAAGAAAACATCAAAAATTGCTTGAGCAGAATCTTCTGAGTTGTTGTAGCGAGCTAACTGGCCAGCTAGATAGTTTAGCAAGGCAAGGCGCACCTGACAGGCCCGCCATATAATCTACAGTGTATCCTTCCCGAGTGAACATATGCATGTGTTGAAAATAACAGTGATATGTTTGTTTCCCAGGCAAGTGCAATGAGTGTGTGAAATGCAGGTCAGGTGAGTCATCGTCTTCTCTGACAGCGCTGTCTGTTTTTTCACACTCCAGCGGAAAAATACACTTATGTGTGCACGAGCAAAGACACACACGGGCTGATTCATAGGCTTTTATGACTGCCCTGACAGCAGGGAACAAAGCTGTGCTGAAAGGGCCCAAGGACATGCAGGAGTGTACATGCTCACACACAAACACGCACTCGCACACACACACACACACATACACACACACGCACAGCCGCTTTTTCCCTCCCCGTTTTCTCACTATCTCAGATCTGATGGTATCACAAGTATCTTTCTACACTTTTTTTGCACTAACACAATTTCTTTCTCACATTCAGTAAGTTCCTCACTATTACACACTCACACTAACACACACACATACACACACAGAGACTGGCTGAACTACTGGTGCTATAAAAAGACAGCAGTGTTTAACTCGTCCTTGAAACTGAACAGACGGCCAAAAACACACACACACGGTGTCACAACCCTGTTCCTACACACAGACTATATTACATACTGCAATGTTTATGTTTAGAAAATGACAGCTCTGTCTGGCTGAGTGTCCGATGTGCATGCGGCGGGGATGTTAAGTGCCAGCGTGTCTGCTAAAATGACCACTCAGCCGTAAACCATACACACAAACACTCACGCAAGGTCTCGCTCGCGTCCCAGAATCCTCCTCTTTTCAGTGCAATTCCCCATGCACTAATGTTCAAGAAGAAAGCTGAGCATTTTTCACTCATGTGTGTGTTTGTGTATCTGGTTTCAAATGGCCATCATCAGTTCATCTGTCAAACCACAACCTGCAAACACACACCAGTCCAGGATGGTTGGCATACTGTGTGTGTGTGTGTGTGTGTGTGTGTGTGTGTGTGTGTGTGTGTGTGTGCACCACCCATCTGGTTTCTCAACTGTGAGGCCATTTGCTATTTCCAGAGTAGAGCTGCACTTTTACTCAGCTTTGTCCTTTTGTTGTTGTTTAGTTAGCTGCTTTGTGTCTGCTGCTCTCCCTCTCTCACTGTCCCCAACACACACACACACACACACACACACACACACACACACACACCCCCACACATGCACGCGCGCGCAGCCTGGCACACCCCAACATGTCAAATCACAGTTAGGTAACAGCAACACTGATACCCACAAAAACACGCATCCAGAAACACAAACTCATGCACACACACACACACACACACACACACACACACACACACGGGCAAACACAGTGGACGGCTGCTCAGCTGTTAATGAAGTGACATTAACACCCCACCCCCAACCCCCCCGCACCAGACTCCTCTTTTTCTCTCGTTTACCTCCTCAGTCCTGCTTCTATCTGTCCATCCTGTTTTTCTCGTTTCCTCCTCCTCCTCCTCCTCCTCCTCCTCCTCTCACCCTCCCAGTGATGCTGTGACCCTTGACCTGCCGTTGACTCTCACTGCTTTCACAGGCGGCATTACAGTCATGGCTGCCGTGTGGGGTCTGGATGTAAACACAGGTCACTGGGCAGTTTTTATTTAAGGTTCTATTTAAGGCTAGCTGTTTCTATCTGTTTCCAGTCTCTATGCTGAGCTAAGCTAACTAGCTGCTGGCTGTAGCCTCATGTGGTGCGCCAAGAGGTAGCTCCTATCATCTAACTGTCTGCAAGAAGAAGAATGTTTCCCAAAATGTCAAACTATCTTTTATTTATCCCTGTGGGTAAATTGACTGGTGAGTTGATGGTTGGCTCCTGGTTCAGGGGCACTGGAGGCTTCTGGGTAGTGTGGGCCTCAGGCCTACTGGAGCTCCATTGTTAACCGTCTCCGTCCGTTGCATACATCAATCAATCATTGATCAACATAATTCTTTTCATTTGTGTGTGACTTCTTTTTTGTCCCCAGGGACTGTATATCTTCTTTTTTTTCTTTTTTTACGCCCTTTAACCTTAGAAACAGTAAAGTATCTGTTTTATTATGTGACTGAACTCAACAAAGCAGTTACAAAGAGTAGGAAGAGATTGTAGTAACAAAGTGGCTTCTTGACATTATTGACAGTGTTGAAAGCCCCTCTCGTCCCACTGTTGTACGCAGCTTCTCTTGTAAATTCGGTGTTAGCGGGTGCTAGCCTCACTTCCTTTCCTTTACTTTAGACACACAATCTGGCCTTGTCTCTAAGTGAAAGGAAAAATCTAATAGTAAACCCTCATTATGCCATGTTCACATTGCCTCACAATGCCTCAGGTTTTAAATCTTAGGATCATAATACACCACCTCTCTTCATCACCTGCGTCCTCCACTGTACATGTACTGTAAATCATGTCTGATAGCTACTGTATGATCTTCACAATAATGGTTTCAACAGTGTCCATACAGAACATTCTGTGCCTATAGATTACATTAACAATCAGACTTTACAAAGTCAACATTTGCACTTTCCTCAGTGCTATTAGTGCTCTACTGAGCTGTGTATGCCTGGGTATTATTGCATTTCCTTTGTGTAAATGTACCTGTAAGTGTGTTTAAGTCTACGTGTGTGTCCGCATGTACATGTGTTCACATGTGCATATCTGCCGCCATAGTGAATGACACAGAGGCTATCAGCGGGGCTGTGTGTTTCAGTGTGGGCAGAGGCATGTGTGTGTGTGCATATATGTTGTGTATTTGCATGTGCATGTATGTGACTTTCTGTGTGTGTTATAGGTTTGTGCATATTACTTAATGTCTGATGTGTGTTCCAATGTGCAAGCCTTTATGGACGTCAACTCCTGTGTGTGTGTGTGTGTGTGTGTGTCTCAGATTCCAGCAGGCTGTAGATCATTCACAGGTATGACAGGTCAATCTTCAATCCAGATGGTCTCCCAGACTCCTGGGCTGCATTCCAAACAGAAACACATACACTTCACTACAATGTCACCTCACTCACTACCTGCATATAGACTGAGCATACCCAGCAGTGCATCCTTATTTAAATCCCATATTTAATAAATTACACTTCCAGATTAATACTGTGTAGTAAACAAGGAAACATTGTTAGGGTCCAAGATTTTGAAATGGAATGGTGCCCGTCACTAAGTGACACGCTTTACAACCAACAGCAATCAAACAGCAATCCACAGAGAAATAAAAACACACACAGACATGTGCAGAATGGATAATAGGCTGAGTTTAGCTTCTCTAAGAGCCCCTATCTCCTCTTTCGAACAACACTGCCAAGTGTCTGTGCTGTGATAGCCTGAAAAGGGTAGCACAATATGTGTGTTGGTGCCCTTGTCTGACTGTTAAGTGTTTATTATGGCAGACGTCCTTGGCCACAATGGCCTACTTTGCTATAATTAGCATATTTCTTATCATACAGTGTGCTCTCCAAAGGCTGAAGGGAGGAAGTGACAGATAAAAGAAAAACAAAATTAAAAAAGAAGCAAAGATAATCTGAAAGAGAAATGTCCTTCAGTAAAGCAATGGTCTTGCTCTCTCTCACCAGAAACAGTATGATGAACACAAATGGAATGAATGGAAATCTGGAAATTTGACGCAGAGTGGAGCGCTGAGAAAGATTTAAACTGAACCTCACATCTAAATCAGAGACAAATGTCAGTTTTGGCTCGTCCATCTCCTCTCATGAGTCAGGGGTGATGTTCTCAACATCTGTCACTGTCCTTATTTCTGTTTCCTCCTTTTCTTTTTCCATTCCTTCCGCTCCATCGCTGACTGCAGGACAGTTGTGGATGACAGCGTGCGATGACAGCTCGCTTATAGGAGTGCACAACCTGTGACAGTAAGTTCACAAGCAGATATACCTATCTGTATTCAGTATTATTTTACTTTGCTAATGTGCAGTAAAAGAACTGCAGAAGCAAGTTTTATATCATCTCAGTGTGTGAAGAAGCACAATTTGTGACTGTAAAGAAAATTTGTGGGTGTGTGTGTTCCTTTTCACTGTTCTCCCTCACAACAGGATATGACAGATATGGAAAGACTTCTCAGTGGCCGGGTTGCCACTACCCACACTCCCTGACAAACCCACACACGCACACACACAGGTCAGTCAGGCTACCACTGTGATCAGATGTCCACCTTTTCCATGTAAATGTCGCTTCACATTACGTTATTTTTTTTCCATGAAATGAACCTTTCCGTACATCTGTTAATAAGGTCGGAGTTCCCTTTTATCCTCATGCAGCCTTCACAGCAGAAGTGGAAATGACTCTGACGTTTACAGCTTCTAACAACCTTCAGTTAAACATAAACATGACAGGCAGAATAAAGGGTAATATACGCTCAGGTTCACAGGGCAGGATACTTTGAATAACAATTGCACATATGAGGATGCTACACGTACGCCTAATTTATTGGTTTGCAGACATAGACATTTTTATTAGATAGGAGATAGGATCAGCCATTTACGTCTGATATGATGCAGGTTGATTAGATATCACACAAAAATGCAACTTTATTTTGATGTCTGACAAGAAAACTCATTTCAGGGCAGTGTGGGAGGATTTTACCCGATAATCTGTTGTGAAAACTGCAGTTAACCCATGTAACACATTTCTCCCAGTTGTGAGTATGTCACTGGATCTGAGACCATTCATGCAGAGGGAATCTTACCTGGAGATTGCACAAGGCTAGGTTAGAAAATTTTACAAAAAGGAGAAGCTAACCCACCTAAAAATACTTAAACACCTCAATTAATTACTTAAAGTACATACTGTAAACAAGAAAATAGGTTGTTTGTCAGTGCAATCCAAAATCACTTGGATAAGCTTTCTGCTGTCCTGTCGCCCTCACTGGTAGGACAAAAATAAACAAAACTTTGTTAAAGTAAAACCAAGGTTAACAACAACATTGCCTTTATTTTTGTACATATGTATTGGTTATGATAAGACTTAACTTGCCACAGGAATTTCTGAGACCTTTGAATGTGGCAACATAGCTGATAACAAGTCAAGAAACACGAGCAGTCAGCCGATCAGACAAACTCATTTGCAGGAGAAAACAAAGGCGAATAGTAAAATTCACAGTTCAGCTTTGACTTACCATACTTGCCATGACAACGGGGGAATCAATTCAGTCTGGGTCAACTGACCCAGGGCCCAAAAGACCCAAAAGGGCCCTCAGACCTTTAAGTAATCTGCTGGACATGTTTGTGAAAACTTCATGTAGTATTTGTATGGAACTACAGAACATTTAGACCTGAACGTCCTGCTGAGCATTTTCCTGTCTCTGCCTGTGGCTGTGGCGAGGGGGGCTTCAGTAAAATGAAACTCATGAAAACCTTCTTGCGCTCTCCCATGTACTAGGAGAGGTTAAATGGATTTGCAATGCTCTCCATAGAACGTCAACTTGCCCAGAAACTGGACATTAAATACATCATAAATGACTTTGCTCTAATGAAAATTCAGCACCCGTTTGGCCTCCTTGCAATAGTTGTGCTCGCTCTCAAGCTAAGCTTATCCAGTTTTTAGTGAAAGTTTAGCCATCACACTCTGGTAAGGATGATGTTGTTTCAGAGGCTTCTCAACCCACTTTCTGCTTAATCACTTAATTATTGTCATCTTTTTGGCCTACGACTTGATAAAACAGTATTAATTGATATTTTAGGCTGATTGATGAATAGCGGAGCTAAATGTAAACACGTTGACATATTATCTTCTCATAAAGTTGATATGGCTAATGCGCTGGCAAACAGTTGCTTATTTAAACAACCAGCAGACATTGAGCAACATTAGCATTCATTTAGAGTCATGTTTCATCTTTTTTTTTAGCTCTGTTTTTGGTACCCACCAACCACTAAGGGAAGTATCTGGCTCTTTAGATGCTAAATGTCAATTTACAACTGTCAATCCTGAAAAATCAAAACAGTAATGTTGAGGGCCTTAAAACCAAAACAATGAGCTAAACTGCTAAAACGCTCTACTTAGCTGAGGGAAACTGCTGAGTAGGGTGATAACATTGACACATTGTAATAAATTCCTTTGTTACTGTAAAAATATGAATTAGTGCAGCTTACGTGAAAATAAGCCAAAATACATACCTACCAAATACCATTAAGGGTTAAGTGTTGAAGAGGTGAGGGGTTTTCTGGGAGAGGAAGGCTGTATATTTAACCGACGGGGCCAGGCCACGATGGGGACAGAAGGGGAGCAAGGCTAAAGCGTTTGTGCCCCGGCCTGCCCCGACAGCCCCCAGCAGGACCATGAAACAACACGAGCCTGTCAGCACCTTCAACCGTCCACATCACAGCCAGGACACTGCTGTCAGCAGGAGGCTGTACACACTGACGCAAACACACACACACACACACACACACACACACACACTCATTCACATACCACCGCCAAACACACACACTCAGATAGAGTGGGGCCAGTCCCCCCCACCCACCCACACTGCATCAACTGAATGTTTGTTTAGCCTGTTTGTGCCTGTCAGTCACCTTTCCACTATCCCACTCAAAATTACACACACATGCATGGTTGGAGTCAGTCAAGTCTGGGTGACAAACGGGCGTGAAACGTCTTTTTTACTGATACTGTGACTTCCTCTCTTTCCCTCTGTCTTTATCTCTTTTTCCTGAAGTGAATTCTCTACCGTCATCTTTCCATCTGACCTTTTTCTAACAAAATAAGTTCAGTGTTGAGCAGTTACATGATCAGGTCTCGCAGTCCAGACCAAAGGGCACCTCCAACTGTACAATATGCTCCTATTTTAATAAACACGACTTCACTTTTTCCAACCCAATTTATTCCATCAGTGTCCTTCCTGCCCCCACACTCTATCCTTATCCATTCCTCATACATGCATCTCCCCAGCACTTCCATATTAACTACTGTGTGCTCTACCTGCAGCCTGGTCCTGCAGTGGCAGCAGACCACAGATGGTGTTGAATACTGGATGGAGCAGCGGTGCTGCGTCATGGAGGCTGGCTGGATGAGTTTGGATCAGGTGAGGTTTGCTCTACATGACCCCATTCGACAGACATTTTATGTTTCTGACTGCTGATAATGTAAGTTTTAAAGGTTAATTCTGGTTTATTACAACTTTGGTCTATTTTTGTAGTATTGGCCTTCATGTCTGTCAGTCATGATACAGTGACATTGCTCCAACAAAGCCGGTTTAGCCAGATTATCTAAACGACTTTATTTGGATTTTAGACCAAGTGTGAGCGCATCCAAAATGTCGGTAATAATCCCTCCAAGCGTGTCCACACAACTACAACAAGTACATTACGTCAAAGTTGAATCAGGAAGTCAGTTGGCAAACTGTAAAGAATGTTTACGACCAACAGTTAGGGTATGATTTTAATGTCACCGTGTTCTCAGGTCTCAGCAGCTAACGTGATAAGTAAAGTTTTTATGTTATTATTACCAATAGGAATGATGGCCAAATCTATGCAATTGAGACACAAAATGGGATTAGCCCCGTTTTATATTAGGTGTTAATAAAATTCTATAAAAATAAATTATAAATGTTGTGGCTTTTGCTTTGAAGGGTACAGCAACACTTCAAGTGTTATAGTTCCCATTTTTGTATGCTTCTTAAAGTGTGGTTACTTATCTATTCTTATGGCCGTTCATATGGTTTCATTTTGAATTTGTACACTTCCCCATACAAAGAAGAGTGTTTGTTAGCCAAAATATAAACATTGTTTTCATGTTGTATGACTTTTCCTTCATCTTTTCTTTCTGGGATTTAGAAATGTTGGTGCTTTGCAATAAATTTCTGAAATACAGTCCCGGGAAGTGTAGTCCTTTTCTACTACACAACACAGCTTAAAGTTAGATCCATTACATCTTGACTTTAATGTATATTTAAATTACTAGGGGAATAAAGAGTATCTTACAGTAACACTGACCTTGATGGTCTTTCTCTTCGTTAGGCCCTATGCTGCTTTTGAATGAGTGTTTCAATGAGAGTTTACAATTAGACAGATGCAAGCTGACATTGCGAAAGTTGTCAGTTAGATTTTAACCAAAACTGCTTCATGCAGTTGTGTGTATCCGAGACTGCTAAACTGCAAAGAAAGCACAAGCGCAGGTGACCTTTATGTGGATATGACTTCATGTTGAAGTGCTGAGCTAGGACTTACATTACTGTATAATCTGACTATTTTTTTTCGAGGTTAAAAAGCTAAACTAAGCCTTCATTCCCTCTCCTATCAGCCCTGGACTCTAGACTGTTATTGACCCTCCTTTTTACAACTGACTGCAGCTCTACTGTACTGGCCCGGGTCACCTCTAATCACACGGTAGAGGTTCAGAAACAAGCTGCCAGCTCATAATAGCTCAGATCACTTGCTGGGAGTTTAACAGGGTAAATAACTCTTATATAACTCAGAGTGTCTGTCAGTATTAAGCAGGACTACGTTGATTGATGGTTAGAAATTAGTCTCCTCGACACCACTGTATGTTTGTCTGATTATCAACCACCACTGCTCTTTATCAGCTGGCCTACATACTGGACTTATGATTGGAAGACTCGTACAAGGTGTGTGTATGTGTCATGCCATAGTGACACAAAGGCAGTTACTGTACAAGCCGCAGATACTTTTTACTTCATAATGTCAGTCACTGTCCATCTGTACTTTTTTGACAGTTTCTGTGTTTTGAATCATTCAATGCAGTTATGTGAGTATGATACATGGGATACAAAACACTGTCACGTGTGATAAGTGCATATCGTGCAACAGCACACGTGCTCCATGCAAACAGCACTAAAATCTGAGGCGATATCTTACACCCCTGAAACCTCAAGTGTCCTGAAACAACACAATAACACTTTTCCAAGTCTCTTTTGGGGGGGGGGGGGCGAAAGACGTGCCCGGGAGCACATCCACAAACAATTAAGAATGAGTAAAACTTTCCCAATATACACACACAAAGCGTTACGTGAAGCATGAAAGCCTGTTTGTCAGCGGGGGCGGCTCATAAAGTGAGTCAGGCATGACTGGGAGGCCTGAGACGAGGAAGCAGTCACATCGGGGAGGATAAGGTTTCCATAAAGAGGCCGAATATCAGGTATGCAGCACCAGATTTAAAAAACATGTAATGTTAGACGCAGACAGACAGACAGACAGACAGGCAGGTAGACGCCCAGATAGACAGCTGCTCACCATATTAAATAGCATTAGCCAGCGTATTGTCTCATAACCTTTTAACCCCCAGGCCAGAGATGTTCCTCACGCTGTATTATGGGTTATGACTGGTCTGACCACAAGCAGATACAGTTATCCAGCTTTTATTCCACTCCCTCAGGGCTTTCTGTCCCAAATGAGTCTCTGTAGCCACAGACACCGGCGCAGTACAAGGACACACAGGAAATATGGATCAAGAATTGTATAAAATCTGCCTCACTCACACTCACAAACATACACACACACATACATAAAAACCGCAAAGTGATAGCCAACAACATCTGCACATATTTCTGTGCTTTGTCAAGGAGCATCTTTTTATTGAGTCGAGCAGTTGCAGGTTGAAAAATGACAGTCTGCTCAAAGTGTATTACTCCATCACCGACCTGGAGGCAGTATTAGGTGAGGAGCTGGTGACACCACACACAGTCATCTCGTAAATGTGCTAGTCTTATGTTCACTGAGTGAGTGAATGGTAATAATGAGTTTAATCATCTCCAGTCTGCTATATCTGTCTTCTTATCCAGATGTTAAGATGAAACCGTTTGTCCAGAAGCATCAGTGGTGGATCTTTTACTTGGGTAAAGGTGGTTACACCGCAATGTTAAAATACTGTATTACATGTAAAAGGTGTGCATTTAAATGTTTACCGGTAGAGACACTGCACTGTTGTCCTCTGCAGAAGATGGCCGCTGGCGCGCTGCTCAGCTGTGAACCGCGTCCTGGACTAGCTCCGCTAAATCCTTCTATATGTGATAATTGTTTTAATTGTTGGACTCTGCTGGAGTTACGTTTTATGTTGACAAAAAACACCTAATATCCCAGATGATTTTGGATAACACTCCCCCATGCCAGTTTGGCAAAAGAAACAGGAAAGGAGAGGTGGGATTCAAGATGTTTCTTCATACAAATATCTGGGTGTTATGATAGATGCCACCATATCATGGACTCCTCATATAGAATTTATTTGTAAGAAGATACAGCAGTGCATTTACTTTTTTTGTAGACTTACATCTTTTGGAGCCCGATTATTTTTGATTTTGTGTCTTGCTATACTGCAGTATGGCCTGGCTCAGCAGTCCTACCTGTGAAACTTAAAACTAAACAATATAATCAAAGTCAAATTTGTACGAAGAATATTGGTCAACCTGTGGCACACTCCTTTCAAGCAACTCGAAACAAGAGTGTGCTCACACTTGCTAACAGTATCTCTTTTGACTCCTCGCACATTTTATACAGAGAATACCAACTTGTGCCATCCAATAGGCAATTTTGAGTCCCTCCATTTAAACATAACAGGCAGAAGAATAGTTTTATACAGTCTATCCTGTTGCTTAACCAAAATCACTGTGCTTCAATATCTGAATTGAGAGGATTTAATGTGATATGTTTAATTGTCATGACTGTTACTTCTATGGAAAGTGTCATATGTGTTATTGTATGTTCGACCTGTGTGTACATTTCTTCAACAGACCTGCCTAAAGATGCAAAATGAATTTCAGTGTAAAACTGACAATAAAGTTTTATCGTAATGTATTGTATCGTATCATATCAAATTATCAGCGACAAAATGTAGGCTACATTAGTATCAAGAAGTACTCATTCTGTAGAAATACCTCATTACATGACAAGTTATGTTAGTGGATTCTTTTTATTGTGGATTTAAGTGTAAGCAGCATAAAAAATTACTTTATATGTTGTTCCACGTTAAGTTTCAACTTGAACGTATGAGCCCGTATGAATCCAGTCCATAAACGTACTGAGGCCCGAAGAAGAAAAAGGAAAGAAACTGAAAGAAAATAAGAGAAAGACCAGGAGTTCTTTGTGATCTCAAGCTAACGTTGGTACGCCGGGTGAAAATAGTCTCCTGGTTTAGCCAGAGACTATTTTTTCCTTGTCTCACTTAAAGTGAGACAACAACCCGTTATGTAGATATTCCAATGTAATTGACATTGCTGAGTCAATTCACTGATGTTATGACTCTTTTCCTGACTTGTGCTAATGCATTGTTGCATTGTAGCATTCAAGATTATTCTATAATCGTCTCTTTTTACCACAGCGGCCGCTATTCAGCAAGTTTCATAGGCTCACTTTAACCACGCATCATAATGCATACGCTGAGCATAAGTTTTGTACGCAAAATCTTAACCTTCAAAGTAACTACGAGCTTGCTGTAATATAAATGTAGTACAGTAAAAAGAACAAAATTTTCTACAAAAATAAATTGAGGTAGAAGTGTAAAGTAGCATAAAATGGAAGTATCTCAAAATTGTCAAGCCAGTACATGAGTAATATACAAACATACAAACACATCTTACAATGTCACCCACACAGGAATGAAAAAATAAGTATGACATATTTTAATCCTGTGGTATTATTAATTATCAGTAATATCACAAATTCCATTCAAGCAACAACCCAACTCTGATTTTATCTTTCCAGCTTTGCCTCCTCAGCTTTGCCTCCTCTGCTATCTCCACGCAGGTACAGATAGCAGAGAATGTTTTCAACCACCCCAAAACATAGTCAAGCCATCTGCTGGGACAAGGATGATCAATATGCATTGTTGCGTGCAAGCATGAATGAGTGAGAAACCAGAGTTTGAGTCAGACTCAAACAGGCATCGCAGGGATAGATAAGACGTAAACGGCCTAAATCACAAGAGCCCTTTTCTGTTTCACTCTAATCTGAATACTGTTTCAAATAAATCCATCCAGAATCTTCTGAGAAGAGAGATAAAAGGGCGCTCTTCTCAGCAGAGCTGCAAAAGCATGACAAAGCTGGTTCCCCAGTGGGCCAGTATGAGTCAGTGCTTTGAGGGTTAAACCATACTTTCAGTCCCCGCATGGTTTCACATGCAAATTTAAGATGTAACATAAATGCAGCTATTAGCCCACATGTATGAAAATACTGGTCAATAAAATATATCAATTTAAAAATGGACATATAGAGGCCTGGATGAGCAGGGTAGCAGTAACACACAAGTAACACACTCGAGCCACAAAACATGGCTGCAACAAGCTCAGCTATGATTGTGTAATGTCAGTGTATTTTTATAAAACATTTGTAGCCATATTGCCATCAGGCTTATGTATAAGCACTGAAATGTATTCAGTATGTCACTAATGTTATCATATGACGCTACTGCCACACACACACACACATATCAACTGAACCCTGATTGATTAACTCTTTTCACATCATACACACACACACACAGTTCCTCCTCTTTCATTTCCTGGGGTGTTTCCAGGGGCCACCTGAGGTCACGCTGGAGGTCACAATGTGTGTTGATCCATGCTGGCTGAGCAGACTATCAAGTGTGGAGGACCAACCACACGCACATCAGATGAGCAGTAGTGATTTTATTAGACGTCTATAAGAAAGGTCAGGTTAGCTAAGTTTGTAGGTCGAAAAGGGCAAACTTACTGTAATGAGTGTAATGGGAATGTCCTGACTGGCTGATTACAAAGAAGGCACATTGCTAAGAGAGACTTTCTGTGTGCTTTGTTTGTCTGCTTCGCTTGTACATTAAACCAATTCAGTTGAATGTTTTAAGCAATAATCACTTCCACTGTACTGTGGCAAAACAAAGGTCTTTAGCTATCTTTCTTATTTACAACAACTTACAATACATCCACACTGTGTCATGTGTTTCCCATTGAGCTGGACAAGACCACATGGAAAGTGAGATGCACCATAAAGTGGTTTATCACAGGATTCTGCAGCCATGGATTATACCAAGTTACTGCTGCGTACAATACATTGCCTATTGTCTGCCTATATAATGTGCAGCAGTAGCATGCAGCAGTATACAGTACGTCACAAGGAAATCCCGAGATGGAACTGAAGACCTTGTTTCTTTTGTTGTCCCTTGGTTTGGAGCAGTGAAAACATCTTGTGTCTTAAATAAGCCTCAGGTATAAAATTATTATTATTACATTTTATTTAAAAAAATCTAAACTTTCCTCCTGCACACAACAAATACACACACACACAATTAAGAAACATTTCCTGGAGTTTGTACGGTAATTGAAAAATTGAGTTAAAAAAGTGTTATTCAATAAATGTAAATTAACTCAATCCCTGTGTAGTGGTCTTCTTCTTTGCTCCATCTCTTACCCTCTCTCGCCCTCCCTCTTATGTGTTTCCATAGTCTCATGATCAATTAGCCCACACTAAGAGGACAGGAGGGCGGAGGCAACGAGGCCATGACGTCCAGCTTCGCAAGGGTTGCCGTCTGACAGCGGGCGCGGCCTGAAAAGTCAAGAGAGACAGAGGTGGTGTGATGTTTTCTATTGAACCAGTGTGTGAGTGTGTGCACATAGATCATGTGACTGTGTTTTTATAGTGCAGTGATCCGGTCATATGATGGTCAACACCTTAATATCACACATTACCTGTGGCACAAAGAGACGTAGCGCACCATATGTACAATAGATGTGTTGAGAATGAGACTTTGAACACATGAAAACAAGTAGACATTTTTCATAAAATAGTCCCAGCTGCAGGGGTAGTAGTAGTTTTACACTGAGACGTTTCACAAAGAAATTCCCTTTAGTTTAGGCCCAACTCATTTTAAATTTCTCCTTTTATAACAGGTTTTTTCTTCTTTTTTTATGTTTTCACAGAACTGTAAGCCATGAATTGGTTTGAAATGGTATTTTTTCTAATAGATAATTGTTTCACAATTGTTTCACATCGATTAATTAGAAAATCAACAATTTTGACAATTCATCATTTATGTCATTTAATCATGCAAAAATGGCAAACATTTGCTGGTCCAGCTTCTCAAATGTGAAGATATGCTGTTTGTCCCTGTTTTATATCAGCTGAAATTTTATTTAATAAAAAAAACATTTGAAAACATCACTTTGGACTCTCTGCATTTCTCACATTTTCTTGACAAATCATTAAGTGACAATAATCTGACTATTGATCTTGTACTGATGAGATAATGCTTTCCTATCTTTCTCTGTTGTATGACATTCTAAACACAATTGAAACTACAATGAAATTGCAATAAATACAAAAATTCCTGGATTATTGTATTATATGTGTTTTATATAGAACAGATATTCTTTGTTATATGTACCACACAGATATATGCATGGCCCATCATATCTAACCCATAAGCTCTTTTTATGTTGAAAACTGCTGATATGGATACAAGAAACCGTGACTGATTACTCTGTATGCATTATAGAGTTGTCTTTGGGAAGCGGTTAACCTGAAGTCATTCTAATGTGATACAGATTCCATACAAGGCTGCATGATTATGATTTACTGTTACTGCTGTGGGTTTCTTTGGAAAAATGCGTCCCGTGACAGCCAAAAATGTAGTTTGAGATGCTTTTTCACCCTGACAAGAATAAAACTTTGGAGAACAACAATGCTCTTCAGAGCAATATGTCCCTGACTTTGTGTACTTTTCTAAAATTTCACAGCGTTCGACACCAACTGTCCCGGACTGTCCCGGTTTGTGTGACTCCACCCATCTGGTGTCCACACAAACGCTAAAACAAACACTGCGCGCTTTGCAAACACTGCCTGACCCACTTCCATGCTGCAATGTCATGTGTGTGACAAAGTCCTATGTCATTTGACTGGACCGCCATGATCCCCAAGGACAGGGATAGACTGACTGTGTGTGTGTGGGTGTGTGTGTGCAGCTAAACAATATGTATGTGTGTAATAGAGGCCAGTCACGTACAACTTCTGATGGGCTTCAGGAAAGTCTATAAATGTGTGTAAAAGATGTGTTTTTGCTATGTAAGAGTGTGGTAGAGCTCTTGTTTGTGTGTGTGTGTGTGTGTGCGCGCGCGTGTGTGTGTGTACACTGAGGTAAACTAATTACCATGTGCCGCGATCAGCTGTGGGCCCTGAGGCCCGCAGGGAGAATTCCTCTGTGGTCAGCCGACCCCGGTTGTCCTGTCTATCTCCACCTCCCTCCCTCCTTCTCCTTCTCTTTCTCTCTCTCACTCACACGCACACACACACACACACACACACACGCGCGCACACACACACACATACACCGTGAACTCAGTCACCTCACTCATGCCACTCACTCAGTCATGTCATGTAGAGGCCCAGTAACAGAGAGACTGCGGGAGGGAAACATACATATATACTTAGGCTGTGCTGAGCAAGCACAGAGAGACATCAAATACATAATAAACATACATAAAGTTAAGTCACTGTGTCAGTGAGTTTTAATGTGGATGCTCGCCAGGGAATTCAGATGTTATCTAAGACATGACGTATTACCATAAGAGTCTAGTGTCTCTCAGCCGCCTACTTACCCCTCAAGCATGCTGATGTGGAGTAGATGTTGCATCAGAGTTGAGAACTCACATAAACACAACCAGCCTCGTCTCATGGAAACCGCTCGTCATTGTGAAAACACTATTCTTTGTTCATTTAATATTTGTATATATAAAAAAAAAGCTTTAGATTCTAAATGTGTTAGGCTTAATGTTGAACATGTGCATGATGTAAACATCAAGAGCTGCAGTAGGCCACCTCCACAGGTTATCAGAAGGCTGAGAAAAGGACTTGAGGGAATGTAATTGCAGCTATTGTAGATCAAGCATGATGTAAGATGTCTTCATCTGTCCTGTGTATTCATCCTGCTGCTGACATAAGGCCACATAGATCATGTGTTTTAGCCTTAGCTCTCCTGAGGGAAAAGCAAATATATCCCCACGCTAACTAAGAGGACTTTGCTGTGTCAGCTTACACTTGGTTCAAGTTCAAGCATGTACACACGAAGGACACAACTTCACATGCACACACGAACACGCATTATGCACAAGCACCTCTGTTTCCAGTTAATCATGCTGTCGCAGGGCCCGGCGGGACGAGAGATTAGCAGCTGTCATGGCTAAAAACACAGGGTTAGACACTAGCATGAAGGAATCCGGGCAACCTCCCCCTGACCCCCCCCCCCCCCGACCCCTAACACACACGCACAAACACACCGGGCCTCTTTCCCACCTGCTGGGAGTGACTGTTTGTGCTACCTCGGTAACCCTAAACCTGTTAGAGGCTTTTCAAGCTTTTCCCTCCTCTCTCTCTCTCTCTGTCTCTCTCACATCTCAAGTCTTTTACCTTATTATACCCAACCTAGCACAGATTTCCTCTAGACTTTCATGTGCTTTATTGTTCATATTAAATGTGTTGCCAAAACAATATAGTAGCAAGAAAATATAATATCACATGTTATTAGATTGTCGGCATTACAGAGGCTGGAAGTTGCATCACAAATCTAGAAACCACATCTGGCGCCATCGTTAAGGTAGAGAAATGCAAATGCATGAATTAGAGATAAATAAAAAACTAAGCAAAAGGAACGTGTGTGTGTTTTACGTCTTTTTACGATGTTTAAATGAACATGGCTGTTCATGTGGAGACAAATTAGCTAGCTAATATGGCTCCCAAAGTGTAATTTCATTAAATCGATTTCTCCATAAATAAAATATAAATTGCTCCCCCTCCAGCTCTGCAGGCTGTGAGGATGGCGAGGGAGGCCGGGGCGAGCCCTCCGCAGCCGGAGGGGAAACCACACAAGGCAAACACCCGTCCTCTCCCTCTCACACACTAACGCTTAACCAAAACCAACAAAAATAGTCGTTCGAAAGTCACGCGCCCTGAAACACACACACACACACACACACACACACGCACACACACTCATACACTGGTCAGAAATAATAGGCAGTAGGGTGGCAAAAAGCAAGACATCCACCCTCAACCCACATAGCTCCTGAACCGTGTGAAAGTCGGGCTTTTTGGGACCTACGCTACTGAAAACAAGTCAAACGAGAGGTAACGACTGTTTTTCTGAATGTCAGAAACGTCCCTCCAGGAAAGGAAAAACTTCTCAGTGGTTTTTGAGTGGTTCTATATGGAGCTATAATAACCCTAAATCTTCCATTTAAAAAGGCAAATCAAATAAATAACTTGTGTAACCTTTCTAAAAACTTGAGGCCTGAAGAACTATTTCCTAGCCCTGCATAGAACCTTTCTTGTTCCTGGTGTGAGGAGAGAATAGGAACAGAGATACAGACAGGGAAATATGATAGAGAGCGGACGCAGCACTGTGAGGAAAGCCATGTGTTCCCCTGGCTGTTGATGCACTGATAAAGACTGAATGGACGCGGTGTTGTTTTCACGGAGCAGTTGAATACATGGTGACTTGACTGAGCTACAAGAGAGCTCAACTGTGGGAAGCAGCATGTGACGCAGGGAGACGGACTGACTTCCCATGATATCTCTGCAGCCCAGTTGGGTAATCGATTGACTCACAAGCCTTCTTACAGCGGCTCAGTTGACTTAAAGGGCAGACGTTCAAGGTCTGGCGAGTTCACGTCTTTCGCAATCTACACATGGAGACACAAAAACGTATATTTCACATATGCAGTTGTAGTAGTACTGCCCACCATCATAGACTTTAATGCGTAAAATCACTGTTCCCCTTTAAGTTAGACCAACCATTCCTCTTTTGACACATTTAAAGCTTTATTTGTATAGTTGCTGATACTATACTATAAATATCTAGCGATTGAGCTAAGATAGGGTATACATATGGTAGGGATAGGGTATGTATACATATATATATATATATATATATATACATATATATATATATACTCTATCTTAGCGCTATCCCAGCAGAAACCAAACACATTGATAACAGTGTTGTTGGTTGAGGGCAGATATGACTTTAACCCCTGAGACCTCTGGAGGCCTTGCACTTGTGAGGCCGATGTGAGGGGCTGGAGGGGTGTCAGAGGCTAACACTCAGGTTGTACTGTTGGGCGCACAAACAGTCATACAACCCCTCTACACACACAAACACTCCCAAACCCAGACACACACACACATACACACACACACACACACAGACGGTAGGTGTGCTTTTGACGCGACTGACAGATGTTGCTGTCTGGTTCCAGCTGTTCCCTTACCTGGCTCCTCGAGTTAGGTGGGCGGTGTTTAAAGCTAATGACACACACACACACACACACACACGCACACCCACTCGCACACACTCATTTGCACACTCACTACCACAGTTATCGCATCGGCTCTTTCTGACTCACCAGATTTATGTGCTGGGCGCCAACACACACAAACACAGCAGTATTTCAGCTTGTGTATGTGTTTGTGTGTGTGTGCGGGATGGGGATGTGTTTACCATTTGAAGGAATGTACAGTATTTGGTAATGTGAAAAGCAGCCCTCAGTGGTCAGTAGTCGAACAAACACACTCTGTTTTATTGGATGGGCCTGAGATTCCTCTGTGTACACCCAGGGGCAAGAGTGAAGAATTTAAACGCTTTAACATGCTGTCTCACTGTTGGGGATCTAATACTACCGTGTGTGTGTGTGTGTGTGTATCTGTCTGTGTTTGGAAAGTGAATGCCAACATGTATTTGGGTTTGTCTGTTAGCTCTTAATACAACTCTTTTTTTTTCTGTTGAGTCTATTCATAAGTTGTAACCTGTTCAAAATATTGTCAAGATTGTATGTCAAATCTAATATATTTGCCTGAGATCTGATCATTCACTATAACACTGTCATTTGTTACATCAGTTTCCATTGCTTCCAGATCACATGAGTTCTCCGTGTACATTTCATCATGTGTGCAGTTTCGGTTTACAGAGTAAAGGCTTAAGGCATTAGTAAGTCAACAACTACAGCACAGCATGTTTGTGCGTGTGTTTAAGTGTGTGAGGCCCGGTTGTACAGTTCTGCGTTTGGACAAAGTCGACCCGTGGTCTTATTGAACCTGACGCGGAGCAGCATCGTGACCACCTGTGTCTCTCATCATGTTACATACGTGCATGGGAACACACAGAGTGATCTTTATGTAAGAATCTGGGTCAGTGTTGTGAGCAGGAGGAGGGCACGGCAGGAGTGAAATCCCAACATGAGGTGGAATGAAACTTGCCCAGCTGGTAACTGGATTACAGTCGCACATGTTTATAACTTTTTGTTCCATTTTTGTAATGGACGTTTTCCCACCAGCAGCTCCCGTTGCACCTCTAGCTGTCCAATCTGTCTCTGAGTTTCCTTAAGATGTTTTTTCCTTTTCTCCTTATGTACTTGGGTTTTGTCTGAGAGTTTTTTTGTTTTCCTAGAAAGCTTGGGTTGGGTCAGGAACTGTAAAGCTTGTTGAGAAATTAGGCTTTACAAATACACTTGACTTGTCTTCGTCAGGACAGTTATGATGAGAAGAGGGACTCCATTTGATTGTGTTTTCCCTCCAGACCTGGGTTAATGATATATGTCTTTTTCAAGGCTGTCACTGAAAACCATTATCTTTAGTCTAAAGCTGCTGACAGCAGATTTTTTGCAGCCATCTATTTAATGATCCTTTCATCAAATGATATAGATATGATCGTTTACATTCCTGGAAGACTCCACTTAAAAGTAAGTGTTTCCCCTTTGATTTGATTGCTGGCTGGAGGGGAAAAAAAACCTTTGAAATGACATTTTACGAGGATTTGGCACGAAAATTCATAAAAACTATGTGATTTGTAATGTAGGCCATTCTTATAAAGTGCAAAACAAGAGAGAATATCTAATCACTTTCTGTCAGCAATCAATATCATAAGAATAGAAATAGTTTCTTATCCGCATTTTTATGACTGTATGATCACTTTTATAATCTGTTACCAATAACTTTTGTAAGTCTTTTGGAAATGCAGCATTACTTAATTTTTTTTAGCCACTTGGCGGCAGGAAAGTTTGCTGCAATTTGTGTAATCCATCGCTTTCATATCACACAATCATTTGAATCAATTGGTAAGATAAACTATTGATCAGTGCAGCTTTAAGATGAAATATTTCAAATATCCACACTGTATAGTTAATAATTCTAATCTATTAGAGCTCAGAAAACACACTCAGAAGATTTTAATCTTTTTTGGTATGGCCTTTCCCAGTGTCATCATTATAATCATCTTAAACTCTGGAAACAATGCAAGTATTTGTTCAATGTTGCGTCTAACTTTATCAAATCCGTCGTATCTGCAGAGAATAACATTTAGCTGTTATTGGCTGATATATTTTTTCTCATGGTATTAAAAAAACATCCCATCTGACTTTGTATAACACAAAGGACACTACAATAAGTTTAAGAAAGATTTGGCAACTGTTTTGACACATCTGTAACATGGAATGAATCTCAAAACGGTGAGAATTACTTTGGCTGTTAATGCAGCTGTGGTTCTCTCGTCTTTGGCTCAACCATAATTTTCTCACACAAAGTCTTCACACATTTTGCGTCTTGGTCTCACCTCTTCTGGAAAGACTTTTACAAGAGAGTAAAATAACCCATCAGTAAATTTCAACCTCAGTGCTGGAAACTACATCTATGAATATTAATTCATGTGCCAAGATGTTTGACAGGGGAATTAATGCAGAGCTCAAAGTGGCTAAAACACTCAGTCCAGTCATGAATGACTTCATACACTTCTCCAGGAATTAAAAAAACAGCTTTTTTCTCATAAACAGTTTATCTAACATTCTTCTAATAAGCAGCAGCAGAGGAAAAGGACTTAAATTGGAGGTTCTGGCCCGGTCGACAGCACTGAGAAGCAGCAAAAACGTGCCGTTGTGTAAACACGCAGTGACAGGTTTTGCCGCTTTATCAGCGGAGAAATCTCAAACCTCTCATTTCCTCCGGAGAGCAGGAGTCTTTGGGGATTGCTGTGTGGATATGAGGTAGGATGGGCTCTCCCATCAATATTATTTCAGTGAATGCCTCCAGCTGGAAATGACTGTCCCCCGAACGGCAATCGTCCAATCGTAGCTTAGCGCCTTCATCTAGGCATGGCAGGCCTGTCGAGCTTTAGATTTCTGCACATGGTGAAGAGGTGTGCATGACTTGAGAGGGCGGTGTCTTTTTTTAATCTTTCCAAATGCAAAAAACACGAGAGCAAAGACTAGATTACACTGCGTGTTCCTCCGCTTTAATGAAAGATCCAACGTTAACCAGCATGTCGGCAACTCTGTCCTGCTCTTTTTTGAAAATAACCCAAGCAAAGTTTCCCAAGATGGAGTTACATTTGCCATACACATAAGTTAGTCTTCAAATTAAAAGCTTTCTTTCTTGTAACGTGTGACGTACAGTTTGAAAATACAAACAAACAGGGATATGCTAGAATGGAACGACAGTCTTATCTTAAATTTGTCCTTCGAGAATGCCCGAGAATGGAAAGCTCGACAGGCGTAGCAGCAGCAAGCCAGCTAACGGTCAGTTAGAGACGAAAGTGTGACCAGAGGCAGGAAATGCCCTCTTTAATTGAAAATACGTAGCTCATATTGTAAATCATGATCACATAACTGTGAGAAGAAAACAATCATTGTCCCTCTCTCATTGAGTTTCTCTGATGAGATGCTTGTGACTTTGTGCAGGCCTCTTTTTCAGTAAATGGGGTTAAAGTTTCCAAAACAGTCTCTTGGAAATGAATGTTGCATAACTGGCCCTGGGTAAATAACTGATGTATTGTACTACAGTGATACACACACATAGGAATGAGAGAGGCAGATTGTGATTTGGGTCAAGCAGTCTCAACACTTCGGGCCTAATGACTCACCATCTGTCCTTATGTTCATTATTTCCATCAGTAAGTGTTACAACAAGCAAAATTTGTCGCTGTCATGCCGCGCTTGAACCTGCTAATCAGGTGCCCTGGTTTCTAGTTTAGACCTGTGTTCAATTTTCAGAACTTGTTATTTTTTTTAAGATGAAGTGAACAGTACCGCGGATGGGAGTGAAGCCAGTCTTGTTTTCATTACATTCGTTAATTCAAGGTAGAAAAAGGCAGATTTCCATCTCATGTGACTCAAGTAGCACAATTTATGAATGAGTGAACACACAAGAAAAAAGAAAATTCCACTTTTTTCCTTATTAGTAACATCCACTTTTCCTGTTTTGTTTGGACTCGGGGTGAACTGAGGCCAATTCGACGGTGTGTTTATAAAGTGACTCAACTTTTTAAATAAGAGATTATTAAGTTTAGTTCCACTAGCTACAGTAACAACAGAGCTATGTGTGGGTCACTGTGTGTGTGTGTGTGTGTGTGTGTGTCCAAACAAAATAAACTCAACAGTGAAATATGTGCAGGGGTGGTTATGACTCATCTTTTAAATACCCATTTCTTTATTATTAAAGTGAAATGCACCATAGAGACATCTGACTGTTGCCGGGTAAACTTCATGGGAAACAGCCAATGGGGTCTGCTGTTCGTCCTAGAGAAGCAGCCGCACGGCGCTCACCAAATAAACCAAACTCCTGAATGGCTGCACACAAGTGCAAGTTTGAGATTGATCATTCAAATAAACATGAGTTTGTTTATAAAATGAAATCTATCTTTATTTACAGTAAACAGAGGTGTGTGTATGCATAGTCCCAGATGCAAAACACACACATACACAGATGCACATACGGAGTCTGCAAATGAGCGCAGGAGGTGTGTTTTCTCGCTCCCCGATGGTGTTTGAGTAAGCAAGTACACACATACACAGGCTTTGCTCAGTGTGTGTGTGTGTGTGTGAGTGTGTGTGTTGCTGCAGATAGCTCCCCCTCTCTGGTGTATGAATGAGTGTCCTGAGAGTGCTAGATAAAGGTGGTCTGTGCTGCAGCTCTGCTCCACTGACCCTTAAAGGAGGCATTGATGGGAGGACCGGCCGGCTGCAGGACCTGCGTCCGCCTGCAGCACACCGGCAGAGGATGGATGGAAAGGGCGGGGGCGATGGGTACAAGGGGGTGGAAGCAGGACTGAGATCTGTACAGTAAAATTCCTAACAGTGAGTTTGTGAACATGGCCGAGGCTGCCAAATATCAGTTCCGTCAGTGTACAAACACGGCCGGGACCTCCGGTATGTGAGGCCACCGCGGGTTTGCTTGTCCTGCAGATGGACACACATGCAAACAGCTGTTGTAAAGGCTGAATGGGTTTTTAATGGCTAATACAGATATAAGTGATTTTGTAATGATATTCAACTAACATGGTTGGTTTAACTTGCTTGGGAGCCCTGGGCCAAAAATGACCTGGTGGGCCTTCATTAACACCAATTTCTTCCATCCTTTCTGCATTCTGCAATGTCCTTGGTTTAGTCACAAATACAAATTTAGGATTATGCAAAACTGTATTATTATATGTCAGTTGATATTGTGCTTTAATGGTGCATATTCCCAATTAAAGTAGCTCAAACCAGTTGACACACACTAAGCATGGACCTTTCGGGGCCCATGGAGTTGCCTGCTTTCCACAGATGGTTATCAAAAGCTCATCAACTGCAACAGTTAACAGGTGCCAGTATTGAATGATGTATACAGTTAATAACAGTGGGTTTGATAGACTTATGTATTGGTGGTCATCCATTATTATGACCTGAATGTACGTGAAATATCAGTATGCATAAATTCAAAAGACGTTTTTTGGAAACATGATTATTCGCTTGTATATTAGGCTTGTACATTCAGGAAGTGGAGTGATAAACCTTCATTGAAGAATGTGCTTCTTCTTCTCTAGCAGATGCTTCTTCACCTAATCTCCTTGATTCCATGTTTACATTTACCTCTTTACATTGACTTTGGAAGCAATCACTCTTCTTCTTGTTCAGTCTGAGCGCACCATTACAGTGAAGAATGACGAGCTGATATCACTGCAAATCACAAGGTCGCAGGTTTGACCCCGAAACAAAGATGCACATTCTCACTTGCAGATCACTGGTAACATCATCTGTTCACAATAACAAATGCAATACTCATGCTGAATCACAGGACAGGATTTGACTTCACCTCGAGTGTGTCTTTCATCATCACGCAAGTATGATGAAACTCTCGGCCCAAAGAAGAATAGATGTGTGGTTATGTTGAGAAATGAAACAGGGCAATCTAATGAGCTCAGTGGAAAAAACTGGATCGCATTAGAAAGAGAAATAGAAACATCATTAGTGAACACACAAACACTCATTTCCTCTGGCTGGCCAGCAGATTGTATCAACATACGGCTTTTGTTTGAAAGCCGCATGTATGAAATATGGACGTGAGTAAGAGCACCGCAACTAGACCGAGGAGCACTAACCAACACCCCTCCTCCTCTGTTCACACACACTCATACATTGCAGAGACACACATGGCCTCACCAGAACCACATCCGGGACTAGGTGACCCTTAGCCCCCTTTAACTCTGTGCCAGATGCAGGTCACACCTCAAAGGCGCTCTGAACTCTCTACCTTTGAGAGCCCGATACCTTGTTTTTTATTGTTTCAGATGTACTAATGAGCATTCATAACTTATTCATACTACCTTACTGATACCAGGCGATGCATAATATCAACATGCAGAGGGTATTGACTTCTGTATGAACGGTTGACATTAACAATAAAAGCTTGCCTGCAAGGTGGGAGCATCTCAGTGAGGCTGTATTTAACTAAATCCTAATGTCAGCATGCTAACAATGACAATGCTAACATGTTGATGCTTAGGTAAAATAATTACCATGTTCACCATCTGATTTTTGTGTGTCAGCATGCTAACATCAGCAATATACAGCTGAGGCTGATGGGACTTGTCTTGTTTGATCATGAAGTAGCCTGCAGGACAACTTAAAATGCTGACCTGATGCTGTCTTTATATAAAAAGTCAAGGTATCACCTAAGTCATAAGGCTTAAACATGAACATCTCTGCAAAATGTTGTGCCAGTCCGTCGAGTAGACGATGAGATATTTCAATCAAGTGAGAACTTTGACCTGCTGGTGGCATTACATGAAAACTCAGTGGATCACCAAAGTCATTAGAAGTCATCCTCAGGGGATCATAAATATCTGTACCAAATGTCATGGTCATCCATCCAATAGAGGTGGATTGAGGTACTTACTCATATTTTATAATTTTTCTCCTTTTATTTAGAAATTTTGTGAATACAAATACAAATTTTCAATCAAGCATGTATCAAAATACAAAATATTAATAGGTAAAATATGAAACATAAATAGTAAAAGATGTTAGTGGTATTTGAGTCTGTTGTGCAGAGAGGTCTGTGGCATATTTTGCAAAGCACGGTATTCCGGTCCATGTCAGGCTTTTCATACCCAAACCACATCCAGAAGTAGCCCCTCTGTTAGGTTGAGGTCCTTATGCTGTTGGTAATTACCCAGTTCTATGTCACGTTCACTCTCCTCCATGTTTGAGTTGCCTTCATGCACATTTCCTGCCTGCATCCGTGTTGTGCAGGAGAACGCAAAGCGTTGTCCAAATGACAAAAAATATTGCAGTAAATGCTGTCATTTGCTACACATTGAAATAAACGATATAGTATGATATGAAACGGTAGATATTTTTCTATCCCCACGCAATATATTGTCATATCGTACAGCCCTATTTCCAAGTACCATTTATTTAATCCAAAAGCAACATAATGTTCTCTGATTTAACAGAAATAATACAAAACATAATGATTCAGCCAGGAAACGATACATCGGGCACTAATTAGCAAGGAAATGCACAGAGTCATACAATGACACCAACTGAACAGTCTAGTATGCATCATAAAAAATATGACATTTAACATGATTATTACTTGGCAGGTGTGTGCCAAAGCAGGATTTAATAAAAAGCATGAGTTTAACAACTGAATTAGTTTGAAAAATTGTGGACTAATTGGAAAAACAGCTTTGTGGTTCAATCTTGCCAGGGCACTGGTATCCATGTAGTATGGATGTAGAACACTTCCTTCCTCTGGCCTCTACTATAAGCATGGTCATGAGGCATGATGCCTACATGACACATATATGACATATGTCTTTATGATATGTTGTGTATGGATGTGGCGGTCATAAAGAGCGTTAGCAGGGCCTCTGTCGAGCTGCATGACAATCTGAGCCTGGCCCTGAGCCTGGGTAATCACAGAGCGGCCGGGCTCATTCACAACGCCAGTTATACCCGTCCCACACAGCCACTCACTCAGCATAGTTATGCTATTTGTACAGTATAAACATTTTGGATGATTATATGTAATTACCCAGTGCAGGACAGGGTGCATGGACATCCACATTGACTCACAAACACACACACACACACTCACACACACACACACACTCATGGATGGACGGATGGACAAACCTGCACACACTGACCTCAGGGATTCTCTTCCATGCTGAAAAGTGTTTACCGAGTAATAAGGCAAATGAAAGAAGTCAGGGACATGCTCACTGCCAAGATCCTCTCCAAATAAACACCCCCGTTAAATGTTTTCATGTCAATCTCCCCACTTATTGCCAGACTCCATAATCCCACTCCCTTCTCCCTCACTCTCTGCTCTCTCGAACCGCAGCGCTGACCGTGAAGCTTCATTCATAGCGGCCGAGAGCTCATGTGTGGCTCTCTCTGTCTCCCAACGCCATTGGTCAGAAAGTTGTAAGTAGGCCAAACGCACGCCATGTCAACACACACTCGCTGCATTCACTTATTCAGCGGTCCCGACACTCTCGCCTCACAGATGCTTCCCTTATCGCCCGCCGAGCTCAGCCGCTGATCACGTGTCCCGAGTCCACACCCGGTCTAAGTAAAGGCCCTTACTGATCTAGAAAGGACATGTTAAATTTTACAGCTGCGCCTCTCAAACAGCCAGGGCCGAGGCTTTAACGCCTGCCCTCTGTCTCTGCCTTTTTGCCTTGTGTGAGTTTCAGGCCTTTGTGATGTCGGCCTGCGAAAGCTGAGCAGGCAGCGTGAGTGACACATATAGCACAGAGATAGTGATTGTTATTTTCAGGTTCCTCTCTTACGTGGGCACTTGAACTGTTTGCTAATCAGATCTGTTTTGGAAGCTGCTGGCTGAGAAAGTGACGCTACAGAGAGACATTTACTGTTGGAGGCTCTGGCCCACAGTTCGCTCTTTATAAAGGCGCCATCACTTTGGTTGAATGGGAGACTATGTACATTTTAAAAGAGGAAGTAACACATTGTTTCTCTTACAAATGAAATGTAAAAGTCATCGGCAACATAACAGACTCTTGCTCAATTCTGTACACAGTGGGGTTGAGCTGCCTTACAGCCTTAGATGGTCTGGGTTGACCACTAACTTATGGTGGCTAAAGTTAGTTAGTAGTGCTGATTTTCAGACCCTTGTACCACTGATACACTATGTGTTTTAAGTGAGAGTACTTAACTTTTGAAAGAAGAAATAATACATTCTTCCTCTTACACATTAAAAGTTGAATTCATAAGCAATAAAAAACACCCATGCTTGGTTCTATGTTACATAGATAAATAATAAACCTTCTATTAAAATCAATATATGTAGCGCCCTGTAGCTCAGCGTGCTTTACGATAAGAAGCCACAAAATGGCTGAGCAAAAACAAGTGTAAAGTGACATCTTTGATAGTCATACAACAGTATATAGAAGCACAAAGAAAGGCGTAGGAAATAAATACTGAATGAGACTAAGACTAACATGTATCAATAGTAGTAAAATAAAATACTAGATAAAGGTATGCTGTTAAAAGCTTAAGCATAACCTTGCTTTTAATTACATGATATGTTTAAAGAACCCAAAGTTTTTCACATTTAGCATACCGATTTCCTGCAATTACAGATTTTAGTTAGCAAATATATTCGGAAAATATAAAAATGCATGGCATCGTTTAACAGATGTATTAAAGTACATTTGATCAATATACAGATGTATTTTTTTGTATTTTATTGTAAGTGGATTTGAGAGAATAACAAAAGCTCATGTAAATTTATTTACAGCATAACTGTTTTTAGATGATGAAGGCAGTCCATGCAAATTGTATATTAGGCTATGTTATTTTTATAACCTTCATTTGTCAAGGGATAATTAGCTTTTCCATGCAGGGATTTGGGAGGTTATCTTCCCTGTGGGCAGTGTAACAGTGTCTTATCTCATATTGCAAGTTGACCATGGCCTCTGTAGCCGATTAAAGGGCAGCCAAGAATATTCTGACCTCTGAAATAAAGCAGCCAGAGACAGAATTAGACCCAGGCCAGGTTAGCATGTGTGTACCTCATTAACCATACCACAGTGAAACTTCCGCCCATGCACTCAGTCTGGGCTGCATGAATCTGGAAACATCCTTATACAGAGCTGCTTGACTAAAAACGGCCTGGCTGGGCCCTTAATGGTATTTGCACCCTCTGTATTATTTACATTGGGGAAAGAGTAAAGAAAACATGTTTTATGAGAATGTTCCAACCGCAAAGACGTGATGTCAGCGCTGCAGCCTCGTATACAGGGTGGGGCGAGGTAAACAAACACTTCTCCCATCTCTCTCTGTCTGTCATTTGCAGGGGTCAGAGAAGGTAGAGTGAGGTGCGACCGACACTCTGGCTCTCTCTGTTGATTCATAGATGGAGCTCAGAGCCAGGGCCTGAACAAGAGCCAGGGGCCAGTGTTAGTAAACTGTGGAGAGACCAAAGGAAGTACCTCATCCGACACACACAGACACACACACACACAGCTGAGGAGTATACACTGTGAGAGAAGCATCTCGTCTGCATAGCTCACACACACACACACACACACACACACACGGGCACACACGCGCAGAAGAGCCACAAGCATTGGCGGTAAACACTCAGGCCTCTCACAAGATGCTCGGTAAATATTTACTGCTCGGCAGGCGTTGAGGAGAGAGGAACATGGCGGACCAAGCAGCGTCGGCCGAACGTGACCGGCCTCAGCCAACTCCCTCCGCCCTCTCCACCCCCCACCGCCTCTGACCATCACCGGACTTCAAATCCACTGGGCAAACAACATTACCTTATTCAGCATCTGTGCACTGTGGCTTACCTTGGCTTACCTTGCGGCAGCTGGGGAGGTCACCTCAGCTGAGCATGGGGCCGGAGGCTGCTTCCTGAAAATAAAGTGAAGATTATGTTTTTAGCTCCTCACAATGGGAGAGGCAGTGGAGAGCTGAAAGCTAATGTAAACTGTGACCCCCTGTCAGTGGTCATACTGAGGTGAATGCTTAGGAAAAAATGGTTATATAGTCACACTTTCAGAAGAGTTTCATACTTCTGATACATGCAATGAAGTTACATAAGATTTACGTTGGGCTAAAAGGGTGGGTAACTTGGGTATTCACTGTATCACTTTTCATAACTCTATAAAACTGTTGAGGCTTAGGCAAAGAAACAAGCTTTTTGTTATTATTGCCAAACTCTAAGTGGTATTTTTCACTCATACAAAATACAAAATGTACCCAAATATTGTAAAGTGCAGCAGGTTGCAAAGCTCATTTTACATTAATATTAAATCAAACTGGTCCAACTAGATTCTACAAAGAACCAAAATATGGTCATTTTTTACAGTTGTTTTGCTTATTGACTGGTGAAAACTGTCTTTATGTGATAACAGCAGCAACAGTATAACCAGATATCATTCTTATATATTTTCTAACTAGAATTTTTTCTTGTGAATTAAACTTAATTCAAGACTTATAAATTGTTGCCGAACAGCGGCCACTGTGGCCACAAGTGGTGATTACAGCAAAAAAGCACACTAAATTTCCCTTTATTTCCCAAGATTCCCTCGATTAAGATGTTTAAAACATAACTTGTTTGGCCACTAGGAGGCAGCGCAGCAGGTAAACGCAACACTGACATGTAATCACCTGATGAATGTTATGTTTAGGTGCTGCAGTTACCTATTTACACATTTAGCAGACCCAAAGCAACATTAGCATTAGAGTCCAGTATTCACTAAAATTTTAGCTGTGTTTTGGTCTCCTCCACCTCTCTTCAGATGCTAAATGCTCCATTGTGTTGTCCAACTAGTCACAAACGTTGTCGGCCTGCCAGTTGGTGCTGGATAGGTAGCATTCAGTGAGTTTATCAGAGTTTTTCTGCTGAAAACAGCTGCCTGATGCTGCCGTAAACAAGGTTAATGAGATTGGTGAGAGTGAACCAAGACTGTAAAGTTGCAGGCCATAAAGCAGAAACAATGAGATAAAAGAGGCTAAAACATCCTGTAGAGCTGAGGAGAACTGCAGAGTCTGGTTATAATTCCCTGTCGGTTCGTCCATACGAGCAAAAGCTTTCTCGTTACATGTAGTCAGTTGATCGATTGTTAATATAAAAGTATTTGTCCATCTTTTAGTCATCTTTAAAGTCATCACCATTAACTGAAGTGACTGATACAGAGTGGAAACCACAAGCAGGAAACAACATGTTTCCTGGAGGTATATTGTGTTCACATATTTACATGTGACCTGCTGAACGTGACGGTAGCACAAGCAGAGAATAGCCACTAAGTCGGCCACAAGAATCAGTAATGTGCGCAATATTTATCTAAAGTTTGCAAACATTGGCCACCATCAGCCACTGGTCATACCAGACAAGTAACGCTATAACAGCAAAACCCCTGAGTGTGTCCAACTGAACAAGGGTGTGTTTCATTGCTTACTGATTCAACTTTTCATGTGTAAGAGGAAGATTAAATAGGAAGTTAGTTTTTGTTCATGGTGGCTCTTTAAATGACAGGCCTCACAGGACTACTGCCTCTGGAACTAGGCTACTTAAGGAATTCTACTATAACCTTGTGTTTTGTCATTTTTGTAAGCTTTCCTATTGGCTCAAGAAACCCTCAGGTATCACCTGCCTTTTTAATTACCTCAAGTTACAACAGTGATCAAATGAGCCACTTACCTTCACTCATTCTTTTTAATAATATACTGCTTGGACCCTTGAAAGTCTGACAGCTGTACATTGAGACTTTTCAGTGTTCTTCACTGATTTATAACACCAGGGAAGGGGTCTTCAGGGGGTTGTTCCTGTTAAAATGAGAAATTGTTTACTTTTCACTTTTGATTTATAAGTAGCAATTATACCTCATTAAAGATAGGAAGATTTCACTTTAATCTCTGTAATCGTCTACATCATTACTAAATCAACAAAACCAAAACCTGGGGGAACATTGCACAAGGCCTTATCTGAGTCTAATTGGGGGTTTGTGACACAAAAATGGTTAACAACCACCGCTCTCCACTTTCGATTTGGCAAACCGCCACCCATCTGGCACCCATGTAGACTAAAACAAAGTCTAAAAAGCGTGTGCTATTACTACTTGACCCCAGGTCTGGGCTTAGCATGCCAAAACAATACCAGGACAAGCCGAGCTTCCCAGTGCAGCAGTGGAACACAAATAGTAACTTCTAGAAGCCGCCACTACAGAAGAGAAGGGAAGCTGAAGGAGGAGGAAAAACAGCAGGACGAAGAAGAGGTGGAAATGGGTGGTGGCCAGGAAGTGGGACTCTTCCTGCCCTAATCACAAGTCAGAGAGTGTTTCCTTTCATTGTAGGAGCTCCAGATCCATTAACCAGCAAGACCCCTGCATGCGCACACACAAACACACACACACACACACACCCAGTATAACACCACTACATACACACCCATATATAGAAAAAGTTAACCTTTTATAGACATAACATATATGAACGTTAACACACTCAATCAAACATTATATGTGGGTATGTTGACTGACACACTGAGCCACACACAGTCATATTCCCACACACACACAGAGTCACAGGTACGTGGATCCTACTTGGCAGGGCCCGTCGCATTGTGCAGCCCTTTGGCTCTGCTCTGATAAACACTTCATTATGAAATCCTGAGGACACAGTAAATATTTGCCGGGGCCATTATCAGCCTGCCTTATCTTGGCGTGAACTCCAGGCACCGCATGACTCCTGGGCCCTTTATTTTCTTAATGCCTTTGCAGCCACTGATAATTTCACAGAACAGCCTGCAGAAAACTGTTCTTCTTTGAAAGGCCTTCTGGAAATGGAGGCACCGCAACAAGGGCGGCTTCGCACTCAAATTTAGGCCAGGGCTTTGAGCTGGTCTAGACATGGACGAACACGACGCTCCAGCGAGGGCAGGGGTCGGCTGTGAGTTACAAAATGTCGCCACTGTCCCTGTTTTACCTGCTCGAGTGACAGATAGTAGACACACATTTACAGCTGCGGCGTTAATCAGTAATGGGTTAATGGCTGGTGTTCTGTTCCCAGACTGATACGTCCATCTCAGCCTGTCAGACCTCAGTAACAGTGGAAGATTCATCAGTGAAGCAACTATAGGATCATTCAGGTTGATGCACATTGAGTTGCACTAACATTAAAGTAGAATTGTGAGGGACTTGTGCGTTACTTTTCCCTCCACTACATTTATTTTACAGCTACAGATACCTTTCAGATTAACATTTTACATCAAAACATGTATGATAAGCTTATAAAATCCATCCTACTTTTTGTAGCCCAGCTGAAAGCAGTTGGAGCCCTTTCTTCACAAGTTGTCGGCCTCCTTCAAATAATCATTTGAAGCACAAAAGGGTCAAATGATCAGATATCAGATATGTTTACAGATATTTGTTTCCCCACCCCATTAATAATCTCACAACCCATCAGGTTTTATCTTGTGACTCTTCGGAGGGGCCCGACCCCGAGGTTGCGCATGTCAGTCAAGGCCTTCTTTTCTTCCACCACTGGTTAATTTTCATATAAACTTCAAGAGGCTGCTCTCTTGAGGATGGAGGGGTGTCTTGTGGGCAGCAGTGTACATTATGTCGGGGGGGGGGGATCATAATGCACAATGTATTAGCAGATTCACCTGGCGGATCCGGGCAGACTCGCAGCCTGAGCCACCAACACATTGGACTGACTCTCCTGCGGCTCTGGGCTCCTACACATTTTCCATTTTAAAATTCCAGAGCTCATTCCTCAGATGGTGAGGACATATCGCTCATCGTGCTCTGTTTATAGCAGAACGTCACAGATTACGTAATATTACGTGCAGTTTGTTCAGGGTTATCAGCTTGTGTGGTGGTGTTGCTTTTTCATGTTCACGTGGAGCTCTCGGAATCTGATTGTCCTGCACCGGGGTCCACCTAGACTCCAGTCGTTCTTCCTTTGTTTGACAGGAGACTGGGAATTTGGGGTCATGCCTTTCTCTGGAAATCAACTGGTCAGTGACCCCCCCCGAGGGCCACAAACCATGTTGCGTCACAAGGTTAGCTGAGGCTCCACTGCGCCCAGGACACACTCCGTCCCTCCCGCCTCCAGACTTTTTTCCACCGGAGGAGGAGCGCGCTAGCTGTGCTGCAGCGTCTGATGTGTCTATGTGAGCAACATGAGAAGCAGAGGTGTCACACAAACGCAGTCTGGCGTTTTGGATCGGACGTCTAGATGTTGCACCTGTTTCACCTTCACGTGGAAGAAATCACAGCCTGAGAGTCTGAAACTTTTTCAAAATGATTTTTATTGGGAGAACTACAAAAAAATGTACAGTACAAAGTTAACAGTCTCACACTCAATTTGTAGTGAACTGACTCCCCCAAAAAATATTACAACTCTCGTTGTCTTTTTGTCCGTTTTGTTACATTCAAAAAGCTTTACTTCTGATAAAGTAGTCAAAAGTACATAGTGCGCATCCCCCTGTACCTACTATGTACAAATCAAACGTGTTCATCCACTTCCCTCTCCAGCAAACTCTCAAAGACTCAGACTAGATTTCAATATCAAAAAAAGAAAAGAACAGAGCAAAAAGGAAATCAAAATAAGAGGAATGGGGATTTAGAAAGGTTACGGCTGTTTTTTTTTTTTGTCAGAGTGTCTGAGTGGTAACAACCTTTAAAAAAAAAAAAAAAATAGTTTCAGAATCCAACACTACATTCAGTTCAACCTGTGTATAAAAGATGCCATGTAGGAAAAATACTTTTATTTGGTTAATTTTAAGGCATGTCAAGATGGTGAACCCCATAGGCACTACACATAATACTGGGGCACAAGGGATTGCTACATTCTTTAGCACGTGGCTGGAATCACAGTGTGACCTCGTGCAAACAGAGAGAAAACAAAAATACTTTTTGGTTAATTTATTGACTTGGGTTCTTTGTCAATGATGTCTGATCTAGGTCAACAAAAGAAGTCAGGTTTGGACGGTCTGTACAACCACACTGTTTATACATTCTACAGAAACATCTACATAGGGATCCTCCAAAAAAAAAGAAAAAAAAGCCTTCTACAGCACTGACACAACCTCAAGAGCAAACAGCAATCACGCAAACTTTTTTTTTAATAAACGTAAACAAGGAAACAAAATTAATGAAATAAATATCACATACGTTCTCTTAAATTAAGATTTTTTTTACTCATTTACAATAAAAATAACCAAAGTGAAGTTACAAAAAAAAGAGAAACAAAAAACAAAATATATATATTACTGTGAAAAGAACATACACTCCACTTTATGCAGATTAATAATGGCGATCATAATTTAAACATAAAAGAATATAGATCTATTGCTTCATCATACTTGATAAATACAGTATGGACACAAATTACCAATGTAGCCTATACTTTTTTCACAAGATAATAAATAAGTTAAATAGTCCATAGCCAGTTATGCACAGCTATGTAAATCACTCAAAAACAGCTAAAAAAATATATATTCAACCATCAGCAGTGATTTCCCCAAACAAACCCAACTCAAGAGTGCTTTTTATCCAAGCAACAAACTAGACTAACCAAACGAACCACTGGGTGGCGCTGGGAGAAGACAGATCTGGAATGGAAGTTGAAGCTTTCAGAGAGGAAAAGAAAAAAGGAAGAAAAAAAAACAAAAAAACAAAAAAAAACACACACACACTTTGATAAAGAAAAAAAATGTTACTTTGAGTCAAGGCATATTCTTGGCAGGATGGGAGGAAATCTGAAAACCGCTTACAGTCTCTTCTTCTTGTCAAGTCATGTTACCCACACATCTAATCCCAGGAAAAGTGTGGCTTGCCTGATAGAGCAAAAAGGGAGAGGGGGGCTGCCGTGAGCCCTTGGGCAAGGCACTGATGGAATGCCTTCTGTTTGCTATCTAAGTTTTTAATACAGCTATATTACATACAAAGAGAGAGAGAGAAAAAAAATATATATACTAAACTAATGCCAGGTCAAGGACACTTTAAACTGTATGAAGCTTTCTTGATCCCTGTGGGTGAAATTCCCTCCTCTTGCCCCCCTCCAGGGAGGTCAGAGCAGGGTCAGCACCCCCGGAGCTGCTAGGGATTCAATGTCTTGCTCAAAGGCACTGGGGCAGGGTGGCTGCTGCTGGGACAGGGTGGAGGGCCGGGGGGGGGAGGCGGGGGCGAGGGGGCTTAACCGGGATCCTCTGCTTTAAGGACAGTCTACCTCACTCACTGAGGCCCCAAACCTGGCGCCTCGACCACCCTGCCCGACCCGTCCGTAAATCCGTAAGAAAAACAAAAAAGAAAGAAAAAAAAAAACAACAACAAAAAAAACAAACGTTTAGTCATCTGAAATCGACAGCCTGCTGAAGATTGGCAACCGTCTTCCAGCGTCCAGACTCGGGGACTCGGAGCCGCTGAGGCTCCCGGAAGAGCTGAGGGACCCGCTCGCATAGCTTTCCCGGTCGGAGAGCGAGTCTGGCGGGCTGGGGGGAGGCTCGAACACCGGCGACTCGCTGAGGCGGCGCAGCGCCTGCAGGTGGCTCATGTTGTAGGTCGGGGGGGAGGGCGGGCACACGCCGCTCTGCATGTTCCCGTAGTAGGCGCCGGTGGAGTGGTTGTTGGCGTAGCCGCCGGGGGTGTGCACGGCCAGGGGAGCCAGCAGGGCCTTTAAGTCCTGCCCGGGGAAAGAGAAGGCACTGTTGATGCAGGACATGGAGTTGGGGGAGAGCACCTCCTCGTAGAAGCTGGAGGCGGAGGTGCAGGAGGAGGCGGTGGTGGGCGGCGGCGGGGTCCGGGACGTGGGGCTGTCGAGCAGGGGCGACTCGAGGCCGTGGTGGGTGGAGAAGCCGGAGAAGCTGAGGCTGTGGTGGAGCTTTGGTCTGTCCCTCTGGGTGTAGCCGAGCTGCTGCTGCTGCTGCTGCTGCGGCGGCAGGACGTCCCGGTGGCCGTACCCGCACAGCTCCCGAGCCGACCGGGGCTCGCCCGCCTGCACGTTGGCGTTGGCGGCCGGAGCGGGCCGGCGCTCGTCGGCGTTGTGGATAAAGTGACACCGGGGGCCGTACGGGCAGAAGCCGATGGTGTGGAAGGTGCGGCACGGCTCCGTTTTGTACTTGGGGTGGCGGGACAAGCTCCTCAACTCGTGGTAGCCGTGAGCGAACTGACACTTCTCCCCGTACTTGCACGACCCGTTCTCCTCGAAGGGCCGGCACAGCTCCGTCTTGTAGCGGGTGGAGTTGATCTGGGAGCCGGGCTTCTGCTGCAGCACGCCCCGGTCTCCGTTCTCGCTGTACGCGCGGTCGCGGAACTTGTTCTCCTTGTTCATGAGGGCCGTGGCGCTGCTGTTGCCGCTCGGCGTGTTCTCCTTCAGGCTGCCGTACGAGCCCATCGAGTACTTGTTGCCGTTGTTCATCGCCTCCATGTTGCTGGTCGAGTTTCTGCGGAAAAATCCCGGCGCGAAGGAGCCGCCGGAGCCCGGAGTCGTGACCGGAGCCCCCACCGCTTTCTTGTCCAGCATGCTGTTGATGTGGAGGGCGTTCATGTTCATGCTTTTATCCTGCTGTGGGGGAGAGACAGAGAGGGAGAGAGAGAGAGAGAAAGACACGAGTTAACAACGCTATCTGGAGCACATGGCGTGTTTTTTTTTTTTTTTTTTTTAAGACAACCTGAGCTCGCTGCGACGTTACAACTTGTTGCAGCCGAGCACATGATGCTAACTCCCCGCAGCCGGAGCCCGCTCGCCCCGCCACGTTTAACAGCTTCGCCCCGGGATGCACCGACACACACTCCCCCCGCCGCGGCTGACTTTTTACCTTGTAAAGCATGTCCATGTCGTAGAAAGCTGACAAGACGGTCGCAGACATGTCTTTTCCCCAAGTTAGCTGCCGCGCTCCCTCTTTCATGGAGGACCGGCCGGGATCCTTGAATGCGACGGGCGGTGACGTTAGTTTGTGCCACGACTGGTTTTGGTTGTGGGGGGGGAAAGAAAAAAAGTTCCTTTAAAAGTTGATGTGCAGCTTAAGTCCGTAGAAGAGGGGAGGAAAAAAAAAAAGCAGGGGAGGGATGGGTTTGTGTTGTTGAGTTGTAGGCGGCTTTATGTCCTCCCCTCGAGAAGCGCTGAGCCAGAGTGCTTCACTGTGCGCCGCAGCCTTTTTCATGGGTATAAATGCTCGGCGGCGGCCAGGGAGGGGCGAGCTGAAGTCGGCGCAAACTTTTGCGAGGAGCCGCCTCCGCCCCCCCTCTCCGAGAAGACCTCCATTCACCGGTTGGCCGCCTGTTCTCCGACACCACGCCCTGAAACCCTACCCCAGCACCGCCCCCCCCACACCACACCACCCTCCATCCTCCTCACACCCCTCTAAACTTTTCTTTTCTCTCTCTCTCTCTCTCTCTTTTAATCACACAAACCAATTTTGTGGAAGTTGGTTTTGCTTTTCGGGGTTGACTCTCGCTGAGAAAGAATGCAGAAGCACCGAGGGGGACGTGTCTGCTGTGATGTGCGAGCCGCCCTGCAGAGAGGGACAGACGGACAGACACCGTGCACACGGCCGGGCCCGGGGGGGGGGGGGGCTGGGTGCCTTGCTCAAAGGCTCCGTGACTTAATTTCAATTAAGGGGAAGTGGGTCATCAGGCACCAGCCGGCTTCCCAGCAACGTCCTGGGGGTTTAGAGCGGCGACCTGCCGGTGACAAGGCCACCCCCCCCCCTAGCCTCTGGACCACACTTGGGAGCTGACACATGTATTTGTAATGGAAGGAAACTCTCTCTCCCCCCCCCCCCTCTCTCCCTGTGGATGGGGTGAGACCACAAGTATGAGCGGAGAGGAGTCCAGGCAGAGTGCAGTACAATTTTTAGAATCCACTGGTTGCATAATCAACTTCCACAGTGCAGCAGCAGCAGCAGCAGCCTGCTCCAGTCTACTACACATGGAAAACTAGTCTAGTTAGTGCCCACTGTGCTCACATGACCTACTTCAGTCCCCCTCTAAACTAGACTTCACCTTCAGATTAGAAATCGGTCCCAGCGCGCACCGCGTTGAGTCACTCCGAGCTCAAAATGGATTTTACTCCGGTAAAATCTTTTTGAACCACTCTTTCTAAGTTCCTCCCCATCTTGTTTTTCACAATCTCAGAGCCCCAGACTGCAGGAATGTGGTTTTCCTGTGGTGCAGCAGAGCAACACTGCCCCCATGAGAGCAAAATGGGAAGTGACCGGGAGAGACTGGGGCGCCCCCTGCCGAGCAGACCTGGGGCGAGCTGTTAAAGGTGCATTCAGGCCCATTTATCTGTAATAACGTCCTACTTTCATTGTAGAGAAATTGCCTTTTGGTGTCTCCCCTTCGCACGGAGAGTATTAAGCAGAGTTTTCCAGGCACAGAGAAGCACCCATGTTCAGGGGTGTTTTTGGTCGTTTCAACAAAGCCACCCGGTCGCCAAGGTCCCTCCTCTGTGAAGTCAAAGAGTGCGGTGCGGTTGCAATAAGCTGCCCCTGTCTCAGCATGATGTAACCTTCCCAGGATGGCAGAGTGTTCACATGAAAATGTCAAACTACTCCACTCTGCTGTTGGAGTTATGTCAAGTTTTAAAAAACCACAGTGGAAAGAGTGCAGAGTTGGCAGCAGGGGACCAGACTCTATATCAGGGCCCCGACAAGGCAGATATTTTGGTCGGGAGGGTGTAAAAGCTTTGTGCAACACATATCACCAGAAATTGCCAGTTTCTGCAACACTGGTGACCATGGAGTCTTTTCCATATAGGATCATAATTGGAAGAGCGGCTTTAAAAAAAGATTTTTCTTTCTGTGACATGGGTCAATATTCTCTGAACTGCTGGATGGTTTAGTTGGAGAAGCAGAGAGAGGGAGGTGAAGAAAAAAAGAACGAAGGGAAAATAGCAACAGGCGAAAAACAAGTGACATAAGAGCTTGGAATCTACTACTACCAACCCTAAAATTAGGCTGAGGGCTGCCCCAGGACTATTTGCGCTTTGTAAGTTGTGATAAATAGTTTAATGTGAAGGACAGACACGGCGAGGCTCCTGAGAAATCCCTTGAACATGTCCTCGTCCACAGAAACCGCTCTCCCATCACACGGCTCTGTTTTTATTGGGGGATGTCAAGCTGTTCCAAAACATTACGTCAGTTTTACTGTAACAGGGAACATGGCTACCAGGGAGCGAGGAGGGTCCAGCTGTATGAGAGGGCAGACGAGAGCGCGCGCACACACACACACACACACGCACACACACACACACACACACACACAGAAAGGACAGTAGTCCATTGTGCCTTCCTCCTAATTACATAACCAGGAAAAGTAGAGGGAAGCATAAAAACACAGTCCAATGGGAAGAATCCTGCAGTAAATTAAATATCACAGGAAAATAACACCTCGTATAAACATACAGTAGGAGTCAAAGCGTATACTGAAATACAACTTTGGTGACGTGTCAGTGAGAACACTTGCTTTCACAATCCCATGCCTTGGCCATAAAGCTCGCACAATCGCGCCATTGAAGTCAGCGCTTGAAGCTTTGGGCGCTGAGTTGTTTTGTTCCGACGTTAAATCCCTGCTAGACGTGGAGGAAGCAGAACGGTCCGTGTGCTCAATACTGACACTGTTGAAGTTTGTCGTGTGACACATTCCCACTGATAAGGGAACAGTGCATCAAGTGTTGTGTTGTGCAAGCTCGGGCTGGATTATTGTTATGGTTTCACAATTGCCGGACATCTCCATGCACATTCACGCTGTGTTAATAGTATTACTGTCTATATGTTATTGACATTAAAGAAGTCAGACACTCAACTTTGTCTTCCCTTTTAAGAAAAAAAGGAGCATTAGAATAAAAAAAATGCAGTGATTTCAGACATATTTAATTAAAAAGACATTAAGGGTCAGTAATCATAAAAAATAAAAAACATCTGGAAATCAATGAGGGCAACATCTGTAAGAGATGAGTACAGAAGAAAAAGTCCCATCGTTTCCTTCATTCCATTGATCTAATAATAAAAAGACTTGACCACAAAGCCAGTCTGTGGTATTCAGTTGTTCTTTTATCTGATAACTATTCGTTTCTTTTAACATTAAGAACCCCGACTTTAACAATTAGATCCAAACACTGCCAACCCGTCTACCTCAGCCTCTCCAGCACATCCAGAGCCAGAGTGGCCCTCTGGTGCCGCAGCACCAGCCGGGCGTGCTCCATGGTGCAGGAGAACTGGGGCAGGGGGGGGAGGGAGTCCAGGGCCTGCTGGGAGCTGAGTGCCTTTGCCTGGGCCTGAGTTGACAGTGTGTAAATTCGGTGGACCTGGTCCGGCCCTGCGACTCCCGGATCTTGGGTCTGCTTGAAGGTCAGGATGAGGGAGCCAAGGTGTCTGTGAAGCAGCGACACCCACTGGACCGGCTCGGCCCACAGGTTCAGATCCCCCTTCTCGAACAGGAAGTCCTCTTCGTCCTGGTCACAGGCAAAATAGGAGTCAATTTATTGGACGTTGATTTAAATTAGTGTTATTTGTGGGGGCAGAACAAGCAGTAAACACAACATAGACAAATAAAGTTGACACGATGAGGGTGTTCATAGGTGTTACTATTTACACCTCAAACAGACACAGAGCAACATTAGCATTCATTTGTAGTCGTGCTTCTGGCTACCTACAAATTTAAGTTTAATATTTATTCTCCTTTTAGCTCTGTTTTGGTCTCCACCAACTTTTGAGGAAAATCCCTGCTTCATTGGCTGCTAAATTCTCCACTATGAGCGACACCTTGCACAGTACACATAATCATTTGACACACAATTTGTATAAACATACTGACTAATACAGCCTCAAGAATACAGCACGTTGCACTTTACAGCTGAAGATATTTAGGTCACAGGAAGCCATACTTGGCTACGTTGCTTAAAGTTGTGTCTTAAGAAGCAGCATTAGCTGTGATTTTACACTTTATGTATTAATATTTATGAACTGTAGTTATTACAGAGTCAGTTGATAATCAAATTGGTTCTTGAGGCCCAGTGACCTCTTTGTTCCACCCTGTTCATCATGCGTATATCTGTCATCAGTTTCACTTGACAGAAATCATCCCAAGTACATGTAGTCGACTGTCTTCGCACTGTTCCTTTGTACTGTTTGTGATGTTCTTGTACCACAGAGAAACAATGTTAGCTGTTAATATGCTGCTATAATTTATACACACACACACACACACACACACACACACACACAAAATAATAATAATAATAATATATAATATTCTGCTCTGAGGTCACTGAGACAAATTCCTGGACTCTTAAGTTATGTATTCTCACCAGACTGGAAGCTTCATCTGCAACTGCTTCATCGTTGGCCTCCTCCTCTCCCAGCAGCCACTCTGTCAGAGCGAGGACGCCTGCTGGTACCTGCCCCCACAGCTCAAACAGCCGGCACAGGAGTCCCACGCCTGCGTCCAGGGCTACTGGTGGACACACGGATGCACCTGCCACATCTGAGGACAGAAGAGGCCAGGCTTTTATGAAAAGTCAGTAAACAGTGTTTTACATTTAAGATGTACAAAGCTGGTTTACAGATGCACGGTGTGTGATTGTGTCGCCTTCTGCTGCAGATGTCTTTAGGTGACGGTGTCGGTTGAACTTATGGTGGTTTCACCTTTAGTCTAAAGTTCAGCTTAGGAATGACCAGAGGACCTCTGCCCTGGGATCTAAGGTTATGCTCAAGCTCATTATGAGGTAAAAGGTCAGGGATACAATCGAGGGAGGAAAAAACAGCAGAGGTTTCCTCCATCAGACTAACCGTTGAAGAGAAACCCGATTACAACATTTTCTGCTTCAGAGACCCGATTTCTCCACAGTTTCTTATTGGGTTTCTACAACAGTGGCTGTCCTAGATCCAGCCGGTGGAGTATCGTGTGATGCGGTGGCATGAAAGGAAAAAATTACTTGTAGTGGTGTGTCCCTGTACCCAAAATAATTAAATCCAAAGTCTGACTGAAGCTCAAACTGAAATAAATAATTCTAAATAAGTCAGTTTCCACAGCTGAACAGTAGACGTTTTGTAAAATTCAGATGCGTTTGCGCTCCAGGGAAAATATGTGTCCAACAACAAAGGAAAAAACCTCTTCAGGCTACAGGATTATCAAATATGATATAAATGTTCCAGGTTTGGTGGTGGAGCAATCTGATCACTGATCACCTGTGTGTGAGTGAGTTTCTGCCTTCACCTGATTTCCCGCAACAACCTTGTTTCTTGTAGGTGTGTAGCTGCTGGTGCTTGTGGAGCTCCGAGGTTTAATTGATGCAGGGCTGACAGTATGTTCCAAACTTAGTGTGCAAGTGTGTGTGTCTGTGTGTTTCTTCTCTGGGCTTGGACGGCCTTCTGGGAAACAAAACTATAACTCATATAACCAACCACGATCAGGGTGTGTGTGTGAGTGGATTCAAAACTATTCTGCACGTTGCACCAATATGCGCTCGCAGTGAGTGCAAACGGTGCTCCTAACTTCCTGTTTATTGATGGATCGCCTGCGTATGTGAACACGATGTTCGTGTTTGCAGTGACTGCCACTAATCGCTCACATTAAAAATAGTAGTTTTTTAATAGTCTTGCTACTTGCAGTCTTCTACAAATAGTCCTCTTTCACCATGACGCTTTTGCACACACGTATTATCATGCCCCCATACTGGCAGCGTTGTGTATGAGAGTGGAGGAGGTGTGAGCACACTTCAAACGGAGGGAAAGCATAACGTATGACTTCATTTTAACGACTCCAGTTGTCCATGCGGCAACTATCTGACACACAGGTCGTGTGTGTGAGAGTGTTGTTCCTCCACCTTGACCACCTCAACGCAGCTGACACCCAGATAACACCAGAGACTTCAAAAGGCTTTGAGAGCCACTAGCCAAAACACTACCAGTATGGGAAGAGGGGAGGGTAGGGGCTGGGGGTATACGGACCCCCATCAGCACGCATACAGTATAAAACACACACACACACACACACACACACACACACACACACACACACTCAGGGTTGGGAACCCAGATTGTTTTTCCTCTTCAGAGAGGAGGCGTAAAATCGGAGCAGAGCCTGGAGTCTGAGCGCAGAGGGAAACTCGGTCTGTGAACATTAGAGGCTGCTGATTGTACCGTATTAGAGGAGATTTAAGAGTTTAGGAGCTTGAGTGACAAATTCCTTTCTTTACCAAGGAGCCGCCTCTCTCTGGGACAGCCCTGCCTCTGATGTCAAGCCTTTACAGCCCCCACTCCCCGAACATTAAGGGACATAATAGGAAATTTTAGCTGCATTCAATTTATCTACTTTTCTACGGAGGTTTCACACATCGCTTAACGTGATTTCTCAACCAGAGCTTTTGGCGCAAAATACTCCGTTTCTCAAGGGGATTGTCTTTCACACTGTTACTGGCATTTGTGTTGGGTGTGTAGTGTGTGAGTATGTGTGTGTGTGTTGGCATGAGATTAGTCCTAAGTAGGTATTTTTTGCTTTGTAAGGCTGTGTGAGTTTATGTTGAAGAATCTTGTCTCTGCAAATGACAATATCAGTGCCAGTTGGTGAATGAATGGGTTTGAGTAAGATGAGGTGAGGCGCTGTGTGTGTGTGTGTGTGTGCGTGTGTGTGCGTGTGTGTGCGTATGTGTTGTGCAGTTGGCATCTGCTGGCACACCCTCCATCCACTGGAACTTTTATAATACATTTGAGCTGGGCAGGGCAGAAGTGTGAGGTAAAAACTTAACTTTGTGCAACTTGTGGAAACTCTAACAAATGTATCATTCTTCTTCTCTTCGTTTCTCAAGAGTTTTAAAAACTGCACTAAGATCTTTGGTCTCCTTATTAGAGTTTTTAGAAAGTGCTTTAAATGTAAATCTGCTGGGACTATAACAAGCCCTTCACCATGCACACGTTGCCCTCTTTGCTGAGGGACACTGCCACCAATCAACTTTTAGCTTCTAGTTACTGACTTGGGCTGTGTGAAAGGTTGATGGCTACTTCCTGACAAATTGGATTAAGACTTGATTTCATTTTAAATGATTTTTGTAATACAGGAGATGAGGTGGGGCCCTCGGGGTCTAGGGGTTTAAGGCACCAACCATGCACATGCAACAACCTTCCTGCAACCCAACAGCCACAGGCCCAGTCTGACAGGGGACCTTCGTTGCACCACTTTTCATCTCTCTGCTGTGAAATCTCTAATAAAAGTACAAAACCGCCAAACATTCTAAAACAAAACTCTGTTGTATGTCATTTCATACTAAATTAAAGTGCTCTAATCTTCTATTGTAGTGATTCATTTCCTTCCCCTTTTCAGTCGTGTCATTAAAGTCACTGAATTAAATTAAGAGAGTGAAGAGACCTTCGCTTCTGAGTAAATCCTCACTGAGCCTCTGCAGCTGGGGGGGTGTCAGATGTCCCATTGACCGGAGGAGGAGGAGGAGGAGGAGGAGGGGTGGGTGGTGGGTTTCGGCGGGCTGTCGGGACAGTGAAATGACAGAAAACACTTCCGTGCCCCACACTCTTCCACTGGGTGGTGTCATCATGTTCACTGTATTCCGATCTATTCGCCTGTTCAGCCACCCACATCTGAGGGAGTTGGGTTAGAAGCCCCCCCCGCCACCTTTAACTTACTGCTTCAACCACACCCATCACACTTGGGGGCTGTAACTTGCTGATGGACCACCGTACGGGTTCCTCAGCTACACCTGCTCTGCCCCACAGTCGGGTCTTTAATCCATGCAGCCTGGACAAAGACTGTCTGTCCAACATCGCCTGCAAAGATCTATATATGCAGGATTTAATCTGTGATCAGATGAGGCGTGGGGAAGGGTTGGGCAATACGAAGTGCATCATGGTAGTCTGAAAACAAGACTCTCAGTTGACAAAAACATGACTTCCCCCCGACAAAAGCTCAAAGAAAGACTCTTCCTCACACAAGACACAGAGCGTGTGCTGCAGACGCTACTGTGGAGCCGAGACACCAGGAAGCATAGGTGCGAGATAGAGACAGAGGTGTGAAATAAAAACACACACTTTTACAGCCCAGACTTCCTGTGGAGGTTGACGAGAACCAGGGAGTGTGGAGACCAAGAGCAGCAGCAGCAGCAGCAGCAACAACAATAGCAGCAACAGGAAACATTACCATGAATATAACAGCACAAAACTTAACATATGTTGAGCATTACCATACAAATAATGGTCTGAGAATATGCTGCTAGTCTGAGCTCACTGTAGCAGCATTTGTCATGAAACCCAGTCAGCAGTTAGTTCACTTCAAAAGGATCAAATACAAATCAATGGCTGCCTTAATGGCTGTTCATTATGTAAATGTCTCAGGAATGACAGACACTACAGACCTTATTCAGACACAAGAGCGGAGCACATTTATGTAACGGGGAGCATGTCTGAAAAAGGCTAGGGATTGAAATCCAAAATAACAGAAAGAAATGTCAATCAAACTGTCCTGCTTCCCTGACATTTCTACATTTCCTGACTCCATGTGCACTATCCTGATAAAGTCAGCTCCACTGGTACTCTGCAAGGGTTAAAGTGAACATTCGAAACAACCTGTAACTACTTTCAGATCTAGGTGTGATTTCACAATTATTCACTCAGTTTCAGTTTCACATGGATTATGAAATAGCCACAACATTTTATCTCCAACAACACATCATAATCAAGTGTCCCCACCTACTGCTGTAGACTGAAATGGACGTCGTCCAAATCATTAAAATAGCATTCCCCACGCTGCCTTTTCAGTCAAAGATGTGTGTTTTCACTGGAGGTTGAAATAACAGCTTATTTATTCCGCCAGCAAAGGTTAAAGCTGCAAATCAAAAGCGGAGTAATTCATTGGTAACAACAAGTGCCTCCAGTTTTCTTTCTGTACCATAGTTTCTTCTCATTTTAGTGACACGTGACACTTTTCTCGTCACTTTTAAGCAATTCATCTCACACAAACTAACACCGAACCTGGTTTAATGGCTGAGTGAGCACTGTGCTAAAATAGGACGAGGGCTGTTTAATGAGTGTCCTTCAGCTCCGTCGGGTCGTTCGCTTCCATTCATCTGCGTCATCCGCTGTAAATGAATGAACTGGGAGGGAAGGACACATGAATGGCGTATTCTGTGCAGGCACTGCTGGCTTTACAGCAAGCAAAGTGGGTCACTCCGGGCGAGTTGGCTGGTGATGGGTCACTGAGAATGGCCTGGAAAACACGGACGTGTCAGCAGAGTGTGCGAGGCCACTGCTGCGTTTTTAAGAGAGTTCGACACTGCTTCGGAATGGCGGATCAAACATCGGGAAGGATAGGACGCTTCCAACAACACCACTTTCTGACCGAGAGTAAGGTGAGAAGATTGACACCATTCTCATGTCTGTACACAAAGTATGAAGCCACTGCTAGGAGCCACTTAGCTTAGCTTAGCACAAATACCGGAAGAATTGGAAAACAGCGAGCTTGGCTCTGTCTGAAGGTAGCAAAAACTGCCTGCAAACACCTCTTAAGGTAATTAACACACTTTCTTTTATTTTTATGGATTCCTCAAACAAGATATGACATGTTAATCAGTGAGCTTTAGAGGTGCTGGTAGATGGATTGAGGAATAACGTCCAACATACCTGACTTGATTAGTATTTATTATATGTTGTCCTATTGTTAAGTCTGGAAACTGTACTTTTCATTCTTTTTTTGTCTTGTCATGTCTTGTTGACACAACTTAGTGTTTTGTATCATAAAATGATTTGAAAAATAATAAAAGTGGAGGATTACGGTGTAGCTTTCCTTGTCCTTTTGTTTTCCCGATCAGAATTCTAATCAGTGCCCTCTTCCACACTGACGTACAATGTAAATCCCTTCTGTGCTCTATATATAAAGTGATCCCTCTGTTCCTGCCCCGAGTCTGTCACGGTGCTGGAGGTCCAGCGAGGGTGAGTGGAGTTTGATTTCAGACCCAATTAGTCTGGAGGTATTTGGGTGGTGGTAGTGGTGGTTGTGGTGATGCTGGTGGGGGGTGGGGGTGTTGGAGGGTAGGATGGGGTTAAATTAGATTTGCTCTTCCTGCCCAGGACAATGGCTCCACTGTGGTTCACAGCTCTGGAAAGAAGAGCTTCAACTGACCTGATGTGAATCTGCACACATTTCTCTCCCACTAACCAGGTTTATTTGGATTTTACCTGCTGTGAAGTCTGCGTTTGTCAGTAAAAGAAAAATTCCACCATTTTAAGTGAAAGAGAAAAGTTGTAAAGCATCCACACACTTTATTAAAAGCAAGATTGGTCCTTCTCTTGCTTAACAATAATAATAATGATGCATAATGTCCCTCTATATCTATAATGTCCCTATCTACACTAATTGACTTTCTTGCCAAGAGTTAAATGAGCCAGGCTAGCTGTTTCCCCCTGTTTCCAGTCTTTATGCTAAGCTAAGCTCATCGCCTGTTGGCTTTAGCTTCACATTTAGCACACAGACATTAGTGGTATCGATCTTCTCATCTAACTTTTGGAAAGGAAGCTAAAAGGCTTTAAATGTCTTTGCTTTCTAAAGGGGGGTGAGTGTTTTGCATTTTGTCCTTTTGTGTGTGTGTTGCAGAACCCGTCTATGTTCCCACATCTCTGCCTGTCCTCCATATCAAAGGGCCAGGAGTCGTCGCCTCCATCTGAAGCAGCTAACACCTCAGATACTTGACTCTGCAACGGCAGGTCATAAAACACACACACACGCACACGCACACGCACACGCACACGCACACTCACGCGCACACACACACACACACACACACACACACAGTAAAGTTGTTTTTCCACTATAGCTATGGTGTACAGTAGCCTGCCAGGCCATTCCACTTCTATTTCCCGACAGCAGGGAGTTAATGTGCTGACTTGAGATATTATGCGGGTCACCAGGCCAAAGGTATCACTACCAGCATCAAACTCCAGGTCTCTGCCACGGTGGACAAGAGCTTTAACCTGAAATTTGATATGTACCAGAAATCTGTGCAGTAGTTTCAGCTGGATTTAAAAACAAAATAACCAAATGCCTGTTCTTTCCAAAGTTCAAAACACGCCTAACAACAGCTCTGCTGTATGTCATCACAGTGAGGAACTGTAGAGACTCTAGGAAGTCAGTGGAAGAAACTGTGCTTCTCTCCTGGTCACTTAAAAGGGTCAGTTCACCCAAATTACTAAAAATGCTGTGTTTTATGTTCATATATATACACTTTGTATATATATTTATATTTGTACATAGTAGTTCAATGTTTATGTTTACCTTTGTTCTGCTTTTTTGTTCTGTTTTTTGTGTATTTATCTATTTCTGTTAGCGTACATTAAGAGCAATAAAAAAACCGGAGTAAAATTCCTTGTATGTGTACACATACATGGCCAATAAAGCTGATTCTTATTCTGATATTGAAATACCTTATTGTCTCACTTACCTCTACTGGCATCTATCTATGGAGATAGTTTTGGATTAATTTGTCCAGGTTTAAGGACATTTGTGTCTGAGATTTCTGCCCCCAACGCTAATACAAATGAGGTGAATGTAATTTAGTATTATTTTATTTTTGGTGCTCACAGTATGAAAATCATAATACAATTGAAAAAAAAAAAAAAAACTCTTTCTAGAATTAATGACTCATACAGAGGAAATGAATGGACAGTCTACAAAATTAACCGCCCCTGTGAAAACTGTCCATTCCCCTCCATTGTGTTAGAAGAGGCAAAAATAGAAATCTCAGGAAATCCACCTCCCTCCACTCACCAAAAGAAGAAAAAAGAATCAGAATCTCACTCCAGCTGAATGTGAAAGTTGGCAACCGTGCATTAACACACTGACACACACTCATAAACTTACAAATGTCCTGAGACAGAAGTCAGTGCAGTCATACAATCACGATGACTTCATTAAATGTCACACTGTAGTTCCCTAAGAACCAAAATGTCCTCCCAGCTCACTGTCGTGTATTTTATTTTAGAAACATCACTTAAGTTTAAGCTTTCAAAGTAGAAAGATGACATATTTTTCCAATTGAAGGGTTTGTTTTTTTACAGTCAGTGCGATGTGATTTCTTTTGGGTTTTTCTGTTGTTTTTCATTTACATGAGGAATTCAGCTCTCCCTGCCAAGTCACTCATTACAAGATTACCAATTTAGCGTCTCATTTCTTCTTTCTGTTGTGCGCTACATTCCTGTTGTGCGTACGACACATGTTAAAATAAAACAGGAATTCAGTGCCGTTTTCACAATCGTCTTGGAAGGTCAAAGTAGGTCTTGAGTGGAGACAAACACTCGCACTCGTGGGCCAGCCACACGCAAGCTACACACACTCGGCCTTACACACACACACACACACAAACTGTAATCTCCAAATGAGCAGTGAATATGGACGAACAAAGGAGGATGCCCCACTCTCTTTTATCCACAGACACACACACACACACACACACTCTGTAATTATGCCTATTGTGCTCTCTTCCTGTTGTAGAGAAAACCTCTCCATCTTAGTCATGCTGTTGAGCTCCTATCTGATTTTTAGCTTATCTGACCCTGTCTGGCCTTATGTACATAAACACATATAGAACACACACAAACACACACCACACACACACACACACACCACACACAGCTTTCGGATAAAGTCCTGGTATCAAAACATTTTCAGGAATTTGAAATGTGTTTCCTGGGCATTCAGATCATGAAACACACCGCCTTTCAAGGAAAAGTTTGGATTTTTCTCACTTGTCTTGGACAGCAAATAACACACACACACAAAAAAAAAAACATCTCCATTTCAGCCTTCAGCTCTTGGAGCTGAGTCTTCCCCCATGACTCTGCCCTCACGTCCATAAACAGTGTTGCCTTGAGTGGACTGCGGAAACTTTTGAGGAGATGTTTTGCCGTCTCGTGTTATGTTATGAGATGCTATCAGCGGCGACAGACACAATAAGGGGTGGCTCCTGGAGGAAAGCTGGGAAAATACAGGAAGAGAGTGTTGTGAGGACAGGAAGTCGCACTGTGGCTGTTTGTGAGGGGGCACTTGAGAGCGGGCAGCTGCCAGTCCTCTGATGGTGTGTGTGAGAGAGAATTTGGAGGGTGCTTCCATGAGGATAAGGTTGTCATTAGTTGTGTGTATACGTGAGGTATTTGGTAAAGGCCTGCCATCATACAATTTTTCAAACGTTCCCAAACAACCACACACACCCACACACACACACTTCACTTTGCCAAACTAGAATTAGAGCCCTTCATTCCAGGAATGCTCCCCAAGTCTTAGCTTGAAATTATGTCATCAACCCTTTTTAACATCAGCATGTGTTTGTGGCATTTTTATGTGTATGCGTGTATCGGTTTATAAATATGAGTGTGTGTGTGTTTCAGTAGGTATGCATTATCATTGTTGTCTAACACTGCATCGGTATGTGTTTGTATCTAGGCCAGTGCGCAAGTAAATCCCAAGTAAGCAAATGTGTATATCATGTGTTGTGTACATGTGCTGAGCAGATATGGTATATTAGTTAGTGTGTAATAATTGGAAGAGTGTGTGTGGATTCTTTTCCTGTCTTGGCAGTGAGTGTGTACCTGTACTGAGCAGAGGTGCTGGTACATTAGAGATGAGGTCAGAGGCTGAATCTCGAACTTCCTGGTCTTCATCCTGCAGCAGCGTAAACACACTCCTCCACAGAGAAACTGTAGTGGACAGACCTGACACACACACACACACACACACACACACACACACACACACACACACACACACACAAATTTTCTGTTCACATCAAAGTATTTATCTTCACTGCCTGGGAGGTAAACGTTTCCTCAGGTGGTTCCATGTTTGGTACTCACCCAGTGGCAGGTGGGGGCTGGTCAGCACGGTGGCCGTACAGTTGACCAACACCTTGGCGGCCATCAGCTTCACCTCCGCTGGCTGATCCTCGCTGCAGCACGAGCACACCAGCGCCCCCCACTGAGCTAAACAAGCCACCGCACTTGCACCCTGGTGACAGATTGATCAGAAAAAATAAATTTAACAGTTTATGGGAGCATTTTTAGTAAATCGGTTCATGCAGGAATAATAATTCTGTCGCATGGAGTGATCTGGGTGAGCGTCGTCTTACATAGTATTTCCCATAGGCGACCAAAGGCTGCCAACAAACTTTTCTGTGCCACATCAGAGATTTATTTCATTTATTAGTCAGCATTTACCTGAGGTTTAGAGTTCCCCAGTTGAACCACCAGTAGAGAGACCAGGGTCATGGCGGCACAGTGGAGCTCCACACTGAAACAGAAATTCAAACACCTGATATCAGCTTCCAAATGCCCAAGAATAACTAGGTTAGTTTATTTTTAAAGTGTGCCCTGGAAGAGAGATCTGTCCTCTGTTGCACTTTCTGAGGTTTCTCCCTTTGTTTTCCCATTTAAAGGTTTTTTTGGGGAAAGAAAGGTCCCCGTCTAAAACGAGGGTCTAAGGAAAAGGGCTTCCTTTTCACTCTTCAACTCCAATACAGTGGAGGTGAACAGAATTTCATTTGGGGTGCTTAGAAGTACAGTAAGTGTTTTTCTTTTTTTAGCAATTTGGGTGAACCAACCCTTTAATTTTACACATTAGTGCAGTGAGTGCATTATGAAAATGATAATATGCTCCTTGGGGCGTTCCGTGGAAACCATTATGGACACACGACGCTCCAGCACTGTCAACTACACACACATCACTCAACTGTATTGACTTACAATCCACAAAAGAAGTGTGCCGGTACTCACCACTACATTATGGATCACAATAGGCCGAGTGCCATTCAATCGCACGGCAGACAAGGGCAGCCAGCAACCCAATCTCGTCCCTACCCGGCTCTAATCATAACCCTGGGGCCGCTCCAGAGGGAAAGTGGATCCTGACATTGTGGCCAGGAAAAGGCTTTACGGGGCTAAAAGCCTTTGTAATCCGATCCTTATTCAACCCTGTATTCTCTTGTCGGGGTGAGAAAAGTACAGCAGTGGCTTGTCAAAAAAGGTGTGTGCCTGTCAATGCGTGTCAAAGGGCTTACAGTACATGCACACACACACACAAATACTGGAACAGTATGTGCCAAATCAGTTTGTGGTAAGAGGGGGGCCTATGACTTATGAGTCTCTCGTAAACTCTCACAAAAATAATGGTTTGAGCCGGACAGGTGTTCATAATCTCATGTAGGAATAATGTTCTGATGACTTTGAGAGCACAAATATCAGCTTTCATCCGTGTTTGCGTCTCAACTGCCAATGATACATGAGCAAGCACACAAACACCCACACGAGGGGGGGGGGCAGTTAACTCCAGGTGTGCCCAGGTGCCGGGTTAAGGTGCAGCCAGTGAACCCGCGTGTCCCTCCTCCTCCTCCACGGACTCTGGCTCTGAATGAAGGCTTGACAGCCAGCCTGCCACAGCAGCGTGAGGGCTCTTTCACAAGTGGAGGGAGCCAGAAAAATAACAGGGGAAAGGAGGAGGAGTGTGTGGTTGCATCTCAACCTGGAGTACATTCATGTCTCTTCCATCCATCACAGCTAAAAGCTGCTCTGGGATTGCTGAGGGATTGTTTTGACAGCAGGTTACCAGGAGGGAGCAACCATTCTATAGTCACACAGTTGCCTCCCCTTTCCTGCATTTCCCTTGAAATGAGTTATAGTTACAGGCATTGGCCTGTTGTATGCTAAGGTGCACAGAGATCAGGAACTATAAGCAAGATATATCATTTGAGATGATGATGATTTGCTCTGGCGCCACCATGAGGTTGACAATTTTTGTTTTTTAGTGAATGTATCAACAACATTTGGATGGACTGTCAAGAAGTTTGGTAAAGTTATCCATGGTGCATGGACGATGAATAATGGCTTTGCTGATCCCTTAACTTTTCATCTTTGCCATCATCAGGTCAAATCTTTAGTTTTTGTCCATCATCATACAAAAATCCTGCAGTATTATTTGTATGATTTTGGGGGTACGACATTACTTTTTTAATCCTATTCTTTGAAATAAATATTAGCTAGAACTGTGAGCACAGCTTCCCAAAGTACAATGTTCGGTGTGTGAACTCGACCTGCTGGAATAATGCAATAACTGCCTAATCCTTTGGCCCAAACACAGGAAACAGGGGGATCACATTAAGATGTACGTGTATATGTGTCTTCTCTGACCTGTGAGCGGAATTCTGAGCCAGAGCAAGAAGGTGCAGCAGGACCTCCTCCTGGGACAAAATCTTTACACCATCCCTCCACTGGAGCTCACCGCTAGGGCTCAACACACACAACACTGTAAGCACCTGGGAGGAGGAAGGAGAGGCAGAGACAAAGATATGTCAAAGGAAGAATTATGATATAAATATATAAATGTGAGTTTTTCAACTTCAACTTCAACTTCAACTCTCTCTCTCTCTCTCTCTCTCTCTCTCTCTCTCTCTCACACACACACACACACACACACACACACACACACACACACACACACACTCACTCAGAGCTACTGGTGAGGGATTTTGCTCAGGCCTATCCATCAACACAGCTTTGGTGTCCTATCTGCAGTGAGCCTGGCAAGTTGCCTCAAGGGTATTTTTACCGCACCGGTCAGATCCTCCCTACGCACACCCTAACCACGGGTACACAGCTGCCTCGCTGTCTTACACACACACACACACACACACACACACACACACACACAAAATATATGCATGTATGTGGATGTGCAGGCATATTCAATCTTTCATCTCCCTCTTTCATTCAGGCGGTAATATTTTCCTTGTCTTTTGTTTACTCTTAGCATCCATTCAGCTCAAGCTCCTAAACTTGATTTTCTGCTCCCTTCACCCTTCCCTCCCCCCGCCCCATCCTTCCAATGCTGTTTTCTTTCCCCGGTCACTCCTCCAGAGAGGGAGGCAGCTGACCGAGTCAAAGGAGGAAAGGACTAGTTTTCCACCGCGTGAGACCCCCGTTAAAAACACACATCCAGCCGAGAACACATGTTGACATTCCTCCTGCGTATCTCGATGATTATTATTTCTTTCAAGGCCCCAACCTGTTATTAGAGCTTTAAAATAAAGCTTGCTTTATAGGATCTGCGTGGGTGGAAAGCCCGGCGAGCGGGCGCATGCAGTGTCTGCGTGTAAACATCTGTGTGTGTGTGTGTGTGTGTGTGTGTGTGTGTGTGTGTGTGTGTGTGCGAATGCATATTTGTGCATGTGAGCAGTAATAAGACAAGGTGGCAAGTCAGCTGCTTAGTCTGTTGTTCTGACTGACTCTGAATGGTCTGAAAGTTGAGTCAGTCAAAACTTAATCATCATAAGGCGTAAGAAAAAGCACCATACAACAGAACATTGGATGAAGAAAAAAATCATCATATATGTTTGTATGCAAATAATTCAACAGGAAGCAAAAGCTATTTGGACATGAGTTGTTCTCTTTCAACCATTTAGTGAATCTTAAAGCTGCACAATTTCATTAAAAAAAAAAGAAACAATGGATCATGAGGTTATGTGTAATGTAAAAGGGGTCACTCATAGTAGCCCACAGAGAATAATCAACAAACTCTGCAGTTCCCCTCAGATCTACGACGCATCTTTAAGCTCTTTGTTTTGGGTTGCACAATTTTATTTCAAGCCGCAACAGCCAGCTTTTTTAAGTAAAAAAACCTCTGATAACCAACTGTATGCTACCTGCACAGCAAACAGGAGACAAAGTTAGATCTGGCCACCAGCTGGTAAACACAGTGGAGTCGGTGGAGACCAAAAAAGAGGTAAAAGAATTGTGAATATTAGACTAATTTGTGAGGTGACTGGAACACAAATATAAATTAATTTAAATTTTGCTCTGTCTGCTGGATGTATAAATAGTTAACGGTCTTCTTAAAACATTTTCTGTAACAACTTTATAATGTGACCACAGCAGCTCATTATACTTGTCAGGGAGGTTGAGGTGGACATAGTGTATTTTTTCAGACAATATTTCAGTCAAGTCTATTGGCTCTTCTCACCTCCGATGAGAGTGAATCAGTCATTTGGCCACTGCATTTCTCCCTCTCTTTCGTGCAACCCTGGAAAACGTACACAGCTTAAATCCCAGCTACTGGGATTTAAGCCGCCCATCTGCCAGGTATTCGACTGCTAGCTCCAACCCAGCTGGTCTGACCGTCTCTGCTGCTTCTGAATTTTACAGCCTGCTTTAATGAGCTCTCGTCTTGCAACACACTCGACTGCCCACATACTCAAATATACACAGTCACAGGAAAACATGCCAACTCAGGCGTAGACGCGTACAGACTTTCATAGCCGTACCGTGCAAATAAACAATGTCGCCCACCCTGCATGAACAGACACACAAAAACGTTGACAAAAGTTACACTCTACCCAGCTTGCACTGCGGCGCTGTCCAGCCTTGATCCTTTGTCTTTTTAGCTTCGACAGCCTCACGGTGTTGCTGCTTTTCACTGGTATTTACTGGCATCTTGGGCCGAAGCAGATACCATGCCAAACCATGAAAGATTCTAACCAAAGCGCAAAACCGCCACATGAAATTGCATTATTGATGTTTATTTAAATGTCAAAAATATAATCCAAACCCCAAATTGAAAAAAAAAGGGAAATAAGCTTTTTTACAGCAGAGTGATATGAGGACATCACCTGCTCCACAGTGCCGTTTCTTTATACAAATGTCTTGTATGTGGATCATCAGTGGGTGAGGACGATTACATTTTTCCTTGTTGCATGTAACTTTAACCTCAGTCTTCATATTCATCAAGTGCATATTTAAGACCCTTTTACAGGTTCCTTGTTTTACAAGAATCAGCCGGATACAGCCACACACCCCCTCCAACCAGCTCATAGAGCTAACGTTAGCTTTATTAACTAGTTAGCCACAGCGGATAAAATCTACCAGCGACAGTGATTTTGTGTACCTCTGTTGGAAATCAATGACCCGTTGTTTCAAAAATGAACAAACATTTTGAGTAGTACATCTGCCACCGCGTCGTTGACAGTGATTAAGGGTGCAGGGCTTGACTAGCCTGGGAACCAGACAAATCTGCGAGAATGATCATGTTTTATTTGCTCTGGCAGATACGTCTGGCCCCTCTCCCAGACTGATTTCCTCTATACTAGTATCAGGCGAGCCAATCACAGCCCTTTAACTAGTATGAGGTGGGTTTAATATGACGACTGACAAAAACAAGCACTGTTGACCAAGATGGCTGCCGCTGCTGCAGGACGTTCCACGGTAAAAGAACAACAAACAACTGCACTTAAACTTTATGTTGATATGGACATACCGTATGACAGGATGGTGCTTTGTTGCTCTGATTGGTTGACTGCGCCGGCTGATCACGCCCCTTGGAAATTAAATATGAACTTTTCTTTTGCCAGGCTAAAACACATTTGCGAATTAGTCTGGCAATGCCAGGCTAAGGCTTGACAGGAATTAAAGGAATTTCGTCAGTGGTATCTCTAGGATTTTTTTTATTTAGAGTTAAGTACAATAAATTGTATGAATAGCCTTATATGAGTACAATATTTTTTTCTTTCCTATCATTTTCTGCACTGAATGCACTGAATATTTTCTACATTTTGAGAATGTGACATGTCATACTTTCAGGGTCATTCCTTCTTGTTCTTCATGAGTCCTCTAACCCATCTTAAATAAGGACAAAAGATGAGAGGATGGTTTTCAGAATAGAAGACCAACACTATGTCCTTGGCCTACTGCTGCTCCTGCTCCTCTCCCAGAATGCTTCAGTGGTGTCCAGGGCGAGCTATGGCAAATGGCCCGTTGGGTTGGCGTGTCCTTGGCGCAGGGGAGGCTCCACTTAACGGGGCCGACGCTTTAAACATTAATGGCTGGCCTGTAAAGCAGCGCCTGGCGAAGAATGCACAACCAAACACACACATGCGAAAAAAAAAAAGAAGAAAAGGCTAAAGCACAACACACATAAAACGCACAAGTCTGCAGCAGCGTGGAAAAGCACGTACGGGCCGGTCAGCCCTGGCAGTGCTGAGTCATGTCAGCTCTGGTGTTAACGACAGGAGTAGCAGAGCAGAGCAGATCTGCTGGCTGGCCTGTCCTCGCTTTTTAAACACACTGAAATAAGACCTTCTGTCCCCAAACAGGAAATAGGCTGCATTTTCCCCTCCAAAACTTGTTAGTGGAAGCCTACCAAACCTCTCTTAAGTGTGTGTGAGTGAGCGAGCGAGCGAGTCAGCTCATTGCCAGTGTGCTTGGCGTGTCCCCCTGCGGCCGATTAGCCTCTCACGCAAGTCTCTGCAAGATGGATTTGGACATTTAATCAATTTGCAGCAAATGTCCCTGTGGCTCCGTGAAAACTGTGATGAATAGGAAAAACATTTTTTGGAAAGGGTTCCTCATTGTGTGATGACAGGACTGTGAAATTATGCTGCTTATGGCCTGTCACACACACACACACACACACACACACACACACACACACACACACACACACACACAAACACACACACACACAAACACACACACCCATAAAACAACCAGACATGTATACAGGCTCAAACAAACACACGACAAACAAATGCACCTCCTATAATGTTTTTGTGTGTGTGTGTGGTCTCACCTTGGCCAGACACTGGGGGTGTGTCTCGTGAAGAGCCAGGCTGGTCAGGTTAGACAGGGTGGTCTCGTCCAGCCACTGAGGTCTCCTCTTCTTTTCCTCCTCTTCCTCCTCCTGCAGCCTCCTCAGGACCCCCTCCAGTGCCAGGTCCCTCACCTCGTAATGCGGGCTCTGCAGCAGACACTGCGGGAGCTGGCTGCAGAGCTGAGGCCCGCCCCAGAGCTCGGGAATCTCCACGCTGGCGCTGAGGGCCAACCGGGCCAGGCTGAGCAGGTACTGGGTGCTGCCAGGCCACAGCACGGCAGGGGACGTGTCGGAGGTGATGAGGTCCGAGGCCATCAGGACGGACAGAGCTTCCTGGCGGAGGTCACTGACCTCTGAGTCTGACAAACACATGAATCTTTGAGTTATGACAAGGGTGGTTATTCATGTTATGTTTATTATAGCTGATTACTGAAACTGGGTGCTGCCAGATTGGGATGGAAACAGTTTTTAAATATTTGAGTATATATTTTACATCCTATGCTCAAAAGTCACAACTGCAATCTTGCCAGGTCGGACGAGTAACACTGCCTTCATGGCTCATATCGGAACTGAATACCATCACATTAATGTAAGGCTGCAGCAGGACAGGGTTATACAGAGAATTTTGGCCTAGCTTCTAAGGAAACTGTAATAAATGTAATAAAGTAATTTTATTATCGTAAAGTAAAACCATAATAAACCAAGAAATGTGACGGATATAAAAATGAGTTTTCATGCATTTTTTCCCCCATCTAATTAATAATGGCATTGAAGAAAAAATTAATTGAAGGATCTATAGTGTTTATTGCAAGAGTAAGAAGTGAGGGGGGTCACAGAGATAAACATTCTTTTGCTAAATGGGTTTTTAAAGTCCATCACCGATGGAGAACAGAAAACTCTTCTTTCTCCACGCACCACTGCTCTCCTGCAGTGTCATCAATACCTCTCCTGCACCAGGAGCCACATACTGCTCGAGCAGTACAGCTATACCCACAATGGTCCCGTCACGTTTCAGTGAAGCCATTACGGCACATTTACTGTATGTAATGGAGAACTGTGGGTGAATGCCAAAAAGCTATTACTGTAACAGACAGATGAAGCCAACAATGTTAACACAAGCTACGCTTAATAAAGTTTTAGCTCATCTTGACTCTACTACGCCTTGCCATGTACATTTCAAATCATAGCATCCGAGAGTAAAGACATATTCCCAGTGGCTTCATTTCTTTCGATGTCCAACGTCGCTACGAGCTAAACAAACGCACAGTCCTTTGTGAAGCAAACAGATGCAGACAACAGGCCAGACTGAAGAAGCCAGTGTCCCCTGTTCCTTTCTATTTTGACTTTTATAGGAAAGGCTGCGTCAGTGTCTGTTTGGAAATGCCCATGGCTGTGCCAACCCAGCCACCTGTGAACATACACCCTTAGGGAGTGATGGACACACAAATAAACTCACACATGCACACGCACACATGCACTTCCTCTGAAATATAAGTATAATCCAGAGGCAGGGCGACTATAGAGTAACCCAATGCCATTCTAAAGCTGTGCTCCTCCCTACAGTATTGCTCCAAGACTCCACACAGACCCTGCTTTGACAGCCAACTCAATTAGTTTAACGCACACACACACACAAAACTCACACACACACACACACACACACACACACACACACACACACACACAAGCTTATGAAACCCAGTGCAACTCAATCTGGCCATGCAGCGCCACTCAAAACGTGGCTTGACAAAAGAGCGGGAAATGCCGCATTCCTCCAGAGATGGGCCAGGTTACTATGGAACCTGATCCTCAAAGGGGGGTCTGGGGCCAAATAAGCATACCCTAATGGTTATAATGGAGGGTAGGGGCACAGTAATGACACCAATGATGAAGGGAGGAGAGAGAGGAGGATGACTGAAGGAGAATGGGAGCGTGTCAAAGAGAAAACAGCTGTCTGTCATGGTGGAGTACAGAGAAACATTGATTGTGTGTGTGTGTGTGTGTGTGTGTGTGTGTGTGTGTGTGTGTGGTGGTGTCAAAGGGTTGAACAGCATGTCACACACCGACACAGTCCTGATTCATACCTGACTCTTACAAAGATACACAAAAATCATTACACACCCACTACACCCTAGTCAAACACTAAAGGGAAGCAAATCAATAAGGATACTTATACATACTTTCTTTTAACTGACTCCAAATGCACTCTTTAAAGAGGGAAATCAAAAGAAATGTAGAAAGAAAGAAAAGGACAGAACCGAATATTGGAAAAAGAAATAGAGCCAATGAGGGAGGAAATAATAAGTGGGGGGGTTGTCAGGCAATCCCTCAGCAAATGAAAGGTGTTCCTGTGAGGACCTTTTCAATGTGATTTTTCATGTGTGATCATAAACAGCCATTGTTCCCCCACAGCTGTGTTTATTTAAATCTGTGTCTACAACACTTGATGCTGTTCGTGTGCAAACCTGCAGCTGGACTGTGTCCAGACTCCATTAAGCTGCATTTACGATCTGTCTTTTGGGATATTCTGGGATGAGGCCTGGCTCAGTGGATTGCAATGAGAGCAAAGCATTGTGATCATTCAGACTGGTGTGTTAATCAGTGTTGGTGTAGGGGCAAGTCTTGATTAGAGTTTAAATGTTTTGGTCCAGGCTAAAATATATGGACGTTTATTAGATGGATCACATTCATGGTCCCCTCAGGATGAACTTGTCATTTGTTCCAAACTTTAATTTGTCCAGTACTTTTAGGACTGCAAGAGACTTTTTCAACTAATCATCTAAACGGTGAATAGTGGTCACACTTTCCCAAACCCCAGGTGACATCTTAACATTGCTTGTTTTGTTTTCCCGACAGTACAGAGCCCAGTAATGTACCCTTCAGCATGTTAGCATTTTCACTGTTAGCATGTTGACGCAAGCATTTAGCTCAAACCACCACCATGCCCAAGTACAGGCTCACAGAGCCGCTTTGACATGAAAGTGGCTGAATATTGGCACAAAATATCTCATGCTGGTCAAACCTCAACAGAAATCATTTAATCGGATTACTAGAACTGAACCCATTTATGAATAGGCAGCGAATAATTTGATCAAAGCATGCATCGATTTCCTGAATAGTCAAAGTTTCCATTTTATGTTTGAAAGTCACATTCATGTTTAGAGGGATGTCTAGCTTTTAGTCCCACAAAGTGAAAGAACAATGAAAAGGATACATGTGATCCAGTGGAAATTGTTGGCCATACCACTCCTCGTGAGTACAAAGACAAGCATGCATCAGGTTCACTCTACAACCTTGCTTGGATCAAAACACGTCTGACTCGGTCCTGATCAGTGGTTATGCTGATTTCCACCGTGCAGTTGTCATGTTTCAGTAGAGAAACTTGAGACCTGAAAGAGCCAGCCTTAACCTGCCGTTATTAGTGCGCCCAAAATGAAAATTTAGTACCACTGTACTGATTCAGCCAAAACTTTGGAAGTAAATGGAAACAACGCAATAAACAACCAAGTTATACATGAAGAAAAATGAAAATGCCCCCCATAAAGTAATGCTTTAGAGGGTCATATGTTTAGGGGAGATAGCTAACCTGGGTAAACTGGGTTTTTGTTTGAGCAGGAGAGAGGAACACGAGTGTGATGGCCTGTTTTACAGCACGGGGTCAAATATTTAAACTAAATGTAACCACGACATCTGGTTTAAACAAACCTGGTCCAACCTTACAGTCGGTGGTTTAGGGTAGAATGGGTCCTGGACCACATTTGGATGGAGGAGCGAGGGTCACACTTTGTAATCCAAAGTAAACTGTGACTGAATAGCCGAGTCCACTCCAGCAACGCCAGCAATTGAGCGCCATACTTTTAAAGAAGTGTCACTGGCACACAGGCAGACAGAGTGAGGGACCGTGTGTGATGTTGGAACATGTTACGCAATAAGCGCAGATGATGAAGGTGGATGGACGTGTGCATGTGTGTTAGGGGTAGGTTTAGTTTAGTGAATGAGGAGTTTGGTTTGTGCTGGATGTGTACTCGGGTGCAGGTGTGTGTGTATATTCTCCATTAGCAGCATCCGTGGACCGCTCAAAGCTGGCAGTAGAGACGCTTTGCTGTGTCAAGCTAGAACCTTGGCTAGACACTTGCACGTGCTCTCACACGCAAGCACACAGCTGGATTTCACATCAGCTTCCACCGTCATTACCAAAACTGTGAAAAACAAACCCCAGACACTGTGTGTGTGTGTGTGTGTGTGTGTCTGACAGGGTGAGCGCGCTGACCTCCGTCAGACAGAGCTTTACAATTTGCTGAGGTCCCTCCCTCTAATTACCCTAAAAGCTCTGTCCCTACATATGTACACATGTATATATGTGTGTGGGTTTGCTCGTTGTCCTAAAAGTGTCAAAGTCATATAAATAACTGCAAGCTAGAAAATGATGACTTTGTCTAACAGCCACCCTTGAGCCCTCAGATGTATCTTGCGACCCCCTTTGGAGGTCCCGACCCTCAGGGTGGGAACCATGGTTCAAAAGGGTGTAACGTGTGGACTGGACTATTGTGTAGTATTTCACAGGAGGAGGAGGAGGAATACAAAGTTCTTCTCTTGACACCGAATTGCAGCGGTTGGTGCATAATTCCCCCCCCCAAAAAAGCATAAAGTTAAATGGGTGAAAGTATCCAAATATGGAACAACATGGCTTACCAAGCTGTCTGAAGATCCACATCAATCTCGTGCACTAAAGTTGCTAGAAGCCTAATTATGGTAACACGCTTTTTTTGTAATAAGACAGATTTAAAGGATTGGTCTGGATATTTTCAAGTCCCTTAATACAACACTCACATGATGCCATGCAGTTAGTCAAATCTGTGTGTATCTTTTAAAGTAACGGTCTTTTCATGTTTGTCCAGACAGTGACCTGCAATAAACCTACCGTACATGCAACTACCAGAATGGAGATAAGATAAAAATTGAGAGAAGAAGAGAAGAGTGTATTCCTGGGGGCCTAACAATCATATTGAATGCATTTGTTTCCCTCATATAACATTTGATTTTTTAAATATCTTAAATACTGCTTTGTTTACATCCATGTTTGTTAGCTTCCTCACCTTTGCAGGGGCATTGCTGTGTTTCATTACTGCAGCCGACTTAGTGGAAAAGCGTGAAACGCTGAGGAAGAGTTCTTCCTCAGCACAGACTTACTTGTTAAAATAAAGATTTACCTGGAAGTTAATCAATGCTTATTCCAGATTCTGAGCAGTGGAATAGTGACTCATTTAACTTCAAATTTTACCATCAGCATCTGCTACCACACTCATGGAAACACATGAAATTCCAGTAAGTTCATTAATACTTAAAGCATTTGTGTGTGATTTTTCCCCTCTCTATCCTTTGTCCTCCTCTCCTCTACCTTCCTCACACCAAACGTTTCAGCTCTTTTTACCAACACAGCCGGAAAGTGGAGAAACAGATGATTGGCAAAGGTGGAGATGAAGCAATGGACAGTGGGGGCTTTTTTTTTTTTAAATGAGTCTGCATGGATCAAAGGGCTGGGGCCGAGAAATGCGCGCGCACACACTCACACTCACACTCACACACAAAGACCTGTGTTCAGAAACTGGCTGCTCAATGCAAAGTTCCTACTGAAGCAGGGTGCCAGTTAAAAGGGAAAAAAGAGAAGCAATACTGAAGAAGCCGATTGTTCACCTCCTTTACCCCTGGTGCCAGGCTTTCATATGAACTTGCGCAACCTGTGGCTTTTTAATTCAACGTCTGATCCGCCTGAAAAGTGCAATTACACACGGGCAAAAGGGTGAGAGATTGGAAATAAGGTGTAGAAGGAAGGAGCGATAGAAACACAGAGCAACAGAGAGAGAAATGAAGCCAAAGACAGACTTTTGATAATAATAGAGAGGCAATAGAGGTGTGTAAGCGGGAGGGAGCTTATTTAGTTATGTAAGGAGCAGAGCCAAGTTGGGCCAGGCTGGGTCCTCGATCTACAGGCTTGTTTTGAGAAATCCTCGGTATTTTCACTGTCAAGACGAACATGTGTTCAGCACATGGCTGACCAAAACATAAGTGCCTCCCCTGCCTCTCTCTCTCTCTCTCTCTCTCTTTTCCCCCCTGTCTGTACAGCACTACAACATAAACTGGGTCATAGACACAAACCCACCATCTGTCAGAGATCGCTTGCCTTCGGTTTCACATTCCTCCACCGCTGAGACCCCTGCCGGTCTGCGCACATGTGCACACAACCGCACTACGTACACAGATAAACACATCCACACACACACACACATCCACACACACACACACACACACACACACACACACAGACACACACACACAGACACTCAAACGGGGTGGGGGCTTCTCTGAACTACCCGAGACACGGAGCTGACTTCTGTCAACGATCAGTCTAAATGCAGAGCGCAGCCTCGCCAGCAGACGTTGGCAGGGTTGTCTGTTCAGATGTACAAGTATTCAAAGTCAAATTCACAGCAAATGGAGGGAACACAGTTGCTGTTTACTGAGCTGATGGACTCCCACAGCAACTGGCTGATATCGGCAAAACCCTAAATCACAAAGACCACATTTTCAAAACCACATTCAAGACCGACAACACTCTAATATTTTCCGCTCGATGTGAGACTTTGATGTACAGTAAAACCTCAAAATTGAACAAAGTAAATTGCGTCATTATTAAGTGCTCATTTTATTTAGTATTTATATCAGTGTTGTTGTATGAGGATTTACCACTGTATGGTCAATTATTACCCTAAAAGGGTATCAATTCATTATCTAATATTCAGTATAAATATAGAACATTTGAAAACTTTCTTCACTACATGTAAGAAGGCGTTCACTGCTGTCATGATCTACACCGTTTTTGTATTTAGAGGAAGTAAAGTGTATTTGTAAAAAAGTGTTTGAGAGGGGCGTGTAGTCAGTAAACTACAATAAGTATTTTGAGCCAAAGGCAGGTTCATCAGGTTAGCCAAATAGTGAGCTAGGAAAGTGCAAGTCTCTGGACCAGTGGACAAGCGCTCTAAAGTGCGACAACCAAAATAACAGGGTCATGAGGCAGAAGCAGAGTGTTTGGAACTTACTGAGCAGATGGACGGAAAGTGGATAAGTAGGTTATGCTGCGGCAGTGGTTTTAGAGGTTTTCTTTGGAGACTTTGGTATGTTTTTTGGCTGTGACAACTTGTCGCTATCAAAGTTTTTGTCAAATTAATTTTAACTTCTGTGAATGCAAGCTGTCCAAAGCCTACCTCCTCCATTTTTTATTTTATTTAGGAGGATCCTTACTTTAAACCAGAGCAACATTTAGTTAACAAAGTCTAACCATGCGACACAAAAGAAAACGTGAGTCAAGTGTAGTGACCCCACAGCAGCTGCTCACCATCCAGAAGACTGATCTTTGGCCTACACAGGCACACCAACACATCCAGGAAGGCTCCTCTGGTCACCACACAGCGATTTAGTCTGAAAAGAGAGAAAACCGGTCTTTCTTATAGATGTTTCATTCAACAAATGTACTTTGGGTGATTAGTTTTGCCTTTGATCTAGCAGAGAAAAGTGACTCAATTCTGGATTTGAATTTGTTGGGCTTAAGAACCTTTTACAATGAAAGCTTCCTTTTATTAAGGATGCTCCTTAAATGTTCCAAATCCACTTATCAAGTTAAAGACAGAACACTGCAGCCTCCAGTCATTGAATATCTATTTTCCACTAAGATCACAGACAAAGATATTCTTCAGAAACAGGCTCATGTCTCACCGCAAACTACCAATTTAGGTCATTGGACATTTGTACCTCAATGAATCTATTGGTAATGAGGATCTTCATGATTTGGTGCAACCAAGTGTGATCTGTAGGGCTGACGCCATTTCCCGTCCTGATCAGATTTCCCATTGTGGTTTTAAACCAAAAAAAGCAGCTTTTGATGCTTTCTGTCAGTAAGATGGGAAAATGTCATCAATGACATTCAATATTTTTAAAATCCAGTCTTTCATGTGCAATCTGAGTGAGCCTGAACTCTTCTGTATTAAGAAGGGGAGAAACATCCCTTAACCCAGATATATGGAATACAGGGGAGTGTTTACACGCAGCCAGGTATGTACTGCAAGTTTTTCATTTTTATAAGACCTTTTTTTAATCTAAATTTCACCCATTAGTGTCTTTAAGGTCTACATTTTCACTTCAGATGGCGGTGGGTTGAGCATTACTAATAAACCCATAACATAAATAAAACACTCAAATACACAAAATACCAGGAATACAAAAGATAATCTCAAACAAAATATACCTTAAAGTGCCAAAGGTTTACAATTCAAGAGTCAAATAACCTAAACATATGAAAATACACAAAATAACACAAATAATGCAAAGAAAACAATGTCATCATCCCCCAAAAGAACCATACAGTTTAATCAACACCTCTCTAAAACAGTTTCATCAAGTTTTTGTTGAACATTAAAACCTTGATTTGCTGCAGGACTGTTATTTTAGACTGCAATAGCTTTATCTAGGTGTAGCTAATAAACTGGAAGCTTAGTGTTTAGTATAAATTTAAGGGAGAGATGGAAGGAAAAAAATCGCATTCTGTTTGTTTTTGTTTGTGGTGAATCCTTAAAGCCAAGAATGTGGCAGCATCACATGAGATGCCTGCAGCTACACAATCGTAGATTTCATTAATTCACATACAGTTTACACACACAAATAAACAAGAAAAGGCTTGAAAAGAGGAACAAGTTGTGATTATTTCCTCCCTATTCATAAATACATAAATCATTGATTTACAGTACAGTGTAGCCTAAAACCCTTTGCTTTCACAATAGCCACAATATAGAATGATTAATATTAGTTGTAAATATTGACATAAATGCATTTTATCTGCCTAGGCCTTGTGTGTGAGCAGACCAGCATGTGTGGGCTGTGCAAAGTGTGTGTGTGTTCACTTTATGTGTGCATTCAATCGAGGGTACGACCGCAGCGCTGTGAAAGCCCACAAGTGTGTGTGTGTGAAAACAAGGGAGACAGTGTGTGAGCTTAACGTCACGTTTTCATCACTCGGATATTAATAAGACACACGCCCCTGCACAAATCCTCTGCAGAGTTCACAAACACACACACACACACACTCTCTCTCTCTCTCCCCCCCAGCCCTCTTCTCATGCTCCATCACGTGTGTGTGTGTGTGTGTGTGTGTGTGTGTGTGTGTGTGTGTGTGTGTGTGTGTGTGTGCGGCTTAAGTGAGAACAGATTTGGACAGGGATGTGTCCTGTGAAGTGGGTTGAGTGTGTTTATGTGTGTATGAATGTGAGGTAACATTATAAAATAGGCTGTAAGAAGTTGAGTCATTGGATCACAATCCAAACAATACACTGGAGATGTTCTAACAGGTTGGTACCAGGCCTGATGGGCCACCTCAAAGCCAAAGTCAACTGCAGTGAGCTACACGAGTATCTGCAGTCATCGTTAGAGCGTTGACACCCTCTCGGAGCCAGAAGAAAGTCCAAAATGACACAGCACAGAGAAGGTCTGAGGCCAAAACCCAACACTGACTCACACCAGACGAACAATGCATTCCATCCTTTTTGGAAGGTGGCCGCTTCAAATTAGTGGTGTTCTGGAAGAGCGAGGAGGTTTTCTTTTTCCAAAAACAGAGATCCTCTGACCTGTGTTGTCCTTAGATCTGGGCGCCGGGCTACGCGTGATCACACGGACAGAACGGTGGGCGCGCTCTGGTGAGCAAGAATTCACCTCGTCACCTTAATAAAGGCTCATCAGTGTAACCAAGCGGAGCTAGCAGGGCTAGTGTTGCTAACCCAACGACCCTGTGTTATCTACTGTAGGCTCGCAGCACAGGGGAGACCGGAGACCCAGGCCTGACCTCAGCCAGGCAGGAGTGGGGGGGGGGACGGGGTAATCTGTGCCCCATCTTGAGGTCTCTATCTCGGGCGAGAGAGCCCAGGGTGGAAGGGGGAGCTGCGGATGGGACGGCAGGCGGTCTCTTTGAAATGGAAGACTGGGCAGGACATGAAGCGGACACGGCCAGGGAGGGGATGGACGGTGAGACAAGGAGCTATTCTTCTGGTGAGCGAGCTGGGAGAGCGGGGAGGGATGCTTATCTGTGCGTGCATGCGTGTGCGTGTGTGTGTGTGTGTGTGTCTAGGATTACCGAGTGGCGAGCCACATGCGCTGATGGAGGGCTTCGCTGATGCCATTTCCTGCTGGCAGGGGTCTGTGCGAGTCAGTCTGGTAGGAACGCAGCAGAAACAGCACCTGCGTACACACAAATACACACACTCTTTAGCTCATATACATGTGAAAACCATCATCTATTACACTGGCAGTTTGCATGGTCATTCTCAGATGTCAGTCTGGGCGAGTCTTGACAGTCCCTCCAAAATTGAGACAATAAAATCATGTTTGAAATCATAATGTTGAGTAAAACAGTGGGAGACATGAGCGTGTTAATACCACACAGTAATCTCACCAGCTGCTGGGCACTGGGGAGGATCCTTTAACCAGACAATAAACATGCTACCCCCTCTAGACAACCACCCTCCCAGTCACCTGACTTCTGGCCCCAGGGGGTGAAAAATGGGACTTAAAAGGATACATAGACACCAGCAGTAACTGTACAGTATGTAATGGTGACAGAAAACGTTAAAGAATTCTCAGAAAAGTATGTTTCCCATTGAGGATCAAATCTTTCTTTTCAGTGTGGCTGATGTGACAGTGTGTGACTGAGCCAGTTTGTAGCAGGTGGACTGGTGGCTGGGAGTGTTCAGAGGCCAGGACACAGGCTGGCTGGCTGGCTGGCTGGCTGGCTGGCTGGGGTGTGTATTCTGGGCCTTGGTAAGTATACTCTTTAAGCCGGGGCCACGGCCACAGACCAGTAGGAAGCCATTCATTACGCTGTGCAGGGAAGGAAACGTGGGGAAAAACCAGGCCGACCACGTAGCACCAAGCCTGGCCACTGAGTCCTGGTCTGTCCCTTCTCTTCTCCTGTAGTCTCCACGCCCAGGCAACACCCACTGGCTCACACAAACAGCTTCCACACCCCTGGGTCCTTCTTCCTCTTGCTGTCACTCTCTAAGGGCTTTTCCACCTACAAGGTGGAAAAGCCAGTGCTGGAGCCGGCTCCCAAACCAAATACTGAACCTTTCCAAGTGATTCCACTGACAGAAAACTGGTTCTAAAGGATCAGTCACACTTGAACTAGTCTCTGCAAATATTTGCTGAGCTTCTTATAGACTTCCTTAAATCTCATGTGACAGACAAATCCAAGAATATTTCAGTGTGAGCTCCAACCGGTTTTGGCAGATTCCCAGGTCACGGCTCACCTGAGTAGAACTTCAATCTGCAAATTTACAGGTTTGACGCAATGATGCATATTGTTTGCCAAGGGAGTAGTAATTGATTCTAGCAATGTGCCATCACCCTGTTTGTTCAGTACAGCGCTACCAGACTACAATATTCTTGATTACCTACCTACATTGGACCAGTGTCTTGGTGCTGAGTGCGGGGTCATTTTGCTGGAATGGTGACAGGTGCGTCCTTAAACCAGCTACGTTCTGGCCTTTTGAACTTGCTGGTATGCAACCAAACACAACATTATGTCGGGGGCAGAATGATGTCACCATATAAACCCAACCAAGATTGTATACAACCAAAAAAAAAAAAAAAATCATGGGTGGTGAAGAGGTTTTGTTTTAGAAAAAATTGGGAAGATACAGACATTTTTTCAATCAAATCCAGCCTTAGAGGATGTACATTTTGACATGGTGGTCAACAAATCATCCGACCTGGCATTAAACAAAACAACAAACGTGTTTGAGGTGACGTGGAAGTTTCTGGTGTTTCCTCAGAATTGTCAAATGTTTTTTGCTTACAGGCTGTTGAAATTTACAAACCAGAGAAGATTGTCAGTGGTTGTTGGTATGCTTTGTGTTCATTGCTTTCTTTCTGGTGCTGTTACAATTCAGTTATGAAATTGGTCAACTCATTCAGAAGCACAGGGAGGCACTGAAAGGCTTTGTAGCTTCAGTGTCGACACTGGCTCCAGTGTCATTGGCAGAGCCCTGTGTCTTCATTCCTTCTCCCTCCACTCCACAGTTACACCTCATCCACCGGGTTGGGAAGTCCCTGCATGGGAGGCTCAACCGGCTCAATCCAGCCCGGCACGAAGAAAACCGGAATATTTATAGAAAATGCTGCCTCCCTGTTCCTCCTCCCAAAGACAGAGTACAGAACTACACCCCATGTGGGAGGAGATGCTGGGATTGGGTCAAGCTCAAATGAATGGGAGACGATAAGACAGCAGCACAGAGACCTGGTGCAGGATCATTTTTGTTCCGCACATTTCAGGATTTTTTCCTTGAGGGTGTCTGAATGTGGATTGTTTGTTTTCCTTTTGTGACACCATGCTTCAATGAGTCCTGCTATAACTACTACACCTGTAGGAAATGAATCATTTGAATTATTACTCCTTTCAAACCTACCTACTATACACACAGAATATTTACAAGTGAATTTAATTTAAGAGGATTTAAGACATTCAAGGTTTCTGTTATTATTCAATGTTTCTCACCAAAATGCATCGTGAATGCATTGCATTTAAAAATACAATTTCCTAGAAAAATTCCTCATTATTTACACAACTGTATAGACACTCTCCAATCCATTTTCCATGAATTTTCACTTTAAAACAGCATTAATATCTAATATCTGTCTCTCTCTTTTGTCGTTCGGTGCTGGGCAAGAGTAAAGTTCTGGGCTGTAAAACCAAAACAGTGACCTGAAAGACGCTAAATCGCTAAGTAGATGTCAGGGAGACTACAAAGCTCCATGGGTTCATCATGAGCAAAACCATTCGCACTAAACATTCTAATTTGATCAATTATTAATATAAAGTGAATACTGATAAGTGCAGATTTAATTTCCTAATATCCTTTCTACTTTATGACCATAGTAGGACAATCAATCCCTTTCTAGAGCTTTGGGTTGCACATTTAAGGCATAAAAAAAGACACGTGTGGCAGTGCTAAATATGAGAAATATCAAAACCTATTTGTACGCCTTGTTTTCTAGTGAGGCGTTCAACTGCTTGTGGGTGTGTGTGTCTTTCTCTGTCTGTGTGTGTTGCAACAAGCCTTATTTCTCTTTTGGGCCCGGTAAAAATAGTGGTGGTGGATGTGAGGTCCCTTCAGACTCTGTTATCAGCCTGCCCTGCCGTCCCTCCCACTGCCGCAACCACAGACTGACCACATGCTGCAGCGAGCATGCACGCGCACACATGCACAGACACACGCACACACACACATGCACAGACACACGCACACACATGCACAGACAGACAGACAGACAGACACACACACACACACACACACACACACACAGAGCAAGTCTAAATAACTGCACACCAATTCATGGCTCAGTCCAGTAAAACACATGCACAATGAAACATAAATCAGCATCCGCATAAAACCAGATAGAGGTTAGGCAAAGTGTGGACGCGCCCAATTAGGCAAAAAGAGATCCCAATAAAGATGGGCTAAATATAAAAAAGAAATAAACACACTCTCTTGCCTTATATAGTCGTATTTTTGCAAACAAAGCTTACATATGCCCTCGAGACACCAAGTCATTCTCCCTCACATATGCATAGGCACATGGGCGTGACAACCAAGTAATTTAGTGGCGTGTGTCTGTATGTGCATACAAGAACTGTGTTACTACATCTTTGTAAAAAGAAATACAGCCTTGTATCTCGACTAGCCTTAAGGGAGAGACGGGTTTTTATTATTATTATTTTATATTTTTGTAGTGGCAGCGTGAGCTGTGTGTATGTTTGAGAGTGTGTGGAAGGGTGACATTCAGCGGCCCCTTGTCATCACTCCTGCTAGTGTCTCCTGAAGCAGTAAAATGTGAGCCACTTCAACAACGTAGGTCCTAGGGGTCAGTTCACTTTCATTTTTTTCATCTCTAAATGTAAACTGAATTCACATAGTGACACAGCCTTTGTACTTCCACCAAATCTCACAGTCTTCATCAGAGGATGGTGTTGGCTCATCACATTACCCAAGTATGGAACTTTGGCAGCAAACTGTATGATGAAAAATGAAAATGCAGCTGAAAGCTCTGGAAAAAGCTAGTAAGAGGGCCTTGAGTTAATATTATTTTGTGAATCTACTACATTTACTAAAATAATCGTATACAAAGAGTGGCCAACCCTAACCCTATGTCCGTAACCATGGCAGACTTCCTTGTGTGGCCCCACCAGCTTAAAATTATACAACTTGAAGGCTAATGTCCGACACCAGTATCAAACACCCGGGATTCATATTAAAAGCAGGCTGGCTGGGGTTTCAGGCTCACACATTCTTTCACATTCTTTTACTGTTTCAACCCTGAGGGTTTTCTCAGAAAGCCTGGGCAGACCACTGGCCACTGGGAAAACAACGCCGACATGACTGCTGCCAGAGGAGAGGAGTCTGCGATACTCTTAATTCTCAAGCCTCCTTTCTCTTCTGCCTCAGTCTCATTTAGCCTCTGTTGTGGAAATACACAAAGGATTACATCCGCCAAGTTGGCCCTCCTCAAACCACCACAGGCCGCAGCTTTAATACTTCTGGCTTGTACCAGACATTGTGGGCCAGGGCTTGTTGCTGGCGCGTGTCGAAAGCGGAGTCCGGTGTCGGGTTGGGTTAGTGCCGGTCTGTCCGATGGGCTTGTTAAGCTCGGTTCTGGTTGTATCAACAGAGGTTTGGTGCACACTGGAGTGATTGAAGTGATTCCAGTGTGTTTTAAGATGTTTTATCAAAGGGCCTTACTCAGGCCATCCAGAGGACGGGACTGCCTCGAGTTAAACCAATAAATCATTCAGAATCCGATATCAGTCAGTTTTGACTTATCTGATTATGTTACTTTAATATGTTATTATATAATATGTTTTTATTATTATTATTATTAATATTATTATTATTATTATTATTATTATTAATGGAGGACCCACAATAAGTGTCCTATTGTCAAATGTTGTCAGAAGCACTGCAGGGTCTGTCTCTGTAAAGGCCTGGTCATACCTGCGTTTAAACCTGTGACCTGTTTCATGGTGAAATCAATTAATTTCAAAGGAATCTCTTTGATCAGCAGATTTGTCTGTGGGGACACAGTTAACCCAGGTGAATCTTTCACAAAAAGTGTGTCAAAGTTCACCAAAGTTGATCTTCACACACTTTCTGTGCTGTTGACTAACAGTGCTGACCTTTTAGGGTTAACCAAACGGCAGCTTTAAGGTCTGAAAAGTGAAGCCAATGAGGAAGTGCCTTAAACCCGCATTCTCTCTAACGGCCAGCTGGGGGCGACTCCACTGGTTGCAAAAAAAAAGTCAGACTGAATACAAGTCAATAAGAAAATGATCGTACTTCTCACTTGATTTATTACTTCAGTAAACATTCTTCGAATGAGTTTATGGTCTCAAGTCGCTAGTTTCAGTACTTATTCAGTACAGCAGGATGTTCATGTTCATGTTATTGTCGTGTTAGCGAGCGAGCGAGCTGTCTTGTAACCTGACAATTACTGTAGCAGTCTACTGGTTGGCAGGCTGGATAGTGGAGAGGACTACTGTACTGTGACGGCTACCATGTGGGCAGGTAGTTCTCTGGCTACAGTGGTTCACCAACTGGTCGTGCAAGCAATCACTACGTCACCAAGCTTCTAGAACCTCCTTTTCCCGAGGACGTGCCCATGAACTTCACTGTACTATTGTCTGGTTGGACCAGGCCTTTACTGGAGCCCAACAATTTAAATTTGAACCCATGAGGTGAAAGAGACAAGCAGTAAAGTAGCTCAAAGTAAGTTGTAACCATGTCGCTGACTTCATAAGGGTCAACACCTAGAATATGAATTATTTACGAAAGAAAGCTGAGGCAATTAATCAGAGAACTCTTTACAGCCTCTAACACCATTAAACAGAATGGATTGGATCGCTATAGTTACACAAAAATAGGGGTCATAAGCAATCATGATAGTTTATTTTGCTTACAAAGACCAGGGCTACTGATATGTTGATTGACGGCGAGATAGACCAGTTGGTTTGTTTGCACGCCTCATCTGAACAGTGAGCGGGACGGCATTCCGCTGGGACTGATGGGGAGAAGACCGGTATTACGATGAGCAGTTGTTAATAAAAATGTATGAATTTGTAAATCTGGGAGGAAGTTCGGGTTAAAAAAAAGATCAGAAAACATCATTTTGCAGCCTTCAGACATCCTGTATCTTAATTTGATTCTGCTCATTGAGGCATTTGAAGTCAAGTATAGAGGTCTAGCTGGGTCTGATTTATACTGTTCAATTCAGCATACAAGTCAAATTCCTGTCCAGTGACGTAGAACTGCAGGAAGAATGTAGGAAGTGGGGTTGGATGGAAACATTTCTCTCGTGGGGTTATCGGACTAATTCACTGTGTGTGTGAGAAAGTCAGCAGGGTGGTACAGCCTGCCTCAGTAGCTGTGATGGTTCCCAGCTCCACACTTGGCCCACTAACAGTTGTTCTTTGACAATAACAGAGGAAGTCATTTCTCCCTCAAGCAAAAACATCTGCTACCTGTTACACACACACACACACACACACACACACACACACACACACACAATAAGGCATATTAACATACATTAGGAATCTCCCAAGGCTAAACACAATGTCCTCATCATCGCAGCATAAACACACCGCCAGTATAGACACACACTCACTCCCTTTCTCTCAGTCTGTTAATTGCTCCTCTGAAGTCTAAACATCTTACACACACACACACACACACACAGTGTGTGTACAGAATATTTTTTCACACACTCCAGACATGGCCAATATCTCCTCTATCAGTGTTTGTGTGTGTGATGCTCCCCTCCACACGTACACTGCAGACCTCCATCTCTGTTTTACTATGTTTAGACCACTTCACCTGCATACAGCTCTGCAGCTCCTGCTTTGACAGTCCTATCTGCTTTCCACAGCTAGACACTCATTACGTATCAGCCTCCATCATCTCCATAATGCTCCCACCTACCTACACACTTGCTATCTATAGTCTGGTTACAGATGGCCCCTACAGATATACACACCGCTTATCAGGACTACTCTCATTCACTCAGAAAACTCCTTGAATCAAATGTTTTTGGCCCATCTATTACACTGTCATGGTAAAACTCCACAAGTTAAACAACTCGTAATTTCAACGTGTAGGAAAATATGAGTGATGTACCGGTATACATGTGCTGATGTTAATCGTATATTGTCCAGCAGAAGAGATGTATTCGTAGATCCAGTGAGGCTGAACAGACAGTGTGTGAGGTATGTTGGGCTGGTGTGCTTTAGGTGGAAGGAAAAAGGAAATTGAATGGCCAGGGAAAATCTGCAGGCATCACCTCTGCTACATCGCATACAGACATTTGTGTGCCTGAGTGCAACATACTGTACCATACCCCTTTATTCTTTCTTCTGGATGGGTAGAAAAAAACTTTAAAATAGTTAGAGTTGGTTTAATTAGGGTTGATGAATTGAAAGAGAAGCGATAAAAACAGTGAAACTGGCAAGTGGGGGTAAAAATTAAAGGACTTAAGCACCACTTTCTTATCTTTCTTATATGATATACAGCAACACTCAGCGTCCTGAGAGGGTGGACGGTATTGTTTTCATTCCCTTTCCAAAGAGTAAAACAAACAAATCAGAACGTGGCAGAGGTCACCATCCTGACCCAAAGACCTTAGTAACAAAGATGATGTATATGATGATACAGTACACCCATGACGCATGATGAGACACAGAAATGGTGAAGATGAGACACAAAGAACGCATGACAGGACAAAGAAGCTACCTCATGTTACAGCCTTAATTACACAAGACTAAATTACACAGGGCAGCACACAATATGATCTCAACCTTTTGTATGGGAAAGGGAGATGGAGGGAAACAGAGAGATTGAAGAAAAAGTAGTAGCAGGAGGACAGAGAGACAGGAAGAAAAGTTAGGAAAGATACCAAATTTTGAAAAGCGCCACAGAGAGAGACAGAGGGAGAATAGATGGAGATGAAGAGACAAATGCAGAAACAGAAGAGGAGACATCTGGGGAAGCTCCATACATGGCGGCCATGACAGGAGAGCAAACTAAAATCCACTCTCCTCCTGATATTTCCTCCAAGCCTTTAAAGAGGCCCACCCCCCTCCACCCTGATCCTTTGCCTTTATCCCACAGCGAACCTCCCTGCAGTCCAGACCACTACCAAACCATAAGTGCGATGGGTACCCCGAGCTCCCTCACCGACCCGATCAGTGGCGTTCAATGAATGGCTGGGGAAACTCCCTTTCCCCTTTTTCTCTGTGTGTGTTGATATTACCGGCAGACTGTTTGGTTGTGTTTGTCAGAGTGTGATGACAGAACTAAACACTGGTATTTATCCTGCGATAACCGCCTTGTCTGGACAGGCTCTGTGTGGAAACTGGGTGTGTGGGACTCACAGAGAGCGAGAGAGAGAGAGAGAGAGAGAGAGAGAGAGAGAGAGAGAGAGAGAGAGAGAGAGAGAGAGAGAGAGAGAGAGAGTGTGTGCTGAGGCTTGATGCCCAATATCTATAATCTCTGTGTGGGTGTGCACATATACATGTTATGATAACTGCTTTGGTAATTGCATTTTATATTTTGTCTTTGTTAAATGAAAACCTCAAGTTGGTAAGATTTTCATGTTTGAACTTGAATGAAAGGATTATAAACATGAGTCTATGAGCTGATGACATTCAATCCGAAAAAAGGCTGTAAATGCCAATATAGTGCTTTTATTAGTTCTGAAAAGTTTGTATTTTGGATATACATTGGTTTATCATCGTAAAAAAATGCAACAGAGTATCATAGGGGAGAGAGCCTAAATACAGGATATAATAAAAAGCATGCAACGTGCATTTTTGTTTTAATCGGTTGATTAATAATCAATGAATCCCTGATCTGAACTTTTCATTACATTAAGACGAATAAATTAATTGGATAATGATTACATTTATGAATAATAATTGATTTGAAGAAGAAGAATCAAGTTTATTGTCATACACAATCGTACACAGCACCACGTATAGTGATGTGTAGTGTTTTCACATTCCTATACTGGGCAGTTGGTACTTACAGGAGAGTTAACTTAACTTCCATGTTTTGATGGGGTCGGAGCACCCAGGGGAAACCAATGCAAACACCGGGAGAAATGCCCGGATGAGGAAAGTGACATCTTCGTTTGTCCATCAAAAGGGTCCACAAGCCAAAAATATTATATTTTCGATGATATAAAACACAGAAAAGCAGAAAATCCTCACATTTGAGAAGCTGGACCCAAATAATTATTTGAACTGTTGCTTGATAATTTACTTCAACGCCTTATCAATCATCAAAAACGTTGCAAAAATGAAAAAATTTCAGTCAATCAACTAAATTAGTTGACTAATAATTTCAGCACTAGTTAAGACAAGCTTCGTAAAGATGGGACATTTGTTTGGAGCTGTACTGTGGTCTGCTAATGGCCTGATCCAACATACACTGGATGGCGGGGACAAAAATAAGCAAAACCATTGTTGTTTTTTGTTTTTTATCCTAGTGTTTCCCAGTGGAAGAAGCCAATTCTGTGTCCAGGATGTCTCACAGGCTCCAAACAGAAATTCTAGCATGACTGAACTTTTTGCATTTTCTCGACTAGGTTTGACAGCATCTACAACATGCTTCATAAAACTGTAGTTTTGACATTCCCTGTCCAGGGGGTTAATACCCGATCAATGTTGCACATCATGCATGGAAGACCCACAGCTAATATTTGTTGTGTGTGTGTGCTTTTTTTTAGTACAACATACTGTAGTACAGCACGAACAATCAGGGTATGATTCCACCTGAGGCTCCCATCACCAAATAAACACTTGTGGTCATTCAAGGGAATTGTGATCATAGCGGTCATCCAATGTTATGGCATATGTTATGTATATATGAGTGCGCTGGTCTACGCTGATGTGTGCGTGGGTGCAGACCTGCAGCAGAGTCCCGTGGATGTGGTTGTGTTGGATTGTGGGTCCGGGCTCTGGAGGGAGCTCCTGCAGTAGAGTGTGGACGGTTGACGGGACCTGGGTGACCAGCACGAAGGGGACAAGGGCCCGAGCTGCCATTTCTCTGGTCCGATACACTGCTGAGCGGCCACATCTGCAGAACACACACACACGGCTGCAGCATTAGTGTCATGGAAAGTTATTAAAATCATGGAACATGGATGGCTGCATTGTTATCATAATCTTTTAGTCTTGCATTATGTTACGTAATATGTTTGAGTTAATGGAGGAAGTAATAATGTTCCCCATCATCAGATAATGGGTTGCTATTGTAACTGTTGAGCTCAATTTATTTTACAGTTGTAACTTTGTTATGAAAACATGTGTAATTACTGTGTGTATTCACATTCGTAATTATGATGATTATTTTGTACTCCGGCCACATTATGTCATGGACCAATTCTCAAGTTAGGAATGATGGCCCCCGACTTTTTGGACAGTTGGTCGCTATTTTTATGCAAAAGTTATGTAACATCTCCATCTCCATGTCATTCTCCTCGTCTCTCTCGATCCCAACCTAAACAGATCATTTACAGTATGCACCGGTGATGGAGAATGTGGCCAGTCACCCTGAGTTCAGACTAAAATTAACCTTGTTTACAAGCTGATAGTCTTTCCTTCTCCAGTGTCATAACACGGTCATAGCTGACACGAGGGAAGGACATGACCAGGACTTGAATGAGATGAGGAGGACAAGAGTGAGAGGAAGAGCAACTGCTACTGAAGGATTTTCCTTTGCATTTACCAAAAAAAAAAAAAAGAAAAAAAAAAAAGCTTCAAAGGGAAGGATCTTCTCAGTGGTAGCCCGTATGAACCCAGGCCCCTTCTGCCCCACACCCGTGAGGCTGTGTACAGCACAAAAGAACAAACACACAAGGAACCTGAGAGGCTCAATACGGGGCAACAAGTGGGTCTTACACAAGCACAGGGTGCATACATCGGATACACACATACGGGACAGGAGCCGAAGGAGGACGAAAGGTGTGCGTATGTATGTTGCAGGCTGTTTTTAGGCTCCGTGACGGCGCTGAAGCCAGCTGCGGAGGCCAAACTCCACTGTGGAAAGTGCCAGCAGGACAGTCCAGAAAACATGGATCCATCATCAGCTTTGGTGTGAGTGAGGGTGAGATTTGCTTAAAGACACAAACATACAGCTGTGTGCAATTGATGTGGGCGAGAAAGAGAAACGAGCCAGCAACTGCTTGCAAATAATAATTGCTGTCTTTTTAATCTTCTGTGAGCACTGAAAATAATATGTCCAAACCTCTCCTACTGGTCTGACTGCTACGAGGCAGAGAAAATAAAAAAAGCTTGAAATCAATATGGACTTAAACAAAGAGAGGGGCTGTGCAACAAGTCAACTGTCAGCAAATGCTTTTCCACCTGCTGTGAGCATGCCTCCCTCACACACACGCACACACACACCCAGCCACACACACACACCTACCGCCAGACAGACAACCAAAGACCATCTATCAAACACACACAAACAGTTTGCATTCCTGAGCTCTACGCGCCTGTACACTTTTATTTATGTGAACAAGCATTCTAACACACACACACACACACACACACACACACACACACACACACACACACACACACCACACGCTCCTAATGACCAAAATCCATGTCCATTCCTCACTTTCCACCCCTCCCAGCCACCCATATGTTAACTATCTGTGCTAATTTGTCCCATTGAAACACTTTTGCAAAAGGAAATGACAGTTTGGAAGGGTGTAATTTTAGAAACAGGGCCGTCCCCTGTGGGGTCATAGGCAGACTGTTGACTGGCGTGGACGAGGCTCATCTGGGCCTCATTTTGGAGAACTGGGAGGATAGTTTCCTCCACAGAGACTGCAGCACGTTGGCTAAACAAGCCCAAGCAACAAACTCTGTCACTGAACAACATAGTTTGTGCCAGTGAGGAAGGGAAGTGGTGACGATTAAAATCATTTTGTTTCATTTACTGCAATCATTCTTTTACTTTGCAACTCAAACTCTAATAACATTTATTGTTTAGTTTACTGCCAAACCACTATGTGTAGTTATTTTGTTTTTTTATTGTTTAGACAGTGAAATATCAGAAAAGTCATAAAAGTCCATCAGAATTTCCCAGAAGCCAGACTGACCTCTTCAAATTGCTTGTGTTGTTCAACATATGGACCAAAACCCAAACATATTCAGATTAAAATGGTATAGAGAGAGAAACAAGGAGGACATACTCTCACTGGAGAAGCTGGAAAATGGGGAATGTTTGGGCATTTTTCTTACTAACATTATATTCAACAATAAATCTATCAAAAATGGTTTTATTTCTGTTGACAGACTAAGTGGTCAACCAACTAACTGTTTCAGCACAAGCTAAAAGCAACACATACTCATAATAATCTACAAATGTCACCAGGATGTAATTGTTCTTTTGTTTTGACTAGTTTATAGATTGTTGGGTAGTTAAATCTATGTGTTAACTGTAGGGAAGTATAAGTATAAGTAGCACAAAATGGAAGTCATCTAGTAAAATACAAATAACTCAAAAATTTACTTAAGTACAGTACTTGAGTTAATGTACTGTTACTTTCCAGCACTGCTGTAGTCATATAAAAAGTCTGCACGTAGTGGTTTTGAGTGTTTAAAAAGATGGTCACAAATAGGTCGATTAAAAATATTAAAAAGACTCCCAAGTTGCTGCTGGGAGGGAAACGACAGTGATCCTTTACGAAGCCTCGCTTTAGTTTACGGGCATCGCCATGCCCTTTCAAAAGAAATGAGATATGAGGCAGTGAGGACTAGAAAAGAAAGGAAGGGAGTCAGGCAGGGAGGGTGAGGAGAGTTGCCTGGACTGAATATAACAGGACGTAAATCACTCGCATGAAGGCAAAGAGGGAAGGAGGGAGAGGAAAGATAGAGAAGCTAAGAGAGAGACACTGGAGGAGGTGAAACAAACTGTTCACCAGATAGAAAGACAACAAGGGGCTGGAATGAAGCAGCCATCAATTATAAGACTAAATGTGTCTGCTCATCATCATCGTCTTCATTCTCTTAGTCATTCTCCCGGCAGGTGTGACGCGTGCAGAGGCCAGGCAGCAAAGGAATGTCAAAAATCTTATGTGGAATGGGGGGGATAGGAGTATAAAATGCTGTGTGGTGTGATGGGGGGGATATAGGGGCAGAATTATGAGGCACGACGCTATCTCCTGTCAACAGAAGGGGGGCTAAGCTACATTTAATCCTTGGAGGTGGTGGGTCAGATCATATGGAGAGATGGAAGAAGAGGGTGGGGGGGTGGGGTGGGGGGTAGTCATCGGCCTCATCAGACACGTCCGCACACGCCTGGGGAAGATGAGTTGGGGGATGGGGGCTCGGTGAAGAGAAACACGGCTGGAGCCAAAGAAATTAGAGCTGGGCTATATTTAACATTTCCAACATGTGGGCTTCATTTGGGTGGATGCGAGCGCAGCATACCTTCTCTGACAGTAAGAGTCGGCCGGCAAGTCGGCCCCCAGGCTACCGACCTGTTAACTGCACCCACTAGAGACGGGCTCTTAAAAAGGAGTTCTCTCAAGATTTCACTCAGGTACTGATTTGTTAAAATAGAAAGTCTGGTGAATAAGTCATTAACGACTGATTTGTTGATCAGGCTGCAGGATTCCACATTTGCAGCTCCAAATGGTGACGGTTTGTGACACTGTTTACAGCCCAGACAGTCTGTGATCCCACTTCACTTTCCATTTGTCACCGTCTCACAAGAATGTCATTTAGGCAAACAGGGTGTACATATGGTGTGAGAGTCGAGCTGTTGAGCCCAACTTTGTGATAAATAAGAGAGTTCCCCCAGTTTTGACAGAATCATAGAGGTTTATATATGGAAATACTATGGTTCTACTGGGAAACTCTGATGATGATGATGATACCTGTTTGTACTGTAAAATTTTGTTCTTCATATCCGTAAATTTGATCAGTTAGTTGAAAAAAGCTGCAGTTACAGTATCAGTTTGCTGTACTGCTAACCATAAGGTAATATTATTATTTAAAAATATTATTTTGTCAATGTAATTTTGATAAAAATGATTATTTCCTTCATTATTTCAAAAAGCTTAGACTACTTTATTAGTACATCAAACACACCAGTGTCATTGGCCTGGATCATGATATAGGGCTGCACTCCAATCTGTTTCAAGAGATAGAAGATTTGTCGATTTTTCCACAAATGAAATGTGACTGTATTAGGCAATCATATCTGAAGAGGGCCGCTAGGGTGGCTGAAAACATCTTGGGAAGCAATCGTTATGTGGACATTGGTAAACAGTCGCAGCTGTTAAACAACTAAATAAGTTCAGTCGGCTGTAACGGAAACAGCAGACAAACATCAGGTATATTATCCGAACAACAACCAAATCCACAAACAATATCTACTCACAAAGCACACTACAATACTATAACACACACACACACACACACACACACACACACACACGCACTCACACACAGTAATAGACACACAGATAAACAGAAACCCCACACCCAAGTGGTGTTATCTAAGCCGTCGGGAAAGCATTCCAACCTCAAGGTCTTAACTGACCATAACACTATAGTGCTTCAACCTACAAAATGAAAAGCTTCTGTAAAAACTTGTCTGAACACGTGATGTGATATGTTTTACATTTTGGGGGAGGGTGTAGATGGGGTGAGCGTAACATACGAGGAAAATCATATTATCTCCCCCTTTGCCAGCTTTCCATCCACAAAACATCACAAGCTGTGTTTGTTGGCATGCCAGGTTACGGAGAATGCGACGCCTCCAAAACTGAGCTTGAGTCTCCATAGTGGTGGGCATGTGTGTTGCCTCCCCGCCACCTGGACTCCCAGGGTGTTTTTCTTCATTAAAACTAGGGTTTTTATACCTATAGAGTGAGCAGTCATGTTTTAAAGGGGCTGTTGAAGGGTTAGGACTTGGGTTAAGATTGAGAGTAAAAGCTTTAGATTAAGCATGTGGCTGTGATGGTAAAGGTTTAAGTTTGTGGATAGGGAATGCATTAGGTCAATGGAGGTCCTCGCAAAGATAGCGACACAAATGCGTGTGTGCACAAGCTTCAGTCGTATTTGCAGGTGCAGGAGATGAAAGTGTACCAATAATATTTGTAGCTTTCTCCATATGAGGAATGTAAAAAATGAAGGCTGTAACCACAGTTTCCCAGTCGCCTGAGAGGTTTACTCCCCAGTAAACAGTGAGTCGAGTTCAGATAAAGCCGGTCGCAATCTAATCAACCACTGCGACACAAGGCAGCACAAGCAACAACACAGAAAGCTGCTGGAGACACTAACTCAGACTAGACAGGTGTTTTGTCCTAATGTACAGAAGCACAAAATCAGACAAAGACTTTCTTATTTTTAGCCATTTTCCTGTACGGTGATACATCACCAGGATGTGTGTAATAAAAAAAACGCAGAACACAAAGTTCATATAAAGATGCAGATGCACCTGTGCAAACAAACAAACAAACAAAAAAAAGAGCACACACACACACACACACCCCCACACACATACATTAGTGTTTAGACTGCAGGTGTTTTGTCTTGGTGATTGTTCTATACTTAGAATGAGTTCTGGTTCAGAGAAACGTTGTTTGGGAGGTTATCAGGGCTGAGAGAGCAGGTGTGTGACCCTCTTCGGTTTGATAGAACATTCCCCATGCTAATGTTTCTTTTTTAACCTTTATATAAGCATTTGAGCTGACTGGAAACACATTCTCATTGATAGTGATGACACAAGGGAGGAGCTGCTGATAGGGAGAGCATTACACCCTTTCACAAGCTACATTTTGTACTGCAGGTGATTGAGCAGCTCTGCTGGAGCAGTTGAGAGTTGAAATTCTTGTTCAAGGGCACAAACTCTTTCATGATGGGGGTGGGGGGAGTGATTTGACAGATGCATAATAGCAGTCTGGAATAAAAAGAACTTTATAAAAACTAGTTCCTAAGCAAAGATCACAAGACAAGCAGAGAAATAACACGTGGTATGTGTGTGCATGCGTAAAGTGCATGCATGTGCGTGTCATATATGTTTGGTGTGTGCAATATATTTGTATGTGTAAATATCATAGATTGTATAAAAGAAGTGGACGTAACCTCCGTGACGTCACCCACTGGGTTTGTCGACGGCTATTTTGAAGTCTCGTATTCGGCATTATGGCAGTCGCCATATTGCTTTTTTGGAGGCAGAAGTGACATTATTTGAACGAGAGCGTAGTGCTGCTCCTACCGTGATTGGCAATCCCTAGGTAGCCCTCCCCTTAAGCATACCCTGCTTTATTGTCTTTTTTACTCTAAATGTGACCATAACTTACAAAATGAACATCCTGCTGTATTGAAGAAGACTTGAAACTAGCAATTGAGACCATAAACTCATTAGAAGAATGTTTACTGAGGTAATAAATCAAATGAGGACTTCTGTACATTCTAACTTCTTTTTTTGCAACCAATGGAGTTGGTGACAAACGATCTCAACACAAGATCCATGTAATAGATTGTATCGCACAATGTTTCTCAGCAGAGAGTCAAGAATGAACTTTCAATCTCAATTTTGAAGCTAACATGAATGAGAAGTCTTCAGCATGCTCGAAGAACTGAGCAAACTTCACTTGCTGAGGAAGACCGTGTGGTACAATCGAAAGCTCCAGAAGAGCTACTTATTGATCTTTTGGTGAAATTGTTTTCTCAACTGCTTGTGAAAATAATGCCTAATAATGATATTTCTGTGACACCTTAAGGCAATCAAACAAAACAAAAAATGTATTCAGCGTGTGTAGGCTGAATGAAGACTGTCTGATGTACATTCACACGCTTGCGACACCCACCTGATGATGAAGGGCATGAAAGGAGCGAGTCCCAGAGGTGAAGAAGATCCATCCATGGGAGACGGGTAGAGTCGACTGAGCACCAGCAGCAGCAGGAAGAGGCTGGGGTGAAGCTTCACTTGACCACTGTCACTAAACACACACACACACACACACACACACACACACACACACACAGTCCGATTTATCAATGCAACATTAAAGTTAGCTGAAATGTGCAGGTGACAGTTGTGCAGAGTGAACACAGCAGCCTTTAGATTAATGGTGTTGTAAATGTCAGGAGTGGAGCTACTCTATATGGCTTTAAGTCTAGCTTTTAATGACTTTTATCAATTTTGGAGTTTTCTCGTAGGTTCCTAATAAAACAAGGTTCTTGGGGAAGTTTTCCTTGCCTTCTTAAGTGTTCAGTGTGCTTCAAACGACCTAGTTCGTAATAGGTGTCGTGGGAACATGTCTAAAGGCAAAAGTGTTTAGGGTTGTTCCAAATGGTCACGCTCGCAGGTGGGGTGAAAGGCCTGCCGTCACAGAGAGGCGGGACGTGATAAATCATACAAATTGGGAACGCGGCACACACTTTTGGACCACCTCTCCTCAGAAGCTGCAGCACACTGACACCCTTTCGAGAGCATGGTTTGGATGGCTGCTGATGCTTTAAAGACATTGCACACAGTATTTGATTTTGGGCTAAACAAAGAAACATATTTAGCCAGTGAAGGGCTCTTGTAGAGTCAAGGATGCGTATCAAATCTCAGCTAATATTCTGCATGTGTTTAAGCCATGTCAGAATACACTGTTCACATTTGGCTGTCTTGCCAGTCTATGAGTTTATGACTAAAGCCAATAAGGCTTTTGCTAAAAATGTGACCTACTTGAGGAGTTCTGATCTTCTCATCAAACTCCCAGAAGGAAAGTGAGTGTATTGCCTAATGTCAAAATATCCCTTTTAAGTGTTATCTTCGTTAATATGCTATAGCTATAGTAAAGTAAGAGAAATACACAGTCTGTCGCCTTTGTAGTGTGTTGTCATTTGTTTGAAATGAGGATTAAACAGCAATATGGCTGACACATGAAAACCGCACGCAATCAAAATTCCAAACCGAATATAACAGCTCTTTAATACACACTGCATATCTAAAACCACCCACACTCCAGTACAGTCATCTCCTCAGCCGTCCTTGAGCTGAGCTTTTTACCTCCCTCTTTTCCTCCATCCAAATCTCATCGCTGCCAACTGAGTCAGAATGGAAACTGTCCGTCTCTGCCAGCGGTTTCACAGTTTCAATCTGACACACTCGCAGTGAAAGAATGAGGGGGGTGGGGGGTGGGGGGAATAGACAGACAGGAACGCAAGCGACAAAGTAAGGAAAATGACTTGAATATCAGGTATCTAATTTGGAGAGGGGCTGTGCTTTGCCTTCAGAACAGCTTCATTCCTTCTTCGTCCTGCTGTCAGAGTCCAGCTGTTTGAGGGATGAATAAAGCAGAAATCCATTGGAGGTTCAGTGAGTTTTAGATCTGCTGGAGTATTTGGAGGGTTTTACTTGATCTTGGTTAATAAAACCCCTCGGACTTTAGCAGCATGTAAGGAGAAAATATCCTCATATAATTTGGGAAGCTGTGTTTACAATGTGGGGAGCACCTGCAGTTCAGCTTTGTATTGAGAGCAGAAAAGGATGCCAAAGGGGACTACAGGAAGAAAGCAGAACTACAATTAATCCTAGAAGCATGTGGTAAGGTGAAAGATACTGCTTGACACAAAACTCATGATCCTCATTTTCCATGACTAATCTACAAGAGAAGTCCATCTCATATTTCATAATTTGATCTGATTTAAGGGGTCTTGGATACACACAGTGTCTGAGCGTGTGTATTCCCATTATCAGCAGCACCTCGTCCCGGTGCTGGCTGTCCCTGGCTCAGTCTGTCACACCCACGTGCTTTAAGAAGCCCACCATCATTCCTGTGCCCAAGGAAACAAGACCAGCCTGCCGGAATAACTGCCGCCCAATGGTACTCACCAAGGTGATGAAGTGCTTTGAACGGCTGGTCAAGGATTACATGTGCTCCTCACTACCCAGAACACCTCTTCCCCCTCATCATTAACACTGGAGCCCCCTGCTGTACTTCCTGCACACACACACAACTGTGTAGCCACTTTACACTCCAACACCATCAAGTGTGCTGATGACACAGCTGTGGTGGGCCTGATCACAGATGAATATGACAAGGCCCAAGTGACGGAAGTGGAAGACCTGATGTCCTGGTGCCAGGACAACAACCTACTCCTGGACCTCAGCAAGACTTAGGAGCTGATAGTGGACTTTGGGAAGAAGCAGACGAGGAACTACGGCCACCTTATCAAAGGTTCCCCCTTCGTGTCCACATTACCGAGGGCCAGACCTGGGCGCTGCATACTGACGCAGTGGGGGGGGGGGGGACTGTAAACATATTAGGCCTTGTTGGGATGCAGCTGGAGGCAGAAACACTTGACAGTATGAAAAAGACTCGTGGCATTTAACGGCACTCTCAAATTCCTTGAATGTCTGCCCTCGCTCCCTAAACTCCATCATCTCAATCATCTCCAGTACCCAGCAGTTTGATGAAAGGGCTATTTTTGTTTTACAACTTTAAAATAGAGTGGAAACAGAACACTGACCTTAAGTATTATATATTCTTCATTTAGAAAGTAGTGAAGGGGACACAGTAGCAGAGACACAAAAGGAGCTCTAAAGTAAACTAAAGCTTTAGCTTACCATTTAGTTAACTCTCAGGCCAATAAATCTGCAGTTCTGTTTAGAGAAAAGTACTTGGAATATGATTTGAAACTGTTTACTTTGGAAGTGAAGGCAGGGGCACATAAGACATTGTGTACTGCAACAAATCACTGCACAGCAGTTTAAAAGGTGGGCACTGACTTGGAACAGTTTCAGAGATAAAACTGGTTAAGTTTGTTACAATGAGATAATAAGACATTTTCTTACTAGGAAGTCAGTTGTCTTAGCATCTAACATACAACTGAGGAGACTGAGCCTTTTACTTCAGCAAACAGCTTCCAGGTTATAATCCATCCACATATGGACATCCTTTATTGCTAATGTAAAGCAACTGACTATCTGATACCCTAAAGAACTTGCGCCCTGATCCAAGGTGTGGTTGACTAACGGACACTGGTCCAGGATATTCTTAGCCAATTGCAGGCGCTGTAAATTCTGTTATAGCATGTCATGTGTATGTATGTGTGCACATGCATGCACAGATCTGTGTGTGGCACACTTCATATGATATGAGGGTGCATTTATGTGGGTATGCACATCTACATGTATGTATGGGTGTATGCATAAACATACTGTATATCATTATGCAGAATGTGCTTTTTTCATTTGTTCCTCTCTCTCACACTTTTGTATATTTTTGTGTGTATTGCGTCTGTATATAATAGTATCTCTTGGTCCAGATGTGGAGGGGATGGAAGTAAGTATGGTATGCATACTGAAAAATCAAAAAATAAATGGAGTGGAAGTAGAATCCATTCAAAGACAAAGATGTATTGTTTTTTAGACTAAACAACATTGTGAAAACTGGCAGCAGAAGACACATTGAATAATAATCTGCTACTGAATAAATAAGTCATTAATATTTAAGGACTGCATCCAGACTTTAGAAATGATCTTTAGCTCCAAACATGTCGCCCATCTGCATGTACGTTACGGACATCTTTTGCTCTGTCTGCACTCTTGTGGAGTTGTGCACTTACAATACTGCTCCCACATGTCTGTGTGTCAGTTTTTTGGGCACAGAATTGTTTTTCATTCATAATGCTTCTGTACCGATTTTGTTTGGGGAGAGCGCTTGTAGAAAAAGAGTGGATTACATAGTATATAATGTATATACATGGATTCCAAAGTATAACCGTATACTTCCAGTTCCAAATCTCATTTCTACAATCTTTCATATATTGTGACTTATTTTGGGAATGAACATGTACTGTTACTTCCACGAGACTCTCTGAAACCACTAACAGCAGCTCTCTTACCTCCTGTCCTGCTGTGTGTTGCTACATTATGGTGCGGTTGGTCTGTTGATGTGGGAAGTCGGAGAGCCGAGATCTGGTTCCGTGGGAAATTTGCAAATGTTTTAACAAGGGTCGAAGGGAGTGAGGGGAATTGTGAAAGAGCCCGTCTGAAAGGGCATTCAATTAATTGGATCCATATTAAGATAAGGCTGCCTGGGGAGCTGCTGGACGAATCAAATCCTTTTAAAAAGGGAGTTTGGGCTGAGCTAAATAAGATAAGGCCAATGAACCTCAGTGGACTCAACTCCCCTCTGCAAAAAATCTAAATCCCAACAAGACATTTACTTTATTCAGTCGTAAAGTCTTGTGTTTTGAGCAAACAGTCTGTCAGTTGAGCAAGTGATACTTTGAGAAAAAAAAAAAAAGACCCACACGAGAGCTCAATCGGGGACAATGCCACTTGATTAAAAAAACAGCTGAATTCATAGTTCACATTTCCACTTAAGAGTCACTTAAAAGTAATGGCGAGGGCTGAATGTGGAGTGTGCATGAGAGTGGATTGAAGAGGACCGCCTCACCTTTCCACCGTGGCCGCAGCCTCCTCCAGCTGGTTCAGAAGGAACGGATAGAGAGCTGGAAAACGAGTGAAAAACTCTCGGCCCGTCATCCTGAGGGGGGAGACAGAGGAAGAGAGACAGAAAGAGCATGAATGTTTTAACAGTAAGAAGGGAATTCAGGCATAGACCCAAAAAAATAAGGATTCTCAGACTGTTTCTGAAGTACAGAAAGTCCTGAAACACTACACTGTTTTAATCTTATACACAGAGAAAAACTACATACTTAAATTTAAAAGGCTTATAGAACTTTTTTCAAAGTTTTATGAAATTAGTTTGAACTAGACCAAGAGTGTTCTGCCATGCTCGGCTTCACTTAGACACGTCAATGTCAGCATACTAACATGCTCATAATGACAATGGTGACATGCTGATGTTTACCATGTTCACCATCTTGGTTGAGCATGTTAACATACTGCTAATTAAGCGTCATTCTTTTTGCAGGTATTTGGTCAAAAACCAAAGAATAGGAGACAAAAAAATGTGGGCCTAATGATGGTGCTGAGTGAAACGCCAGAGAATGACCAAAGTCAGTAGGAATTTAGATTTCCATACTACCATAAAAACAAACTCCATCTGCTTAAGAAGACTATATGATGTAAATGAAAGCTCTGGAAACCGCTCGCAAGCAATCATGAGTAAAGAAACAGGAAAAAATGTTGAAAGAGTTTCTGGCAAATAGCAGATGTTGTAATGTGAATGAATATCTATCTATCTATCTATCTATCTATCTATCTATCTAAACACACACATATACACACACACACACACACACACACACACACACACACAGGATATCAGAAAGCATGCAAACAAGCATTAACCATTCGCATAAGAAAGAAGCTAAATTTGTGTTGATGTTTTGAACAAGTTTAATGTGTGAAAATGCAACACAGAATCTCAGCAGGGTGTAAAATGAATTAATCCCTGTCAAGAGAGTAGAAACAACTAGGATTTGTAGTGGATTTACTTTGATCCAACTTGAATACATACTAATAGCCGTGATTAAATTCATATGTTACAACACTCCCTCCATAAAATGAACATACCAAGAAGCAGAGGAGAGGAAATGGTGGAGAGAGTGTCTATAGTCAGATGTAGTGAAACTCTGATAAAGAGATGGCCTTGTGCCAAATATTCTCTACCTAAACAAATTCAGACTTACCCTGCTACAGCTAGAAATAAACACTTATAACAGACTTGTGTGTATGCACATGTACTGCACCATGTGCCACGGTCACGTGTGTTTGTGCTTATGTATTCACTCACACACATACACAACTGTCAATAAAATGACAAACTTTATATTTAACACTGGCGGTCTTACTGCTGCAACCGCCATTCAGCCTCAGGGCCAATGAAGTTTTTATTTAACTCTGCCCGTCTAAATCGAGTCGCTCCTAAAGGGAAGAGGTCTGGTCTGCCAAGCACATGATCACAAGACTGGAGAGATCACATACTGCTTCAGTCACGACTGCTACAGATTCTGGACTAACACACACACACACACACACACACACACACACACACACACAAACTCTGGACCTGGTTCAAGTTAGCAGCAGGCACTGTCATGGTAGGAAAGTGAGTCATGTGTGTAGATTTTAAACCCCCATTCAACCTGGATATGACACACTATTCACCTGTTGTGACCTGACACACACAGAGACACACACACACACACACACACACACACACACAGAGTGAATGTGAGGATAACTGCACATACTGCAAAACCCTGAAAGTTTCACTTTATGTATATGCAAATACAGGACTGTGTATATCACTGTACAAGTGTGTGTGTGTTTGTGCTCCCCATCAACCTCTGCTCTCTCTAATGAGAGTCTCTCAGTCTGACAGGGCTCTGCTGCCTGGAGGACAAAGGTCAGAGGTTGTGTCGGAGCAGATTAGATGGGGTAAAAGGGGTAAGGGTCACAAGGGTGTAAGTGAAAAGGCCTGGTCATGTTTGTGCGCTCGCAGCTGTGTGTGAACACACTCATATAAGCTACATTAACTTTAAGGCAAGTGGCACAAAATGTGTGCTGAAGATTAGCGGGTTACACAAGGCAAGTAGGATATTTTTCAGAATGCAAACACACAGTGTTATAGGCAAGTAACTAAGTACATTTACTCTGTCCTAAAATACAACTTTGACGTTCTTGTGCTTTTCTTAAGTATTTTCTAGTTTATGTTATGTTCATTTTATGTCATTCTTCCACATTTCAAAGGAAAATATACTACATTTTACTCAAAAACATTTATTTGACAGCTATAATAACTAGTTACTTTTCATATTGAGATTTGACATTTCTGATATCTATGAGATATCAGCAGTTGCACCAAGAGACATTTCCCCTCTAACCCTAACTGTTCAAGGTCCAAAAGAGGTACATTTATCAAAGAAAAGTCTAAAAACCGAATAGATTTTTTTTTTTATCTTCTTTCTTCTAAATTGTCTCACAACCCCCCAGATTTTGTAACGCTTTGGAGGGGCTGGACCCCTAGGCAGGGATCTGTATATAAAACAGTTAAAACTAGCTCCGCCTGGGGCAGCTACAACAGTAAAATGCTGCTTACACATTGATGCATCAGCGTATACAGTCTAATAATGTATTACACAATAATATATCTGTTGTAGGCACCACTTTTCTGTTCTTTACCATTTGATACTATAAGGACATGTTTCTGATAATACTTCTGAACTGTTGCTTCAGCAGGATTTTGAATGCAGGACTTTTACTTGTACAGTAATGGAGTATTTTGTTCAGTTGTTTTGTACTGACACTTTATACACCAATGACTGTTTCAAAAGGCTTTCAGGAGGGCTGAAAAAGGCTGTTTGGTGTAACATCGATCTTAATAAGTTGAAATAAATGTACCGGAGTTATTGGTGTGCAGTTTCCTTTTCTTTTTTTGAAAAAACAAAACAAAAAAAACGAAACAAAAACGGAATTGATTAAAATGGATGTTTGTGCATATATAAGAGCACATGCAGTGCAAAGCGAGGAGTTGACGCAGGCTTGAGATAAAGCTGGAGGATTTGGTTGGAATGTTGAGAGCAGTCTCCGCTGTCAGCTTTGTTTACAGTTGCATTTATCTCAGCAACGATATCGGATCAAAATTAATGCACGGCCACGGAGCAGAGAAGCCCGAGCCTGGGTTTAGTGGAACGATGATCCACAAGCAAACAAGATGTCTGGATTCAAGTAACTATGTAAAATACACAGCTGAAATTCCCACAGACAGCGAAAAGCTCAGTCTTCCCAAACACACAAATACACACAATGCTGTAAATAAACTGGTTTGTGTGAGGGGGAAATGTGTTTATGCTCCAGCTTCAGTAGACCAAGAGGCCCTTACACACACAGCCCAATATTAGAGTGGACAAGCTGTCACAATGCATTTTCTGCTGCCAGAGATCACAACCGTAAAATCATGGTAATAACAGAGACCAGACATACAACAGACTGTGGAAAAGACAAACTCCCAAAGACACAATTATAAATGAGTTGCAGCTTTCTTGCTCATACACGCAACAGTTCTTTACCAATTTCAGGTCAATACAATGAGAATTACGGGCATGACAACTGACATGATATAAGAGCACAACTGTAACATAAAAATAATCTCCCACACGCATATAAGAAAATCACCCCACAGTAATAATAAGAAAGAAAGTGGCAGACAAGAGGAGGGGGAGATAACTGAAAGTTATACAAAAGGAGGGACTGCAGACTAAAAACACAAGTGAAAACAGACAAGATAAACATGAGCAGCCTTGGCTTGGTTACGAGTATGCAGAGGCCTTCAGAGAATCAGCCAATAGAAATACAGTAAAGGGAACCAGACAGAGCTTCCTGGGGCAGGGCCCAAAACACTGTGAAACTTTACCCAGGATTATCTGTGGGGTAACAAATCACTTCTGATTCTTCTGATACGGTCCTACAGCCAAAAAGTATACGCACATTACTGTTCATGTTTGTTTTAATATGCTCTGAATACTAGACGGATCTCTGTATCAGTTCCAAGAGGGGCCTATATCAATCATATAAAAGGTCTATATACTATAAAATTGGACCCGGGACATGGTTAGCTTAGCTTAGCATAACAAGGCCAATGCCTCCTTCATGTCATATCTGAGTTACTGTAATGATTTGTAAATAGTGTTCACGTTACCATCCGAGTTGAAATTATGACTCGGGTGCGCAGGTTTTTCTGAAAGATCCGATATATCCTACTCGGACGTAGACGAAAACCAAACAAACATGAATGTCTCATGGCACAGCAACAAGGCCACCTACATTTAATGGAAATGGTTTTATCTTGTCAATGCACAGTATTTAAACCTCACACCACCAACTCTGTAATCATACAGCCATTTTAATAACGTAAAGGATGCTGATGTTAAGGAGATAAGTGTCCACCATCTTAGTTTAGTGTGTTAACATGCTATTTTCTAATAAGCACTAAAGCCTATCTGAGGCTGTTTGATAGCAGTGGTTGGCAGGTGTTTGTTAATGTGTTTAAGTGTTGGACAAATTGAAATTCGGATCTGATGGAAAAGTTGACAGATCGCCAAAGTCGCTCTAAGGCTGCTAGCATGGCTAAAATCACTTAGCATGATGTCGATGACAAACAGCCAGCATACGTGTGCTCTTCATGCCAAAAACAGTCAGATTTAATGAGTCCTGCTTTCTGAAGACACATAATTTGCTGGGAGGTATATTGGTGTTTGTCGCTGTAAGTGTTTGTTTTCATACTATCAATCTTCAAATCTATGTATTCCAATGTGTCACCACATGTGGAACAGACTTTTCTTCATCTACACACAAACCCAGAAAAGAAAGCGATTCTGCTATGTGATACCAAACCATACCATAAGACATGCATTTTGGGGGGAAAATGTGCAACTTTCTGCATCTAAGCTGGTTACAACACATCATGAAATATATGTGGAAAAAACACTTGACCTAGGTTTGCTTTCATTTCCAAATACTTGGATGGTTGTTTGACTAGGCACTGGGAGCCTTTTATAATTTAAGACTCTTTTCCAGAAACATCAAAAACAATTCACAATTTTTCAACAATCCTTGACAGCAAAGCAGGACCAACAACTGATACACTTCCAACTAAAAGTGAGACAGTTAAACCTTTAAACAGATTCATCATTTGCACAACTCAACCTAATTTTGACTGATGAGTGTGTGGCGGTTGTGGACAATCATACAAACACCATATGAGATAACCACCACCTGACTGTTTCTGGTAATCTCAACACTTCCCCTAAAAATTTGTGAGGATATCATCTCCTGTTGTAAATAGAGACTGTGGAATACAGGTGAAAATGTTCCCCACAACAAAAATTCTGTGGCCAATGGAGGGTAAGTCCTGTTGTCAAAATGAGCAACAACAAACCAGAGACTGCAAGAAGATCCTATTTGTCAGTCTACATCAGTGACAAACTGACCTGTTAATAAAAGTTTCACCACAGAGATGATTATTTAATTAATATAATCGTAACAAACACCTTGGTCTTCAATAGACACTTTTAGTGCCTCATGCTCTAGGGTATAAATGCTGTTTAGGCTCATTGTTCCACCCTGACAAGAACATTCCCAAATAGTGCGACAAAACATTTTTCCACAAGACCATATTGTTTGCAGATGTGTCAGCTGTGAACATTTCCGGCCCTCATAAGACCAGACGGGTGGCTTTTTGCATGTAGCTTTTTGTTTGTAGTGTGCTTTTGGTGGCACACATTTGCAACATTTATTGTACTTGGGGCCTTATCAGTTGTAGCCCTCAGGTACAAAACCAAGTACAATACAGCCCCCATGGGATGGACCCAGTGTTTTTATAGAGCATTAATCATAATAAATTGATATTGTGTGTTTCCATTTCATTTTTCACTGTGAAACTGCCTGTTTTCTCTACCTCCAGCATCATTATTGCTGGTATGGCAGCAGGGGAGACCTGCATCTCTACAAGCAATAATCAGCAGTTGGTTTGAGTGAAACAGTGGTGTTACAACAGTGTCCCCCAGTGGTGAAAAGAAACCACTGTTTATACACATGTGCTTCTTTCACCTAAACTTTACTCTAAATTATTTGCTTTCTTGTAAATTTGCTGACTGTTGATGTACTACAAAAAAAAATTGATTTATTACATTCTAAGCTAGACAGTCTAGCTCAGAGTCTAAATAATTTAATTATTTAAATAAAAGTGGAAAACAGTAGTGACAGCGAGGATAATTACAGTTACAAAATGTTGTGCATTGTTTGCTATTAAACTTTTGAAACAAGTGAAACTGCACTGGAAATAAGTGGAATTACCTCGACACGCTGAATTTCCCTTGTTTGTAGGTATTTACTTTTTGAGTCGTAATTGGGACTTTTGGATCGTATTTGCTCATACGTGACTGACAAGCTCTGATTTGCTATTCCCTCATTCAGATGAATGCACATGACAGTAAACTTGAACTGCAGCGTTAGAGAGGGAAAAGCAGGTGACCTGTTCTTTTTCGAGTGCTCGTCCTTCCCTTTCTTCACTCCAAAGATCCTTGTGATCAGAGTGCTGAAGAGGAGAGTGGAGGAGTTCCTCACCTGGTAAACAGAAAAAGTAAAGGGAAGTAAGATAGAAGACGTAAGTGCCTTTGACATTAAAAGTGACAACACAGCAAACATCAGTATCACAGGAAGATAAATTAGAGAGCAATAACTTTGTTCAGCACCATCAAGTTTTGCAAAAACAGTCCTGCAGTAAATCCATAACCTTCAAATATTAGAAATACCTCCCTGGAGACATGATGTTGGGGTGCACGGTAATCTGTCTAAATTCAAACAACACAAACAAATACAGGTAGAAAACATGGAAGTAAAAACTCACTGCCCAAACAGGAGAGGTGAAGCCAAGTACAGCAGCCTGCATTCCATCTGAGACGAAGGGAATAATGTTTTCCCCCAAACGAGTGTCTCTGTAGAGAGCCCTGAGGATGTTCAGAGCATGGACCTGTGGTGAGGTAAACACGTAACATATAACCATTCAGAAATCATCATCAACATTACTCTAAAGATAAAGAGAATCTTTACATGACCATAAGAACACTACGTTTGTCCGCAGGTCTCCATAGCTGTCTATCACTATTTGATAAGCCAGAAAGATTTCTAAAATATTACAATACCTTCAAAAGATTTCTGGCATCCTGCTGAGGCTAGTGGACAAGCTTACAAGCAACAGCCAAAACACTGCACCTTTTGGCTGCTATTCCTAATGTGATTTATAGAGCTGGACTGTCTCCTCAGTGCCATCCACCACCATTTTGATGGGTATGACGCTGTTTGTTTGATTTTCAATATTACGCTGACTGCCTACAAGCAGCTGTCTGAGAGCATCAGTCGCAGTGGTGTGTTCAGAAACGGCTCTCCCAGGTAAGATCTGACTAGATGTAGGGCTCATGCATAAAGCTACTGGGGGGGTCAAACCTGAGGGACGGTGGAGCTGTTGGTGTTCCTGTTGGCAGAGGGCATGGCCAAAGCAATCAGCTCTCTCATGGTCATTTTCAACAGACTGCAACTGGACGACTTGGGCTCTGAGGAGAGCAGAGCCTGTGGAGGGCAGAAAAAAATAAATAAGAAAATTCAGTCTGTGTGTTTACATTATTATTATTCCACGCAGTTTTCTTCCTTGTCACAATCTGGTGACTACATTACCCACAATGCAAATTGACCGCAGACAGTATGATCTGAGATTCTGAAGATTTGGCCTCTGGAGCAACAAAAAGCTTTAGACAACGTCCCAACACCTGTAACTCTGCTATGTAAAATGGGAGCATTTCCCCTTTAATGTTGACCCTTTTCCTTAAGGAAGCACTTGAGGTTTTTTTTTTGTTTTGTTTGAGTCACCTTTCAACAGCAGGATAAGGCTTTGTACTTGTTGCACTACGAACTGGAGCTGCATCAGTAGTATAAGCAATAGTTATCAGCAGCAATGAAGTTTTTAAATTCCTGGGTTGGATTCTGATTCATATTGTAAGAATAAGAACATTTGCGCAGTTTTTCATAATGGAGGAGAGATACGTCTTGATGGTATAATGCTGTCATGTTATTTGTTCATAAATGATGAAAAGATTTTTGTTCTTGCAGGAAAATGCCACCCAATTTTACTAGACTCTTAAAAACAAAATACAAAAATTCAATGTTATTTAACTGTCAATATATTCTTAAAAAAAGGAAGAGTCAAAAAGCTGTTTGATCAAAGTAACAAATAAGAAGCTACAACTGTGCATAATCTACCTTATATTAACAGCCAGTATAATATACTGTATGGTGTACAATTCGGAAAATATAGGCGACTGATGCAATTGTTTCCTGCATTTCAAAACATGCCACATGAACTACTGTCAGTTCAGTAGTTAGATTCGTATTCACATTAGCCAATCACATAAAGACACGGCTATACAGCCATACATTTGCCTGATACATACTGATAGCTTCCCTGAATGACATCATTTGTATGTGCCAGGAGTGGGAGTCGGGAATGTAGGAGCGAGGATGTGACAGCAATTGGCTGCTGTGTGAGAAAGGCGTTATCTTACTGTGGGGGCTGATGGGAGCCAGCTGTGTGTCTGGCCTGGGTTATGGTTAAAAGTTAGGCCTGGGAGGGATGGAGAGATGGAGCTAGGGAGGAGAGGAGGAGGAGGAGGCGGCGGCACAGTCTGGCTCTTATGAACCCTTGGGGGGGGGGGGGGGGGGGGGGGGGGTGTCGGGGTGGAGGAAGGTTAAGAGGAAGAGGAGGGCTAGCACGGTTCCTGTGAAGTCTGTCCCAGGTCGGTCCAGACCAGCGTGAGGCGAGTGTAGGAGCCAGCCTTCCCGGATCTGACTCTGTCTTTCTCTGCGAAGGAATGCAGCCTAAAGCTCTGCCAAGGTGTCGACTTCTGCTTCTCCCCAGACTTCCTGCGCTCTGCCGCCCCCCCTTCTCCTTTATCTTATCTTCCCTGTCTCTCTGTCGCTCTTTATCCTCATCTTAAATCATACATATTTGGTTTTCTATCATGCTCTTTTCTGCCTTGAAGTCTCCCACTTTAGCAGTCATATCTTTTCATTTGAAAGGGCACTTCCCTTCAATGAACATGCAGATAATTCCCATAAATCCAATTAGGACTTTTGAAATCTGGAATTGAATTTAAAACTAATTTTAAATCAAAGTTAAGAATCAAATCTGGCTACATCCAGGTAGTTCATAGTTTTGATTTTTTAGACAGCACGCTGGTCTGACGTATAAATGCATAAAAACAGGAGAGAGAGAGTAATGTCAGCAGTGCAGCCATGTGCCTCGCACCTATAACCACAAGAAAGAGCACTCCGAAACTACTGCTATGGTACAACATGAACTCTGTCATGTCTAGTTTTAATATCAGTAATCAGAAGAAGTGGGGAGGTGAGCTACGGCTGAATAACAGACTGAGTCAGTCGAGTGTTAAGGTAAATTAGTCAGAGATTACAACACATTGTTAGAGGACTGGTGACTACCAAAACGGGTCAACCAAAGGACAATATACGTGTGTGTGTGTCTGTGTGCGTGTGTGTGTGTCTGTGTGTGTGTCTGTGTGTGTGTGTGTGATAAGTGTTTATGCGAGTCACTGAGTAAAAGAGACAGATGGATTAAGAAACTCAATGTTCTTCCAGCATGAGTGCTCCAGTGGCAAGCCAAGAAATGCTGATTGCACGACTTTTAGGAGTAAACAGGAACACAAAAAAACACACACACAGCTTCTATTGCTAAACGTCTGAGAACTTTCCAACATTCATTCACTAACCATAACCCTAACCGTGTCCACGCAACATATTCCATACCATGACCTTCATTTGGCCCGTCGCATGACTTCATGGTATAGTTCAGAGTGGATTTGAATTTGTATTTTGCCAAATGGTCCTTATTTCGGATCTTACAGCAAAAAAAAATTACAGCAAAAAATGTCCTTGTTTTGTCTTTTGTCCAGTGTTAGGTATGATCACCGAAAAAATATCTGCGTACAAATAAAGAAAAATCCAAAACAGTGTCTTAAAAAGCACCAAAGGATCACAAACAGCACCAGAGTATGGTTAAACCAATGTGACCACCACTCTACCACGCTCTCTGAAAAAAAAACAAATCACAAGAATGTGCTGTTTTTCTGACAAAGGTCTGCATCTGAATAGCCTCTTGTCACATCAGCAGTGTGAGTCCAGCATCAAGACGGAAACAAGCACGCTTTTGATATCAAATTCTTATGCTTCAGTGTTAAAAACTGTTTTTACACACCTGGATGTAGAAGGGTATTCCAGCGCTGCGTCTTGTGGCACACAGCTTGGATGACGGGTCACTGGATTTGACCTCCTCTAGAACCTCAGACAGCCAGCGGGCTGGAAGCTGCTGCAGGGCCTGACTGCCACTCCTTACACACACAGACACACAGATACAGACACACACAGACACAGACACACACAGACACAGACACACACAGACACACACACAGACACACACAGACACAGACACACACAGACAGACACAGACAGACAGACACAGACAGACAGACACAGACAGAGACACAGACACACACCAGGGGTCTTGTTATCCTTTGAGGGTCTCTTTTTGAATGGGTAATTGCACAAATACTTAACAAAGACACATAAAAAAAGAAATTATATGTTAATTAAGTTACATATTTAATTGTATATCTTCTTTATATTTTCGTATATATAAAAGGCTCAATACAGTTATTCTAGACACACTAGCAGCTAAAAAACTATTTTGTGCACAATAATACATACAGTTTAATATGATAATATAATAAGTACAGTAGTGCACTTTTTAGTACTTACCATGTTCTATACACAACAGAGTTGTCAACTGCAATGTTTAATACCCCCATTAGCTGTATTGTATGCATGTTTTTAGCTGGAAAGTCAGGCTGCACACTGTTGCGTGACTTTAATCTCATACAATTAATCTGTTTCGCCCAACAACAAAACAGTTCACTGTCACAGATCACATAGCTGCAAATCATTTAATATTTGTTTAAATTCACTTTGCCAACGAGATGGATCTCAATGCAGGTTTCCATAAGAAGTGTGCCATAACGTGATAGTTCAGAAAGTGTCAGATGAATTATGAACCTTGGCACAATGTACTTAACTAGCTCTGAAATACTCTGAACTAGTGCTTCCAAAGACGGTGTCTGAGGACTTCCAGCAAGATAAAAAAAATCATCCATTGTACAGATGTGATTCATATCAAGTCACATCCAACAACCAGAAATAAATCACACTGTTTTCCTTAAGACAAAACATTTTAGATCCATAGTCTTATATGTGCTGCTTTAAACTGTGACACATTTACACTGTTCTCTGTGGCATCTGGTACTGTGACTGTTTTAAGACAAATGCTAAGAATATGATCTCAGGCAGGTCTGGCAAACACACACCCGCAAGAAACTGCTCTCTGTTCAGTAAGAAGCAGCTGTGTAACGAGAGCCAGTGGAGCGGAGAGAACAAATTAAAAACAACCCAATGTGGAGGACGGAACGAGCTACACACACTCCGGCATACATGCTTGACACACCGGGGAAACACACATCCTCACTGATAAACACATGCAGTGAGGTATATACTGTAAACCAGTGATTTCCAAACGGGGGTACTTATACCCCAGGGGGTACTTCTGCTGTTGGCAGGGTTTGAAGAAAGGCTGTGAAATAGCTCGACTAATTAAAAAAAAAAAATGTATACATATAACACCTGACCACTACGTGCTGTGATTAAGCATGCGTGGAAATGAGTTTGTAAACGAGCAGAGAAGTTGAAACAGGTTTTAAAAAGTAATGGATAAATGGTTAAAATAGCTAAAAGTCACGGTTAAATAGTTAAAAACATCCAGGTTCTGCCACATTAAGTGGTAGTGTATTAGTACACATGCAAACTTAACCAAACCAACCTAAACACTGACAGTGTATATTGTATTAAAAAAAACATTGAAACAATATCCACTTTAGTATCATTAATAGTTAACTAATCAATGTAAATGAATAGATTAGGAACATGGCAGGTGGTGTTGCTGAAGGGGTACTTGAGTTCATCTGACAGGGCCATGGGGGTGCGTCTGACAGAAAGGTTGGGAACCACTGATGTAAACAACTGCAGATATAAATGCACATGCCCAACTAGGGAACTCAGTTTAAGAAAGACAGAAAAGGAGAAAGTGAATAGAGATGGAAAGAATGAAAAGAAAGAGGGAGAGAGAGAGAGAGAGGGAGAGAGAGAGAGAGAGAGAGAGAGAGAGAGAGAGAGAGAGAGAGAGAGAGAGAGAGAGAGAGAGAGAGAGAGAGAGAGAGGGAAGGAGACACAGTGAGAGAGTGCAAACACAGTGGAACACACCAGAGCCAGATCCCAAAGGCAGAGCATCAAAAGGCCGCGGTTAAGCACCCCGCAATCAACACCCCATAACCCAGCACACGGCCTGCATACCATCCACACACTGCTCTTCCCCTCCTGAAAAGGCACGCTCTCTCTCTCACACACACACACACACACACACACACACACACACACACACACACACACACACACGCCCGGAGCAGGACACACACACACTCCCAGGACTCCTACACACAACCACGAGAATGTCGCCCTCGTTACACAACTGCGAGACTGGTTTTTGTGCGAGAACAAAACAAGCGAGTTTTGTTTTAACTGCTCAGCGCTGGGTGGTTCAAAGTCAACACTGCTGTGACGGTTTTTGTGGTTTGTCACCTGCCGCAGGGCTAAAGACATCTTCCACAACCCACCATTGAAGAAAACAGGGAGGTACAAGAAAGTGAGAAATTCTTTCATGTCGCTGCGAATTGAAAGATTGTTTTTCTTCCCCTCAGGAGGATAATAGTAGGATTATTTCCATGAATAGCAGAGGTGATGGTGGAGTTGTATGTGACACAAGCCACTTTTAATGTTGCCCCTGGCAGCACGTCGCCACAGAAGCCCAATCAGTCTAGTACTGTTCAATGTGCAATTAAGCTTTGAAATATAAAACTAAACCTCAATGGTATTTTTTATATATATATATATCTCTCGTACAACTTGCTAAACTTGTGTTCTCTGTGAAGTGATTCAAGTGACACAATACTCAACCGGGCTTTTGGCTGAAAGTAGAACCTGTAGAAAATGATAATGTACCAAATTAGTCATATTTATTGTCTGTACAATAAATATTGCTTCCCTAAATCTTGAAAACACAAGATACTGTGCTTTATTAGTGAGCTTTAGAGTCGCTGGAAGGCCTATTTATTCATTTTGGGGGGAAACAGCTAGGCTGGTTCTGTCGTCATTCCTCCAGCCTTTATGCGACTCCAGCTCTGTACCAAGCTAAGACATGAGACCAATATCATCTTCTCATCCCACTCTCGGAAAGAAAGAAAATCAAACAGTTCCTTTAATTAAATAATGTATTAGAAAATAGAACTTTATCACTTTTTAGTTCTTTCAATACAAACATTTCACCTGATTTATTGCATTGTGAGATGACACATTGTCTCACTCTATTATCAGCTGGTACATTTTTTCATGCCCATGCATCACTGTTCAGAGGGCTCTAGATGATGAATAACACCAGTTAATTAAGTCTTGATGTAATCAAGTATATTGTACATGAAGATACTGAGAGGACGTGCCTGCTTGCAAATGACAAGGCTGAACACTGACACTCAGTGTCATGATGGGAGCTAATGCTCACGGCCGTTCAGCAGTATTACTTTTCAGCCCTTTGCCCTGAATGTGAACACACACACCTGCACAGCATGTCGGTGAGGCGTACAAAGCCCACATAAGCCAGTTCAAAGGCGCCACGATGACGGGACTGCAGGAGCTGCTGACGGAAGTACAGGCCTACTCCCTCCACCTGTAACAGAGAGAGACGGAGGGGGAATCAGCGACTCAACTGCAACAAGCAATATTGAACCTGTGCCTGTGTGCGTGTGCGTGTGTGCGTGTGTGTGTGTGCATGTGCGTGTGCTCTTGTACAACTATCTTTGTCAGAACCAGTTTGCGTTTTGGACCATGGGAGTGAGGACATTTTTGGAAAGTGAGGACATTTTGGCCGGTCCTCACTTTCTGAGACACCTTCAACAGGCTGTTTGAGGGGTAAGACTTGGTTTTAAGGTTCAGGTTAGAATCAAGTTTAAGTTAAAGGTTAGGGTAAGGGTTGGGGTCAGGCATTTAGTTTTGATGGTTAAGGTTAGGGGTAAGGGGCTGGGGAATGCATCATGTCAATGAATGTCCTCACAAGTATAGCTGTACAAAAGTGTGTGTGTGTGTGTGACTTTAAAGCCTGCTGCTTTACCCTCCAGCAGAAATGGATGTGATCAGTTACACAGGTGCAAACTGCAATCAAAAAGATTGTGTGACATGCGGGGTTGCACACCACCTGAGAACTGTAATTGTGCAGGCAGTGAGTTTCAAGATTGATTTAAATATAGATTTTTTTTTTATTCATCAATCGGTGTTCTGTTGATTCTTTTTTCATTAATTGATTACTAAACTGGGATTGTCAGATCTTCACCTACTATCAGCTGTCTGATCATTACATACAAATTGCTGAAAGTCTAGATAATTATTGACTACTATAGACTACTGTGGATACAAGTTAAGTGAACGATGCAAATCTTCACAAAAAGAACACTTCTCATCGACTCTGTTGATGCAAAATAGTTGTACTTTTAGTGAGAATTCCTCCACTGGTACAATGAAAACAAAAGAGGGAAGCACTACGATCTAAATGAAACCACTTATGAAGACTTTGTAGTTTGTGTGAATCATTTTGTAAAGTTGAGCAATTACATCTAAATACATGCTACAAGCGCAAAACAAAGCAAACAATCACCCCCACCCCGCCAATGACATAATTCCATTCATGGTCAATCAAATGCTGGAACATAAACATAAAAGGTTTCATTGTCTCTTAAAAATTCCAACTAAAAGCAAAGCAGTCGGACGTATAAACGATGGTTATTCACTGATGAACTGCATTATCTAATCCCACTCTAGCCTTTTGTCCATTTGGCAAGCACAGGGAGGCTGTAACACTGGCTACATTCTTGTTTTAGAGACAGCACTTAGTTTTCAGCCAATGAGCATCGAGCATGTCAAGCGTGAGAGCGGCATGTCAGTAGCGTGACAAGTGTGTTCAAATAAGGATGCTGAGACATCCACATAATGGCCACTGTCAGTAAAACCATCCAGTTAGTAATAGTGTTAGCAACATTATTCTAACTATACACATACACACATATACACGCGCACACACAACTGAGTGCTGTGGCAGTGTGTAAACTGGTGAGTGTGTTGCAGGTGAGGCGGCAGGGCGAGGCGGACGCAGAGCTTCAGTGCCCTGTCATTAAGGCTGTGGTATCACCGCCACCACAGAGGCGGCCAGGCCTCGACTTAGTCAGGGGTGGCATGAAGGGCACAGGGAGGGGTGGCAAGGCCCCGCCGCAAAAAAACCCTGTGTGAAAAGAGGGAAAAAACAAGCCCGACGGCCCCCTTAGGGGATATGGGGTTAGACACAACATCTAAACTAACACAGACGCAGACCCGCAGATGAACCAGGAGTACGCCAGTCGCTGTAACCTTGATGAACCCTTATGTCACTGAATGAAAGATCAATGACGCATGAAGACGGGTTTACAGCAGGAGAACGCTGAAACAGAAAAAAATGAATGAAAAATGTGTAAAATGAAAACATTACAAAAATAATAAATTTAACAAAATAGTAGGGCTTGGGCAGCCTGTTTCTGGCCACATGACTGGTCAATAAACTCGACTGACCCTGCAGACCTAAAGTGGACTAACTTTAACACCAAAGTACGGACTGAGTAAACCTCAGCGGTACCAAGCCCAATGACTTATCACACTGGTGGCCAGAGTGGACTCCCAGGACAGGCCTGACCTCACCGGAGTAAAAATGGCAGCGACAGTCACTGTTAGATGGCCCGTGGCTGCCGGGGCCCAGACCGCTGCGGTGCTGAGCTGGGCTGAGCTGGGCCGAGCTGTTCCGCGGCTTCGCCTATTTAAAGTTTCCCTCCCGAAGGTTCCCGTCTGTGTAACTGTTTAAAAAGGGCCGAGCAAGCTTCCTTCGCGGGGAGGGGGAAGGTACGGGGGGGACTTTATTTAGACGTCAACTTCCTGTTTGCAAACGTGCCCGTTTCCCAGAAAAACTTCCATGTGCGGAGAGAGAAGTTTCCCAAGTCTAATTACATGTATGGCTCGGGGCCGTGACAGTGACCCAAATAGCCAACTTCTCCCCTGAGGCCGAGGGTTAGACAGCACTCTGATAATGTTTGTTGTTGTTGCTGCTGCGTTCTACAGGAGGAATTGTGAGGTTCTGGTATATAAATGGTACAGACAATTAAAAGCCATGAAGTAATAATTCAGATTCTTTTACTACAACACAATAAACAAAGTGCTGTTGGACTTTGGTATCAGGTAAATATGTTTCACATGTGCAATATTAGATTTCATTACAGTTATTTGTAGTTCAAATATATGTATTTTAACTAAACTAAGATTTGACTAAAACCAGTGTAAAGGAATTCAAGCATCAGTAAAGTCATGAACACATGTCAGACCCAAGCTTTTTTAAATAATGAAAAAGTACCTTTCTTATAACTATGGATCCATGTTTAAATGTTGTATGAAGCCTTCAGGAAAAAAAAATTAACAATTACACAATTATAGGTGTAGATTCCATTTTAATATTTTATCTTGTAATGTTTTTTTTCTCTGTCCATAGCCTAATTCACTCATTCACTATTCCCTGCATACTATACACTCTACAGTGAGAAGTAAAATATGATTTTGGACACTTAATTGTGTAAATCATCATCACTTTGAGCCATCTTTTAGGGGTACAGGAGATTTTTAGCAAAGAATAGCATTCTTGACATGAACAGTACATTTTTCATTCCACTGTGTAAATCTTTGAGGGCAATATTAGAAGGCGTACAATTTACTTTTGGAATTCAGACACTCAAATAAAATGGTGTTGAGTAAATATTGTACAGTACAGAACAAATACAGAGCTGTGTCTGACAAAGCGCGCGCATGTGCGTGTGTGTGCATGCATGTGTGCGCGTGTGTGTGTGTGTGTGTGTGTGTGTGTGTGTGTGTGGGCGTGGGCCTGGGCGTGTTTCTCCTTCTGCTTCAGAGCGGCCAAACAAATGGTCTGTCTCCTCTGTGTAACCAGGGCCCCAACCGATCCAGGGGGAGCTATGCCAAATAAACACAAGAGCTGTCAACTCCAGCGACTTTGGTGGCCTGTCACACTCACACAAGTGTGCTCACACACATAGAAAAACTTGTATTGTCCTGTCAGGATGCCACGGTGCTCCTCCTTTCTTTCTTCTCTGTTACAATCAGCCAGTGTCCCAGTTCTGTCTCCACTTAATCACATTGCATCATCTTTGCTGAAAAAAGTCTAGAAATATTGCGGTGACTGATCATCAACAGAAAAAGAAAGAAATTAAAACCATTACCATTAATGCCCATCCACAACTATTGCTGTTGCCATGGAGGCACCCAGTGACAGAAACATCTGCAGTGTTGCCAGGCCAACAAGGATGTAACACAGGATACAGGCTGAGGACCGCAGGAGGTGTTGAGCTCACACACATTTTGGAAAGTGATGTGTTTTGGTCACACACACACACAGTATACACATATGTTTGCCCATGCATGCCATCGCTGCGGTAGGGCAGAATGACTATGTCCGCGAAGCCAGACCCAACTTTCCAAATGCTATTGGAATCACCCCACTGACTGTTAATGCGTGCGCGCACACACACACACACACACACAAGCACACACACACAAGCACACACACACACACAAACACAAACACACACACACACACAGTGTGGAACTGATGACAAGCAAATGAAAAGAAAAAAGGATGCGGTAAAGACAGAGAGGACAGAAGTTCAGATTTTCCTCGTGTCCACGTGGTCCTTAGCATGAGCTTGGTAAATCATCGGTTATGTATTCAGGCCCATTGTCATAGTTACCACAGTGGACAACATGGTATCCATGATATCACCATCAATAATCTCTTTGGATCACTGTGGTTGTGACATCATTATCGAGTTCATTTTTGCAGTGAGAGTTAAAACGACTCGGGCTGTTTTATAAGCCTGATCTTGTGTCCATTTGGTTTAGAGAGAACACTAAATAACTGTTAAATTATTTAATGGAGCACTGTAAACTGTAATGTGCCAAACTATACATGGATTTCACGTGCCTCCTCATAGGTACCTGGAAATAAATTTTAGACCAAATCGACAAGCACAATTCAAACTTTTAACTTTTGAAATCACATACAGGCAATGGCCTTATGGAGCATGTGGGGTCAAAAACAGGAGAAAGAACAAGAACGGTTCAAGTAAACTAATCCAACACCCAATGTTTACAACACAGGTACACAGCTAACTATATAGACAGCTCTTCCATGCCTGTTTGTACACATGGGCAATTGTATATAAACCATTGTAGTTACTTTATATCTGAATCAATGTCATTTTTTCTCAAATGGGAACTAAGCATTGATAATAGAAGTTCTCAAACTGACAGAATGGATATAAAAGAAAAGATACATACATTCGTGCTACCTACTATTGCAGGTAAAAACAACCTGGATAGTAATAAACTGTGGCCCTCCATCACAGAGACACAAAAAACACACACATTCAGCACATATTACAGTAAGATACTTCCTACTTTCTCTCTCAGGAGTGTATATACATGGCCAAAAGGCAAACACAAACACACACATGCACACACACCCTTTACCCCCTACACAGACAAACACAGCCTATGTCTGGTACCCTTGTTATTATGGATGTTCACATGCTGAACCACTCAGACAACTATTCCTGTGTGAGTTTGTCTGTGTGTCAGTCTATGTAAATGTGTGTGTGTGTGTGTGTGTGGGAGTGTGTTTTTTTGTTTGCAGCGTTGAGTGTTTTCCTGCTGGTGGTGGAAGTGATTTGGAAAGAATGCAGTGGAAAGGGAGGGGCGTCACGGCCGTTAAACCAGCAGGGTCGGGCCTCAAATGAAAGCGTTGCGCTAACGAGGGCGGATGCTAATTGAAGAGCCTCCCAGCGTGGTGTCACAAACACACACATTCACAGCATTCCCCGCTACAGTATGTATACACACACTGAACAAATACATGAAATACATACTTGGTTTGTGTGCGGATGTAAATAGCTTTCTAGATCTCAGCTGAAACAGCGTTAGTGTCCATGTTAGGGTGCGGAAGGTGTAGTTCTATATTGCCCGATCGTCATAGTATGAGACTGATGATCCCCGATGTGATCGCGCAGTGGGGTTGGCCTGTGTTCTCAGCAGCACACTACCGCAGCTCAGCTGTTACAGGTTGGTTAGCCTGGTTAGCCAATCCATTCCCAAAATGCAACTTCAAAGCAGTAAGAATAGTGATAAGACAGAGCTGAGTAGTGGCAGCAGATGTTTGAAAAATTGTCCGTCAGATGTGCAAAACTACAGACACACAAAACATACACTGGAGGGAGCAGAACTTAGGCAATTTTATATTTTAGTTTAGTATATGCAATTCATAATGAATGCGTCAATCCGACCTTTTCTCTCCCAATACCAGTGTTTATATTCCACCACATTCCAAATCTGGATACCACACTGTACGGAACTCACTGGGATCATTTCTATGTAATGTAATGTTCTAGGTAACATGAGGCCGGGGATCACTGTGGCACTGCAAACTGAGTCTGTGGCCTGCCGTGACTGGATGAATGCAACTCAAAGAAACTGTATCTAATGTGGATCAATCACATCTTACCAAAACATGATCTGCTTAATAAGGTCAGTATCCGTGTCAATACCAATCCAGCTGACCGGAACATGGGTCGTGCGCCCAAAAATTGAAACGAACCTGCTTCAAAGTAGGCTCGATGCTTACTGTGTATGAGGTTACAGCACTAAGAGAAAGAGAGCGAGGTTTGGGTGAGTTTGTTTAGTAAGTCGCGATCTCACCTGTTCTTCTGTGATGAGCCCACGGTGTGTGTGCGAGTTGTCATTGGTGTAGCGTAGAGGCAGGCTCTGACACAGCTGTCCAAGCAGCATGGCCACTTCCTTCATGCTCCGCCAGCAACATACCAGCACCATCTGGGCTGTCACCCTGTAGCCCTCACCACCTGGAGCCAACACACACACACAGTGACACACACATAAACCCAAAAAGGTTTATTTTTTTTGGTTTATTATCTAATAACTTAAACTAAAAGATTGATTTGTCTTATTAAGCATATGTAATATACCACTCTGAAGCTTTGTATTCAGTGGAAACCAAAAGAAGTCCCAAATCACATAATGTGCTTGTCTCTCTCTCTCTCTCTCTCTCTCTCTCTGAGGAGTAACAGTAGTTTAGGTAATCATTTAATAAAATTCCTGGAAGTATTGGACTGTGCACTGTGTAAATATGCCACACAAAAATAAAGTCGAACACTGCCCCCACCAGCACATCACTAGTACTGCACTCATAAGCAGTGATGACTTATTGGTTTTAACCAATTGAATCCACTTCAATCAGAGGCATGTAAAGGGACTGTTTATACTAATGAGGCATGGCAAGATATTTTTCTTTGTAATGTTGAACACCACACGTATAATGATCTCTAACTCACCTGTGTTCGGTGACGGTGTGTGTGTCATCTGGGTCTGTGTGTGACCATCCCCGGGGTGTGTGTCCAGCTCTCGGGCACTTGTGAAGAAGTCATTGGTGTCCCTGGGCTGAATCTCCTGCAGGATCTTCTGCAGACCTGCTGACGTCTCTGTGATTGATTATGCTAATGATCAAATCACACCCACTCACAAACAGGTGGCATTCATCAAATTCAGACAAACAATTATAAAAAAAAAAAAAGTGTTCGACTTGGAACATGTGGATGAAGGGTGTCACAGAATAAAGCGTGAGGTTTAGGATAAGAATATCAGTGCATTCAGCATTTTTATGGCCGGGTTGAGTATTCTGATTACCTGAGTCAGTATCCATGGGGATGAGTCCTTCTGGCGAGGAACTCTGGACTACTGGGGAGACCACATCAGACATCCTGTAGCACACAGCGATCAGCTCTGACACCAGACACCTCCACTGCTCAGTCTGGCTCAAGCTCCTAAACACACACACAAACATACATTAAGCAAGTAAGCGGATGTGTGTGAATGTGTAGAAAGCTTTGCTTGTGCTGCCAACAGTAAAGCAATAAATCCAAATGGAAGTAGGTTGTTTCAGATGTCTGTGTGTGTGTGTGTGTGTGTGTGTGTGTGTGTGTGTGTGTGTGTGTGTGTGTGTGTGTGTGTGTGTGTGGTTGTGATTCATGTCCTCACTCTGTGTTTAGATGCTGCAGGACAGCAGTGATGCAGTGGGCTCGGCCATAGAGAGGATAGGAAGCAGCTGCCTGCAAGAGAGAGGATTCGGCCCTCGACACCTCTGACTGCAGGCACCCCAACAAGAACTGAACCACTGAGGACAGAAGAACAAGAAAAGTCTTATATACACACATACATGTACACACATGCATGTAAATAGGGCTATGCATCTGGATCTTACCAGACAGTGTGTTGAGCTCCAAGATAACGGTTTCAGAAGCCTGTGACGGAGGCTGGAAATCGAGGCCCTGCTCCTGCGCACAGTGCAGCAGAGCCTGGCTCAGGTCCGGCTGGTGGAGCAGCAGGTTGAGGAGGTGGGCTGCTGTGACGCTGTCGAAAGGCTTGGTGCTGGTGCTGAGATCCAGGGCCGCCCGAAGGACACAACACATCCTCTCCGGGACCTCACATCATAGAGACCGAGGTAAGATGAGTTAAACAACTTGAAAACACTACTGGACAAGTTGGTGATTGTGTTTTGACAAAAAGATGCCATATTTTAGGAATATATGTTTTTTTAGGGTATTTTCAGTGTAGTGATGCAGCCTGGTCCTCATATTCACCTGCAGTCCCACAGCTGACGCTGGGAGTTGCTGTACTAGTGTTGAGGCCAGTTGTTTGACTTCCAGGAAGTTGCTGGCAACACAGTGGAGGACGTTCTGAGCGTGGGCAGGGGTCACAGCCTCGCCGAGGGCAAACTCGTCAGGCCCTGAGGGTAACAGAGAGGTAAGAGAGGTGAAGAAACACAGGAGGGGACAGTGAGTGACAAGAGGTAGAGCTTACGCAGAGCCAGCTGGAACGTCAGGTTGGCATCAAAGTAAAGAGGCTGGCTGGTAATGGACAGACTGCTGGATCAGGCACCCGCAGAAAGATGTATTCCAGAGCTGTGAGCTGGCCACTGGCGTTACATGAAATGTGCCAAGCTTCATCACTAAGATGTCCTTGAGTAAAGTACTGAACTCCTCTGAACATTCTGGTGAACTTTAGCGACATTTGTATGAACTATACATACTGTATGACCAGGAAGACACATTTCTATTGTATTACAGCAGTTAGAAACAGTGGGACAGTTTTTTACACGGCTGTGTTGCTTTGTTAAATTTGGGGAGTCATTTACGACAATGATGAGCAGTAAGTGTACCCATGCTGAAGGTGAAGAGCTGGCCCAGTAGACACAGCAGGTGGAGGGACATAAGGCATTTAGAGAAGGAAGCTCCAGGAATCAAAACCTCCAGCAGCCTCACACACAGCCAGTGCAGGAACTCCTACATCACATGCAAACACACAACAAGCCCTTGGTTCATTTTTATACAACAAACAGAATCCAGTAGACCGCTGCATTGTTGTGTTCTGTGTGTGGTATACCTTATACAGATGTAGTGTTTGTTGGTCTCTGTCTCTCTGCTCCTGGTCTCTCTCTTGGACTAGTCTCTTCTGCAGCAACAGAGTGCTGTCCTTCATTCTACAAAGCAACTGTACAGTAGAGGATTTCAGGCTGTATTGAGTCATACTTTTAAATACATTTTTTAATTTTTTTACAAATCAAATGTCTCCTTGTAATGGGATCCCCTTGAAAATCAGATTCCAATTAGTACCATTCCTTTTTTGTGAAAATATGGTGATTTCTTGCAAAACATATATTATTTTCTCCAATAATAAGCCCTGGATTAGCAAATAGCTTAAAGATGCTCTTAATCAAAAGAAGCTGTCTTATTATGAGGGAGAGAACATTGAAAAGAGGGAGGCACACAAACTTGTTAAGATACAGCTAGCTAAAACCAAGTATACAAGAAAAGTGGACGGTGAGCTGTATAAAGGGCACTCAAGTTTGGCTTGGAAAGGAATCAAGTCTGTGTTTGGGATGCAGAACTAGGACAGAAGAGTATTTTATCCTGAGAAGCCTAATGCTGAATTGGAAGAAGATTTAAATAATTTCTTACTTTAGGTTTGATATCTTTGATTTCAGTGATGAGCTTTCTAATTTTAGAAAGGGGCCTGCAGACTGTAAGATTAAAACTGAAGTGATAATGAAGTTAAATAAATGTTGCTAAGACCAAGCACATGTTTATTGAGTTTCACAGGAAGCTCCTTCCCCTTGCACTGTGTGTGATCATGGGTGAGCCAGTGGCAGCTTTGCAGCAAGGTAAGTATACTTGGGTACTGTCCTAGATGAGAAGCTTAAATCTGATGCAAATACAGATGCTTTATGTAAAAAGGCAGTGTAGGGGATATGGTTGTTGTGATGTTTTGTGTTTGATTTATTGTATGTATTTGTGTTTGATTAATTGTATGTATTTGTGTTGACTACTGTCTGTAAAGCAAATTGCCCACAGTAAGGGACATTAAAGTTTTTTGAATCTTGGTATCCCCCGCTCCCAGCCCATGCGCTGACTGTACGTTACCAAAAAACAAACACCAATGACAATGTGAGGTAAATGTCTGACCTTCTTCAGCAGGCTGACTGACTGCTGTCTGACACCTGGTGACTGACTGTTGAGATTAGGCAGCAGGAAGTGGCGGATCAGGTCCATTTCCTGTGAGGTCAGTGCTTCAGTGCTGCGGTGGCTCTCACACACTAAGCCTAGAGCGTCCATCCTCACCTGGGTGACACATAAATACAGTGGAAATCAATGATATATGTCACACAAAATTTATGAAAAAATACAAATACTTACAAGTAGGAGATGATATACACCTGAGGATTCAGACACTCACTTGATCATGTTTGTGTACTAGTGCTTGTTGGAGCAGGGAGACGGGCACCAGTCCTCCCCACAGACCGCCCTCTGAGGATGGAACAACACCCTGGGCCCTGGCTGCCCGCAGGCACGTCATGAGAGCTCCCAGCGCTCCCCTGCTGCCCGAAGAACCTAACGAGGATAGAAAAACAGCGTTCATAGATGGGTCTACATTTTTAAAGAATGCTCCCACTATAAAAAAAAATAAAATAAATGGATTTGGAGAAGACATTTTTGCATCAACAACAATCTTTCTTCCCACAACAGAATGCTTTGTGGAGTTGAGAGACATTAATATGCAGCTCACATATCATGAGAATAACCAGATGCAAGGGAGAAAACAGTTGCAGATATATGGGATGTGAATGTTTTTCTATGTGTAGACATCTGTGTATTTGTGCCTTTACCTGTGCTGCCCGGCGTTGTGTCCTGCAAGGCCTGCACCATGTGTGCCAGACTGGAGGGGCTGCAGCGTAGCAGCTTGGGCAGAAAATAGTCCAGGATGTACGTGGTCTGGTCCAGTCTGGCGCGGCACAGCACCTGAAGCAGTGGGGTCACCCACGTCTGGTGCCAACACTCCATCCAGTCCTCTGTGGCCGTCTTGTCTGCTGCACCAGCCTCACCGGCCAGCTGTGCCTTGTGGCTGACAAACAGCCTCTCCAGGAGGTCGCTGGCGTAAGGAGCCAGGGTCTGGTCACCCATCAGGCCCAGGAGACATGAAGGCAGCTGGGGCTGGATGTCAAGCAGGTACCCCGCCCCATAGAGCTCCACGAGGCAGCCCATGGAGCCGTACTTCCCCCTCATGTGCCACTCCAGTCCCAGCAGGCTTTGGGTGAGCTCTGAGATGTAAGAGTCCTTGGCTGGGTCGGAGGTGGAGGGGTTGGTGAGCTGATGGAGGAGGAGGAGGTTGCGGAACAGGGAGCGGGTCTGGTGGCGGACCCCGTCCAGTGGGTGCTCCCAGTGGGAGTAGATGTGCTCCAACAGGTGTCGCTGTAGCTCAGAGCCTCCCCTGAGGGACTGCAGTAGGCAGGGAGGGCAGGGCTGCCCATCTCCCTGCAGGCAGTCTAGGGCAGCACTGCTCCACAGGGTCAGCACCCGAGCCACCACCATGGCTGTACTGGACTCCTTTATACTACAGCAAAGAAAAGAGATATGACATTACTGGTTTTAATCATTTTAAGCTCTGGGCAGCACCAACATTCTTTGCTTTAAAGGACTTTACAGACCAGTTTTAATTGTGATCCTTCTATGATGAAATGATTACAATGTAGAGTAGTCAGTACTGAGTGGAGATCAGTTTGGCAGACCCACCTGACGTCTAGATCCAGCAGTGTGTCTGGGACCAAGAGCAGCAGCTGTTCCCACTGTGGGCCCGGGAGAGCGCCCTTCCAGCTCAACATGGCCAGAGCCCCATGACACAGATACAAGGAGACACCCGGCGGGCGACCACGGGTACACAGACCCTCACACATCTGCTTTAGCCACTGAGGGGCTGAGTCCAAACCCTGTGCTGAGCTACGCAGCAAACTGCACACCTGACACATACACACACACACACACACAAGAATGACTACAAATATTTCAAATGTAATTTCTTATAGTACATTAAATGTCACCTTGAAACTATATAGGGCCATGAATTGAGATCAGTTTAAAATGATGTTTAAAATTTCAAAGCCTTTCAAGGACCTGCAGACAGGGAGTACATCTTACTACAGCTATTTTTTTACTGTGTATATTGTTGCTTAAAATTAGAGTGTTAACAAAGTACCAATCTGTAACTGCTTAACACTGCATTGTAATTTATTGATTCTTCTAGAGCTGAAAGAAAAGAAGGAAAATGTATCGGCAACTAGTTTGGTAATCAATTAATAGTATAATAATAATAATAATAATAATAATAATAATAATGATAATAATAATAATAATAATAATATCAAATTTTTTAAGCAAAATGCCAAATACCGTATATGATGGTAAATTAAATTTTTTTTGTTTTTCGACTTTAAATCGGATAAAACAAGCAATCACATCACATCAGGCTCTTGGGAAGTTGTGATGGGCATTTACTGCTACTTTCATTAATCAATGAATCAATATTAATCAATCACTGTACATTCATTTTGAGGAGCTGCATTTTTAGTTTAAATGTTTCTTCGTAGACTGACATTCTACTACTGTTTTATGTAGCTGGGTTATAAACTATGTGCTTATATTTGTTGTGTTACATCTTAAAGAAAGTATTTATTTCCAAGATCATTACTTTACAAGTCAGTCTCATTCAGGACGTGAGTGAATATTCTCAATATGTATGCATAATGTGCACAATCTAAACATCTTAATCTTCAACTCACCACAGAAGCAACTTCATCTCCACATCCCATGACAGATCGGATCAATAACACTACAGCCATACCGGCTGTGCTCTGGACGGACTGGATGAACTCCTCTAGAAACAGGAGAAGGGAAGAAGTGAGAGGAAAGTACGTACACGTTTCTTTTTTACAAGCACAAATGGCCCTCACTCAATATTCTACATGCCTACTTCCATCAGCTGGGTCTCTGTGTGTCAGGTGTTTCTACATTTTTGAGTCCTGTTTCTCACCATCAGTGAGGATGCGTGTGTAGCAGCCCAGGAGGCTGCTCAGAGTCTCCTCCAGCTTGCAGGGATTCTGATCAGCCTGCAGGGCGGTGCTGATGGTCTCCTGGGATCTCTGGATCACCAGCATGGAGGTCTTTACCACAGCCAGACAGGAATGCATCAACTGGGCCTGGGCGATGTGACGTCCTGCTAGGCCACTTTGACAACAGCAGGGGGCGACAGAGACACATGGATCAACGGCACGGTACATAACATCACCAGCTTCCCTCACGCAACAACATGCAACCTGACTGATCGGACTGTAATATGACAAGGAAGGTGGAAATGTGCCCAAGAAGCACACATCAACCCCTCTGCTGAAAACTGCTCTTGCAATAAGCATTTTTTGGCATCAAGGAAGTAGTGCTACAACAGGTCTTCCTTGAATGTAATAAAAGGCACTGTGGTGCAAGTGATGTATGCACTAACTTGTGTCATGACAAGAATCAGAGGATGAGTTATACAACTTTCAATGTGTAAAAGTGAGACACAGTTAAATGCCAAGTATAAATCTAAGAACAAAACAGATACGAAATATTGAATTTAAACTATACCCCTATACCTGTTCTGGTGAAGGTATTCACTCAATCCTTTGTGAAGGAACTGCAACACTACACAGAGGAGAAGAGAGTCAACAAGAGGCTTTTCTAAAAAAATTAAAATTCCTGACTTTATGCCTTTTTTTTTTTTAAAACAAGTAAGTTGGACACTAACCTTCAGGCAGCAGTTTGTGAATGCATCTCTCACCTGGAGAGAAAGAATTTTAGAAAGGTACTTTCTTTATTTTATTTATCTTAACAACAGGAAGTAAGACTTCTCTGATATCCACAGTGATCAAAAGTAGAAAAAAACTGCAGTGAGAGCAAAGACCCACTCACCGAGAGTGAAGCCATCCAGACAGGCGGTGATGGTGTCTACGATGTGTGGATATCGGTCTGAAGATGGGTTGTACAGACAGTCGGACAAGCAGGCAGACAAACTGTTTACAGTTGGCTCTTGTAGCCAGGCTGGCACTGAACCCAAGGCACTGAGGAGAGCCACACAGAGACAACTAATTAATCAGGGGCCGTACTCACAAAACATCCTAAGGTTTAAAGTAGCTCCTAACTGGCAGAGTTAGGAGAAACTCCTGAATAGTTGTTGAATATTGGGGGTACATGGATTGATGACATTAAGTAAGCAGATTTTATAGATACTTTTTATTTTGGATCAGTCCTCTGGCTCCCCTCCCCATTCTGTTTGTTCTATGTCTATAACAAAGCACAATGTGAATTCTTGCTCTTTGCCATTTGAAGGCAGAACAAAATCTAAATAATAAAGCAATAAAAAAAAACTAGCTGTCTCACCAGCAGGTGACCACTGAAATCACTTTAAAGGCGGTGTCTCCATCTCATTTACTCGAAACTAAGAGTACTGAAATGTTGCTCTGTACCTGGCAATGGCTCGTCGTAGGGGGTTCTTGGCCTGCAGGGAGGTGTAGACCAGAGACAGGGTGTGCAGACAGGCCTCTAGAAGAGCTCCATCGGGCTGCTCTTCACTCAGTGCCTCCAGCTGGGACCCTGCCTGGTGCAGTACGGACACACGACGGTCACATAATGTGCGGTCGCGCTCATAGTAGACACACACACTAATCTTGTTGTTACAAACTTTTTCTTGTACCTCACATTCCTCCCAAAACCAACCTTTTTAACCAGCTGGATCTGCTGCACTGGCTCCGTCAGCTCCAAACAGGACTGCAGGGTCTGAGCAACCTGCCTGACTCCATCCTCTCCTCCATCCACAGAGAGGGACGCTAGGACAGATCACACATTTCAAAACACAACTATGACATACACAATTTTCTTACTAAGCTTAGTTAGTTCATCAGTAATTCGGCCATATTACCTATCAGCTTGTGCAGCTCCTCCTCATCGAAAACCACAGCCTCTACTTTGGCTGTCTTCTTCTTCACAACCATGACTCTGCCCTGTGTGAGGAGCACGCACAGTTGAATCATCTGCATGTCTGTTTGAGTGTTCATCTAAAACACTATTTCCATATTAGAAAAAACTCTGCAGCATGGGTTGCTTCAAAATTCATACAAATTCCCAGTGGTGTTCAAATTCAAGTCTCACATCTGTCATAATTGAGCAGAACACTGAATCTCTTTAGTCCCCCTGGATAAAAGAATCACCTGGTATTTGCATACAGTTTCTCTGTATACATAAAACCCTGTCTCTGTCTCTCTCTCGCACACACAAATTCACAAATGGCAACTTTATGTTTGTATTTACACCCTCTTCGGTTTCTGTATATTTCGCTTTAACGTTACCTGCTGCTAGTACTGATGTTAGCCAACAAATATTGTTTGCTGTCCGGCACTAGCTACAGCATTAAAAGACGCCACAGACACAGAAAATACTGAAACATTAAAACGACGACACGCTCACAAAGAGGCAAACAGCTGAATAAAAGCGTAAAGTTATATATAAGTAGCATTCACCTCAGTTTAGCATGTGGTTTACTTGCAGCTCCTCTGCTTCAGCTGGCAGTTTTTCTCTAACGTCAAGCTCGAGGACAAAACGCGTTCACTTCCGGTGTTTGTTTTCAGAATAAAACAAAGGTTAAACACCATGCTTAGAAACAAAAATTAAATGCCACTCATATCTACTTTTTGTTCTTAATTTCTATTTTTTAATGGATTGAAAGATTGAAATAAAGTATTCTGTGCAAAATGTGTGGTTTAAAAAAACTTTGCCGGCTTACTTAAATGTTTTAAATCTTTAAATTTGAAGCCAGACATATATAACTTCCTGTATTGTTCTCGCACACTTGACTCTCCTGCGGGCCATGCTGCACATGTGCGACGTCACTTCCGACAAGTTGCCGCAGACCGCCCCCGCAGGCTGGTCTGTCCATAAACGAGCGCTCCGGCTTCTTATTGGTGGACACGTTCCGTCAATCAAAAACAGGCTCAGCGGTCCTGCAGCGCAGAGACACGCCCACCAAGTACGTGATTGGACGTGTTGTGCGAAGCCACGCCCACCACATCCACCCCGTCTCCAACTTTTGCCCGAGAGCTGAAATGAAATCCTTTAGGAAAGAGAGAAATTCACCGTTTTTACTCATGATTTAGGCTTTTCTCCACAGGAGTAGCAAGACACTTAAAGGCGCTGGGGTCGGCATGGCGTGAAGTCCCTCGTGTAGTTTCTATCCGTCACATACAACCAAGGGTAAGTCGAGAAACTTTCATAGAAATTGCTGTTTTTTAATTAAATGGGAAACCGCAGAGAGTTAATGACACTGCTTTAGCTCGCTAAAGGTCTTTTTATAGTCAGTCAAATTAGCACCGAGCCATTGCTGAATACCAGTTTCTCAGGTGGATTAACAGTGATGTGAAACTGGTGATTTAGTTGAGGACACTCATAAATGTGATACAGTAGGCTGGACTGTTTGCCATCACTCATAAATTCACTGTTTTGATCGAAAAAGTGTTTGTATTTGTGTCTCTTGCCAGCTGGGTTTATATTCGGCTTCGTCCTCAGAGCTATAGCTCTAAAATTTAGACAAAAGGTTTTTTTTTTGTAAATTAAACGTCAAAATATTCTTGTGACATCTCAGGGAATTAAAGTATGTGAGCTATGATATGTTATAATCTCTATAAATTCAATTGAAGGTACCACAAACTGTTTATTTTGTCCCTGTCAGTCTCAGTATGAGTGCTGAAAGTATCTAGGGGAATAATTTCAGTGTTTAAAAAGTGAAAGCTTAAAACACCTTGAAACTAGGATTAGCTCACTGTTGAGCTCATTAGTTCATTTTCCAGTGAGAAGTGAATTATCTCCACACATTGAAACCGTTTATTTGAAATACCTTAACAGTGAGTAATGCAGATCTTAGGTGGCTCACTACATCACTAGTCCAGTCCCAAACACAGGGAAGCCCTCAGACAGCAAACTCTGGCCCTCTGTCTCCGGACACCGACCCTCACTCCACTCAACAGGAAGTCAGAGGGAAAGATAATCACGGAGAGAAAGAGACAAAAAGAAACTCGGAGTCAGGGTTCAGGGGTTAAATGCCCTTTAATGTTTTCCACCAACCACATCCTTTTGTCATCGCTGCGGAATGACGCTGGGAGGAGAGGGAATAGAAGAGCGGGCAGAAAAACTATATATGTCCTCCACTACAGAAAACTGACTAATATTCTCATAGGATCTAATTTAATTCTACATAGCATGTACTTACAAGGAAATTTGAGGGAATTAACTTCTCAGAAGACTACAATTCCTTAACTCTTATAGCATGGTTTTATATAGGTATATATGTCATATTAAATGGATTGCCTTTAGTTATTTATGTTGTTTTGTTTTGTGGCATGAGAGCTCTTTTTTTTTTTTTTTTTTTTTTGTTGCTTGCCTCGTCAGTGTTTTACCACAGCAAACAGGCAACAGAAATAAGCTTGTGGAAACCAGTTTATGGCCTTTCCTCCACACATGTTTGCAGTCTTTTTGTGAGCAGGCCAGCCTGGTAATGAGAGGTTATTACTTGGAAGAGAAACCCAGGCTTTCTATCTTCCTCCTCCATCAGAGATCCTCATCCGTCTCTCTCATCTCTTCTCTCTCTCTCTCTGTATTTACCGCCTGTTGATAGCGCTGGAAAACATGATGCAAGTGTCCCAGGGAGGGTGTCGAGGTGTTTTTGGAGCACCAGTGGTGTTTCTCTGTTTGGCTAAGCTTAACGATACACCCACGGCCCACACTGGTCCAGCTGGGCTCGTCCCTGGAATATTTCAGGTTCTGGCTGGTGGCAAAACATTTTTCACAACAACAAACCCTCTGTCCATTTTTTTTTTTTCCTTTTTTTTGTCTGTGTCTAGTTACGTTTGTACGTATTTGGGTTAGAGAGAACACCTGGAACTCTTGGTGGGATTATTGTTATATGTGTAGATGTTGAATAGCGCTACAAAAATGACAAAACAGTGAATCCCAACCTGCTTGAAGGACAGTTGCCTCTGGCTGACCCTGATCTCTCACCTCCCCATGGAGGGGGAAATGAAAAATATCTTTTCCCACAGATAACATACAGCAGATCACTGTACATTCATGTACGTGCTCCCGGCCTCTCACTGCTGTGTGTTTGCCCGTATGTATTTTCCACAGGGTCGGGCGCTATGGCCGAGGGGGAGGAGGCCATGAGCCAGGAGGACTGGAAGGAGAAGTGTATGGTCCTGGAGGCGCTGCTCATGAAGTTCAGAGTGCAGATCATCAAGATTCGAGAACTCACCGCTGACAAGGTTGGTTCGAGTAAACTTTATTCTGCAACTCGGTTATCGACAAATTCATCATTACTCGAACTGTTGTGGCCAAACAGGGAAAGGAACGAGTTTATGATTTATATGGTGCTGGTTTGAATCTTGTCTGAGTGAGGGAAAACGTATAGTAGAGCTACTATACAGGTGAGAGAATATACAGAAAGGGTATAGTGGCTCTGACATGCGTTTCTTCCCCACATCTTATCTACGCCCAGCGGGGATGCAAGAGAGATGGAGGACTTGTATTTACCAGGTTGGACATCCTCTCTCACTTCAGCATCATTTTGAAAATGTTGGAAATCAGTCATGATGCACAGCATGTCTACTCTAATGCATAAATAATAGAGAAAAATTGACTGCTGCTTCAATATTGATTATAGATCTATTCATGGATTCTAGTCAGGGATAGAAATGACAGCAACAGACAATTCAAATGTGTTTACTGAGAAAACAGATAAAATTGCTCTAAATAAAACCTTGGTTGGTTCGTAAAAGGCCGGTAAAGTAAGTCAGGCTGATATTACAGGACGGATAACCACAACTGTGCAGATGTGCATGACAAATATTTGGATGGGCTAACCTCATTTTTTTTTCTGAATGAGCCAAGATGCACTTACACACAGAATATAGGAGGAGAAGAAGAAGAAAGTAAAAGTATTTTGGCTGATAAAGATAAAAGTAGACCAAAAAAAAGTGTTTTAATGACTGATGATTGAGATTAATCACATATCATCACAACATGGAATATCACCACTCCTGTTTCCATGGGTAGTTTGTAACCTACAGTATTATAATCATGCAGTAATATTAATTTGACAGTAATACTGTTTCCACGACAGCCCTCCGCTCCTTTTACTGTCCCTAAAATCAGATTACCAATCACTACACTGATTCCTATTGTAGTGGTGCTGCCTTTTGGTAAAAACTTCAGCGTAGAATAAACCTGTGGTTCCCCACTCCTTGTCTCCTCTGAGTTGCATGTAAGCGATCAGAGCCTCCTCAGTGATGGGGGACCTCAGTGGATTTCTGGGGCACAGCCATGTGGTCCTCATGAGTACAGGAGGACATCCACTGTCATACAGAGAGCTGCGGTGAGTCCAGTGGGTACAGAGCAAGCCGTCCCTCCCTAGCTGGCAGACACTGGGCCGGCCCAAACTGTTCAGTGGCCTAGATCTGAAGCTGCTCTCCAGGGAGGCTGATTAGAGCTCTAATGTAAACAGCAGTCTGACCACAGGGCTCCGCCACGCACTGCATGATGGGACTGACCCAGCTCCAGTCAATTACAGAGTCAAAGTAAGCTCAGCTGGACGGCAAAACAAACTCCCGGAGAGACTTGGAAGAAACGCTGGCTTCGGTGGGTTTTTGCAGCCCACGTAGCACATGTGAACGTTTTCTGCTGCATAGTTTTGGCCTTACCCATCCTGTTTGACAGGTTGAATTTAACTACGTTTAAAGCATTTTTCCGCTCAACATCATAAAACACGCCATTAAACTCAGAATAACACACAATGTGTTTTCGAGAAGCCTCTGCGCAACTATAATGTTGTATAATTCACCTCAACCTCACCAGTTTACTTTTATCCTCCAGTGGTGTTTACTCGAAGTTAGTTTAGTAGTTCAGAGCTCGTTAGCATTGTGTGCCAGTTTAATTGTACCATGTTAGTTTACAAAAAAAGTATTTTTTTTAAACTGGGGTCACCACCTCACAGCTTTCAGCCTGAATTAAACTGTTTTGCTCAGTTCACTGTAATATGTGCTCAGTGTGTAAATCTGATGAAGAATAGCAGTAATCCTTTCATCTTTACCACATACGGAAGATCACTGATTTAGTTCCCAAGGATCCAGAGTTCAACAAGAGTTCAACAGTATTTTTTTCAAAATACTTCTGGACCACAGATATTATATTTTTTATCTCTTATCAGCTCCATTCAATTTTGCATAGATTCAGTGGATTTGGCAGAAGTGTTAATAAAGCATCTGTAAATTCCCCAGTAAACACACACTACTTGCATCACATCCAGAGATGAATGAAACTGATGGCCAAAAGGCCAAAAATCTGACATATATTGCCAATCCATGCAGATGCAGCGATCAAAACAAACTTCTAATTTGCTTGTTAATCAGTTATTTGAATGTACAATGTGGTGCGTTCTGCAAGCATTATCATGGTATGTGGCTGACACTTGATCGGGATATTTTTCTGTTCCGCTGCAGCTGTCGGAATTAACATGTGGATATTTTACTCACGGAGGTTCGCTGTAGAGTGACCAGTCAGCCGGTGCTCACTGACCTCCTGATGCTATGAGCTCATCATGTTAACATCCAGACCCCTGCTGATGTTTTTTTTTCTCTACCGTGGCTCCCACAGCTTCAGCCAGAGCTTGTTGTTTTAAAGCTGCACGGGGGCGCATGTACGTCACTCCAAAATCCCCCTAACGTCTCACTGTGGAGGAGGCCAATAATGGAACGTAAGATGAAGGATGAAGAAGACCTTTTGAGTGCCGATTCATTCTGTTGTTGAGACCTTTGGTGCTGAAAAAACTGTAGGTTCGTCTCCATTTATTGACCAAACTGCAGCTTTACAACACTGGACAGTGCAGTCTGTATAATGTGTGTGTAGCTCAGGACTCAGATCCTCCAGTATCATTTGAAAGAGTTGTATGAGGTGCAGTGGTAGGTTTAGTATTGAGTAAATTTAGTTTTTTTAAAGCAATTACCTTATTGTGGCTAATTACTTCCTGTTGTAGTTTCTTTGTTCTTTCTTTGCTAAATATAGAGCCATAAAGTGCTGAGTCATTTTTCTCAAAATCATTTATTGTGTTTTATTTGAGCTTTCACCAGTTTTGATAATTAAAATGACAGCAGATAAGCCACCAGTAGATCAAGAATTTATTTAATTAAGCATACTGAAATGAGACGAATTGCATTAGTAGTAGTTGCTTTAGTAAAATGATCTAACCCAACTGGGCGATTCTGTATTACTTTTAATAAAATGTGACTAAATCACTTGTTAAGATGATGTAGTGACAGCAGACCTTTTTTTAACGCCATAAGCTTTCAAAATTTTTCTATTACCAAAATATAAATGTTAGTTAAATGTGAATTATTGATCTGTCTAATTGAGTTAGTTGAAAATGGGCATGAACCTGCCAGACTGAGCAAATTGCTGAAGTCCTAGAAAGCCTGTGTGAGTGGATGGAGAGGGAATGAGGGGAAGAAAAAGAAAGAGAGAAAAAAATGAAGCTTTGTGTAAAGACTGAGCTGCCCAAGGGAGGAAATACCCAGTTTAGTAAATAGTGTGCGTCAGTATGTGTGTGTTGCACAAGAAGTTGGTTTGCAAGTTGAAGCACTCAGTTACTCTGTGTGTGCACGTGTACGTATGCAGCTTACGTCAAATTCATTTAACAGTTTTTAACATAACAGTTTGTACAAAAGTGAAAATTCATGTTGTGTGTGTGGGTGCAGCTATTTGGGAGGGACGTTAGTTTTAGCCCGCGGGGCCCTCCAGCTGTAACAGTAGGCTACACATCTCATGATGGGGACAAAGAGGCCATGTGTGTTACGATTCCTGCTGGCCTCCCCCTTCAACCGAACACACTCACTGATCATTTTTATTCTATCGCTCTGCCTGAGTTTTTAGCAAATGTTACTCAGACAGGAGTAAGTAGTGTATTTGTCGAGGACTATTTTCAGCTGCAGATTAATACACATTTGGTGCTGTAGTGAGTATTTCTTGTAGCAGGACTGTGTATGTGGGATTGCGTTAAAACAAACGACAGTATGTGTTTTCGTGGTCACCCAGTGCAACAGAGTGGCTCATTGATGTTTTCTGAATAGTTTTTCGACAACAATGGAGCTTAGAGTTAATACATACTGTATATCAGTCAGAATACGTACACAGTACTTAATATATTGGTGACAGTAAGTAAAATATAGAATATCGGCAGGAAACTACACCCATAAAAACACACACACACTGTATATCCATACTGTACATACAGTAGACATACACAAAACCACAGTGGGTGGAGTGGCATATTCTGTTTTGGTCTTCCTTTCTGATTGATTCCACATTTGGAAAGAAACAGACCATCCTCCCATGTGGTAGGCGGGGTTTACTGGCCATGTGGACCAATCATGTATCAGATCATACATGTCAATAAAGTCATTAAAACGTTTTATTGCTTTATCTCAGTCTTTAATTCTCAGACACACACATACACCTATATTACGGATATGCCCCGCTACATACAAACATCCGCTTGAAAGTTTAATCTCTAGCCGCCTGGTCACTACCACATAGATGCCTACGGCTGACCTTGAGCTCCGAGTTTCGACTTTTTCTTTCCTTCAGCACAGATGTTGCTTTTCTTATTGCAGGTCCATCTCCATTTGTTTGTGTTTAGGTTTTTTTTGCGTGTACAGCTATGTGCTTGTATGCCTGTAATGTGTGTCAAAGGAGACTTGTTTCTGAATTTGTCCCCACTTTTCATTTTATTGGTGAGCATATTTAGCAGAGACTAAGTCCCAACTGTAACTATATCCGGTGACCCTATTTGGTAGTAAACCTGTATAACTGTAGGTCAGCACTGTGAGCTGTAGTGTCCACAGAAAGAGGCTTTGTGAGCTGGCTGCAGAAGGAGCGACTGGGGGGGGGGGATGGAGTTCAGGGGGAGGTTGGCCACAGAGCGTCAGTTGTGGAATTCCAGGAATGGAAGCTGAGCTGAAGTTTTGGATCTGAACGGGGAATTGACTGCAGAGGTGATAGAGCGTTTTTCTGAGGTTATGGAGGCTACGGGAGAGGGGAGGGGTCACGTGTGTGTGTGTGTGTGGGTGTATGGGTGTGTGTGTGTGTGGTGTGTGTGTGTGCGCCAGGCCTAGACACAGTGAAGCAGCAGCAGCACTCATATTGTGTCTGAGCGCAATTCATAGAGCAGGTAACGGGACTGTAACTCTTGGGTAAACCTTAACCTTGCACTGAGCTGACTCCAAGCTGAGCTGCACAGGATGTGACACACACACCCAGACCTCATTCATCCTATATATACCATACAGAGGAAAATATACACACTAGCACGCACGGTCTTATGCACAGTAGAGTACCATCATCAGACATGAGTTTATGGGTTTTTATATGTTATGTCTGGTGTGTGTGTGTGTGTGTGTGTGTGTGTGTGTGTGTGTGTGTGTGTGTGCAAGAGAGATTGTGTGTGTCCTCTCCAGCTCTAGCCTACAGTGTACATGCCCTGTAATTAACATGCTGTTCTCTGCCAGATGCTATATCTGTTATTGAGAGAGGCACATGTGGTTGGTCGTAATGGGTGCAGCAGAAGATCTATATAGAGTGTGTGTGTGTGTGTGTGTGTGTGTGTGTGTGTGTGTGTGTGTGTGTGTTATATTTGTCACTGCACTGCAGTTGTTATCGGCACAAAAGGATACATTTGGTCACAATATCTCCAAATCCAGATCTGAAAAAGATGAACTCAGGTTCCACTGACATAAATACACCCAGAGTGAGATGTATAACAGTCTTTTCCAGGCAAAGTGTGGACATACAGTGACATAATCTCATGAAATCTTGTCCATAGAATCAGATTCTCCAAAATCACACTGAAATGTCAAGTGGAACCGTGGCTGCATAAAGGCTTTGCTTTACCACTGTGGTGCAGAGAACACTGTGCAGTGGAAACACTGAGTGGCTCTGGCAGGGTGTGGCTGCTTTTGGACTGAGCTGGGTCCACTTCTTCTGGTCTCTGGAAGTTAACAGAAGCAGAGGAAAACTGGAACACGGCCATGCCAGTCTCCACCGGCTGCATCCGCACTGCAGCCGAATATGCTCGTCGCTCTTCACGGTAGTTTACACACAACAGAACAGCAGCTGCATAATTTGGTGATTTGTACAGTGCATGTAACAGAACCACTGTGGACAACAAGTGGTTTGTGTCATCATAGTACAAATGACATGAGTGTGCTGGCTGTAGGTCATTTTCCACTTTTAAAGCATTGTACTAAGTAAAATTACTAAGAAAACTGCGTTATGTTTAGGAATTTGGGTGGAGGAATGCAAAAACAAAAAAAAAAAAGCTGAATGAGCCCAAAATAAATCTTTTTTTAATTTTTATAATGCAGGGTATCTGCAGGTCTTGAAAAGCCTTAAAAACATTGAATTTGTTTTCCTCAAAAATGGCCTTAGAAGGTATTAAAAATGATATGACAAGGAATTATTGTTATATACGGCAGGGAACTACTGAAAAAAGTGACAAAATACAAAAAATTTCTGCTGGAACAAGTATTAGCTGAAAGGAATACCAAACAATGTTGACATAAACTGAAACCACTTTAGACAAACTTCCAGCAGGTAGCCACCGTTGGCTACCTGCCGTGAAAAAAGGCCTACGATTGGTGAACTATATTTTCTCGTCTGTGAATCCGTCACTGAAGAAGGTGAAGCTTTGTTTGATGCATGTATGTTTACTCCAATAAACGACTTCCTTCATTATCTTCTATCCTATTCTTAGCTACATCCGACTCTCCGGTGTGTCAGCCCAGCTTCCCCACAGGGATTGTTAAAAATGTCCCCCAATCTAGTCTAATTTGGACGCGTGTATGTGCGCATGTAGCAGATTGACAAAATACATTTTCTTTGTCTTTGGCTTAGAGTTGCTACGCAGAGAATTTCCATCGACATTCCTACATATTTTCTTTCATAAAGCCACTGAGGTTTGAGAGAGTTTCCTTCAGGAGACACCAGTTTCTCTGCTGCTTCCGCCACTTTGAGCTGAGGAATTTCAGAGGAATGTTGCTCATAAAGTCATCTCTCTCCTACAGTCCCACAGGGTTTTTCATCCCTGTGTATGTGCGCGTCTGGTGCGTACACTGGCATATGTGTCCATCCATGTGTGTGTGTGTGTGTGTGTGTGTGTGTCCAAGCTGTGTGACCTTTGGGGTTGCTGCAGTTTTAACACCCTCCTACCAGGTGCCACACGCTCCGCTCTGATCTTAGTACACAAAGAGCTGGTTGTACTTTAATAGATGTGACGCCTCATCATCATTATGTAACTGAGTAAAGGTGCTATATGCAGCACTTCTGCAGAAATAAAACAGCCTCATCAATTCTGAGACATAAGTATGGGTGTTGTAAACAAATTGACCCACTGCCAAAAAGAATTGGCAGCTTTGTTTTGGCAGTGGTGTCTGCACTGCATTGTATAGTTAGGGAAAACTGCTGGATTGTTATATAATGCTGTTCATTTTTTAGGGCACTAACCTTTTTAGCACAAACAGCTATAAGGTTCTGTGTTTTTCTCAAAGATAGCCAGACTATTGAAATATATCTTTCAACATGTTACAGCCTAGAGTGACCCAGGGAAGAAGGGAGAAGAAGGTCCTTAATTAGTGAGCACGCTAATCACCCAACTGTTTGACAGAATTTTCTGTTAAAGCATAATTGATTGTAAATGATTGTCATGTAGCTAAAAAAAATACCACAATCCAAAGCAATTAGATATAAATCTTGTGATTTGTGAGGACGAAATAGTTGATAAATGCTTAAAATGCAAATGTACATGTTCAGTAAGATACATCTGTGAGCTCTTGAGCATTCTAGTTGTGATTCTGAACATTCTTTTGAGTCGCAGATGCCCAAAACCAGCTGCAAAGCATCTGCTCTTGTCCAGCGTAGCAGCGTTATCTCCAGCAGTGTTCTCGTTCAGCTCTCGTGCAACATTTTCTTTGTCTTTATTTGGTGCTGTTGTGTTTGGCTTGGGACTGAGCTGCAGTTGATATTTCACCTCCACATGTACGCAAACACTGTGGTGAGAAAAGCTGCAATGGAGGTTGATTTCAGATCAGATGCTGCGGCTGAAGGGCGTCAAATGAAAATGGGACCATTTTTTGAAGTAAAAAAAATGGCCACAAGAAAAGAAGTCAGATTGAACTAAGTTGAGATAAAATGAAATAAAATATTGTGCTCTTCCTTTACCAGATTCAGCAGTTGGAGACGCAGGTGATCGATGCAGAAAAAAGGGCCTTCGCCACTCACCAACAGGTAAGGATCCGAACGAAAGCGTGTCTGCCTGCACTTGTATACTTGTGTACATACAGTGTATGTGTGTGACCTCAGGTGCAGTGGATGGAGGAGAAGCTGAAATCTCCAGACAGTCAGTCCGGAGACTCAGAGGTGCGTCTGTTTCAGCGGTGCCAAGAGCTGCAGGCCCTGGTGCAGGAGAAGGAGGATGTTATCGGCCAGCTGGAGCAGCAGCTGGAGGAGCAGGTAAAACACACAAAGCATTTCATCAAAGCAACAGATCTAGTGCCAGTGGACGTTTTCTGTTTTTTTATTTCCAGGTGCAAAAGAATGTGGAGGAAGATGTGGCAGGCAATAGGCTTCACACACACACAAAAACAAGTACCCACACACACTCTCTGTTCAACCAGAGAGAAACATAGCCGGTGGTTGTGCATCCTTGACCAAACGTGTCTTCTTTCACCAGAAACAGATCCGACTTCAGGACGCCAAAACGGTGGAGGAGAAAGCAGCTAAGATCAAGGAATGGGTGATGCTAAAGTTGTCAGAGGTAAATAAATTCTGCTATAAGGTATAAAGTTGCACACACTGATTCATGTGAATGGAAAAGTGGAAAATGTAAGCTGGATGTTGAGTTAGTCTCACCAGTATCTCATTCCCTTAGATAATTCCCTAATCCAAGAAAGGGGGTTTATGTTGAAACATATTTATTCTTCAGTTTGAGGTGGAGAACGCAGCATTGAGAGAAACAAACCAGCAACAAGAGGCTCAGATTGTGGAGTTACAGAAACAAATGCAGGGTAAGAGCCATTCTTGTTTGTTCAAATATGTTTTTATGTCAAAATTAGCTTAATCACATCTCCATGAGGACACACACACATGCATAGTAAGATGTTTGTGTTTGTGTGTTGGCAGCCTTTGAGCAGAGGTGTGGCGGTGGACGAGGAGTTCTGTGCAGACCAGGTGAGGCCCAGCGTCTCAGCAGCCTGACGTTTGGCTGTTTCCAGGTGAAGGGGAAGAGCCCCCAGGTCCTAACAGGACCAGCACCCTCCCAGAGGACCCTCAGCACTCCAGGAGAGTCTGAGGGCAGAGATAAAACCGGTAAGTCCCCACAGATTCTCAGCTGTGGATATTCTGGGAGTCAGCATGTTTCTGGGTGAAATAGGACACAGGAAGAAAGACAAGGTTTCATTGTGGGAAATGGAAAAGTGACTCATTATGGACCTTTTTAGCCATTAGGTCATATCCATGGTGTCTTAGGCCAAGGTTTTCACTACAATGCTATTTTGCCACTTACTCTATCTCACTTAGAGAACTATAAAGTTGTTGAGTGTATTTATTGTTTACATGTCGTCTCATGCACGCCTGATGGAACAGATATGCTCCTATTTTAAACAAGCCAATTTGACCTGAACAATGGATCCCGAGGACAAAGTCAGGGTCAAAGGGGTGAAAAGAAATGGAACAACTGCAAAGATATACCAATGTAGTAGAAATATATTGATGAAGTATTCTTCAATAATGCTGTTCAGCTGATTGACATGAATTTGACCAAAGGTTTACCTGGAAATTAATCAGACTTTAAATTGAATACTGTTGATGTTCAAAGAACATCAACAGTATAGAAGTAGAAATGGGTTTCATGAAAATGACCAAACTGAAAAAGATTATTAACCTATTGGGTGTACTTTCCTTGACAGAGAAGAGCAGTAAGCAGGCGGCCTGCTCAGGGACAGATGGTGAAGTCCAGAGACCTGACCAGACTGGACTCCTGGGTACTCCTTTGGAGGACGACAGTGCATCTGAAAGCCCGGGTGAGAATGCATGTGGACCTGAGTCTCGTGGTGTCTCCTCTGTGCTCTCCAGCGCCGCATCAGAGGGGGACGGAGGAGCGGGGTGTGAGGACAGAGAAGGAGGAGGTGGGGTGTGCGGCCTTGAGTTCAGCCGTCCCGGCAGCGAGACCTACATGACTGCCTCGGACGACAGCAGCTCCCTGTTTGACGATGACATGCAGCGTGCCGAGCGACCCGCCTTCGGCCTGCTGGGGTCCTCAGATGGGACCCTGGGGGGGTGTAAGGAAGGAGCGGAGGAGGCGCACAGGGCCAAGCTTGAGGACTGCTCCTCGGAGGAGCTCAACAAACGATTCCAGTCGCAGAGGCTTGACTCCTCTTCCTCTTCCAGCGAACCTAACACCCCCAGCCCCATCCTCACGCCAGCCCTCACCCCGAAACGACCCAACCCACCCCAGGATCCGAGGGACAACCCCGCCTCGCCCAAACAGCCCCGCCTGCGGACCCCGGCAGGGTTCGGCCTGACGAACGTGGCTCTGGCCAAGAAACACCTGAGCCAGCCGCCAGTCAGCAGCGAGGCGGCACACGGGCAAACGCGCAACGCTCTCAGCATGCTGCGCCCCCTCCGGCCGCAGGAAACCGACCTCGACCAGGAGCAGGAGGTTGGCATGGAGACGGGCAGGGACACACCTCCTCAAGTCCTCCCCAGCTCACGGGCTGCGCCTGCCTTTCCATCCTTGCAGACCTCACCTGGTCCAAGTGAACCTGGTACAGAGATCAGCCCAGAGAGGCAGAACTGTGACAGCTCAGTACCTGCCAACACACCTCCTACACCCCCTTTACACAGGCTGCCTTCCTGGGTAAGATAATCCACTGTGTGATCCAACCGAGAGTGATAATGGCATATTAAATGTCAGGATCATTGGAGATGTCAGGTTTCAGGTTGAATCTGCCAAAATTCAGTATTTTGTTTTTTGTACAATTTTGTCCTTAACATAGTGAGAAAGCCTCTAAAGATGGAGTTCTTTAACCGTGATATAGATTCCCTCTTGCCTTTTCATTACATGTCTGTCATGATAATGTCGATAGGCTACTGTTTGTAATTCTAGTAGTCACAGTGCCATCTGCTGCTAAGGTGCAGTGCAATCCAGCAAACTTTGTTTTGAAACAGTGTCGTAGAAGACGTAGATCGTGGAAGGTTTTTGGGGTATGTCCCTGTAAATAACAAATCTTATTTTGACATAAGATTCTAACATTACAAGATAAGTAAACTATTTTTGGACATTTCCTTACAAAATATGTTTTTTTACTGGTAGAAGTTTCAGTGTTTTTTTTTTTAAAATATTGACTGATAATTTAGCAAGCTGTTTCCACAGGAGAGTCGTATCTATGCTGTGGCAAAATCAGGAATCCGACTGTCTGAGACGTCCTGCACGGACCCTGCCAGCAGAGGTAAGACAGGGGAAAACTCTCTCCAGCTCAGCTACAGAGATGTTCAGCTGAACAACAGACCAACTGACCTGTGATCTGTGTTGCAGACCCCTCCCTCCAGTCCTCCTATCCTGCCTTTGTAATGTACACGTCCCTCATCTATAAAAACATGACTACACCAGTTTACACCACTCTGAAGGGGGTAAGTGCAACTTTACACTGTTACCTTTTGAAATCTTGTACATTCTCCTCACCTGTCTGTGACCATGTGCAAGCGTGCACCAATACCCTCTTCCGTCTCGCAGAAAGCCACTCTGCTGAGCAGCAGTCCGTTCTCAGACGAGTCGTCCAGCTCCGAGGAGTCATCCAGTTCAGGAGAGGAGGACGGCTCCCTCTGCAGCTCCCACACCTCCTCCAGCTCGCGCAAGGACAGCAGCCCAGGCAGCCCGCGCTCCCTCAAGAGAGGTACAACACACACAGGAAGGTCTTTTCAGAATTCCCACAGCGGCCAAGGTCAAAACTGTCCTTGAGCACAGCAGCTGCTGCAGTGTTCTGTCGCACAACCATGAGGCTGAACAAAGCCTGTAGATGTGTATGATTATATATCCCGCCACCAACTTTACTTCCTTTCCTCCTTCAGCTGTGTCTATGTCTTCAATGACATCAGAGAGCGACTACGCCATCCCTCCTGACGCCTACTCCACAGACACAGAGTGCTCTGAACCGGAGCAAAAACTGCCCAAGACCTGCTCTGCAGCCAGTGACAACGGCAAGAGTGTGAGTCAGTGTGCACATCCCTTCAGAAGATTGGCCTGTTGATCGCTTTACCCGGGACACGCCAAAATCACTCATGTGTAGATTACAAGCTCCTGTGTTACATGCTGACATGTGGAGCCAGGACTTAAGTCTCCATATATACGATGTTTTAAGACGGCAGTAGTTGTACCACATGTGAACATTTATCTTTCAAAGCTGTATTTTATTAAGGAGATTGGATCATGTCCTTTCAATGCATTTTTTTGGGAACTTTTATAGAAAAAATATTTTTAAAAAGTTTGGAAAATGTGATATTTTCTTATGCAGAGAAATTGTTTGCTTTGCATTGACTTTTATGAAGGCAAAAAACAGTGTCATTTGGAAACCTCAAACTTATAATAATAGCTCATTAAATGTGAAATCTCTAAATGGTAAGAGGGAACATTTCTGGATATTTTAGTGACTTACTCTTATATTCCCCGTACTGTATATTTTACTACATACAACTGAACAGCGCTGTATCTCATAGGAACCAATGGAGAAGTCAGGCTACCTGCTGAAAATGGTGAAGACCTGGAAGAAAACTTGGAAGCGACGCTGGTTTGTCCTCAAAGACGGAGAGCTGCTCTACTATAAATCACCTGTGGGTTTTATACACCTCTTATAAATATGCAGTTGCTTTGTTATGGAACATTTTTTTTAAATGTTAGTTTCTTGTTCTTGAATGTGGTATTAATGGTATTATATTTTATTCTGTTGACAGGCCATTAGTATTTTGTCAGCTCAGTGGCTGTAGGTCTGTGCCACTGCTTTATTAACTCTATCATTGTCCCATAGAGTGATGTGATCAGGAAACCTCAGGGTCAGATCGAGGTCAACGCCACCAGCAGTATCGCCCGTGGAGATGGAAAACAAGTCCTCCAGGTATTCAACCCTGATTTTGACCCTAAAATCTCTAACAACCCCATTTAATCACAAAATACAGTAGCCCTATTGAAGAGCATTCCCTTACTCATCCTCACCTCCACCCGTGTTCTTGCTGTTGTGTGTAGATAGTGACAGGGAAGCGTGTGTACTACCTGAAGGCTGACTCTCCTAACCTGCTGGAGGAGTGGCTCAGGGTGCTGCAGAGCGTGCTCAGGCTGAAAGCTGCCAGTCCTCTCTTCACCCAGCCGGACATTCGCCCCGGCATGAAAGGGCTGCTCATCAAGGTCCAACAACTTAACAAAACATGTTTTCAACCACATTTTTACATCTCCTATATATGTATTTACCACCACACACTGTATTTCCTGTTAGATTTTCACTGTAGTTGTACTTGCTCTGTGGCAGGTGAAGCACGGCTACTCTAAGCGGGTTTGGTGTGCTCTGATTGGCAAAACCTTGTACTATTTCCGCAGCCAAGAGGACAAGGTAAGATTCAGAACAGTTATGAAGATTTAAGGTTTCAGAGAAACAGTAGCAGGAAGTGGCTGGATTGGGGAGAAAAAGAGCTAAATTTCAGTGGTACAACACAAAAGCTACTACCTTTTATTTGTGTGTGTGTGTGTGTGTGTGTGTGTGTGTGTGTGTCTGTTCCCAGTTCCCCCTGGGTCAGATTAAGCTGTGGGATGCCCAGGTGGAAGAGGTTGACAGGTCAAGAGATTCAGACGATGACCTGAAGGCGTGTGGGCGGGGCTTACAGGCGGCACCTTTCACCATCGCCATCCACCCGCAAGAGCAAGGGCCGACCTACCTGCTCATCGAGTCCCGCCATGAAAAGGTCAATCTCAAAGTTCATGACAAGTTTTTTTGTCATTGTTGCAATTTTTAGAACTTGTGGTTTAGAAGTTGTGGTTTCTGTACATGGTGCTCTTTTCTCAAGGCCTATCACTGGTCATTTTCATGCTCTTCTTTTATTTATTATTAACAAACTAGAAATGAAATCTGCACTAACTCTATGCTTTTTTCAGTGAAAGATCTTCCAGACATTGTTGGTTTAACACAGCAAATGTAAATGCTTTCATACATTTGATAGAGACGAATCCCTTTTGTGTTCCCATACATTAGTTGATCTGAATTAGCAAAACAAAGCCTGATTATACTGATTCTAAGTTTAAAAGTAAAATTGATCATAAGGCCGGACCCTGTGCTCAGTAAGAATGTGAAAATACATTGGCTGGGTCTTGTGTTTATGTCATGACCTTCTGGTATCACTGATGTTAATGTGTGGCTCTGTAGGATGCGTGGCTGTACCATCTGTCTGTGGCAGCGGGCACCACAGTGGGTAAAGTCGGCACTGAGTTCGAACAACTGGTGGGAAAACTTTTCCAGCTGGATGGAGATCCAAGTGAGTATTTCCACCAAATTATTTGATTTTGATTGTGTTTTACTAATAGCTGCGCATGTGTAACTAGAAGGGATAGACACATTTAAATTGCCATGTGTACATTGACAATAAAGTAATCTTTAAAAAACTTAAAAATAAAAAGATGTGTGTGATTTTTAATGTTTTTACAATTGACCATCGAAATATTTCATGAACCAAAGTTCTTGAGTATGTGAATGAGTAACCTGGAGCATGTTACAAAGACATCCCAGCTCTGAATACAAATCGGTGAATTAATTTGCTTTTTTTATTTAACATGCAAAATAAGATGTGGAGAAAAAGTACTGGTGCAAATGCTTTAAACCAGCCTCCATATTGTTTTTAGAGTGAACGTATGTCTTTTCCAACTTTATTTAGCATATTTTACTAAATATGTTGTCACTTAATTTGCATCCATTCATAGTTATTTTAAAGGCACTTTTAAGTATCCTCTACTCGTCTAGTGTCTAATTTGTTTTTTGTTTGTTATAAATGTTTCTCTGGGCTTCATACTACAGTACATGTCTTTTTCTGCCTTTATTTGTTCTCTTGATGGGCATTGTATTCATATTCATTTGTATGACATGAGCTTATTAGTGTCTTTAGCTCTGTTTCTCTGTATTTCAGACTCTCAGATCTGGAGACATCCCATGTTGTGTTTCAGTAAAGAAGCTCTGTTGTCTCCTCTCACCACCCTGCCCTCACAGGCTCTGCAGACAGAGGCCGTTAAGCTCTTTAAGGTACACACACACACACACACACACACACACACACACATATACATATTGCATTGATATACAGATTAATAAAACAACACAACTGACAAATAACAGGTTGAAGTTTCTTGTAATTTTAAACAATGTTTGACTCATCTCATGAGCACAGAGGTTCTCTGTATCTGTCTTTTTAACTTTAACTATCCACTATCGGCTCAGACTTGTCAACTTTTCATCAACGTGGCCATCGACGCTCCGGCCATTGACTACCACGTCTCACTGGCCCAGAGTGCCCTGCAGGTGTGTCTGGCCCACCCCGAACTCCAGAATGAGTTTTTCTGCCAGCTCATTAAACAGACCTGCAGGAGGCAGCCACACGGCCATCCAGGACCTCTGCAGGTTCGCATTCTCACCACACGGTGGCAGCAGTAGTGTGTGTCGTTTGCTGGAAACACTGACATTTGAAATGGGATAGGTGTCTGAAAAGGTCTGGAATCAGCAGGGTTCACTGAGTAAATGACTTTAAAAAAACTGTTCAAAAAACATGGATCCAGTCATTTTAAAAGTATTTAAGTCTATGAGGCTAATCATATCTTTGAGAGCCTCATTTCCCTTATGTTAGCATGGTTACCAAAATAACTTTTATATGCAAAGAGCAAGTCCTCAAAAGACCAGAAACTCTCTGTCCACTGTCACCCTGTAGACACGTGATCTTCCACATCCAATAACCAGATATACCAGTAACACCAACAGAGGGCAGACATTACAGTTTCAAAACAAAATTCCAAAGTATGATTATATCTCAGACAGCTACACGATTTAAAGACAACAGAATGAGTCACAACACACTCCAGTAATAGTGTACATGAATGGAGCTGATTAACAGGATCAGTTGTTGCAAATAGTTCCATATTTACGACGGTTTGTACAGAAGGTGACGGTGTGTTTATGTGTCATTCTTTAGGGCTGGCAGTTTCTGGCCTTGTGCGTGGGGCTGTTTCTGCCACAGCATCCATTCCTCTGGCTGCTCCAGGTTCATCTCAAAAGACACGGGGACTCCAGGTGAGAAAACATCAGGGTCAAAACATCCACATGAGGCTCAAAATTTCAGGAAACTTTGTATCAAAAAGTTATAACTTACATTTTTGTACTTAAATTAGAGCTACAACTAAAAACTATTTTCATTAGTAATTTATCTCCCCATTGTTTTCTCATAAATTGATTAATCTATAAAATGTTAGATATACAATATCTCATTTGCACTGAGAAGAAAATCCTCACATGTGAGAGGCTGGAATAAGAGAATTTAAGAGGTACATACATTCAAACAAGAAACCACGAGCTGTACATTAAGAGATCATGCTCTACACATGCATTGAACCAATGATACATACATAAAACAACACATCTAGTTTCCCTGTCAGAAACATGGCTTTTCACTGATCCTGTTTTGAAAATGCAGAATTAGGTCAGAAAAACAGAAGCACAGAGTGAATCAAAGATAAAACTAGGTATTGGTTTTAATTTACTTTCACAGATTCACTTACTAATCACTTTAGCTATAATAAATTCTTCACAACTCTTTTGTGTTGGGCCCAATTTGTCCTATGTACTGCACTTAGACAACACTGGCATGGCATTATCATAGATCCACTTTCAGCCTTTTCCTATCAGTTAAGTAAATCAGGCTGTATTCACATCCGTGGTGCTTCTGCTTTGTTAAAGCACAATACATTTCTGTTGGGCATCTGCCGCTCACACATGTAATGCAAACAACAGCACCTGTCACAGTTTCTTGCTGTGCATCTATTTGAATACATGGCTGCTCTTTCCATTACTTCCCTCCAGGGATATACTGAAGGATTAATCAATCTTTAAATGTAGTTATTTATGTACTGATGCAACAATTTGACTCAAATAAAGGGGCACTACACCGATTATACAGTTTACTCATCAAAAGGAGTGCTACCTAGCCTGTGGAGGGAGCTGTATAATGCCTGTGTGGCTCTGGAGGAGATTCAGAGTCAGGGAAAGCCTAGTTAGAGATGCTATTGACCCATAGTAGGGACCAAAAGTCAGGATGTGTCTGCTTTGAAATGTGTCTCCTGTGAGTCTCCCAACCCTATGGAAGTGCAAAACTACAGTAGATCACTAGAGTGCCCCTATAAGAGCATAAATGAACATATGGTGATCACTAAGTGGAACTAACATGATCATTTCAGAATACATTTCACTTTTATTACCCCCCCCCCCCCCCCATATCTGAGAAATATTAAGGTGCTCTGAGTGAATTAAGTATGTAATTGTACATGATGCACACATCGCCTATATACCTCCGTATCACTGTCCCCCTGTTGTTTTCTCAGGACTGAGGTGGGTAAGTATGCCATCTACTGCCAGCGCTCTATGGAGCGGACCCAGCAGAAGGGCGAGAGGCAGGCCAGGCCGTCCCGTATGGAGATCCTGTCGATCCTACTGAGGAATCCCTATCATCACTCCCTGCCATTCAGCGTCCCCGTTCACTTCCTCAATAACACCTACCAGGTAGCAATACACCGCACAGGAAGATAGATGATTATACTTATAGTGAAGCCTGAACCTGCAAAGCTGGTTCAGACAGACAGTTTGAATTTTGCTGCTACATTCTCACTTCATAGCTTCAAGTCAAACACAGTTTACACATATCTAGCAGTCCACTGGAAAGAGCCAGTGTTGTAAAACTGTCACGCACATGCTCACACTGCTTCACTGCTCCACCCAAACATCTACCTGTAAGCTCTGTTTGTTTTTGTTACGCCCTGCTCCTCGTCTGATGACACCTTTGCCTATCTTTCCCATCTATGCCTTTTATTCGCTCTGTCTCACCATTTGTCTGATTGAAATACAATAATAAAGAAAATAGTGCTACATGTATATTTTGTTTGGAGTGTTCAAGTTGAACACCACTCAGAGTTGGAAAATGTTACAAGTTTGAATGTTTTGTGGGAGAATTTTAAAAAGGAACTCTCTCTATTATTTCCTCTTCATTTAATCATGTTTCCATAGGTGGTGAGCTTTGATGCTTCCACCACAGTGGACGAGTTTCAGTGTCGCCTCAACCAGGACACAGGCATGAGGAAAATGGGGCTTTCTGGTTTCAGCTTGTATACCGATGACCCTACTGGACGAGAGCTGGAACACTGCCTGCAAGGAGGCATCAAGGTGCATCTTTGCGTGACGATGACTTTTTTGAAGACAGGAAGTGTTAGACTTTTTAACAAATCAAGTCAAGTCAATTTTATTTGTATAGCGCCAAATCATAACAAAAGTTATCTCAAGACGCTTTAACATAAAGTAGGTCTAGACCATACTGTTTAAAATATTATTTAGAGAGACCACCATGAGCAGCACTTGGCGACAGTGGCGAGGAAAAACTTCCTTTTAACAGGTAGAAACCTCGAGCAGAACCAGGCTCTGGGTGGGCGGCCATCTGCATTGACCCAGTTGAGTTGAAAGGGGAGGAGAGAGGGGGAGAGGGGAGACAGAGCAGGAGGAGAGACAACAAATCAGACTGATAATAATCACAACTGCAGCAGTAAGTGTGGAGCAGGAACATGGGGGCAGTAGACGGCCGGCAATCACAGATCCAGAATCTGGATCCAGAGGTGGAAATACCTGCAGAAAGTGAGAAGGCGAAAAAGCACAGAAAGCACATGAACTACCAGGAAGAAGTGGAGTTGGTAACCTGTATTAGTGGGATAGGAATGCGTACAGATAGAGAGGGAGAGGAGGAGAGAGAAGCTCAGTGCGTCATAGGAAGTCCCCCGGCAGTCTAAGCCTATAACAGCATAACTAAGGGATGGTTCAGGACTCACCTGAGCCAGCCCTAACTATAGGCTTTATCAAAAAGGAACGTTTTTAGCATACACTTAAACGAAGAGAGGGTGTCTGCCTCCCGAACCCAAACTGGGAGCTGATTCCACAGAAGAGGAGCTTGATAACTAAAGGCTCTGGCTCCCATTCTACTTTTAAAGACTTTAGGTACCACAAGTAACCCTGCATTCTGTAAGTGTAGTGCTCTAGTGGGGTAATACGGTACTATTAGCTCTTTAAGATATGATGGTGCCTGACCAATAAGAGCTTTGTAAGTGAGGAGGACGACTTTAAATTCTATTCTAGATTTCACAGGGAGCCAGTGCAGAGAAGCTAATATTGGAGAAATATGTTCTCTTTTGCTAGTTCCTGTCAGTACACGTGCAGCCGCATTCTGGATCAGCTGGAGAGTCTTTAGAGACTTATCGGGGCAGCCCAATAATAAGGAATTACAATAATCTAACCTAGAAGTAACAAATGCATGAACTAGTTTTTCTGCGTCTTTTTGAGACAGGATATGCCTGATTTTTATAATGTTACATAAGTGGAAGAAGGCAGTCCTTGAAGTCTGTTTTATATTGGTATTAAAGGACATGTCCTGATCAAAGATTACTCCTAGACTCCTTACAGCGGTGCTAGAGGCCAAGGCAATGCCATCTAGAGTAACTATATCTATACATAGTGCGTCTGGCAGGTGTTTAGGACCCAGAACAATAACTTCAGTTTTGTCTGAGTTTAACAGCAAGAAATTGCAGGTCATCCAGTCTTTTATGTCCTTAATACATGCCTGAAGCTTGGCTAACTTACCGGTTTCATCTGGCTTTATCGATAAGTATAACTGAGTATCATCTGCATAGCAGTGAAAGTTTATGGAGTGTTTCCTGATAATATTGCCTAAAGGTAGCATATACAAGCACTGAACCTTGTGGAACTCCGTGACTAACTTCCGTGTGCACGGAGGATTCATCATTTACATGGACAAACTGAAACCTATCTGATAAATACGACTGAAACCAGCTTAGTGCGGGTCCTTTGATGCCAATCAAATGCTCCAGTCTCTGTAATAGGATACAATGGTCAATGGTATCGAAAGCGGCACTAAGATCTAACAGAACAAGTACAGAGACAAATCCTTTATCTGACGCAATCAAAAGGTCGTTTGTCACTTTCACCAGTGCTGTCTCTGTGCTATGATATTCCCTAAATCCTGACTGAAAATGATCAAATAAACTATTGCTGTTTAGAAAGTCACATAACTGATTAACGACCACTTTCTCATGGATTTTGGAGAGAAAGGGAAGGTTAGATATAGGTCTATAATTGGCTAAAACCCCTGGATCAAGCGTAGGCTTTTTAAGAAGAGGTTTAATTACAGCTACTTTGAAGGACTGTGGCCTGTTAATAAAGACAGATTGATCATGTCTAGTAAAGAAGTGCTAACTAAGGGTAAAACTTCTTTAAGCAGCCTAGTTGGGATGGGGTCTAAGAGGCAGGTTGTTGGTTTAGACAAAAAAAATCATTGAAGTTAGTTTTTAAAGGTCAATTGGAGAAAAACAGTCTAAATATAAATCTGGTTCTATAGCTGCTTCTGAGGTTCCTGAGGTTCCTGTACTTGAAGATGTATCTGAACTAGCTAAGAGCACAAGATGATGATTTTTTTCTCTAATAGTTAGAATTTTATTAACACTTAACACTTGACACAAATCTGTCTTCTTCATATCATCTGCAGATTTGCGACATTATCTCCAAATGGGAGCAAGCCTCTAAAGAGCAGCACACCGGCAAGTCTGAAAACACCAGGACTGTCCGCCTCACCTACAAGAACAGGTAGAGAAGAACCGGCCCAGTGGCAGTAAATCACAATAGATGAACATTCATACATGCTAACACATGTGGATTCAGACTCAGGATATCATGGGATTTTGAGAGTGGATCTCCGGCAGGGAAAGTTTCTGACTTTCAGAAAGTCAGAATCACATATTCAGCTCTCTTAATGTTTCTTAAAAGGGAACTCAGCCGATTCAAAGTCAGAGTGTGTTTCCAGGTGTTGGGGAGTACAACTGCTTATGTGAAAAAAGTTGTGTAAAGCCTTTTGCGTCTCCAGAGGGAGCTGTGTTAAGTCTGATAAATGCCCCCAAGTGATGTCACTTGAGTCAGCGTCAGTTTGAAAACAAATAACACCTGGGGCTGTTGAGTTAGAAAGAAGTGAGCTTACCAGACCTCTGTAGTCCGCCCCTCATCTCTGCTTGAGGCTCGAGGCTACTTCTCCCAAATCTCCAACCAAACCGTTGAGTTGCATTAAGGGTAATGTAGGCGGCAGGTTTTGACAAGGAAGAAGAGTGCAATAAAAAAGACAATATCTCTGGTTCTGCTGTATCCATGTTGATATTTTCTTTTTTTTAAATTGTTGAGTCCAACAGTGCTTTTGGATTGCAATGTGAAATCAGTGAAGTACTCCTTTAATGCTTGGTGGTATTACTTTTTGCAGTATATTTAGCTAGGACACAGTTTCACAGTGTATAAAGAGTATAAATTGATAAACATAGCAGGCGATGGGTGAACATGGTTTAGAGTATCATCAGGATTTGTTGCAGAAAAATAGACTAGCAGTAAAGGAATGAATGAAGTACTATAAGAGTATTAGAGTGAGTTCATTTCTGGATTACCAGGTTCATTTCTCTCAGGAGGTTTCTTTTACAGGAATACAGCAGAATGTAGCTCAACTGTAGTGTAGTGGACCAAATGGTTTTACTCACAACAACACAAACAAACCGAGGAAGTTCAATGATGGTTCATCCGTCTATCATCTGTGACTGTGTTTTCCAACTCATTCTCTCCTTCTCTTTGTTCATCTGTGTTTCCCTTTCCATCCCCAGGCTGTACTTCTCTCTCCAGGTCAGGGGGGAGTCAGAGAGGGAGCGGTTGCTGCTGGCTTATCAGACCAATGAGGCCATTGTAGCAGGACACTTCCCTGTCAACAAGGAACTGGCTCTGGAAATGGCTGCCCTGCTGGCCCAGGTCTGAAAGTTATTTATTTCTTAGATTTTTATTGTGTCTTTTAAATGTGTAAAGTATGTCCTGGCTTTAATAAAAGAAGATGCACATTTCGTCTGTGCCTCGGATACATGTTTTGTAATTTAAAGAACATATTGTTGTTTGGTAGATTAGATCCTAACCTGAAAACCAATACAGTATAACAGTAGCTGTCTATGTTCAGGTGGAGTTTGGGGATTTTGAGCGTCCTTTCTCTGCTCCTGGATCAGCTCAGACCAAGTCTCACCAAACCCTGAAACAGGTTCTGGACAGATTTTACCCTAAACACTACCGCAGGACCACATCTGAGGAGCAGCTCAGGTACCAGAACACACTGAAAACTGACTATGATTTAGTCTACACAAATTCTTCTCAGAACTTCCATGTGTATGTATCTTATTATTTAGTTATCTGTTTTAGATGTTGTCTCTCTTTTGTATGTTAACTCATAATCTGTTGTCACATAAACTGGTAGTTTTCATCACGGAAATGATGGCAGGAAATAAAGGTGTGAATTAAGATTAAGATAAGCTGCTCTCTAACAGCTAACGTCTTCATTTAGATTTATCAGAAATAAACAACAATAAACAATATGTACTGTACCCCCCCCCCCGCCTCACCTGCCCGCCCTCCCCCAGACAACTGCTGCAGCGTCTCTCCGCCCGGTGGGCCTCCCTCAGGGGTCGAAGTTCATCAGACTGCATCAGGATCTATCTGACCGTTGCCAGGAAGTGGCCCTTCTTTGGTGCCAAGTTATTTGAAGCAGAGGTAAGTAGACTGCAACCTCGCGTAAATTAAAGTTAACTTATCATCAGCCCAGATACAAACAATGTCACATAGTATTCTTGTTTGCTCTCACATTACGAACACAATACAGCGTTTTTGAACAAATAAAGGGCAACATATAAACTAAAGACACTCTCAGTGTACGGGAAAGAAGGAAAAGAGAAAAAGAGAAACTTCTGTACAGTGTGGGTGTTTCTAACATTTCATCCACTTCACATCTTCACACATTACTAGACAATACACAGTGCACCTCGCTCACACAGTATCAACATAACTGATTGTACTGTATTGTACTTATACAAGGGGTTTTCCAGTTTCTTTGATCACTGATAAAACGTACAGTGATGTCACAGCTGTCACTGTGGTGTGTACACAGTGGTGTGCAGTGCAGGCAGCAGCATGATTGAATTAGAGTGATTGTTGTATTTATATAGGACAAGTGTTAATAATCTCCCTCCAAAACATACATGTCTCCATGAACAGTGGCATCGTAATTATTATATCAGTATGCTGTTTATACTTACTCTCAGTACATCATATTGTAGTATGTTATAAAAATGTATTTGAAACTTGGGACTCTCTGTTTCTCCCGCTGTTTTTTAGTCCATCACTCCCTCTCCGGAGCAAGGCATACGTGTTTGGCTGGCAGTGCATGAAGATGGCATCAGCGTCCTGGAGCACAACTCTGTGGTAAGCGTCTCTGGTGTAACTCCCTGCAACTGTCTAGACATGATTTCTTCGCTCTACTGTCTTGGTTACCTGTAGGAGTTACTTAGAATAGAAGTGGTATATATAAGTCACGCAACCCGTGAAGGATGAAAGGGTTTCAAATGTTCAGCAAACTCATTTGATGCTGAGCAATAAGCACATATGGAGGCAGTGTTTTATTTAAGGAGCTAGTATGCATCCAGTTTCCCTAAAGCATTGATCTTTGAAGTAAACATTTCTATTTGGTATTTGTGGTCTGGAAACTTACAGCTCAAAATGCTTATGAGACTTGCTCACACAGTAAAACATTTGGTCACATATGAAGACGTACACAAGAATAAATGGGGAATAGTAATGTATTTTTTTTTGTACGCGTGAGTGTTATGTCTGCATTGCGTTCTCGCTATATTCCTTATCAAAACATCGTCACAACACAAATATCTGTGCATTCAGAAGCCGCTGGTGTCCCACCCCTACAAGAACCTGATGACGTTTGGAGGCTGCAAACAGGACTTCATGCTGGTTGTGGGACAGAGCATCAGTACCAACACCGGCAAAGACAAACCGACAGAGAAACATCTGTTTGCCATGGACACCTCCAAGGTTGGTGAGATAGTTGCAGCAGAAGTCCGAACTTTCCAAGGAAAACACTGACTGCTTGGAATTAGATTACATTTCTCCGACATTGTTTGGAAAGTGTGTCACAAGCAAACTTTGTTTGATGAAGTGCCTTCATCGGCTGAAACAAACCATAATACAGATTTCTGACGTCTCTGTTTGGTTGTGTTTTCGTCCACAGATCAGGGAGATCACCCTCCTCATCTCCAGTTACATCAATAGTGCTCATCAGCAGAAAGCCGCCGCCCACCACCTCTCTGCCCCGGCTCTGATGGTGGCCCAGCCCATCAGTCTGAAGAGCAAAGGGCTGAGGAGCAAATCCCCACCAGCACTGGGACGCCCCAGCAAGGCCCCCACACTGCTGTGACGGCACGGAAATGATCACAGCCGATGTCTCTGAGGAACATTCACTCCTCTCTCTCCTGAGCTGCCCTTTACCTTATTTAACCATCGGTCTTATCAGTCAGATCCTGTAGATTTGTCACATTGGGCCGTATTCATTTCCAGTATGTGGAAAGTTCACTTCTCTGCCTCCTGGAAGTGACAAATAATGTCTCCCTAAACCATGGGTGCTCCTTCTTTCAGGAATAATGTGATATCACAGATCGGCTGAGGTTGCAGCACTTTACCGATATCATCATACAGGATTTCTGGAAGTTGGTGCCCTTTGATTGTAGGCAGTTCACTCCTGAAAGGTGACTTAGTGCCTTCCTCACATGAGAGTCAGGGCTGAAACTGGAGCTGTAAGCTGTACACACAGGTACAAAGGTGTCTAGAAACAACTAAAGAGGCTTTGCTTAACATTCCACGTTTTTTTCTTTTTATGTGCTGACTTCAAAGAGTAAAGTCAACACTATTTATTGACAGAATGATCTAGCATTCTGAAATGTCTAATCCACCAGTGTGGTACATTTCCTTTTTGTATTCCCACCTTAATAAAAGACGTCATACAGTCATACGCAGTATAGAAAAGGACACTTTTTTAGAGGGTGTTTTCTGTATGTTTATACTTCCCTGCTGTAGGGTTCATTAACTCTGCCAGGAACTAAAACCTTAAAGATGATAAAAGATACTAAACACTAACCAGACTGCAGCTGAAAAAAACAGTTCAAAAAGTGCATAAACCAGCTGCAGTGAAAATGTTTTAATGTATCCTGTTTGCAGTGCTGTAGATGTGACTGATGAGCTGTAGATGGACTGAGGTAGCAAAGACTAAAGTTTAAAAGTGGACGCCAGTTTGGACCCTGTGTGCTCTTAGTTATTGAATAGCTAGGAGGGTGGCAAAACTTCCATCGTGTACAAATACTTAAAGCCTTTCTGGTGGAGAGAATACACAACATCGCTTAGAGAAGTAACACAGGGTCAGTTTACGGGAAGACATCAATCCTGTGTTTTTGAGAATAAGAGGATGTGGTAAGAGGATGTGTCAAACAGGGAACAGGTTGGTGGAAATGTGGTTAAAGACAATGTTCTCGGTTGTATTTGTTGACACAGAATATGAAGGTATTTTAATGAAGCAACAGGATCAGATATAGTGACCAATTTAACCCAAAGATAAACTGGAAAAACAGGAAAAAAATGTATGTAAGGTACTTTAAAAAGATGGGTTTCCCTCCCAGTATTATCTTAGGCCTGTATACAGTGAGTACTGTCAGGTGTTATATTTATTTGTCAAATAAAATAATCCTTGGAATTAATGTTATAATTATTGTACAAGTCTAATGCTTGAATAAACTAAACTACAGCAAACAAGCTACTGGTTTCACTAAGTGTATAAAATCTGGGTTTCAGAGGTTCATAGAAACAATCCATGCCCTGTGGGAAGCTGTCCAAATCTATAGAAACCATAACAGTCACACAGTCCCTACTTCACAGTTTATTTCTCTTCCTCATTGGTGCGAATAGCTGACGTGCTGATACTTGCAACAGGTGCCCGACGGCAAGTGACACACCTTCATTCCTGTAGTCTTTCACAGAAGAGAGGGGGTGGGGGGAGGATATATGATACCGAACCTGTCTGAACTAGTTAGAGACATGCTTTTGTCCCTGTGTTGCTATGGAGATGAAGGGAGGGGGGACTGGGTGAGGCATGAGAAGAAAGACCTATTGGACAAATGCTTAATGCCAATGCTTGGCCGGCTCATAACATTCAACGGCAGAATTGTGGAAACTGAGAAGTCAAAAACAGGAAGTCCATATCCATGTGCGCAAATCAAAAGATTTGGACTTAGGAATTCATCGCGACACTAAGGTTAAACAGGGGCGGCCTCCTGAAGTGCTGCCTTCAGCGCAAACAGCCACACAAGACACTGAACACTGTGATCGTGTTGTGACAGGAGTCCCAGGTGCATTTTTACCTGCGCAGTTTCACCTAAATGTCCCTTCAGTGCAACACAACAACACTGGTTTCCAGTTCCCACCTTAATTAGAGGATTTCTGCGACTTCAGCTGTGCTGGACTTTGATTTTTCACCTAACTGGTGTGAACAAAGGCTTCTGCAGTGTGGCTCATAGTCCCTTTAAACTCTGGTCTCAGGGTTTGTTGTGTACATACTGCGTGTGTTCATTAGTGAGCATGAACCTGTCCGACAGGTTGAACGCGATGCCCAACCCCTTCAGGGCTGCAGCTACAGATGACTAACCGCTCAACCCCCCACACTAAACAGTAGTCATCATATAGCGAGGTAGTCTCAGCCAACCAGTATCGCCAATACAACACAACAAAACCCATCCAAATGATCTGCGGGTGTGTTCTCAGTCAGGGTGTCAACGTGGATGGTTCATGCCATAAAAGTGACCAGTGAAAGATGGGATTAGAGTTCCCTTCGAAAGGCACAAACAATAAACAATACCGGGATAGAAGCACACTGGAAGCAGGGCGGCCACACCCATTCAAAGAAAAACCTCATCTGGGTAGAAAAACCTCCCTTCAGCCTGCCCCGTGTAAACAACAGGCTTCCTACAATCCACCATTATCAAGGCAGCCATCTTGCATGTGAGACAAAGGGAGGTTTGAGGGAAATTTCCACGTACTTTAACCGCCTCAACGCTGGTGTTGGTGCTGACTTGAATCATCAGGGTTTGAGTGTCAGGACTGCACAACTTTTTTTTTTCTCATGTATTAAAAGGCTAGCTTAGCACGACAACATGCAAAACGGTGCCCAGGGTCACTTCCTCTGGTGTGCTACCTTCCCCCACATGATCAGCTGTACTTTTCCACTGTGCTGCTAAGTCCCTCAGTCACAGAGACACACCTTTACAATACAAATAAATGAAATAACCTGCAACACATCAGGAGTCTTGTCTTTTAAAACATTTATTAAAAACAATCCAAACACACAAGTAAGAAAGAAACTGTACAATCTATAACATGGATTTAACCGTTCAACAAGTTCTAGCATAAATGAGGCATGTGCCAGGCATAAAAAATAAAATAAAAAGCACAGTTCTTTATGGCATATAGATTGGATGATGCGTTAAGACTTTACACAATTTATAAATAAGTGATGGTACCCTTTAGTACCATCATCAAAAAAAAAAAAAGAAGAAAGTTGATTGTTCCATTAGAAGCTGTATTCCTCAAGTAATATGGTGAAAATGGCACACTCACTGCAAAAAAAAAAAAAGTTCATCCAAAAGGTAATGTTGGCGCTGACTCTTCATCGACTCCCGCTGTGATGAAGACTTTACATGGGGGCCATCTCGTTTTGCTGAATTATAAGTAAGAACAGGTTTGTTAAACAGCAAGTCTATAAGAAGTCACTTTCACGCAAACAAAAACATATATAAAAACCTTCCAGGAAGTTCATCTTACCTGAGCTTTGTTGTACCGCTGATTCCGCCTTCTGGCAAAGAACTGCACACACAAAAACAAAAAAGAAAATTTAGGACACAAACCGACTGACTCAGCTCAAAGCATGTCTAAGAAAATCTACATCGTGCGAAAAAAATAACGGACACACACACACACACACACACACACACACACACACCAGGACTAGCAGGCCGGCCACCACAGCCAGCACCACCACCACGATGACGGCGATGATGCCGCCCGACAGGTGCTTCATGGTGAAAGTCGGGGGCTCCTCGTCCACGTAGTACACAAGGATGTTCTCCATCTCCAGCTTCTGGCCGCCCACAGTTGGCTGAAATTGGTTCTGGTCCCTGAACAGGGGCAGCACCTTCACCTGCAGGACGAGAGGAGATGATGGAGTGATGGTCAGTCAATGGGTTTCTCTTTAAGCCATATATATCATCATCATAAAAAAAAAATAAATAAAAAAATATATATATATATATAGCTTCAGCATACATCTTTCTCCATGTAGTAGGCCATATGGGTCAGGTCAGTCTTGCGCTCTCCCTTTGGCTTCATCACATCCACCACAATCAGGCGGGCTTCAGGGTCATACTGCAGGGTGACAGACAGTTAGTAGGGTATTTTTGTAATGTTGTTCTGAAAATTCAATACATGTAGAAACGTGATAAAAATGCATGTTTTTTGTCTGTTCATCCAAATCGGACACACTCGCTCACCTGAACATCTCCCACCATGTCCTTGTTGAAGTTGAGATAACGTTGGTGAATAGCATCCGCAATGGCACTGTGTTAGGGATGGAAATTATAATTAGGAAATATACAAACTGATGTTTACAACGCAATTGTGCAATGTGTAATGTATAATGTGTGGATGTGCAAAGGGGGCCGGTGGATATACTTACACCTTCAATTTGCTGGAATCCACTGTGCCATTCGCTGGTTTGTGTGTCAGCTGAAGACGGATCCAGCTGGAGAAAGAGGAACGTGAACATTTCAGTGATGAACATTACTAATACCAGGCCTCCATGCTGCAGAGGGTGAAAATACTTACTAGGTCTCCACCAGCTTCTCACACTTGAGATCCTTGTCTCCCTTGTCGGTTCGACGTACGCCCGCGCTGTTGACACACCAGCACTCCTCCGTGTTGTTGCACTGCTTGGCCTTGAATTTGCCGTCGCTCTCGCAGTCGGGGTCGTAGATGCCGTCGTTGTCCACGAAAGCGGTCTCCACCGGCTTTCCTCCTAGGGTGCGGGTGCTCAGGCCCTTTTTCGCCCTGTACATCTCACCCTTCATCAAGAAGCACTTGGGGATCACTGGAGGGGGGGGTGGGGACAAAAACAAAAAATAAAAAGGCAGCCCTCAGAGGGGGAGGAAATCTACTCCCTCGACGTGCATCTTTTGCTTACGTGAGTTGCAATCGAGTGGCTGTTTCACCCCGTCGCCGACCATGAGGTGGCACCTGCATGGAGTTGGTTCGCAGTTGGCCCACTTCATACTCTGACAGGAACCTAAACAGAGAAACACAAGGGTGTGTCACTCAGACCGAAACTACATTACACCTCAAAATTTAAATTAAAAAAAAAAAAAAAAAACACACACACACACACACACACACACACACACACACACACACTACTAGAATGTCAGGAGCACCCAACAAGAACTCTTAACTGAGCTGAACTCAAGTGAACGTAAAAGTTAAATATCAGTTAATATTCCAAATAAATGAAGGCTTATCTTAACATCCCTGTGCTGTGATTGCGTTTGACAACATGGGGCACAATCGGACAAAGGCTTCACTTTGATTCACCCTACAGAAACACCAGAGATGCTGCGCAGGCCTGGAGCCGCCTGGCTCGGCCTGCCGTGGCGCCGTGTGAACGCCAGGGCGCCGAGCGGCAGGTCGGACCAACACCTGGGCGTTGGTCCGCTCCCAACCCCCACCCCCACCTGCTGCGGCCCCGAGCGGCTGCTCTCTGCGCGCACAAACACAGCTCACTTCAAACGAACACAAATCACACTGAGGGTGGAAATAAAATTTAAAAAAAATAAAAAGTGACTAAAAGGAAAACCACAGCCCGTTAGAACACACACACCATAAAAAAAAAAAAGAAGAGGTAATGTCTCAACTCATTATTCCTGTTTTGTAGCTGAAACTATCAAAAAATAATAATAAAAAAAAAAAAAAAGGATGCCACCGAGAAAGAGCTCCTGAAATTTCAAATTAAAACAATCCCAATTGAGCGTGTTTGCTCCAGGCCTGCGGCATGATAAAAGTTGGAGAGATCAAACTACTTACACTCCTGAGCCGAGGCTCCCGCCGCGAGAGCGACGAGCACGACGGCGATCCACATCTTCATGATGAGACGGATTAAAAACAAGACTCTTCACCAGAAAAAAACCAAAACACAAAGTTTCCGTCGGCTGGCTTTCTCTATCCGTCCGTCGTCCGCGGAGGTCAAAGATGGAGTGCCGCTCACCGTCGAGCGCACGGAGCTTCTTCCTCCTCCTCCTCCTCCTCCTCCTGCCGCAGGTGTGTCCTGCAGAACCTGTTCGCAGAGGGACAGAGGGACTGGCGCACAGGTGAGCAGGTGTTTCTGGGAAGTGGAGTTGTCGGTGCGGCGCTGCTCGGGGACGCTCGGGCTCTCGGGTGTCCTCGTCACACTGACTGAGACGTGCCGTCAACTGCACTTATAAGACGAACGCCGCCGTGACGTCACCGCCTTCGCGTGTCGGGTGGAGACAGCAGGACAGGTTTTCCTTCGGCGCAGGTGGTTTCCGGAATGACCTTATTTGGCCTCTCGCTCTCTGTTGACATGTTTTGTTCTTTAAACTTAGTTCATCGAAATTAATAAAACAACATGATAAAAAGCCCTTCATTTGAATGAATACTTTGGGCTAAAGTAGACCCTAACTCAGTCCTACAGCACATTTTCTGCAGATCATATTATGTAGTATCGGTGTAAAGCTGTGCCTTATTGTGTTGGATGTGCTTTATGGTGACATTTAATACTTAAATAATCACAGTAACATCTCTGTAAGATCTTAATGGTCACAGTTAGTGGTGGCTTTTCATATGTAAAGGTGTTCATATATTCTACTGTACAGTTGTAGTACGCCTGTAGGAAGTTACATAACACTTTACACAGTTTGTAGTGGCTTATTTAATTCACATTTTCCCAATATATTATATTGTACCATTATGATGAGGATAATGTATCACTTTGTATTTTTATCACTTTGTAATTGGTAGTCCCACAGCTATTTAGACATCATACTGTATGCCAATCTGTGTTTGTGCTATATTCAAGCCATTTACTGTGGCTGTGTCAAAAGTTGTGGGTCCTTGTTCATATTTTATATCACCTACTGTGAAATATTCCCATACCTGCCGAAAAAGCACAGTGTTTAGGCAAATGAGTCTAAATATGTATCTTGTTTAGTATAAACTGAGAAACACTGTGATGCATGATGACATCATCAGTTGTCTGAGCAGGTATCTTACCTGACTGAAACCAGAGGTTGGGAAAAAAACGTTTTTTTTCTCAGGTGTTGTGAGTCACATTCCTTTGGGCGACACAGTTGAGTCACAGCCTCAGGCCTCAGAGATGATCTGTGCGAGAGACATTCTCACAAACACTGCGCCCAGTATTTTAAACCTTGTTCACTGGTTGACAAGAATCAAGTGGGCAACACAGAATAGGAAAGATATGATTTGGATACCTCTCTATCTATCTTTCCTGTAAGTGTAAGCTAATGGATGTGGTCTTTTCAATTATAATACTCTTCAGTCATCTCTTTTTAGTCATGAACTGTGTAACCCCATCTGGTGGACAGCTTTTCAAGATTTCTGCAGCTTTCTGTTTGCCACTTAAGATACCAGCAAAGAGTATATTAAGAACAATTTTAAAGAAATAGAGTAGTTTGACATATTGAAAAACACGCTAATACACTTGGGGTCTTGTTGCAGGCAACCAGACAAAATGACTGACCAGTATTTTCCCATTATGAGTACACTGTAATTATCATGGCATGTAATCTAGGTCCATGTACTGATGGCTTATGACGTAGGGAGGCTTTCTCTGGCATTTTTCGGAAATCTTGGAGTGGGAGCGGTGTTCTTCTGAGGCATGTTAATGCATGCATTCAATTTTGAACCGTGACCCAGGTAAAACAAGTTACTCTGTTTTAGGAAAACACTGTTTTGAGGAGCTCGAATGAAAAAAACTATTTACAATCCTCTGAGGGCTACTCTGCAGGTTGCATTACTAAACCTTTTCTCTGGTAGTTAAAGAGAATTACAAGTATCTCAAAATGTTCCCTGAAACCATTTCAAGGGGTGGAGTTATCCTTTTTTTTTTTTTTTAAATCTGTCTGCAACCCGACCTATCATGTGTGTCTTTTCCGATGTGTGCATCTGTGCTTGTTTGTGAAGTCTGTTTGCCTGTGAATTGGCATGTGCGTGCCCCTTAAACATGCAGCAACATCATTAGTATGTCTGCCGTGTTAAGGCCTGTGTCCCCGCTCTAAACCCAAATGCAGATACATTATTGGATGTGAACCTGTAATCCTTTCTAAAGAATAAGCATTGACACTGGAGCAATAATATTAGCTATTTTTTTTTTCTTTTTTTTTTATGACCTGTCACAACAAGAGCCTGGCAGAAAGCTGTCGGGCTTAAGTTGCAGCACATCCTTATCTCAGTTGTTCTCTCCAAACATGTAACACTGCAAGAATAATTAAAGCCATTCCAATGCTGTGACTCCAAGGCTGAGAGAACGAGAGGAGGTTTTGCTTTCCTTCCCGTTCTGTGGACATTTCATGCAGCAAATGGTACAGCAACAGAACAGCTCACAATACATCCTGAAGTATTTACTGTATAGAGCTTTTCTGTAGCAAACACAGGTGTAACATTAATGGTTGCTTTGTTGCATTGAGGGGAGCCAGAGCCCTGGTAGTGTGTATGATCCCTCACTGGAATGAACCCTTTGCTAATGTGAACAGTGACACCTGTGTTTTAAGGGTGGTTGCTGTGTCACTAATCCACACTTTTTACTATAACTATAAAGTTTACATATAGTGTAGTAGTAGAATACAAGACATGAACATACTTTATTATTTTTTAAATGATTTCAATGAAATTGAAATTTTGAGTTGACAAAGAGAAAGCAACTTTTTCTATTTTTTTTAGGTTACTTCCAAATTGTCAAATCCATGCTTTGTGAACTTTATGCCAGGTATACATCAGCATGATATCATTGTTATTAAAGCCCTGCTGTACCTTAGTTCAGGCTCAGAGAGTCTTCAAGCAGCACTTCCCTGAACGCTGCACAATCAAAACAAGTTGATATAAAACCCAGATGAAAACCATTACAGCTTAAATGTCAAGGGTAAACAATTGTACGGGCCCAAGTGATCAGATACTTAAATCTTTACAACAGGCCATAAAAAACAAATCCTCTTTTCCCACCTATGGACGGAGCTCATAAAGCAGCTCAGTATCCGTGGCTGTCTTATCGCTCCAGTAGCTGCTGCCAAGGATTTATGATTCTGTGTCATACTGTGTACAGGACTGGATGACAGGTTCACTGTGTCACTGCTTGAGAAGTAGCAAAAGGACAAATACTTTTTTAGTTATGAATTTCTGAGGTTTGGCTCTTTGTATGTGTACTCTAAGCCTCACCAATTACCTATTTTTCAAATTGTGCTGAAATTTGTACTGAACATCCTAGAATACCCTAAGGATAATTTGCAATATGCATTCATGTAAGTAGTTTTTGCTGGTTTCTTTTCCTCCCGAAAAATCTTTAATTTTCCAAAATGAATATCTCCACTCATTTTCACATTATTTCAACCAAAAATTTAAAAAAATGAGTCCCACAGATCTTGCTTAATAAAGCTTCAAAGCTGAAAAACCCACTTTTTAAGATATTTTGACTGTATATTTTCCCAAGAAGGATTATTTTAATTTTCGTGAACCTTTTTTATGAGAAAGTATTCATATTTATTATATCATTTATTATTATTATATTAAAAAACAATAATATATAATTTCTCGTACTTTTCACTAGCTGTAATATCATTTCAGTGGTTTGATATCATAAGTGTATATATATATATATATATATATATATATATATATATATATATATACAACCTGTGGCATAATCTGTCAAATCAGAGCATCCACTTCTAAACTTGAATAGCCTCTTTTCTGGTTATATTTACAGTCAGTGAAAAGAATGTGAAATTAGCTATTTCAAAAAGTATTAAATGATGAAGGAGTTATATAACATCTTTTACAGTTTTCATATATCTGCAATAAATATAAATACTTCCCCATAAATAAGGTTCAAGGAAATTAAAATGATCGTTCTTGAGAAAATATACAGTCAAAATATCTTAAAAAGTGGGGTTTTCAGCTACAAAGCTTTATTTAGCAAGATCTGTGGCACTTAATTTTTTATGCAGGACCAAATAACTTCTAGATGTGATAGAACTGTATTAATATGGAGATATTCATTTTTGAAAATGAAACATTCTTCACTCGGGTAAAAAATAGCATTTGATGAGGCTTAGAATACACATACATAGTACCATACTTAAAAAAATCATAAATAAAACAGTATTTGAGCTATGGGATTTTGCAATGTCTCCTGAATTTAATAAAAGTTTCCCATGAATATTTTCAAGAAAAATCCATGACGTGAACTTGGAAAAGTTCTTAATTCTCGGTGAGGTCGCATGGAATAACTCAAAATTAGATAGTGGAATTTGCCTGAATGGGATTGGGAGTCAATTCAGTTCACATTTATAGGATCGACTGATGTGACGTGCAGTGGCTCATGACAAAAGTGGTATAACACCAAAATGGTTTGACTAAACGCTCAAGTTATTACCCTGGTGTTACTAGTGATTGTAATATGAGCCACATGTTTTTAACACTCAAATTGATACAACTGAAAAAATCAAATTTGTAACAAGCACGGAAGAATCAGTAAACAGTAAGATATCACTAGAAGGCTCCAAATCCCTTTCTCCCCTGATGAACAGGTGAATAAAGGTCATTTTGGTGTCCCGTCTTCTTGTCTACAGAGAGGAGGACAAACAGAGGCCTTAGGGGACTGGTCCATTTATTGTGTAAGAGCTGACACACAAGCAGGGGAATATGGGTGTTCCTCTTCCCAGAGGTTTAAGATGTCAGGGCAGTGCATGGTATGGTGAGGTGGGCCTTTGTCCCAAGTCCCAGGGGTGGAGGAATCAAGACAGAGGTGGAGGAGATGAAACCGAAAAGGCTGCTTGACGACAGGGGTACGACTCTGCGGAGAAAGGCAAAGAGAAGGAGAGCGATCCAGAGGAGGGGAGTTCGCATTTTCTCCCACATGAAAAACCCAAAGACCACCGGGAGACAGGGAAATATGCGGTGAGTGGAAATCTCTGCTGCTGTATTCTGTACTTTGGCTTTTTTACGTCTTTCTCTTTTATGTTCTTGGGTCTGCTTTTTGTGGAACGAAGACTGTTTTGGCTCTTTATAGTTACTTGTGAAGTTAACATTAATTAATTTTATGTGATCCTGACCCAGGATTAAATTCTTAATATTTAAATTGATCTTTGCTCCGTGGTCATTTTTTATATGATTGAAGTATAAAGGCTTAATTTTAATACAAAGATGGATGGTTCATTCATTGCTGTATGGATCATGAGGTTATGAAATAAAAGTATGAAAATATTACCCTGTTAAGTTTAACCTAAAACACATGTATCATTGTCTTACTGTTATTCAGTGTTTAACACTTCATACTTAATATTTCAAAGATTTGCTTTACGTTTTTATTTCATTTTTAATTTTTATGAACAGTTGTTTAGTTAGATGGAAATTTGTTTTATTTATTGATTGTTATTATTATTGACAGTTTGTAAATTTGCTTTTTTTAAAATATTTTTTTGAATTGTTTTATAAATTCCGCTGTTACATTCATGTATTGCTCTGTCAAACTGAATGTACTCATTTGCAATTAAGGCCTAGCCAAAATGGCAGCAGGTTATTTAATACAGATTGAATTTATTATTTAAAAAAAACAGACTAGATACACATATAGATGGTGTACTTTATTAATTCCAAAGGTAAACTGTAGTTACAGCAGCCAAGTCACATAAACGCAGGGATTTTGTGCATTTAGGGCATGTCCAAATCCACTTTTGCTAGTTAAACAGCACATAATCTGGGCACAAAGTAAGGCGCAAAGAGGTTGTACTTAGTCTCTTAATTAATCATGGAGGTTTTTTGGGCGTAACATAAATCAAACCAATGTGTCATGTGGGTGACATCTCCCATTACCTTTAAAAGCCAAGTGCACTTGCACCTTGGCGCAATGCTATTTAAATGGCAGATTTTGCAAGTTGGAGAAATGAGTCAGTCATGGAGTAACAGCTACTATCAGCATGGTTAGAATTGCTGAAAGAAGTATGGGAACCTCATCACTGTAAACTCCTAAAATGTTAATAATGAACATTTTTTAAAAGATTGTACTAAAATTGTAATTGTAATCATATGGAGAGGTACAAAATCACTGTACACAGTGAATCACCGGTGTCATATTTAAAAACATTAGTATAATGCAATGTGAATTAAAATGTCTAAATTAAATGCAATAATCCCTGCACGAAGCAAGTCAGTTTGCTTGCCAGGCTACAGATGACGCAGCCTGGGAACCAGACAAATCTGCCAGCTCATGTTTTATTTGCTCTGGCAGATACATCTGGTCCATCTCCCATTCAGACTGATTTCCTCAGAACTGGTATGTGGTGAGCCAATCACAACCATTGATCTAATATGAGTTTGGTTTAATACGATGACTGACAGGGAGGAGCACCGTTCAGGCATCTTTGTAAATATCCAAGATGGCCGTTGCTGCTGCAGGACGTTCCACGGCCTGCTACAGCGGCAGTATTAAACGGACTGAACGGTAAATTTTCTCTAAAAGAAGAACAAACTGCACTTAAACTTTATGTTGATAAGAAATATGTCTTTGGCGTACTTCCGACAGGACGTACCGTACGACAGGACAGCGCTTCATTGATGTCATTGGTTGTCTCCGCCCTTTGATGACGCCCCTTGGAAATCAAAAATGAACTGAGAGGTTCCAGACTAATACGCATCTGCGAATAAGTCTGCCGATGTCAGGCTACAGATGCAGCAGCTCTTCTGCCACGTGAACTTTCACTGCCTGTGCTGCTGCTGGTGTATTTAGGTTCATTGACACTGGCACATGCAGTCCTGTAATGTGTCCTCATTTATGTCCAAGAGACATCAATGATGCATGGCAATGTTATGCAACATACAATATACCACAAAAAATGCTCCAATCTTCTGAGTGCTGTATTGTAATCTTACTATGTTAATAATGTGCCCTTTACAAAGCAGGAAAATACTGCGGCATTGACTTTAGACCAGATTATATCAAAGTTGAGTGTCTCATTAAGCATCCACAAAAGTCTGAGTGAGAATAAACGTTCATAACTATTAAAAAAACATGTTCAGAAAAAAACGCTCATTTTGCTGTTGTGTGACATAGTTAGATTGCTACTGTGAATTTGGGCTTCCAGTGGAGACCAACATGAAAATGGCCACACAGATGGGCGCAAGTACATTTGCTGTTTAAATAACGGTGCTGGGCAAAAACATTAAACTACCAATGACAGCTGTGCTGTCCTTTGCGCTACTTTGCTCCTGGTGTATGACAAAAGAGATAGAAAAGACACATAATTTAATAAAACATCCAAATAATATGAATTTACAAATAGAATTAAATAAAAGCAGGACCTTAAACTGTAATATGAACTGAAAACATTAGTAGTACAAGTCAGTAGATCTTATGTGTTACACAGTAAGGATCAGAATTGTTCTTGGATATTAAAAGTTCAACCATTTGGGAAATATGCGTATTTGCTTTCCTGCAGAGAGTTAGATGAGAAGTTCAATACCACTCTTGTATTTGTATGCTAAAGATAACGCTTCAGCCTTCTCTTATACAGTCTATGGCTACAACCATCTTAGCTTAGCATAAAGACTGGAAACAGTGGGAAACAGCTAGCCTGGCTCTGTCCAAAGGAAACAAGATCCACTTACCAGCACTTTTAAACATGTTATATCTTGCTTGTTTAAACTGTACATTAAACCGGAAAAAGCAAAAATAAAATGGTTTTACAGAAGGTTCTGTGCAGGTTGTTTCTCAGCCGTGGTGTAGTGATTTTAACAAAGAGGTCACTACACCCTGTGAAACCTCAAATAGTTGGTTCCACACTTTGGTTTTTGTACATATTAAACAAAGACAGGTAATAAAATAAGCGACGTACTTTTAGACAGAGCCAGGTTGTTTCCCACTGTTTCCAGTCTTAAAGATAAACTAAGCCAGCCTGCTGTTGGCTATAGCTTTGTATTTAATAAGACAGATATGGGATTGCTATCATTCTTACTTTGTTAAAATAGAATTAACTCTAAAGAATAAATTCACACGCATGGTGAGGGAATAATAGATGAGTTCAGCTCAAGGAAAAGCTGAGTGTGAAGTGAAGCTGAGTGTGAAGTGAAGCTGAGTGTGAAGTGAAGTGAAACAAAAAAAAGGATATTGTAAGACGCTTAAAGAATTTGTGGTTTCAAAAATAAATGGTGCACTTCACAAACAGCAACCATTTCCTCACGTTTCAACTCTTTTCTTAAGGCTAAGTGTTGCAGGTGGTGATGGACTTTATGGCAACTGTCATACCTATTTCTGTGCAGCCTGCTGTGCCTCAGGGAGGCTTGATATGATTTAAAGTCTGCACTCCCTCTTGAGACACAGACATTGGGCCTACATGGCCTGGAGGCAATACTGACATTTCGGTGGTAACCTAATCAGAACAAACAGGGATTGTTGTCATTATTCTCATAATTCAGCTTCAACTACTTCCTTAAGCCATTGCCTGCAGAAATATTGGGGTGACTGACAGACCGGCATAGAGCATTGTGGGAAAACAAATTTTAAACCAAAGCCCTCTATTGTGTCTCTGATGAATCTAGTATATCCAGTGAATGACAAAAATGGATGGAAGATTTAAAATGATAAATATGGAAAAATAAGATTTTATCTACATCAGCAAACCCTATCTGGGAGGAGTCATTTGCGATGTTGGCTTAGCAAGAGAAAGGTAATGATACTAAATGAACTCTTTGGGTGGTGAGTCAGGAAGGGACAACAGGTTCGTTTGTGTGACACCAACCTTAGCAATAGACACCAAACCATTGTTCAGCTGGACGAAAGTATGCTGTGTAAACACAAAGTACAGTAAGAAAGGTAACACATACTTTGCAATCAGGTCAAAGCAAGGCTTCATTTCCTATTTCAAGAACAGAGCTGGGTGACATGTGACGCATGGATACATAATCCTCAGAACTGAAGCCACTGCATGTTTTTTAGATTGTTTTTTGCGGTGTCTGTAATTTAAAAAAACTGCTACAACTGCAGAGTAGGTGAAACTCATGTCACCTTACCTTCCCAAGGATTGAATTTGTCTTCTCTCTTGTACACAGTAAAAAAGTTTTAAAAAATACTGAGTATGTAGCATGCCCACTATGTTTCTGAAAAAACAGGAAGCTGTATTACTCCAAAGGGTGATGCCGAAAAAACAGGAAGCTGTATTACTCTAAAGGGTGATGCCGTTAGATTATCATGATCTCCTGTTCTCCTCACAGGTTTCCACTCCTGTGGCTGATAAGTCTATTTGCAGTGCTGGAATACTGCTGTGCAGGTATCTTACTTTCAATGAAACTACCATTGATATGTTTACCAAATACACACACAGTATACATCAAATTATATATGCACCCTAAACATATTTTAAAAATTGAGTTGACGCATAATCAGATTCAGTATTTCTCAAGCTCATTTCTCTCTTTTCAGTTGCGGACCCAAAGGACTGCGAGGCAGCAGGCAGCAAGTGCCACCTTCAGGCCGAGTGTCTGAAGGTGAAAAACAACTTTACCTGCGTGTGCCGCATGGGCTACCAGGGCAATGGACTGCTGTGCAACGACATCGATGAATGTCTCAGTGGCCTGCACGGCTGTCACCCAAAGGCCCGCTGCAACAACAACCTGGGAAGCTACAGCTGTGTCTGCCTCAGTGGATATGTTGGAGATGGCACTGACTGCAAGGACATCGACGAGTGCCAAGAAAATAATGGGGGCTGCGATCCCACTGCCCTCTGTACCAACAACGAGGGGGGGCGACAGTGCCAGTGTAAAGTCGGGTTTAAGGGGAACGGCTTCCAGTGCACGGATGTTAACGAATGCGATAACCAAAGGACCTGCCATTGGAACGCCACCTGCACCAACAACCCTGGGTCCTATGTGTGTACCTGTAATGCTGGCTATAAGGGCAACGGAAACTACTTGTGTCTTGACATAGATGAATGTTCAGAGACTCCTCGTGTGTGTTCTTCCTCACTTGGCTACAAGGGCTGTAAAAATCTGCCCGGCAGCTACCACTGCACGTGCAGCAATGGCTTTGAAAGCAATGGGCAGAGCTGTGTGGACATTGATGAATGTGCAAGCAACATCTGCAGTCTATATGCAAAATGTGTCAACACCCTGGGGTCATACGCGTGTACCTGCAACAAAGGTTTCGTAGGAAATGGATTGACATGTGCAGACATAAATGAATGCAGTGAAAACAACCAATGCGACCCCCATGCTGCTTGTATCAACCGACTGGGGGGTTACGAGTGCTCCTGTCTGGAAGGTTTTCTAGGTGACGGTCGACTGTGTGAAGACATTGATGAGTGTCTAACACCCAACATCTGCCCTTCTACCACTACCTGCGTCAACACTGGAGGGTCATACTACTGCGACTGTGGCACCGGCTTCATCTTCAATAACTCCAAGTGCCATGACCTGGACGAGTGTGTGGCAGGCCGCTGCAGCCCTTACGCAACCTGCACAAATTTGCCTGGCTCCTTCTCTTGCCAGTGTAAAGCAGGGTACAGGGGAGACGGCTTCACCTGTGTGGATATGGATGAATGCTTGCAGGCTAAGCAGTGCCACTCCAATGCCCTTTGCATTAACCTGCCTGGCTCCTATAACTGCACCTGTCGGGCGGGTTATTCTGGGGACGGGGCGATCAAGTGCAATGATGTCAATGAGTGTCTGGTGAATAATGGAGGATGCAGAAACAAAGCTACATGTGTCAACAACCAGGGTTCCTTCTCGTGCGTTTGTGATCCAGGTTTCATTCTGGTTAACCGGACTCTTTGCCAGGATATAAATGAGTGCAAGGAACTGAACAATCCGTGTGGAGTGAATGAAGACTGCAAGAACATCGACGGGTCGTACGAATGCCCCTGCCGGGCCGGTTACTACCGCCCTGCCAGCAACATGGACTGTGTTGATATAGACGAGTGTAAAGACAATCCTTGCCATATCAACGCTACATGCCTCAACACCATCGGGTCCCACACCTGCACCTGCAAGCGAGGCTTTTCAGCAAATGGCTCCCAGTGTAAAGATATAGATGAGTGTTCTGCACAGGGCACATGCCATACGCAGGCTCTATGCACCAACTTCATTGGGGACTTCTTTTGCTCCTGTAAGCAGGGTTTCAAAGGCGATGGCTTCTCCTGTGAGGATGTGGACGAGTGCACCCTCTCTGACACCGTTTGCCCAGCCTTCTCAAAATGCATCAACTCCCCTGGTGCTCATGTCTGCTCGTGTTTGAATGGTACAGTGGCCTTCAATGGCACCTGTGTATCACCCAGTCCGTTGTGTGACCCTGCCTGCCACTACCATGGCCTGTGCCACCGTTCGCCTGACCGATACCAGTGTGTGTGTGACCTGGGTTACGTGGGTGACGGGCTGACTTGCTCTGACATAGATGAGTGCCAGAAGGAAAACATTTGTCCGGAAAATGAAACTGAGTGCATGAATACCCCAGGATCGTTTTCCTGTGACTGCAAACAAGGCTACACTCTCAATGGAACACAGTGCTTCGGTAAAACTCTTCTTTCTTCGCTACTTTCAAATTGATCTATAAAGTGTGATTAACACCTCGGATTTGTTCATTGATTCATATGAATCAATCATGATGTCAGGCTGAATGAATGTAGTGAAACAAAAATGGCATTCAGTGTGATTTCAGTTCTATGATTAACAGGACCTCTTTGAAAGAGTAGCTTAGAAACTGCACTGATTTTACAAAATATTACTGATATTTTCTCACTTCATTAAGTAAAATGACGAGGCAAATCCAGGTAGAAGCCAATAACCTTTATTGTTTTCAAAAAGCATAAGAAAACACAGACATAAGACGGATTTAAGGAATTTGTTAGTCCAGGGCTAGCAGAGAAAATATTGCATTAAAAATTACAGAATGCATGATCTGAGGAGCAATTATCAGTCACATGAAATTTAAATTAAATGTAATACTATAAAGGCACATTTTTGTATTTGTTTCTGTGTGAAAAAGATAAAAATAATCTTCACATCACAACAAAACTGCACATCTGTCATTGCAGAAAATCCTTTATTGTATATAAAAATGCAGTCCATTTACCATTTACCATTGTATCATTATTCATTTGGCAAGTGCATTTGTCCACAGCAACTTACAATAAGTGCATTCAAACCAAGTAGGAGCAAGGCTAGATATCCCTTTTAAACAAATAAATAAAGGCATATTCAGTGCTTCAGTACAAGGCGCAGGTATGTTTTTTCTTTTGTTTTTTTTTTTGAAACGACACATAAATAAGTAATTGCCAACACATTTATAGGTTAGGTAAGAAAGATGATATTCATTCCAGGCTAGGAACTGACTCCTGGCTCTATTTCTACTTGACATGACAGTGCCAGAGTAATGACTCTATCTCTTTTTCTAAAATTCTGAGATATTTTCCTTTCTGTCCGTAGCCACCTAACTGTGATTTGTTTCATGTAATGTCTAAATAAAAATTGTATATAAAACTTTAACAAGACACAGAAATCATAATCACTTTCCTCTGATGGGATGCTGTTGAACTTAATTATCTCCCTCTCTTTTTCCCTCCCTTCTCATCACATTTCTAGATGTGAACGAGTGCGAGACAGGGCAGCAGGAGTGCAGTGAGTTTGCCGAGTGTGTCAACACAATTGGCAGCCATTCCTGCTTCTGTCTCAGTGGCTTCACAGGTGACGGGAAGAACTGCTCTGGTAAGTTTCAATTCCTCATTATAGACATCCTTTGCACCAGTTGGTTATTTACCCCATACGTGGACTCTCTTGTGAGCTTTCTTTTAGCACCATTTTGGGCTGTTTCCCTGACACTGTCCCATTTTGGATAAATTATAGACTTTGATGAGTGCCAAGTCCAAAATGGAGGATGCCATCCAGTTGCGAGCTGCATTAACACGCCTGGATCTTTCTACTGTGCCTGTGCACCTGGCATGGAGGGCAACGGCTTTGACTGCAAAGATGTGAACGAATGCAATGAGGACTCCACCCTGCCACACAACTGTAGCGCGCAGGCTTTGTGCCTCAACACAAACGGATCCTACATCTGCCAGTGCCAGGATGGATACCAGGGCGATGGCTTTGTTTGTGAGGATGTGGATGAATGTCTGCTGGCCACGACCTGTAGTAGGAACATGACCTGCAGCAACACCCCTGGTTCCTACACATGTTCGTGTATCTTGGACCTGACGTACAATGAGGGCACATGCGTGAGCGAAGGCACCTGCCTGAATGCCAGTGGAGTCTGCCACCCGCTCGCCAAGTGCCACGCACACCAGGGTTCCTTCTATTGCCAATGCGAAGATGGTTATGAAGGAAGTGGCACCGAATGCTCGGATGTGGATGAATGCGCCCAATCACAAGATCAAGTCTGCCCTGCCTCATCCTACTGCTTCAACACCAATGGCTCCTTCATCTGTGACTGTTGGGAAGGGTTTCAAGACAATGGGACACATTGTCAGGACATGGACGAATGTGTGACAGGGAACTTCACCTGCCCTGACCACAGTACCTGTTCTAACATAGAGGGGAGTTACGTGTGTCCCTGTGACCCAGGCTTCTCAGGAAACAGCTCCCTGTGTTTGGATGTAGACGAGTGCTCCCTTGGCCTCATCCAGTGCCCTAATTTCTCCAACTGCCTAAACACAGTTGGGTCTTTTGTCTGTGAGTGCTGGGAAGGTTACCAAGGCAACAACACGGACTGTAAGGATATCAATGAGTGCCTGGACAACTCTACCTGCCCTGAGCATAGCACGTGCGTCAACACCAACGGAAGCCACCTGTGTATTTGTGACGCCGGATTTTCCAGCGTGGATGACTTGTGTGTGGACATCGACGAATGCAGTGACCTGGAGCCGGGGGAGCTTTGCACCAATGGCACGTGTATGAATGCTATCGGCTCATATTACTGTGAATGCATCAAAGGATTCTGGAGTAACGGGACAGAGTGCGTGGATGTAGATGAATGCTCAGACTCCCTCAACTCTTCAGTGTGCCAGCCCTATTCTGCATGTGTCAACCTCCCGGGGTCTTACCGTTGCCCCTGTAATGATGGGTTTGTTCTGAACGGTACGGAGTGCCAGGATGTGGACGAGTGTCACGACCCAGATGGGACCCCTTGCCCTGAGCACTCACTGTGTAACAACACAGCGGGGTCCTTCTTCTGCCTGTGTTCTCCTGGGTACAAACCCGTTAGCCTGGGCTGTGAGGATATCGACGAATGCAAGGATAACACCACCTGCCGCTTTGACCAGGTGTGCACCAACCTGCCTGGGGCGTACTACTGCTCCTGTCCACTTGGGTACCACGAGGAGACGCAGGCATGTGTCGACACAGATGAATGTCAGGATTCACCGTGCCACCCCTTGGCAAGGTGCTGGAACACCCCTGGCTCCTTTTCCTGTCACTGCCCTCTGGGCTTCGCTGGAAACGGCTCCTGGTGCAAAGACGTGGATGAGTGTGTTGCCCTGACCAAACCGTGCCACCCTCTTGCTCGCTGCCACAACACACCTGGGTCATTTGTATGCGTGTGTATGCCCGGCTTCGTGAGCATTGGGCCAGTGTGTCTAGACCTTGATGAGTGCCAACAGCCAAATGGGCAGTGTCACTCTGCTGCCACCTGCTCCAACCATGTGGGAGGTTTCAAATGCACTTGCAGTCGGGGCTGGAATGCTACCAAAGACAACGGTCGTGGAAGAGGAGGATGTGTGGACATGGATGAGTGTGTGTCACCCACGACATGTCCTGGGCAAACATCCTGCATCAACCTGCCAGGGTCTTACAACTGTTTCTGTCCCAAAAACAGCACAGTGTGCAAAATGATGACTCTGAAGGGTTGGCTATACCTTTGTTAATCACCTGCCTTGATAATCATACCTAGATATCTGTATGTGTCTTATTTTAGTTTTTTTATTTTTTATTCATTAGTCTTAGTACCTATTACTTGTTTGTCAAAACAACATTCAGACATTCTTAAAATATCAAACCATAATTGTAAAAAAATGTTTGGGTTCAGCCCATCAATTAAAAAAGTGAAGTAAGTTGTAAAGTAAGTAAAAATTGGAAAAACAAAGGTTTCCATAATTATATTAGGAATGTTTAGCAAGTCCCATTCATCCTGTTGCTTAGTGTAAACCGAGTAATATGTTACTGTCAGACAGTGAGTCACAAGTCCACTAAGAGCCATACTATCATAGCCTATGTATCCAGGGTTTTATGTCAAATCCCAAATGCTTCCTCACGTAATTTCTCTTTCTCTAGAAGGCAGTAATAGCCTGGCTTACAGGTAGGGCAACAGGGCGGCGCAATAGATCAGAAGTTTGAATGGTACTTTGTATCTCATATAAAAGTTTGAGTTTAAGAGTCCGTTCACATGCCGGTAGCAAGTGAACTGATTGGTTTGGTTGATGACAATATAATGAAGCTATATGCAGTTTTGACACTGATTAACTGTCTGTGCTCCCCCAATAGAAAGCAACCTGTACCCCTTTGGAGCAGAGGTTGGTGATAAAGGAGTAAAAATGGACACAGAAGATGGAAATTCCCCATACATCACACCACCAATGGGTTTCCCCTTTATGGGAAAATTGTACGACAGGGTTTATGTGAGTTTCTATGTACATTTCTCTAATACACTAGAAAGATGTCAGAGAGTGCACATCTCTGCCAAGATTGTATAATCCTATTAAATTGTTATTTTTGAATAATGGAGAATATTGAGAAAGGTTTGCATCTGAATCCAAATGTCACATATTAACAAATCTTTTAAGAAATTGCTGGATCCACACACACACACACACAAAATAAACAAATCCCTTCCTCCTTGGCCCATGGCCTAACTATCTAGCAAATGTAATTTACATCTTTTAACCATGGATTTAAAACATAACCTCCTTGGCAGAGGGAACAGTATTGCTCAGTGAACTCAGTGAACAGAATGCCGCATTACCCTCTACCGTGATATTTGATCCCATATTATATATGGCTTACAACAGTACAATCTACCATGTGTAGACGGCAGCATAACATTGCCCACACAATATGTGATTCCAATGGGGCTTTCATATTTTAACAAGGGTTTATAGCAGTAAAATAGTGTAGCAGTCATTCATAGAGCTCTTATGATGAAATCAGGATAAAATAAATAACAAAATGAAATTGAAAGGTAAAAGAGACAGTAACTACTGCAATATTAGCCATAAAGTTGTGATTTTATGACCTTTTTGATATCTGTCTGATCTCTTATCTTTTTGTTTCTTTATTTTCTCAGTTTTCTGACAATGGCCTTGTCCAGTTTCAAAATGTTGCTGAGAATGAGCAGTACCTGCTGCCGGCTCCCTTAGCCAGTGGTTTCCCTGACAACATGAATGTGTCTCTGCTGGCGGTGTTTTGGGATGATGCTGACCTCACCCATGGTGACGGACAGCTGCTCTATCAGGTTAGATGTCACCAGGGCCCATGGTCTGGCTGGAGTCAAAATGAGACTGTAGTAGTCTTCATATGCAAGAGATCCAATTTACAAAACAAGCTGCCATGTCATATCTAATGATTTAATAGCTCTATGCTGAGACTTGTGCTTTATATTACTCCTCCTTTTCCTTTTTTAATGTTTCAGGAATACCACAAACTGGATATGTCGGATATTTACTCCCAGATAGTATTTAATCGTACAGCAGAAGAAGTGACAAAGTTTGAGGAGCGGAAAAGCAGGCCTGCCTTCAGCCCCGCCTGGATCCTCAAGATCACCTGGGACCTTGCAATGCCCGTCTCCTACCAGAAGATCAACTTCTCAGAGGTAAAAAGATTGTTCAAATCATATTCTTAAACTTCAAAAGGAGAAGCTGAAAAGTACAGGGAATGTATCTTATTTTTATGAAAGAGATTTTCTTTTCTGAACCAAAATTGCAACCAAAATTACGAAAAATATTAAAACATCAATAACAGCTTCATATTGAAATCAATCCCTAACAGGCATAATTTTTTGCACTTTTATTTTCTCAAAGAAGCCTAATCGTTTTCAAACTTAGAAACCACAAAACATGTTCAAAGGGTTCATACAAACATAGTATCTACTTTATTTATATAGTTGTACAGTCCTGGTGCACAATTCACATCCCCAGTCTCTATTGGATAAAACACACTATAAGAACATAAGATCACTATCATCATCATTTTAAACTTATCTGACACAGGCTCTACTGTTCTCTTGAATCTCTTGTGTACCAGTCTCAGTGAAAGGTGTGACAGAGCAGGGAGTGTTACTCTTTGCTTGCAGGCATGTCCTACTTTATATGCTTTTGTTGTGTGCAATGTGAGCCCGTGTACCCTCAGTTCAAAGAATTCATCATTCCTGGAATCACTTGAGCTATTTTGTTACTTTGGTGCCACCTTGGGGCTGTTTCACCTACAGGGCTTATATGCAGAGTGTAGTGATATCTGCTGCCACCTGTCCATTGTATGATTTCTTGCAATGTCATTTTTGCATTGTGTGTGAAGTCTTGTTGTTCTTGTACGGTGGTAAATGTGTCAGCATTCAGTGTTACTCAGTGATACTCCAAATGGACCATTTAAATAATTGATTTAATTCATAAAAATCCATGTCTGGCGAAGAAGTTTTGAACTTCAGAACTTTAACTTAATGTAAAAATAAACAGAGTTTATGTTCCACTGTACTTGATAACTGAAACAGTTCTGATGGATCATTTTCAGACTAACACTTTCCAGTGTATCCTGACCACGGATGGAGTGCGCTCATTTGCCCTCCTGCGATACGGGGAGATGCAATGGGGTCCTGGCCAGAGGCATTACCACGACGCTCTCATCGGCTACACGGACGGCAAGTCCTCCCACAAGGAGCCCACTGTCCCCCCTGGGAACCTTTTTGGGCCCGGGGGCAGATACAGGCCCCAGCAGGTGAAAGGGACCATGGGGATGTTAGGTCAGCTGGTGTACGACTTCACAGGACCAGCGGGGTCGGACGTGGATTCCCGTATCAGGTGCCAGGTGTGGGCGATGAAGGAGCCCGACCCCGCTGAGTGGACCAAAGGGCTGTTTTCATGTCCCTGCACCCGCGCCCAGGCTCTGGAGGACCTGTCGTTCATGCAGGACACCACTGATCCGGGTTCAAGGGTGAAGACGCTGAGGGGTCAGCGGTGGGGGGGAGCGGGGGGGCACATCTTCCAGTCCATCCTGTCCAACAGACACGGCTCAGGGAAGAGGTGTGTGTATGAACCGGACGGTCCACTGCTGGCTGGGTACAGCGAGCGCTACTTCTCCGGACACAGCATACAGAAACATATTGGTAAGACATGGGATTTTACATTTTTGGTAAAAGTAGGACTCACCAGCTGTTAAACTAACTATTTAATCAAACTTCTCTCTCCAGATGAAGATCTCCTGCCGTTTCAGTGGTGTTGTGTGGAGTCTCCTCTGTGCCACCTTTACCTCAACAAGAGACCACTGGACCGTTGCCAAGGTTACAGCTGGTCCAGCCCTGATGGCTACACCCTGGACAAGAAGGCCACACAGGGTGTAGGTGAGGGATTCTTCCTAGTGATCATGCTGTATCTTTAATCAAAGAAGACTATAGTATGATGAATTCAAATAATTTCCCAGAAAACCTTGTCTTGTCCATGTTTCCCTCTCAGCAATGGTGTACGGCAGCCTCCATTTCATCACCTTCGATGGGACGGAGTACTCCTTCAAGGCCCTGGGAGAGTTTGTGATATTGCGTCTCTCCTCCTCCACCGGCTCTAATATCTTCACCCTGCAAGGACAGACTGACAAGCTACACACAGACACAAAGGGGATCATTGAAGTCCCAGTGGTGGTGCGCATGGCTGCCTTCCACCAAGGCATTGGCAAGGTCAGGATGTTTGTGTGTGTGTAGAAGGAAGACAGCGTAACTGTGTGTGTATTGCACAAAGAGAGAGTTTGTGTGTCTTAAAGGGGTTGTTCAATCTTGGAAAATAAGCCTATTCCCTTTCTTTCTGAGAGTTAGATAATGAGATTGGTGGGTGCCCTCTCTCATGTTTGTGTGTTAAGTACAGAGCTTGAAGAAAAAGAGGGAAACAGCTATCTTTATTTTGTCCCAGTTCAAAAATACGCCCACCAAGACCTCGTAAACTCACAGATTAATATGCTGTTTGTTAAATCTGTTCACAAACAGACCTATAAAAACACTAATTTGTGGTTTTAGGGGGAGTTGCATGCTATAACTTTAACTCTGTGTACAGCCAGGCACGGGAACTCATCATACTGAGGCTACCAGGTTTTGATGCCCTCGTGCCCGCACAGAGGCCTTCTAAAGTTTGACTGTAACCATAACGCTGCACATAAGTTCTGGATGTTGCATGCATATTTTTTAGCTCTGGAGAGTTTGGCAAGCTGTTTCCCCATGCCTCCAGTCTTGAATATAAATGTCCATGCTTATTATTTTCAGATGGAATGGAGATGTGCAGAGAAAGGAGACGGACTGCGTGTTTTTGTGGATGATGTTGAGGTCCCAGTCACAGTCGGTAATGATCGCCACACACACCTGGCATACAATTAAAAAGCTGTTTTGGTTTTGTATGAGACACCATGCTGCAGAAGCAGATTTAAGGAAGCCATTGTATGCGATTAACAATTCTGTACCTACTTTTACATAACAAGTAATTTGAGAACATGTCATAACTGTCCTTTCAGGCGTAGTGCACATGGGTGAGAGGGACTTTGCTGTGCGCTGCATGTCAGTGAAACGCTGTGTGGCGGTGTATGCCGGCGGTCTCCATGTGGTGGTGTGGCGGGCTGCAGGCCACAGTCAGCTGGCGACCATGGTGGAGGTTTCTCAGACCTTCTACAACCGCACTGTGGGCCTCATGGGCCTCTGGAGCTCCAGCCGCTCCGACGATTTCCTCATGTCCGACGGCAGGCTCCTCCCCTCGGCGGACCTCAACCCCCCCTCTGAGGAGAGACTGCGTGACTTTGGCTTGTCCTGTGAGTGGACCATAGAGTACACTTATACTCTTTCACTGTATTTGAAGACAAAAGTTGGGAAGATTTTGAAAAATATTGTAGAAAACTGAATTCAATTCAGTATAGAAAACAGATATAGAAAATAACAATACTAAAAAACACTGTCTAATTCACAGCCAGGCTGACTGGCTGGCTTACAGTGAGGCACCTACGACTGTTTGCTGCTCTGTTGCATCAAATCTTAATACCTGGACCTTTCTGTTGTTAGTCTCTGCAATCCAGTCCTCTCAGGGTGCTGTCGTCTACAGCAGGATCCCTTGCTTTAATGCCTCTGACAGCAGACCCATATCAGGCCTGAGCGCAGCCACTGCCAGGGAAGTGGAGCTGCTTCCTCATATCTGCCTTCAGCTGCCAGTCTGATGCTTTAGTCAGTTGGCTGTACATCTTCTTGGCCTGGAGTCATCTCTCTATGTTTTTGGTCAGCTTTTTGAGATGTTGTGGCCGATACTTTTGTATTAACACCAGATCAAATTACAGTGTGTAATATAAAATAATATGCTTCAAATTGAGACTGCCTGGGACATGAAATTAATACACAGGGATTCAGATTCTTCAGATCTTTCTGTTTAACACCTCATCCACGCCATCTCTTCTCCAACACTCCCAAGGATTTGTCCTTCTGACGGCCTTGTCGAGTTATGACAGACCTACCAATCCTATAACGTCCAAAGGCCGCCTCCCTCACCGTGACTTCATCCCATGAATCATGGGCCCTCTACTTCCTCCAAGTGTGGGATTCAGTGGCTATGCATGACATACAATTTCTGGACTCCCTGTACTGAACATTTTGTTGTCAACTTAGTACTAACCAATTAGTGAGTCAGGCTTCTCCAAGAATGAAATGCTTCCAGTTTGACTTCCCATTATCATGCAGTCCAATATGATGGACATCATCCAGGCAAATTATGTGTTTTTTTGCGAAGCTACACCTGTCCCTACCCACATCCACCCCCATCTCTGTACCCGTGTGTGTGTTTCTAGGGGCAGTTCCAGTCCCAGAGAGCCTGTTGTTCTCTGCACCTCCACTGGATCCACTGCAGCCTGCCTCTGCCAATCACCTGCTGGCAACCGTCAGTCCTGCCGAGGTGGAGGAGCTGAGGAGAACCTGTAAAGGTGTCATGCAGTGCGTCCACGACACCCTGGCATCCGGCAGCTCTGACCTGGGCCTGAGGACTCTGGACGCCAGGAAGCAATATCAAAATCTGGCTCTGATCTATGGTAAGATGGCTACGCTACTTTGAAGAGGTTTTTGCGTTTTCAGTACCGACCTGTGCTAATTCGACGTGGTCTGATTGTGGCCTGCTAGGCAACATGCCTCCCATAGTGACAGAGCCCATGGTGATCCGCTGCAAGGTCAACTCTACTGTCAGCATTCAGATTGTCGCTCAGGACCCAAATGGAGACCTCATCACCTACTCCCTGGTCTACCCAAGGCCTCAACAGGCCTCCATAGGCAGCGGTGAGACACACACACACACACACACACACACACACACACACACCATTCTGTCAAATCTTCATACCAAAGAGAGCCCCCCCCCCCCCCCCCCCTCCTCCTCCATCGATGTTACAGATGACGTTACTGTTGACATTTGTTAGTGGGATGGTGAGCCTCCTGCTGCAGCAGTGAAGTCTTTCGGCAGATGGGACATTTCAGAGCTGAGTCAGTGGATGGGTCACACAGAGACAGACACGCACAGGCCCACAGAATGCACGAGAAATGTTGTTTTTATTCACACTATCACAATGACACTGTAAATGTATAATTGTCATGTATTTTTTTCTTTACTAAACCACAGGAAGACGGTGGTATGGCTTCTTAAATATCCCACGATGTTCCCCTGCCATTTTTGTGTGTATGAACGTGTGTGCATATGAAAGAGTTTGTGCTGTACAGCACTTTGATATGACAATCGTGCTCTCTCCGCCCCAGGTGACGGCTTGCTGACATGGACGCCCCTCACCACGCAGCCTGTCCAGCTGACCGTCAAAGTCAGTGACGAGCTCACCAGCTCCCTGTTCACCCCCATCCTGCGCATCTGCAACTGCCTCAACGGAGGAGCCTGCCAGTACGACAGCGTCACTGAGAACCACCGGCAGGGACAGTTCCAGGTACGGTTCAGGGTTTAGATGCTCTTATCCACTGCAACCGTTTCCTTACTCTATTCATCAACCGACATACAGAATTCCATCTGAAAAATAACTCAAATGACAATAAAATAAAGGTCTTCCTTTCTGTTCATCATTCTTTACTCTCAGTTGGTGGGGTGCCTGTGCCCAAAGGGGTTCAGTGGAAAGTTCTGTGGGAACACTGCAGACGTGTGTCAAGGCAAACCTTGTTTCCGAGGGGTACAGTGCCAGTCAAATTCAGAGCCTGGCCAGTTCACCTGCGGAGAGTGTCCTGATAATACTGTCTCTGTGGGAAACCAGGGATACAAGTGCTTTGAGCATGGTCTGTGGCACATTAATGACTTTTGTTTGCAGGATTTTTCTCTGTGTTGTCACATTATCAGGTTTCAGTGGTAAAAAGTGTACCTCGTACACTCTGAGGGAATTTATCTCATTCTTGTTTTCTCTGTACACCTTCGCAGACATGTGCATCCCGCCTTTCCCGTTCCCCTGCCACAAAGATGCAGACTGCCGCAGCACCAAACAAAACTACACCTGCACGTGTAAGCCTGGCTTTATAGGAGACGGACAGAACTGCACAGGTACCGAACGCCCAGCACTTCAGTATGAATGATGACACCTTTATTTACAATGTTTTAACCGCGCATCGTTCTCTGTATTGTAGATATAGACGAGTGTGCAAAGCTCTCAACCTGTCCCAATGCAAAGTTTGAATGTAAGAACAAGCCTGGCTCTGTCGACTGCTTCTGTAGATACCAGAAGACCAAGGACACTGATGGATGTGGTATGTGCACAATCATTTTCAATTCATTAATTTGTCCCTGAAGGGAATCTAGAAGACGCTAGAAACAATGCTATCTAGAGGCTCAATGGCGCTAAAATGTACTGTACAAGCCAAAAGCCCTTACTTACATACAGTACTTGATTCCTGTATATTGGCTTATGTGAGCCATCCGTGTTTGGTTTCCAGGTACTTTCATATTATTGAAGTGAACAGTACAGTAAAAACGGGTACTTACTGTAACTTCCACATGACATGATTGTGACACTGGTAGGCATGTACGAACTGTTTGATAGGCATGTGCGGTCGTAAAACTGTTCAGCTCTACTCTATAACTGCTGGCTTAAAGTGCTTGTTCAGTGTCATAAAATTGCTGGTTGGTGTCAAAGGAACTTACTGCAGTGCCAGCACGTGAGTTTATGAACACTGTAATTGTGCCCTGCTACAGAGCACACATGTCCAGAGTGTCACCTGTGTGTTTAATTCAGCTCTGAATGATGTGTTTCTCTGCAGGGGACTCTGGCAATCCTCCAGGTAAGACTTCCCATATGGTTCCCTCTATGGCTTCATTCGCTTTATCATAGCTTTGCTCTTCCTCTGGCGTTACCATGGTCAACACGCCCATGTATGGTAATAAGAGGTCATCAGACAGCTGCTGTTCTGTGTCTGCAGGGGGTAATGTGTTCAACGTGTCTGTGGGCTGGGAGAAGAGCAGAGCCGATGGACTCAAACAGGTGCGTGTCATTAAATTGGTAACATGTAATAGTAATAATATAATGTCTGTAGTGCATGATGATGATCTGTTTCTCCTTCTCTCTCAGTTGGTGGACATTCTGTCGTTGGGTTTCCAGAACAAATTCTACAACGCCAGTAAGAAGGATCCAGTGCCGGGCTCCAGTCCGGGTGTGGCTGAATATCGTATCAACGTGTCCAGTGACACACCCCACTGGTACATCAGAGACTACCTGGCCAGAGTCAGCAGCCACTATGACATCCGTACTGTAGAGGTCGATGGTAAACTACCAACACTTTCACTGATTTTCTTTTCTGAACTTTTTTTGTTCAACTTCAACATAATAAACTGTAAATAATATCATCTCTTACACTGTTTCTGTTTGCCATAGAATTGTGGTATGAAGGTATCACATATACTGCAGCCTTTTTAGTGATGGCAAACTTCTATGGCTAACTTCTCTCTCCCACTTGCTGTTGGATGGTGCACACCTACAGATCTGGATGAGTGTAAGGCCAAGGAGGCGGTGTGCGTCCATCCTGCCCTCTGCGCCAACACTTATGGAGGCTACAGATGTGTTTGCAACGGCACGACTGATGTGGATGAAACCCAGTCCTGTATATTAGGTGAGGATCTGAGCGTGCTTTACTATCGTCCTGCAAACAGAAATGGCTCCAGGGCTGATTAAACTGTCTAAATCAATATTAGAACTGAGTGCTGAACCCATAAAACATTTACTAGATGAAATGAATGCCTTTCAGAGACGGCTTTCATGTCTTTAATAGCATTGTAGTGTTATATAAAACATTCTGTGACTGTGATGATTGCATTTAATGAAAATGTTTGTCATGACTTGGTTTGACTTGACCTTTTGCAGATAGAGACCAGGTGCATGATATGGAAGTAGACCTTGTTCTGGGCCTGGTTCTGGGCATCGGCATCCCTCTGCTGTTGCTGCTGCTCCTGGCTGCACTGGCCTGCTTCTGCTGCTCCAAGAAGACTGTTACTGGAGAGTAAGTAACACCAGGAGCACATACAGTACAATTTACATACAATTTTGACCTTATACACAACATGCATGACTGACTGAATTATAAAGATTAGGGTTCTTGGGGGGAGGGTGTTGAGTGGATACAGTCACTTTAGTCTGTCTAATTAGTCTAGTGTCCGCATGCATTTGGGTTTGTTGTTGTAAGGACATCTGTATGCTGATGATGAAGAATATTACACAGGTCATGTTTGTTCAAAGCTCATCATGATGATATTCTTCTACTACCTTTGTGATAAGGAATATATTTAAAGGAATACTCCACCATAAAACTATAACTGTGGAGTCCTCAGAGGAGACCACTTGGAGACACCAAGAACACCAGAGACTCTTAGCTTCGGTGCTAATAATTTATGTATTAACATCATTATTTCTTTTTGGCACCACCCACCTGCCATATTTACAATAATGTTTTTTTTTATTTTGCCTCACCTGTTGTAAACATCTAAGAATAGGCTCTTCATTTTTCATCCATACAACAATCATGTCCTGGTGTGCAGTAAGCATCCATCAGGCATTTCTGGTATGTAATGAGCATTAAGCCTCACTGTAGCCATGTGTATAGCCACACAGGCTTTCAAAACGATGGCTGAACAATTGTGGTGCACTAAAACTCTAATGAATAAAAAAGTGTTTAGGTGGGTCAGCAGCTCCTTTGGGCAGGGTGAGACGGTTCATTGCAGGTCACCATAAAGTATTCTACTGCAGAAAAAGACACCACACACACACACACACTCGGTGTTTCAAGGTACAGTAGTCAACTGGGTCTGCCCGGAGACAATCCTTTACTGCAGCTTGGAGGCTTTAAATCCTGTCCTCTGTACTGCTGCTGCAGCACTGTCTTGTATTTAACTTCTCAGTCGGTGGACGGACTGCCCACTCTCTTACTATATTAAACAAAAACACTTCCTACTAACAGCTTTGGTCCGAGTTATGAAACTGCTCGTGGATAACACTGAGCAATGTTTGCAGATAGAACAGACAGTAAATAAAGTAATGTAGTAATGATGAGGGTAACACATGCACAGATTAGAGATGGCTAAAACGACACCATCAAATCATCCAACGTAATTTCTTAAAGGAATAGTTTGAATCTTGCGGAAATATGCGTATTCATCCACAAAAAATCTCAGATCACAGAGGGATTGAATGACCATGTTGCACCATGTTGAATGAGTATCTGTTGTAACTACTGAAGCCTACCTCATATTCAGACGTGTATGTGTGTGTGATTGTGCACTGCAGTGTGTCTCTTCATGACTTTGTGCATCATAATGCATGTGTCCTTGGCCACAGCATGTGTGTGCAGATGTATGGCATCTGGGCCAGGTGTTAGCAGGCCACAGAGACACATAATCCCCCTGATGACTGGCCTGCTTTCTCCGCTATCAGTGAACTAGACCCTATGGATATAATGGCCAGGGTCGGCGCCAGCATTGTAGGATTATGTTGTTAGATTAGAACGAATAAGCAAAAGCCAGGGAAGAGGTTATGCTGCTGTATTTCAGCAAGACAGAGGGATAGAGATATGTGGATTATGTGGTATGATATAAAAGTCTCAGATGTATGGGATATGGTGGAGGAAGTTTAGTTTCATGTTTCAAATGTTCCTTTTTAACCTCTTACAAGCTACATCAATTGTAGATTTTCGCAATGTTTTGCAGCATTGTATCTTTAAAATTCTATATTTATGAAATCTCTGGACCTTGACTACAATCTAGATTAAACTTCTGAGAGTTTGAATACAACATTTCAGTAGTATCATTGTAATCAAGGACCAAACAGTGGGTCTGCAGAGGTTTGAACAGCCAATGGGCAAGTTTGCAAGGAAATCATTGGCGAGATGGGGATTAATAGTACACCAGGTCACACTCTCTGTACCTCATTAGCAGGGAGTATATACATAATTGCACAACCTTAATGATATACAATACAAAAACGACTGAACTGCAAATCAGATGACAGCGAGTCCAGAGAAGCATTTGGGATGTGTGCTTCCTTTTTTAATCAGCTTTAGTCCCAGATTTCAACGTCTTTCAACACTCAGAATATCTAGGCTACAGCCTGCATGAATATTCATGAGTCACTGAGTATTCCACAACAACTGCTGCCCATCCAAACATTTCCATAAATTGCCTGAAATGATTGTTTACTGTTGGGAGAATTATAGACAGCACTAATCAGAGCCAGGAATTCTCTGCAAAAGGTACAAAATGTGAAGAAATGTAACGCCTGGCATTGACGGAGCTATATCACCACTAGTTAATAGTTGTAAATATGATCCACATGGTGCAAGCTAAGACGTTAACTCTTTATATGCAGTGCAAGAGATAATATGGACATCACTCTATTTTGCCACTTTCCAGCATCTTGAAAGTTGAGACTGCAGTGATTTCATGCTTCCTCCGCTCTGACTGGCTCATGTGTTTTCTTCCAGCCTCCCCCACCTGTTGCCAGACTACATCCAGGAGCAGCACAACCCTCCGCCCTTCAACTACTCCGACCCTGCCCTACAGTACATGACCCACTGCAGCCCGCGGATCATAGACAACATCACACCCAGGCAGCGCCTCAGATAGCACATACTAAAACCACGCACACATACATGTGTCACACTAAGACACTAAGTGCACACACGCACACAGAAATGCACGGGCTCACAAACACAGTGCAAGCCCTTTTGGAGCCACTTTATATGTTATATAACGACAAGCTGAAGGACTCTTATTTATATTGTAACAAACAAGTAATTAAACCTGAGCGACTTTAAAAGTCAATTATTTCCAATCCTGTCCGCTGAGCGATGGACCTGCCGAGTTTGAGCTGGACATTTTTTTCGCCTGGACGACAGTTTACAGTCAGAGTCTGACCCAGCAGAACTCGACCACCTCTTGGCTGAAGACGGTGATGAAAAGTAAACCACTGCAGTGCTTTTGCCTTCCAGCTGATTCCAGGCCAACAGCCTCTTTGATAGCAGCATTAACATTTGCCAGAATACCTGGCGTCAGGCTCCTGCCCTCTGTTCACAATTATAGTCTGTATCCAGTTGGTAATGGTTCTAGTCTAAAATGTACAGCCATACATCTATGACATCTGGACATTCAGTATCACTCATTATCAATACAACATAGTTGATTCAGTTTACGTGTTATTATTTTGCAAAAACTCCAAGAAGGTGTCACGGTTTTCTAAAAGGATTTAACTCGCTTTGGAATTACACTAAATTATTGTTCATTGCTGGATTGTGTCTCCGTACATTTAACACAGCAGAGTAATTTAGTGTTTCAACTGGAAGCTGTAAAGTTTAGTTAAAAAACGACGTGTACATATAATGTAAATCATTAAAAGTGCCACTTTAGCAACATTGTGCCGTGGTGATATTATTCCAAGAACAAATCAACTTGGATGTTGGTGTTGTAACATATATTTGAGTTTATCAGTGGGGGAGCAGAATTGTACGGAAGCCCTGAGAAGCAAGTGAGGAAAAAAAATTCTGGTGATCCACTTTCTAAGTCTGATCTAAATTGTCTTCTCTCCTGTGTTTATGACTTGGGAACAGGCGAGGGAAAAACGTTTTGCCAGGATAATCTCTCTAAATTCACCTTGTTTTTTTTTTTATCTGTGTAACATAAATGGGCAAAAAAGTTTTACCAGGTGAAAAACATTTTTATTTTGCCAGGATTGTTTTTATAAGAAACATTTTGGCAGGTGAACTTTTTATTTTGTTAGGATCATTTTTCTGTGAGGCTGAAATGCAACATTACGCAATGTTCTAAGTAGGACTAAAAGCATTCATGTTATCTTCAGGTGAATTTTAAGTTATCCATGCACTCTAAACACAAGCTACATATATTGTGTGTTAGGAAGTTTTACTTTAGTTTATACTCTGCTCATATAGTGCATGTTCCCAAACAAAGTTGTGTTTAACGAAACTTTAATTGACACACAGAAAAAAAGTGTCCCAGCACAGGAGATCAGGTTAGTTTCTGGGTCTTGGTTATACACTGAATGAAGGGGGCAACACAAGGGCCCAGCAACAAATGTTTGTCCTCCTATAACAAGTTAATCCAGTCAAGCTGCTGGGTATTTTAACATATAATGATGCATCATATCTTATAAAATAAAACATGTTTTCAAAGTAAAACATTGATCTTCAAAGTAACAAGTAACTGGAGTTGTCAAATAAATGTAGTTGAGTAAAAATTACAAGATTTCCATTGGTGGTAGAAGTATTCAGATTCTTTACTTGAGTAAAAGAAGTAATACCCCGTGCAAATATATGTAAAAGTCAAGTAAAAGTCCTGCATTAAAATGTTTTACTTCAGTAAGAGTATTATTAGCAAAGTGTACTTTAAGTGTCAAAAGTTGATGGTTATTTTGCACCTCTGCATCTACAGAAACAAGCGTTGCTTTTACCACATGTCCAGTTGTACTGCCTCGCCAGCTCCCTGCCATGTCCTCTCCAGCCGCCAGGTGTCAGCGTCGAGTCTCCCACACAAGGCAGATCAATGCCATTTGTTTATGAGTATGGTCGAGGCAGAAACGCAGCACTCTCCCACACACACACACACACACACACACACACGACTAGACACCTGCTCTGCAGCCTTCATCTGGAAGTGGCCACAGTTTGCGGTGGAGCTCGCTGCCCCCCCCCCCCACCCCGCTGCAGAATGAGATCATCTGCGAGGGGCGCGGAGCGAGGCGGCCCTGCGGGTCCCCGCCACTGCAGAGACAGAGACAGACCCGGCCTGCACCGCAGCCAGCCCGGGTCAAGGACGGGGCGCTGCCGCAGCCCTCTGCCCTCACCTCTCCCCCACTAAAGTACTCACGCACACAGCTACCCCCCCCTCCCCCTCCCCTGCGGTGCTCCCCCGCGCCGCTGGCTTGGCTTTCTGCGGGCTCCACTGTGCAGCAGAGCTCCCGACACCTGCGCCGGACGAGGCGGGCGGCGGGGCCGGGACCACCCCGGCGCACGAGCTTCTGGAAGCTTCCACGTGGCTCCGTCTGCAGCACACAACCTGGAGGCGAGCCAGCGAGGGGGGGGGGGGCAGAGAGAGAGAGAGAGAGAGAGAGGGGAAGATGAACAGCGGGGATTGTGTTTGACAGCCAGTAAGTGGTTTTGTCCCTCAGATCCCCTCCAATCAAACTACTGACATGTGCGAGGTACGGAGACGCTTCCCGGCCCAGCAAGCAGAAACACACAGGGGTGAGGGGGGGCAGATAGAGAAGTAAGTGCGTGCTTAACACTGTATCCATTTCATCACAACATGAGTGGAACAGGCAGGGAATAGCGGGCCCGACCAAATCCTCTTATCCGATTTGAGGCCATTAATCATTTCTGCCTCGTGATGTAATTTGGGGAAACATGTCGTTTCTCAGTAACAGGTAGGCCAGATTGCAGATGGGGATTGGCGCCCGTCGTTGGACCCGATGGCCTTATTGCAGGGCTGTAAAACCGTCCACGCAGAGCCCGCACGGCGCTGCGTGGACGCCGCCTCTGTCCACCGGGCTGCCGGGCCGCGACCTTTGCCCGGTGTATGCCGGGAAACACGGCCGGCTAATGAGGGCTTCCGCTCGGGGGCGGCGCACGCGGAGCTGAAACTGCCTGCGAGTCACAAGGCAGAGAAAAACAAAAGACACCCGCGATCGAAAGCGGACGGATGCGGGCCTGACGTGCACGCCCGCACAACGCAAAGGTCTTTTCACTGACAGTGGCTTGACACGGCGCTCTTCTCTCCCATGAAAGGCGACCCGCTCCCTTGGCACGGAACCAGCAGCTGCATTACGAAGCCTCATTCATTAATAATGGCGCCCGCGTCTTTCAGTTACACAGGTAAACATCTTCTCATATTTGTCAGCGGCGCTTTATCCCCCCCCTCAAAAAAAGCCCTCGCATACCACTTAGGTACCACAAATTACCATTGTCTTAAAGCTTTCTGCCTGAAAGCCGCTTTATTTTGGAGCGTGATTGCACAGCAAACACTGCGCCACAGGCCCACCACGTACTGCGTCTCACCTGCCCTGAGCCAAGCCGCCCCCACTGCCAAAAACTGAACTGACCCACATGGTAGGTTTTTCTCCAAAGGGAACAATGCGTGCTGCTATCAGGGGGAGTGATGTTACAGGCCATTGGGAGGTGACATTAATGAAGATGGAGGGGTGACTTCAGCCCAGGCCTCTGCTGAACTAAAGTGACCTTTGACCCCGGTGCTGTGGAAACGAAAGCTGCCTTTTCATTAAAATGTTCAGGGCTGGGTCCGATAAGGACTCATAATGACAGGCAGTTACATATTCACAGAGCCGATAAGAGGAGTGGAAAGACAATGGGCAGTGGTTTGAGCTGAGTGTGCACATACATTGATTAATCTGATTGCTAAATAATACGTCAGAGTTAACATAACACCCAACATCCATAATGCAAAAACAAAACTGTAACATATACTGTATTGTGCTCTGCTTTGGCTTCCATCCCGGAGATTGGTTTCAGGTTTTATAGACCATTAAGTCATGTCTCCAGAGTTCCAATATTCCCTATCCATATTAACTCCCAACCTAAAATCACCTTTGACCTGGAGCATGTCCTCTGGGACCTGGGGATCATTGAAGGACATGTCTTCAACCAACTAAACAGCTGATTCTGCATATTGCATGTAGTGCGGCTATAGGAACTGAGCAGGAGGAACAAGTGGAAAGCTATTCTGATTTGGAAACATTTATGACCCAACAATACACCCATTGTCTCTGAACAACTGTTTTATTGGGGCAATTCACCATACATGTTCGTAATAATGTCGGACACATTTGAATACCAAAAGAAGTGCAGTTAAGTGTTCATGGCAACTACGTATCTACGTATCTACGTAATTTAGTATCTAAATTCCCATTTTACAGGGTTGGTTGACACATGCTCCAGCTGATCTAGTTCTTGTGACGGGCCTTTGTGCTGTCACCTTTGGCATTACATAATCTGCACAGTGACAAAAACCCCGTAGCAGAAAAACAGATTTAAATGAAAAGAATCCAATGTGCTCCAGATTAGGTAGGTTGGGAAAAAGCCTGGCTGATTCTAAAGCTGCTCAGTGGATCACATGGCACAGGCAGCATCACCCCTGCAAACAGTGCAGATGGAAGTGGGAACCACTTTGGATCCTCACTTCTAACAACTGCGTGTGAGATATTGAGCTTTTCACAATCCCTGCTCTCTACTTATAGTGTGACATCCGTGTCTAATAATAAGAGAGGCAGCAGAATTGGGAGGAAGGGGAGCTGTTTTGGGACATGGAGATTTCAGTACATTCGAATCCTTCTGCCCGCACACCCGTGTCCACCCTCCTCCACCTCCTCTTCAGCATCTCCCATGGGATCAGGCCAGAGACAGGTGGTCACTGGGAGCAGTCAGGCATAAGCAATCAGGCTATCAGATACTCGCATCCACAGCAGCAGCACAATTAGTCCTGAGAATCCACAGTCATCTGACAGCGACACCTGCCACAGACCCATATAGTCACATATCACACATCGAAGTGTGCACGCACACAGATAAAACACACACACATGCACAAACCATTACCTATTACAAACTATTACACTCTAACACTTTGGCACTGACACTGCATCTCATTATTCATTCAATTTAAAGTGATCAAGACTTGCACAGCAGACAGGAGAAACTTTACTCAAGAGCCACACTGGACTCTGTCACAGTCTGTGGTAACCTTGTAACAGCAACTGGTTTGAAAAGAAAGAAAAAGCAATGGGCACCAGTGTGCTCATGAAAACACAAAGCAATGTGATCAGAAATGCAGCAGAAGGAAACCCAGAAACCCATGTAGGCACAAACTGGGTCACTGACACCCCAGTTCCAAGTAACAAGCCACGCTCCTGGTAGCTAATTACTTATCAAAACTATCTCATCGGGCCTCCCTGAAGACGGTGCCCATATGTACACACACTATGCAACAAGCTTGTCTGCCATGCCTGTGGCTCTGACTGGGATGTCTATGGACAAGATGCAGCGGCAGCGCAGACCATGGGAGTGACGCATTGCAGGTACAAACACACCAATCAGAGAGCGCGATTTCTCTCGGCTACGTCTTGTGCCCCATCACGGAGTAGCAGAAAGTATTCATACGCCGCCATGTAGACCGTCGGCGATGCGCAACATAATTTCTAATATGGACGTCGAAACGTCCGCGGCAGTCGTACGTGGGAATTGCGGCTGTTTCCTGTTTTTTGGGGCGCCCCTGACCACTTATACAAATGTGTTTTTAATGGATTTAGTAAGTGAGGAAAAGGGACGCCGGCGGAGTGATACTGAAAGGAGGAGGAGTTGAGTGTAGCCGTTAAAGGCGAGTCCAGTTGCCTCTTCCTCAGTGTGTTCATACCGATTGTCAGTCCGCCGAGGCTTTTGTTGGCTCTGGTCAGTAACGGATTTTGTCGTGAACCAGCCGCTGCATCCACATCCAAATGGTAAGAAAAAAAAAAAGAAAGAAAAAAACTGGAGCATACTTCTGTCCAGCCTAGAGTCGGCCGACCGCCCCCCTTAGCGGTCGTCATGTGTTTTCCGATGTGCGTAATGGACGTCGCCGGTGGCCCAGCTGAAGCCGCTGCTGAGGCTCCGTCTCCGCAGCGCTGCTCAGACTCATGGCCGCCCGGTAGTCGCCAGGTCCTGCTAGACTGCTGGAGAAAACCACCGTCAGCCGAAGCTCCGTCGGGCTGAATAAATGCAGTAATATCCGCCTGCCTGACGATCGCGTAGTGGCACTTGACACAGAGCATCCCCCTCACTGTCCCGCTGCAGGGTTGCTTGTGTCCAAGCCCAGATACTGTTAGGTTCGCTATATTGTGATGGTGGACGAACATTTGTCCTTTTTTTTTATTATTATTATTATTTTTTCTTGTCAAGTACCTGTCTGACTCGGTGACAGGCGCAGATAGAGAAGTAATGTGACTTCCCACCGATGCCTTGCTTGTGTCGCCTCCTGTGTTAGTCACTGTGAGCCGTCACGATAGCTAGCCAACTTTAGCGCTTCCTAGCCAGCGTTTACCGCCAAATTGTAACTGACTGACTGACTGACTGACTGACCGGCGAAGCTGGCGACAAACAACATCCAGATGTCGGTAGATCTAACGTTTGAAGGCCATGTGTAGTCAGTATTGCAGTATTACCGAATTTCTGCTTTCTCTCAGGTTCGATAACAAGATTGTTAGCTCACCGGCACGAAAATGCCTGTAATGTAATGTTAGTCTTAACGTTACAGCTGCTGTCATAGCTCAAAAAATAGTTTGCAGCATCTTAAATAAATGGGCGGCCCTAACTTTGAGGGAATCCAGCAAGAATTGGGTGTGACTGTTAGAAATGTGTGTTTTTTTTTTTTTTTGTTTGTTTTTTTTTTTGGTTTGTTTGTTTTTTTGCTATTTGGCATGCTATTAATTGCTTCTTTTTGTATTTTACAGGCTGATCAGCTTACAGAAGAGCAGATTGCTGGTAAGACATGGCTGCATTGATCTACTACTGTCTTCATATTCTGCAAAGTGGCCTGCGTTATGGATCCTTGCAGTGGATTTATGCTTTTGCCTTTTAAGGCATTCCACAGGGCAGCGTACTGGTCATAAAACAGGAATGAATGAAACGGCTGTTGCTTGCTGGCTCAGGAGTGCAGAAGGACTCCCTCATGGAAAACTTTGCATTTTCATGGTTGCCATGTGATAAATGATGTAATCTGGAAGGGCTGTGTAATCTGGAGAGGTGTTGGTAGGAACCTTTTACATGCTGTGCATGATGTGTCCTTTGCCCTGGGTGTGTTCTCATTGGGTCTAATGCTTAACGAACAATTGCAGTAGCAACTTGGGCTGAGTATACTGGTAAACTGATAAGATGTCACCTGATGTAATATAAAGCATGCAGGTACTGGGTGTATTAAGACATGGCTGCAAGTATGTGCTCAGGGACACTTGTTGTGATGTATGCAGTTTATATCTAAAATATGGCGCATATACAGTGATTTCCCTGATTTAAAATCTTCCAGCTTCTTTCGTCTTGACTCAGCTTAGGCTTTCGGCTTCACAATATGCTCATCATACCTTTGCCGTATTTCATGGTGTCAGCTTTTAGTGGGGAAGCCCTTGCTTGACCATTTGCTGATGTGTGCTTGTTTTTTAGATTGTTAGTTTGTACAGCCAGCATGATGTGACCAAGCACTAACGTGTTCTGTTGACTTGGGGAAATTAACAGTCATATGAAGCGCAGTGAGCGACTGCAGTGATGTGTGGTTTTAATGGCCTCTGCCAGAGGAGTTGGAGTCCCACCCCTTCCTGCAGTTGATGCAGACCGCAGGCTTTTCCTCATAACAAAAAGGGTGCGCCCTGTCCGTTTGACCCTGCAAACGGAAGGGCAGGTTGTAGTTTTGTATGACACTGACAAGCTGCTGTATGCCACTACACATTGCCCAATGGCCTCATCACACTTGATGAGTGTGTCATCGTTCCTCATCCCTCACGGCTTCACCAAACCATACAAGCTGTCATTCGCTGCTGATGTAGCCTGACTGCCCTGCTGCTTGGTCTCGTGGTCGCTGTCCTTGTTTAGCCAAAAACGACTGCAGTTGGTACTGAAAACAGAAGGGCTCATCAGTATGCTGTAGCTAGTAATAACTGAAACAATTATGATGTAATGCCCTTTTAGCTAATTCAGGGTTTGGGTCAATATGCGACTGGCGGCATTTACATGGATTTTTAATTTATACATTATCTTCCATAGATTCAGCCTTCTGCAGTGTTTGTTTTTAAAGCCATGGCCTTGCCAATTTTGTTGTGCATATTAAGCTATAAGTGTGATTGATATGTTCTGCCTTACTAAAAAGCCCATCCACTTTTTTTCTGCAACCAGAGTTCAAGGAGGCATTTTCGCTCTTTGACAAGGATGGAGATGGCACCATCACCACCAAAGAGCTGGGCACAGTCATGCGCTCTCTGGGCCAGAACCCCACAGAGGCAGAGCTGCAGGACATGATCAATGAAGTGGATGCTGATGGTGAGAACTCAGTCTGGCTTCATAACCTGCTAACCACACACATGCTGTTGATATGCTGGATGGGAATCCCTCATCAATGTCTGTCTTTTTTTCTCTCCAGGAAATGGAACGATAGACTTTCCCGAGTTCCTGACCATGATGGCCAGGAAGATGAAGGACACAGACAGCGAGGAGGAGATCAGAGAAGCATTCCGTGTCTTTGACAAGGTAAATGCTGCCTGCACTCCCATACACAACAACTTTACATAAAGATTTTTCAATTTGCTTACTGACTGTAATTTTCAGGATGGCAATGGATACATCAGTGCTGCTGAGCTGCGCCATGTGATGACAAACCTTGGGGAGAAGCTGACTGATGAAGAAGTGGACGAGATGATCAGAGAAGCAGATATTGATGGAGATGGACAGGTCAACTATGAAGGTTGGTAGATGTTGTATTTTATATTTTGAATCTGCCTAGATCACTCACTGGATACTGAGTCCCAACATTTTTTTTTTTTTTTTTTTCTCCCCTCTTCCCTGCAGAGTTCGTACAAATGATGACGGCGAAGTGAAGGCCTTGTACAGATTTCGTATATAAATAATTTGCCTTTTTTTCTTTGTGTAATTTATCTGTAAAATCTTAATAGCCCCCCTTCGTCCCTGCCCCTTCTGCTGTCCAAAGGAACTGCATGTAAACTGCATAGGCTATTGTCCCCATGTCCCTTTCTTTTGCTGTCATGGTGTTTTGGAGTGACGGAACGGTCATACAACCAGATGCCTGTGGAGGCCCCTGGGAGCCGGAGAACTTCGAATCTTCCCGTCTTGTGTGCTCGGGGCCCCTCCACGCATGGCGACATTGGAAACCTGTCAGCTGGTTGTCACTTGGCAACACTGTTGGCATGGAAACAATGTAGAGGAGTTTAACTCTGCATGGACTACGGACAAAGTATATATGGAAATCTCTCAGCATTGCACTACTGCAAAAAAATGACACGGGTGTATCTCCTAGGTACTCGTACAAACTCTTTTTGTATCTGCTGTTCTATATACCAGAAAACAACTAATCTTACCATGCTTTTTAATGTTTTACTCACTACTTTTACTTTTCTTTCTTTTTTCTTTTCTTTTTTTTTTAAATGGCCTCTGGTCATGCCTCAAATAATCCATTCCAAGTTGTATATTTTTGTTTTCCAATAAAATTTACAATCTACCCGGATTTGAAAATTGTCTTGTTTTCTCAGTTATAATGGATCCTTGAGTTTGTATACCCTGTAATAATTCCCATTTTTGTATTGAGGACAGGATGCTCCGTTTTTGATAGGATCTTTTTTTTTTTTTGTTTAGAATACATATGAAATGTTTACCATTTTAAATTTAAAATGTCCCCTGTTAATTCCCAAAAGCACTGAGGAGCATCAGCCAATGCCTCTTAATGTTCAGATAAACTCAGATGAAAATCTGTATTGTCATTAAAATAAAAGCACTGAGTGGGATCAAAGGCTTCTATTTTGAAGTGCACACAATGGTACTCGACATTGGATTAGCCTTGTACTGTCCAGCTCCCCTCCTGACTGCATAGGCCATGTGTTGTCTGCTACTGTTGGCACAGCACCATGTAGAAGCTGCCTCATGTCTTATTTGGCATTTGCCCCCAATGACGAGGTGCAGGCTGAGCGTACATCAGAAACCATGGTGTAAATAGAGGTGTACCTGTTCTGTTTTTGTTAATTTCTGATTGAGTTTGTTACAGTAGCTTGCAGAGATACTAAGTTTGTTATTTTGATGAATGACAAAATAAAGCTCTATTGTGGACCTGTGCTGCCTCCTGTGTGAATTTCATGCTAGCTGCTTTTACTTTGTTCCCTTGATCCACTCTTGTATGCTAAACTAGGAAAAAATCCTCTATTTTATAAAGTTATGTGATTTTGAATGTCTACTGGGAGTAGTAAGAGCCGCAGTTGTTTGTGACTTGGTCAGTCATGCATATTATTCAGCAGTCCCTGTGGAAGCACATTTAAACATTTAGAGCATTACAAAACGCACTTGCGCAACACCTCGCACAACCAAAAAGGACTAGGATGTAAAGATGTAGTTTACTGAAGATTCCCTGAGTTGATTTTCTTTAATCTTGTTTTTTGGATTGCAGCTACAAATTAGCAGATGATCTCTTCTGCATAGGAACAACTTCAGTTCCAAGACATGGAACAAAAAGGAACACCACGGCCCACTGCAATTTCAGGTGTGAATCAATGAAACAAGTGGTTTACATCCAGTCAAAACCAATTATCACAAGACCGAAAAAAAACTTGCAGATAAGGTGTCATCGCAGTCACTTATAAAAAGCTGTTAATTACACAGCGCATGTAAAACTAGTCTCAGCCCTCCTCTGCATTCAGGCATTGTCCAAAAAGGAGACGACTGTACCATCAGGTACTATGATGAAGCCTAGCAAGGAGGCCACTTTTGCTCCCTGAGCGAAATTTTCACTTCAGGTGATGGACTTTAGTTCTGCCGTACTTAGAGAGAGAGCGTGTGTGTGGGTGTGTGCCGCCCGACATCACACGCTTAGTATGCCACAAGAGGCAAGATGCTCCAAACTTCAAACACAAAGAGGGTTCATTTGAAAGAATTTCTAGGGGTAAGCATCACATTTTAAAACCCTTAGTGCTCCTTAACTGCCTCATTTCAAGAACCCACCCTTCCTAAACACACACAGCTACACTTGTGTCCACACTGTAGGTGTCTACAGTGCTCAGAAGAAGCTGAAGGATCAAAACTTGATGTTCTCATCAGAAGAGAGAAATAGCTGCATAATCGATGTAATTCCACATTTAATTGGACCCCAGATGGTCCTCAGACTCTAGTTTGGAAACCAGTGCTTCCCTTCCGGACATTTGTAAGAATGAGACATCTATTCCTGTTTTGTCCTGTGCTGGATTGCAATTTGCACTGTAATGCCAACTTTTGATATGTATATTCGTATCAGTATCACTGTATCCCTCCAAATATCCCATGATGGTGGAGGATGATGATAAGGACTAAGTAACTAACTGCAGCATGTGCAGTATGTACCCTAGTGCTTGGCTCGCCGTTGTGTCTTAACTCTCAGTCAAACTAGTCGGTGAGTCTAAATTTAGCCCTCCACCAGGCCAGCTTGTTGAAAAATTGATCCGATAGTGGAGCCGCTGCTATAGTAACAGTCGCAGTTTTAATGGTCAGGTGTCACAGGATCTCCAGTCAAGCAGATAGCGAACAACAATGGGCACAGCGCGGGACGGGCCCACATGGAAAAACAAAGCTGTCTCCAAAGGCAGTGACATGTCCAGGGGTGGTAACAGAACAGATAAGGTAAGGCTCTCTGAAGCCCTCATAACTCTGTGCGGCAACGAGGACAAGCAGAGGATGACCCATGTGGAGATGCATCAACACATTCATAGTCATCATAGCAGAAACGATCTTCTGTGTCTCGTCTTGCATCCCTCCTCTTATCTGCAGGGTGATGACAAGGTGGACCCGCGTGGCCGGGGGAGCTGGTGGCTGGGAACACTGAAAGTAGGTGTCACACTGCAGCGTGGTTTCACAGCCTAGTTTCATGAGCTTCTGTGCAGGCCCGAACACTTGCCGTCAATTGAAAGTGGCTCATTAGCTCATGTGTAGATATAGTAGGTTTTCAGTTAATGGCTTTTATTGCATAGCACTATCACATTGCACACTGTCTGTGTCTGAAGTGTGCTGTCTGGCCAGAAATAAATTCAAACACTTAAACTGCAGTGAGTCCAGTCCCTAAGTGCCTTGCAGTGCATTCATGGTCATAATGCATAGACCTAATTAATTATCAGTTTATCTTAATGTGATCCCAGCTCTCAGGCCCAGTTGTTAATCAGCTGGCTGACAATAGGCCAGGTGGCTTCACAATTATTCCTTGTAAATGAACAGCAAACATAGCTTTTAGTACATATGAGCTCTGCTTATAGAAACTGGTATTTTATTATGAAGAGCCAGAGTTTAACTTGTTGCACCATCACAAAGAGATTCAGCCACAATATAATTTCTTCTTGTGATATCAAAATCCAGTTGCATTCCTTAACGATTATTGGAAATGACAATTGTATTTGGCCAGTAATAAAAATGAACATGTCCAGTAGTGGCTACAGCATGCTAACAATACAGTAAAGTGTGTTTCAGAGACACATTCCCTAAAGGTCTCTCCTCTCACCTTCTTCCAGGACACACCCATCCCGGGTCTCTATCACATCCGTGACTTCATTGAAGAGGCTGAGCTTAACCCGGTGAGGAAGACCTATGGGTTCAAAGGTGTGGGCAGGAAAGCCCCCACTCTGGGCGTACGTAAAGGGGATTTGCTTCTACCCGGGGCTTATGACTACACCGACTCCATCCAGGAAGCCCTGACGCACCAGGCGTCCTACTCTTTCAAGAACTGTCCACGGCCCGACATCGTTACCCTGGGCATCAGGGACAAGGTGGGGTTCAGACATGACCTTCTTATGCAATTGACCGCATAATAAAGGAACAGTTCACTGTTTTGGGAAATACACTTATTTGCTTACTTTCTGACAGTTGTAGAAATGGGTCCCTGTTTTGTCAGCTCCACTTGGACATGTATGAGGACGTACATGGATGTGATACATAATAATGATAATAACAATAATAATAGCTTTATTTGTATAGCACTTTTCAATACAGGTAACAAAGTGCTTCACAACAGTCAATATAAAACACCCATAGAAGGAAAAAATTAAAAAATAGATCACACAGTAAAAGCTTTTTTATAAAAGTGTGTCTTAAGGAGTGACATAAAATGGGGGACTGACTCTGCCAGCCTGATCTCCTCTGGCAGATTGTTCCAAAGTGTAGGGGCTCTGACAGCAAAGGCCCTGTCTCCTTTGGTTTTCAGCCTAGCCCTTGGAATGGCTAGCAACGCCCTACCAGAGGATCTCAGTCTGCATCCTGGCTCATAGGTGGATAAGAGCTCAGAAATATAGGGAAGTGCCATCCCATGCCTGGCCTTAAAAGTAATTAAAATAATTTTAAACTGAATCCTAAAATAGACAGGTAGCCAGTGCAAGGTTGCTAAAACAGGGGTGATATGGTCACACATTTTTGATTGAGTTAAGAGCCAAGCTGCAACATTTTGAACTAACTGTAGGTGGTGGATTGATTTCTGAATGAGACGGGTATATAGGGAGTTATAATAGTCAAGGAGGGAGAAAATAAAAGCATGGATGAGTTTTTCCAGATCTGTGGCAGAGATAATAGACTTAACCTTGGCTATAATTCTGAAGTGACAAAAACTTGACTGAACAACTTTCTTTACATGGGGTTCGAAACACAAGTCCTCATCAAAAATTACTCCAAGATTTCTGGCTGAGGGTTTAGCATAGGTTGCTAGTTCACATAGGTTTGCCAAGATTTGAGTTCTGCTTGCAGTTAACTACAATGACGTCATATTTTGTGTGGTTTAATTGGAGAAAGTTACATGACATACAGTATTTTATTTCAGCAAGGCACTTGTGGAGGGACACTATATTGGACTGGTCACCGGGTCTGATTGGAATATAGAGCTGTGTGTCATCAGCGTAACACTGAAATTGGACATTATGTTTGCAGATTATGTCACCAAGAGGGAGCATATAGATGTAGGGACCTAGAATTGAACCCTTGGGGACACCATACAGTATGTTTGCGGGGGTAGAAACTGAGCCAGCCATAGTCACAGAGAAACATCTATTAGATAGGTAGAACCTGAACCAATTTACCACATCAGTGATACCTGCCCACCTTGCCAGTCTGTCAGTAAGCATGTTATGATCAACTGTTTCAAAAGCAGCGCTGAGGTCCAAAATAATTAAAATGGAGCACTCACCAGCGTCTTCAGCCAACAGAAGGTCATTACAGACTTTGAGAAGAGCAGTCTCAGTACTTTGGAGAGGTCAAAGGCCAGACTGAAATGTTTCAAATAAATTATTATCTGTCAGATGTGTTACTAATTGTTTGAACACAGCTTTTTCTAGGATCTTGGATAGAAATGAAAATTTTGAGACATGTCTTTAATTATTCAGAGTGAAGGGATCTAAATTGTATTTTTTAAGGAGAGGTTTGACTAAAGCAGTTTTTAAATAGGCACGGATGGATAAGCAGATGACTTCATGTGCTTAATCATATCATTGAGTGCAGATAAAGACACTGGTGTAAAATAACTTACAGATAAAACATCAGATGATTTGTGAGTTAAAGACTCTGGGATAGATAAATTATAAATAAAAATAGATCAATTTTTTCAGTAAAAAATATTTTAATCTGCTCATAAAGGTCAGGTGAAGCAAGCAAGTTAGTGTTGGGGGGCCACCAACAATCCGGCAAGTGTTTTAAACAGTAATTTTGGATTGTGGGCATTCTGACAGATCAGGGTGGAAAAGTAGGATACATGCTGATGGTTTCACGCTATTCCACTGATTGAGAGTTGGCTGCTGTTGTTTACCAAGAAATAGTCACGTGCAACTCCCCCTAAAACAGTTTTCACATTTCTGTAGAAAGAGTATTTGTTAAACCAGGGGTTTTCAAAGTCTTTTCCCCCTGCCGTCATTATGCTAAGCTAGGCTAATCACCTCCTGGATCTAGCTCCATACTTAACGTACAGCTGTGAGAGTGATATTGATCTTCTCATCTCTCTCTCGAAAAAGAAGCAAATAAGCATCCCAAAATATTGAACTATTCCTTTAAACACACATAGAGAATAGAGAAATTCCATTATGTAATAAAACTAAATATAATAAAGCCCATAATGTAATGGCGCAATTTAAAGATATTTTCCCCAAATCTTAAACATTTACTCCCTTATATTTAAAGTTATTATTAGCATGAACTGTTGCTAACTCATACCTGTACACCACCTTGGTTTAAGTGAGAATTTCTTAAGCAGCATTTCAGAATTGTGTTGTTTTGGTGTGTATTTGGCAGTGGCTTCAACACATCATCACACTACTTTGCTTAAAAGTACAGCAGGTGCTCTACAAAATGCACCCGCAGCAGAATAACTGAAAACAGGGGATGCTTTTGGAAACAGAAGCCAGCTGTTGGCAACATTACACAAAAAAGACAACCCATAGTGATACTGTCATATATATTTTAACACTTCTTTATCTTTATTCCCTGTGGCAGCACATAAACACTTCGCCGTGTGACTACAATGTGACAGCAAAGCCAGTGGAGAAGATTCCCTGCAAGTAAGCACTCGACAAACAGCTTCTCTTTAACTCTCAGATCACAGCGGAGCAGACAAGCCGTGAATCATCCCTTGATCGCCGAACCCTTTCCTCTTCACACAACTTCTCCTTCCCTCTCTCATCTCCTCACAGCACAAAGATGGAGGAGCAATCACCAACCTGCTCTCTCATTTTCCCTGCCTCTGATCATGCACGGCCTTATTCTTTTCTTCTCTCGCTCTTCCCCTTGCTTTTCTCCACTCTTTTCTTTTTTCTTTTTTTTGACAGCAACCTCCCCCCACCCCACCCCCTCTCTCCTCCTCTTGCAGGCATGTGATGTTTCGGTCGACCGTGCAGCGGCTCAGCTTTCCACCTGTAAGTATCCAGTCACCAAGACTAGTTATTAGGACCATTCAGTCTTTCCATTGCCCACAAAAAGCCTTCATTACAATACACTTTCAATAGGTTTTGGTTACAAGCTATGACCTAATGTGTATCTGGTATTTGCTGTACAGGAGCTCTAGTTATGACAACCACAAGGGTCAAAGAAAACCGATCCCCCAGGGTGTCTGATTGTATCATTTGCCCCATTGGAGGGCCTGTTATGGCACTGTATTAGCTGACCAGTCAGCTTTGGTTCATATTGCAGAGTGTCGCAGCCTTAACCGTGTGTCCATGCTGGTAGCCGATGGATATTTGAGCCGTGCTGGCAGCTGCTGAGTGTTGACAGAGAAGGAAAGGCGCTAAGAAATCCCGAGGGTGTTATTATTGCAGAGTCGGGAGCAGTTTTCTGCTGTCGGTGGTGTCACCGGGACTCCAAGACAAGTTTATTGTCAAAGGTTAAGCAGCTACACAAATCCCACAGCGAACTTAACTGAAAGCACGGATCGCTCAGACAGCCGACCTGACGGAGGTGGACAGACATTAGTGGATCAAAATTGAAGTGTCTTAATGGTTTACACAGGGAGCTCCTGGTCCAACAGGAGACATGGAATTTCACATTTCTCTGAACCATGCCCAGAATGAAATGAACTGAATTTCCACACATCCAAAGAAAAAGCTCCAGTGAGCTGATGATGTTTGGGAACACAACAAAAAAAGATATATATTCTCTTTTTCTGATTTGACTTAATTTCTCCATCCTGGGGCCACTGTGTGTCCTAGATTTACATGTTGTGCTTTTTTGCAATATCGACTGCACGTGCTGCTCGGAAGGAACAAATCCTCCCTTGAGATTCAGGCCTGTTTGAATTAAAGTCATAATCCCAGACATTTTCAAATGAATAAATGTCCTCTCTACTGTAGTAGCACAGAAGTGATTCAGCCTTTAACTACTACATGAAAACTTGCTGATCTAAACACCTGCTGCCTGGTTGTTTTGATGTGCCACATTAGCAGCATGGAATATCTCAACTGAAATATCTCAACAACAAAATTTTACGTAATCCAAACAATAGATGGACATTTTGTACCGACATTCGTGATCCCCAGAGGGTGAATCCTAATGACTTTGGTGATCTCCTGACTTTTCCTCCAGTGCCACCAGCAGGTTGACTCTTGTGTTTTTGAGTGAAACATCTCAACAAATATTGGATCGATTGCCATGCAACATAATATAGACATTCATGGTCCCCAAAGGATGAATTGTAATAACTTGAATAAGTTATAAAAATGATAAACTTGATTTGTGCGAAACTTTGTTTTTAGTGATAATTTGCAAACATTAGCATGCTATCCAGCTAAATCAAAATGGAGAACATGGTAATCATCGTTTTCTATCATGAAAATCGAAAATATGTTATGTGTAAGTATATGTATTAATTTGACCCCATATCATTTCAGGAATAACAAATGAAGGTTTCCAGTTGATTTTAGGGGTACTGTATAAGCAAAGTCTTGGCTACACCAGTCCAAAACAGGGTCAATGTTTTAAAGTTCCACAGACATTCACAGCATGTGCCAGTTACCCACGCCACACAGGAGAACGTTTCTAACGTGCTGTGCCACAGTGGGAAAGTAGGCCAGGTGCTGTGGCTCAAACACACTCCCTCACACACACACACACACACACACACACACACACACACACACACACACGTGTGAGAGAGTTTCACTACTGTCCACCGGCTCCTGTGAAATACACCTGCATTAGCGCCTCTGGGAGCATCAGGCAAGCGCGCGGGGGCCCAGCAGGCCAGTTGCTGAGGATCAAGTGAACCGGCAACTGGGATCAAATGGCATGTAATGGTAGCAGCGATCCCTCCGAGGAGCGGAGGAGAGGAAAAGACACCTTCCTGTCTCCCTCTGTCAGAATCAGAGAGCAGCTGAAAATGAAAGGCTGGTCCTGTGTTCAGGGACAGGGAGACAGTTTTATGTCTGAAGAGGAGGGCGGAGGGGGGGTGATGCTATTTCTGCATGGCACGCCGCTGGTGATGACCAGTATGTGTGTTAGTGGGTAACAGGAAAGGAGAAGTGAAAGGCAACGAAAGAGAGAGAAGGACTTTTGACAGAGACTAACCCTAAATACAGATCACATACACGAAAAACCAAGGCCATAAAGACGGGAGTCAAATGATATGTCATAGGTGTTAGAAATATGTGTATACGACCCTAAAACAGATCTGGTGTATATTGTTAGTGCATCCTTCAGATGACTTGAGTATCAGCGTGGTATAACAATAGGTTTCCATGAGCTTATAGGTCCAAGACAGAAACAATTAATGGCTCATTTGACAATAAAACTGTTAGAGGTCATGATGTTCAGTAGATGGATATAATATAGTGCATGCTTACAACATCACGCTTGAGCTGTTTGATTGGACTCTGTAGCGTTGACTCTGTTCGGGACGCTAAAGAACAATGCCATTTGAACTCATTTGACACCATAAATATTAAGGTCCACATTCTCTTCTGAGAAAACGGAGCCCTGCTCTTCAAAGGTGCCTGTGCTAACCCAGGATAGCATGACAGCGTTACCATCTGCTCACATTTAACTGTTACTCTGTGTGCTTTGAAGCTTATTGAAGCTAATTGCCATGAGTTACTGATATTTTAATAGAGATAATGTTGGTAAAAAAAACAAATGGGGGGGGAACAAATGTGTTCAGCTGACAAAAACAGTGTGTTTCTTAGCTGAACAAAGGTAAGAAAAATACCCATGTGTGCTCACGTGATTAGGATTAAATGTCAGCCTTGGTCTACAGCATATTCAGGCTTGATCACAAAATTCATCTATCAGTAATAGCTTTTTATCTCCGACCACTTTAGAAGGAGGGGCCTGCTCCGTGCCGCTATAATCCACAGACCAGACCAGCAAAAGGCATCACTTCCTGCTTCAAATCCACATTGCCCCGGCTCCACTATGTGCACCCGGTGAGTCCAGTGCTTCACATTTAAGCCGCGTCTGCGCATGGATGGGTCGTCTGTTACCACGCCCAGCACTACACTATTAGCAGTGTGGATAGTTTGTGGCTAAATCTTCTCAGCTGCTTTATTCTTGATGAGCAAGTGAAAATACAATATACAAATGTTTTGATGTGATTAAGTAATGAGTGTATAATGGTTTTGATGTAAATAATGAAAAAACTATTTGTGTGTTTGTGTGTGTGTGTGTGTGTGTGTGTGTATTCCACAGCAGACCCCAGGACCAGGGGCCTACGAACCTTGCTGGAAGTTGGGCGACCGTCTGAACCCAGAGGCCACAGACCCATCATTCAGCCTCTTCTTCCGCAACATTCTCTAGTGCGGACTTTGTTTCCCACAATGCCTTGATCCCACCACCGCCACCTCCTCATCCTGTCAGCTCCCTGGCAGATCACACACGACCCTGCCTTGTTCATGAAATAAAAGCCAAATCATGAATGTACAAGAGAAAGAAAAATTCCAGTCTCTCATTACTTGGACCAGTGTTTATCTGCATGTCGGTGGGGGATTTTGTGGTCTGCCAACGACATAATAAGCCGCATTCGCTGTGCTCAAATTGCTTTAGTGACGCCGGCCAGGGAAGCAGAATGATCTTATCTGCAACAAAGGGTACTTCATTCCACTTAACTACATGTTCCCGGTATTGCTCTCTCCCTTCATCTCTCCTCTCTCCTGCTCTCGCTGCTCTTTCCCTCTCTGTCGGCAGTCAGGCTGCTTTGCCTTCCTACTATCTCTGCCCTGCGATGCACTCAGGAGGAGGAATGCTGCTCAGCCATGCATCACATGCACATAGCTTAGTGTGGCATACTGCACCCTCAGATAACACATTCGGTATTAGGGGCCAAGGCAGTGGCACACAATAAAACAGCTATTCTTATCGCTACCTACTCCGCATACTCCTTTTCGACAAACCAAACAAACACGGCCAATAATGTCGGGACACAGAGAACAGCAGCGATAGGAATCACCGCCGCGTGGTACATAATGGTGGTGTACATTACAGAGCAACAGGGGATAGGTACAAAAATAATAACAAACACATTGCAGATTTGTTATAAGTGTGATCTTGGACAGGGTTGTTTTTATTTTTATCATTTATTTATTCAGAATAGGGTTTTGCTGAGCATGCATGCACTTTGTCAGCACTGCTTCATATTCATAGAGTTACACACTCACTCCTAAGAGCAGCAGAGTTTTGTGCCACGGCCAGTTAGACAGTTGTTGAGGGAGTGGAGAGTTATATTCATCCATTCTGCCCACCCAGATTCTGTTATCGGATCCAAAGACAATTAAAGCCCACTTTCTTAATTTAGTGCTGTATTGATTTTAGAGAATGAACAATCACCCATAGCAACAAATAATACAGCCAGGAGTCGTCATAATGCCATTAACAAAACAATAATTTAGCTGCTTCATTAACAGAAAATCAGCCATGTGACCTTGATGGAAGATCTGTAACGTGTTGAGTAATGAAAAAGCTCTAATTAAACCCACTGTACACTACCATCACCATCACCACACAGTGAGCAGCTAGCTTCGAACAAAGCATTTAGCAGCTAAAGAGTCAGACACCTTTCTCAGGTGAAGACCAACAGAGCGAAAAGGTTTGTCAGGTGACCAGAAACACAACTCCAAATGAATGCTGATGTTCCTGCTGGATGCATAAATAGGCGACTGTTTGCTGACAGGAGCGTGTCTGTATTCCCTCGGGCCCATCTTCCTTCAGCCTCAGAGCCGGCCCTTCCATTGTTGCCCCCACCCCCACCCCCGAAGGGCAGGAATATCTAGAGTTGCATCCTCAGCGTTGAACATGTTTGTACTCACTCTTGCACGGAATTTTGTCACCCCTCGTTTGGTACCTGAAGTCCTGAATTAAGTTCTTTCCTCCATGGTTTCCAGGTATGAAACTTCCTTGCATAGCAGCCATCTTGGATAAGAGTAAAGAGGACTCCTGAGTTGCTAATGCTTTTAGAAAAAAAAGAGTTCAAACAGCTGCTGTTACCGTTATGTGTTTTGATATGGTACAATTTTGAGCTTTTAGAGGTATCCGTCCATAACCTTTTGAGATTTCAGAAAATTGTGTAACTTTTTGTGACATGCCATGCCCCCTGTTGGCAAATACAGTTCTTCATTGGCCCATGTTAAGATCTTTCTATAACTTTTGCGATATCACGCTAACAATATCCAATAATAGACAGACAAACAAACAAACAAACAAAGAGACAGGGCAAAAACATTACCTCACTGGTGGAGGTACTGATCTGAGGGAACATAGGGATGACCCATTGCTAACATGCTCGTTATATCAACCGTATAAGGGGAAAATATGCCAAAGTTGTGTTTTCAGCTGGTTCTGTTGCCCCAAAGTTGTGCCCTAGGATATTATGGGGACAAGAGACAAGTGGAGCCAGTGTTTGTAGTGATGTTACTATGTGGTTTGTGGAAACACTGGATTTAGATGCTGGTTTCACCCAAGGAAAAAATGTTATAAATGTGTGATAGAATCTTTTTCTAGGGCGTGGACATCTGAGAGATCACAAGCATTCGTTTCCAGATGCAACCTGCTGCCAGTTAACAGGTAAACTTTTTACCCTAAGGTTTAAGTTGGGAAAAGCCATGCGAGCGAATGGTGGAATGACATCATCGTGGAGAACAAAACCCCCACTAGTGGGTCAACACTCAGGGTCAGCTGACAGGGCAGCATCCCTAGAGCTGATTGCTCAAGGGCACTTCAGCAGGGCTAGATTAAGAGTAGAGGCTTATTTCGGTAACGATTTGTTAGCGATTTTGGAACGTGTGAGACACTGTACTTAGCTCTACACGTATTGACATCAGTGAAGTGTTTTGTTTGGGACAACAGGCAGGCGAGCCGCACAGAACGTTATCACGGCACATCTACTTGGCTGACTTTAATCCCCCACCTCTGTTTTCCTTCACTTGCAGACACTTAAGAGCTTGAAGAGGTTCAAGAGCCGGGGCTCTTATTCCCCCTGTCATTATTCTGGAGACAAAGGAGCGCACACTTCCACCCGGAGAGGAAGACAATCTTATTAACACGGGGCTTTGCATGCAGCCTCTGGAGGGCCGGTCGTGTGTATCCGCTGCTGGTGAGGAAGACGCAGCGAGAGGGATGTGAGTGCGTGCCCGTTTTGTGTGTGACGAGCAGCCATTCTGCCTGTGGTCAAGGCACCAAGCCCCCAGTAATCTCTGTCTATCGCAACCCCCAGCGCCCTTCCTCCCTTCTCATCTCAGTGATCTCCACAGTCCAGCACTGATCTCTGACATATGCCTCATACTGACGACTTAACACCCTCCATCTCCCACAGCCTGCCTCGACCACAGGCACGGCTAGGCACACGCTCTTTCGCTGTCAATCAAGCGCCCCCCTCGTAGACACACATTGCTTCAAAGAGTACGCACGCAGCCGCGCAATGCAATGAATCCACGCGCACGCATGCACTTGTGATCCTTTGCTTTTTAAAAAATGCACTGGCAAACTGATGCGCAAACCTGCAAACATGCGCTCTCTAATTTCTTAAAGGTTCTATGGGGTGGCGACGAGATCAAAACTGCTACTTTGTTTTTCCCATCAGTATTTAAAATAAATAAAACCTATACTGAAAGATAAAAATGGACGCTCTGCAGAGAAAATTACCAGGCTGCTAAGGCACTGCACAAAGCCTGCCAAACGCACATGATCTTTTCATATGTGGTAGTATTTCCCGTCCAGCCGGCGATTTAAGATGCGAGTCGCGCTGGCACAGTGGAATTACATCATTTAAAGGTCACGAGAACATCTGATGTCAGAGCAGGTCGCACTGGCAGCCCAAACATCAACTTCAGTTTTTTGGGAACAGCTTAATGAGATCCGGTCAACATTCAGGAAGCAGTGGAGCACATCAGTGAGGTCTGGAGTAAATCTGTGTTTCTGGCAGCTTACAACAGGAGGTGACCCTGCAACTCAGTTGTGCAGCTGGGCCGGAGTCAAGGACGTCAAATTAACAGCTAATTCGGGGCAACGTGCTGAAAAAATGTGACCCTGCTCCAGAATGATGACGAAGGCAGACTGCTGGAATTTCCTAAGAATGTGAGGTTACACAAAAATACCCATAATCCAATACTGGTGTAGGACGAATGCCATTATCAGTTGCTGAGTCCCAGCTAAAGGTCGCCAAACAAACAAACCCTCAAACAGAGAAGCCATTGTTCATTCTCTGACATTGTGCTGAACTAAAATGGCCGCCCGGTATCACAGCACCGGCCGGGCTCTGTCACCCTTTGTCCCTCGCTGCATAACATGAGCACCTCGAGAAAGTCCGGCCATCAGTAAGAGGGTCAAACAAAGAGGTGGCAGGTTCAGAGGTGCTGTTCCCTCGTGTCCCCTTTAAGTTCAGGTCACATTCACTCTCATCACCACATCCCACACTAAGGGCGATGACTAGCCGGCTGAGGAATTTAGCGGGCAGTGTGACACACCGGGAGGGTGACCAGGTATCCTTTTACCCCCCCCCCCCCCCCCCCACCCCCTCGCCCCAAGCTGTTGACAGAGGCATTGGAGCAACATTACGCTTCTATTAAATGACATTTAAAAGTTTAATCAGCTCCAATGGGCGACTGTTAGCGAACAAGGGAGGGTGGGGGGGGGGTCATTGTTTAAGTGGGTAATGGTGCTGGCACTGTCGCCGTGTGTGTGGAAGTGGACCAAGAGAGCTGGAGGGCGATCAGGTGAGCTGGAGTGATTGATGGAAGAGAACACACAGACGGGCCAAGCTGCCATTCACTGCGACGTTATTAGGGCCCGGTGCTTGACAACGTCTGCCTCATAAAAGAGCATCTGAGCGTGTCCAGAAATGAGGCTGACGGTGGTGTGGCAACAATGTGAGAATAATTCAACACGTTTACATCATTAAACAGGGTTGTCAGGGCTCCTTGTGGTGTGCACACCAAAGGACTGCATTGTGTGTTTATAACGTGACCTTTTGCCCTTATCTTATTCTGCTGTATATTTTAAACAGCAGTATAAATGTTTTAAAGGAATAGTTTGACATTTTGGGAAACACAATTTCTTACTAAGAGTTACATGAGAAGATTGACTGACAGATATTTTTTAAAATTTGTACACTACATATGAAACTACATACAGACTGGACAGCTAGATTGTCTCTGTTCAAAAGAGCAAAATCTGCCTATCATCACCTCTCACGCTCACTAATTAACATGAAATAAATCTGTTTGTTTCATATCTACAAAAAGTGTTAAAACAACAAATTGTGTTTTAATGGAGGACTATGTGCCAGATTGTTTCTTGGCTGGGCCCGGTGACTTCCACAAATTGTAATTGTAATTTTGTTTTTTGTGCAGATTAAGGACACAACGTCTTAATTAGTAAGTTAGAGGTGTAGATTTTGTTACCTCTGGATAGAGCCAAGCAAGCCATTTACCTGTGTCCAGTCTTTACTCTAAGCTTAGCTAAGATAACTGGCAGCTGGCTGCAGCTTGTAGTGATTTCCCAAAATGTCAGACCTTTCCTCTGACCATTCCCACCTGTACAATTTACATTCATGGATTTTATGACGATGCATTTGTATAATAGCTTTTATTGATTAAGGCAGATGAGATGTCGTTGACATAAACATTGGCTTTAAACAGCAGCTATGAAGTAAGTCCATGAAATTGCTGCAAAAAACATTTATTGAGGATTTTTTCTGTAAAATCTTTGGAAACTGCTAGAGTCATGTCAGAATATAAAGCTTTAACAACATGCTTGTTTGTATTTCTGAGGAGATAAAGTACTGTATTCACTCCTCACCTTTAGGCAAGTCTTTTTTAATGCATTCTCTTGTCAACATGTGCATTGAACATTTGCCCCTTGGGAATCAACTATGTATACGTCGACTGTACCAGTCATTTTATTTATAAATGAGATTATTGAACCACATCTGATCCTCATAACCTCCATTACACCCCTCACCCATCCATGACTCCAAGGCCTTGTTTGGACATCACAATGATGGTTTATGGTTTCCTTCTTGGCGCCCTGAACCGGCACCACCCAGCCCGTGCCCTCCATATGCCCCTGCAGGGTTGGCATCCACACACACACACACACAGAAACACCACCATGACCTGAATACCAGGCCCACGAACACACACACCTCACTCAACGTGCTTTGGTTGTCAGTTATTTGTTTGTTGTTGGTCACTATTCCATCCAACATGGCTGGTGCTGATGTTAATGATGCTGCGTATGGATGTTGTGTGTGTGTGCCATGTGTGCCTGAAGACTTGATACCCCACCACCCCTCCGCCCCACCACCCCACCCTCTAATCACCCACACAGACTGTCTTGAGACGCTCAGATGCAGAAGTGAGAGCGTAACCAGAGCGACACGCCTGGGTGCTCTGACATCACAATGACGCAGACGCACAACACAATAAGATCTTATGCATTCTGCTCATTGATCCCAGGTGTATATACAGTATTTATATGTGTGTGTGGTGACACTCGGTCCAGTAGAGCTTCATCTGCCCGTTGTCATTCTGAGAGGCTTTGCAACAGGCCGCTTCCTCCATTAATCTGTCTCCTTTTACCAGAGCTGTCAAAACCATGGCATGCGTGTGCGAGTGTGTATTTAAGTATGTGTACTGCATACACACCATTCCCCACAATGGGTTACTGCAACCCTCATTGTCAGTGTGTGTGTGCATTTGTGCATGTGTGAGCACACCATGTAATATTTCACTCCTTACCCACAGGGATTAGACCATTCATCTCCCAAGCCCCTGTGTAGGTGTCACACACAGTGCTAATGAGGAGAGGATGGAACAAGGGAGAGCCGGCGAGCGAGGAGGGAAAAAGTAAAAATAGATTTTCTCGGACGGGAGAAAAGAGGCGACACTGATCGATAATTCTTGCGCGAAAAATCAAGGTATTGATGAATGAGGGATTTTCAAGCCGGGAGCGATGGGAACGTGGGCGACTGTGGAGTTTTAAAAAGGAGAGAGAAGGCAGGGATTAGTGCTTGTAGCCCTGCAGGGAGGGAAAGGGTTAAGAAATGGGGGTTTTGCTGAGAGCAAAGGCAGGGACTCTTCCCATAACACAAATCAATTTACACCAGCCTGAGACATTGATTATAGCTGGCTCATACCTCACATGGTAACAGCAGACATCAAACAGACACTGTCAAGCCTGTAAAACCACACAACGGGGGCATTATCTGCCTCTCGCTGTGTGTGTGTGTGTGTGTGTGTGTAGGCGCATGTGTGTGTTGTTCAGCAGACCAGATATCTCTCCGCTTCCCCAGTTACTCAAACAAGGGGATGGCTGCTAGGCAACCAAGCCACATCACATCACATCAGGCAAGCCAGGAGAGAGCGAGAGACATAGAGAGACAGAGAAGGAGAGAGAGAGAGAGAGAGAGAGACAGAGAGAGAGAGAGAGAGAGAGAGAGAGAGAGATGGGAGGAGGAGGAGGGAGTTTGGAGGCAGAAAACTGTGCTGGCAGTATTACATAAGCCGGCAGCCCAGTCCCACTGCTCACATTAATGTGGTTAGGCACTCGGAAGTGATGTCCATTAGTCACAAGTGACAAGGCAGGTGAAGACGCAGCATCCAGCAGTGATTTTTAAAAGCCGTTGTTGTTTATAATGGAGAGCATTACGAACAGATGAGTCAAAAAAAAACAAAAACAAAAAACAACACACATTGTGAGCGGATGAGTCGCCTACTGTACAGTACAAACAGAACAGGGATTGATAACACCCGAGAGGGATGGTTTAAAACAAACACATGCATGGAGATACATAATGTGTAAACACACATGCGTGCACATAGGCCCACACATAAATAATAATGACATATGGAATGGTATGTGAACGCCCCTGCCATAAAACATATGAGCTCTAATTTTGAGTTGAGAGGGTGGGGGAGTTTGTGTGTGTGTACATAAAAGCTGCGTCAATCAACATGATCATCAAAAATACATCAAAGGCTAAAATAAAGATGAAGTGGAGCTGCTTCTGTTACTGACAGCCCATATATAATCTATGTATCTGCATTTCCACATATAACACAACAACATACATTCTATCTCAAGATGTAACCAGCACATCTCTGCCTAATGATTCTGATTATTAAAAATATGACTTATCATTTGTCACCAATGCAAAAGTGCTATTACCTCTGTACTTATAACTCCATAGGAGATGTACATCACTACAGAACTTACATTACAACATTATTTTCTCCACACACAGCACTGAATCCTTTTGTAGCTCTCTCTGCACAAACAGCATTGATAACCAATATTAATGTCACTGTTTTCATGTAAATATACAATATACTAATATTAAATCATTAAAATTAAATTTTCTGCTATTTTACATTTTTTAAATCATTAAGAATGGATGCGAAGAATGTTCATATATAGTATTTGGGGGATAATTAGACTGATAATTGATAGGGTGACAATGAAAGTCACTGAAAGTGAAAAAAAGCAGTTTGTTACATGTTTTGAGAATATGATTGTTAAAGGAATATTTTGAGTTTTAGGAAATACACTTGTTTGCTTACTTGCTAAAAGTTAGATGAGAAGATTGATACCACATTCACATCTGTTCATTGATGCTGCATACAGGAGTTGGTTAGCTTAGCTTAGCATAGCTACTGGAAGCAGAGGGAAACAGCGAGCCTGGGCCTGCCAAAAGATTACAAAATAATCTGCCTACCATAACCCTCTTCAGTTCACTAATTACATTATATCTTGTTTGTTTAATTTGTTAGGGTAATTTGTTATTTGTCCATAAACTGAAGTGTAAAAAACAAGTTGTGGTTTTACCGGGTGTTATGTGCTAGTCTGTTTCTTAAACTAAGCTGACGTCTCCTGGCTGTAGCTTCAGATTTAATAGACAGATATGAGTGGCGCTGATCATCACACACTTGTCATGAAAGCGAACAGCAAACTATTTCCCAAAATGTCCAACTATTCCTTTAAGGAACATTTTCCCACCCAGCATCAGTATTTGCATCAATGTGTAACTATCCAGCAACTGGCCAACTCCTTAACTCAAACCTCCACCCCCAGGCCAGGCCTCCTAAAGCTCCCTGGGGATGATGGTGAAGGGCCGGATTGGGCAGGAAGCCTCTAGCTCCAGGGCTGTCAAGAAGCAGTCGGGGGCCTGGTCGGAGCCCCGGGACTGCAGGGCCTCACCCAGGCCACTCCACGCCTCGTGGGAGGTGCTGTGGACCTGAACCGCATCACGCAAGACCTTCTCCCCGAGGTGGACGCGCTCAGTTTTCACCAGCAGACGGCCCTGGATGGACAGATGGATAGAGGTATAAAAGAGAGAGATAAATAGGATGTAGTTATGCAATGTCAGTGACCTTATTAATTTTACGGAACCTTTTTAAAGCTCTAATATACATACAGTAACTCAAAAGTACAATGGTTAAGATGGTCAAGATAGTTCTTGAAACATTGATATTTTGAGAATTAAACAAATAGTGGTTTGGAAAGTGTTATTTTTTTGTTTTCAGATAAATTTGCTGAATTAATTGCAGTTATGACGTAAATTAAAGGCTAAAAGTTGACCCATGGCATGCTCTCATTTTCACAATACAGAATAGTGATATTACATTTGACTTCAGAACCCTTTTTTATCCTAAATATCTACCATTAAAACATTTTTCATGGCATGAGAAGATCAAGTTAGCAGATGGTGGCTTTTTACAAAAAGTCCAAATCTTGGATTATAATGCCTGCTGTCCTGTGGACTCATTTAGTATGACCCAAAAAGAAAAAAAAACAAAAAAAAACGGCAACAACAAACTGTAGTACACTTTACTAGAGTCATATTCAGCTGGGATTGTACAACTGCAGGGATAAAATCCACAAATTGTGAGATTAGGAACAGCCCTCTGCTGAAAGATGATGCAGTATGTTGGCAGTCGGGCACACAGATGCACACACAGTAATGGAAGCTGATGCTGTGTTTAACCTGCTCAGGTCACAGGAGAGACTGCCGGTCAAAGTGCAATCAAGTTCTGTACACTTTG